>OW799215.2:37500-1237500 GCA_941918905.2 Xestia sexstrigata
TTTTTGTCGCTGAAACTGCTTTCAGGAGACACCTGAAGTGACGCCGAGCTGTACATCCAAAACCCCATCCAATTGTGACAAGGGGTTCCGAAGTTACGGACATCTTTAGTCGACCTTTGACAGCTCGGCGGCCATTTTGTTTAGCTTCAAACCGCCATAACTCTTGAACCAAGGGTCGTGGGAGATTGCGGTTTTTGATTTAACACTCAGGGACCTTCCGTCTCCTCCTCCCCACGATTTCAGGCGGTTTGGGGCTAAAAATTTTCAGGACCCTGAAAGTGGTTTCAGCGGACAGCGGAGCTCGGGCCGAGTTAGGAGAGCCCAAACTCGGAGGGTCTGCGGCTTTCCAGAGGGGAGTTATTTGCTGTCAAAAACCAACTTTGACAGCACCGCGGCCATTTTGCGAAAACTTAAGACGGCCATAGTTTCCCAACGGATAGTCGTAGAGGGCTGGGATCTTCGCTGTTTATGTCAGTAGGGCTTAGGGCACAGGCCTAGTTGAGTTTCAGGCGATTTCAGCGCGCCAAGATTTTTCAGGCTGAAAACCGATCCGGTGGATTGGTCTCACCGAGCCAACTTCAGAAAGCCCAAGCACCGTGGTTTTTGGACGCTTGGATCCGGAGATATCTTCTTGTAACCACTTTGGGTTTTTTATTTCGTGAAAAACCAAAAAATTTCAAGTTGGGATATCTCCGGAACCCCTTGGTGTAATTGCATCGAGTTTGGGTTCATTTGGGAGGGCTCGGTGAGAACTATCCAACGGACTTGACAGAACGACTCTATGTAGAGCCCTTCCAAAAATCACTCTACTATTGGGTATTTTTGACTCGGAAAAAATTTCCGTCGACTGTTTCCGACTGGTTCCTATTGACCCGCTCTTTTGAGCTAAGGACCGCGACTCTACATAGAGATCGACCGCCTAAGATCTTAAATCTGAGGCAGACTATCTGCATTTTGTTTGATTTTATTTTACTTTTTGTGTGTATTAATTATATTCCCTTTTCTTGCTCTCTTTTCCTGCCTTACACCATCGCCCGTGCGCTGAACTACCAAAGCGCGCCGTTGACCTCCAAGTCGCGTACACCATCTGGAAAGGAAAGCGGAAAATTAGTATATAAGTCGACAGGATTCATTGAATCCTACTTACATTATATTGTTTTTATTTTTTTGCTTTTATCTTTACACCTTAACTGACCGTGGTATCCCTTTACAATACCCGGCAGACCTTTGACGTTAACTAGTTCCTATAAAGAGCTCTTTGACAAAATGCCGGCAACACGCACACCAGCAAAAAAGGCAAATCCCTCGGATACTTCAGAATTGGAAGGGAACCAAACAGGTCAGGTGGGCCCGTCGGTGAGGCGTAGCATCGGACACTGGGAAGGCGGATCCAAAATAGTTCCACCCCATAAAACACCATCGCCACCCAAGAAAACGGTCCTGACCTACCCCCCTAAAACAAAGCCAATGATGACGCTCTCACAAGAGGCAAAGCCCGAAGCAGCAAAGCAACGGGGAAGCGGTGACGTGGCAAAAATAGACATTAGCGAACAAAGTACTAAAAGCTCACCACGACCTGCCGAGAAAGAACAGCTAGAGATGCAGGAAAATAAGACCCTGCCAAAGCAAGCGAAACCAACCGAGCCGCCAAAGTTGCAGTACGCGGATCGGTCAGTAGAAGCTAGGGCCTGTTTAAACAAAGCAAAGCTTCACCTTAACAGTTCAAGAAACACCAAAAACGAGATAAAAACAGCCGTCGTTGAAGCGTTGGATCGTCTCTATCAGCTGGTCAGAGAAGCTGAAAGGGAGGCCAAAACAAAAAGGACCAAGGAATACATGGAGCCCAAAGCTGCCGACATAGACGCAACATTCTTCATTGACACGGAGCAGAAATTGAACCCAACCATCCATGCGAGCAACACAAGCCAATTCATGGAAAGAATTGAGGAGCACTCTAAGTTGCTGCTGGAAAGCAACAAACGGATGGAGGAGCTCAAGGGGGTTATAGAAGCACAGAAGGAAAGAATGGAGAATGTAGAGAATCCTACATATGCGGGGGTGGTCGCGGGTGGGAGTGGCGGCGCGCTGGAAAAGCGAACGCTGCACTCAGTTGTGGTCACCTCCAGCAATGAGGAGGACTCGGGAGAGGAAGTTCTTGACAGGGTACGGAAGGTAATAGATGCAAAAGAGGGATGGATAAAGGTGGAGAAAGTAAGAAAGGCGAAGGACAGAAAGGTGATTATGGGTTTTGAGACGACGGAAGAAAGAGACAAGGCGAAGGAAAGATTGAGGAAGAATGGTGCCAATCTCACCGTTGAGGAGGTGAAGAACAAGGATCCGTTGCTGATCCTTAGGGGCGTCCTATTGGTTAATACCGATGAGGACGTCCTTAAGGCATTCAGGAACCAGAACCAGGATGTTTTCCACGGCCTCAGCGGTGGGACGGGCAGGGTAGAGATAAAATATAGAAAAAGGGCTAGGAATCCACATACCGGCAACATTGTGCTCAGCGTCTCGCCAACTATTTGGAAAAGGGTCACAGCAAAGGGATACGTACATATTGACCTCCAGCGCATCAGGGCCGAAGATCAGACCCCACTGATGCAATGTACGCGCTGTCTGGGCTTCGGGCATAGTAAAAAATATTGTGTGGAGTCAGTGGACATGTGCAGCCACTGCGGCGGCCCCCACCTGAGATCCGAATGTTCGGATTTTATGACGGGAATACCAGCAGCATGCAGAAACTGCAAGAAAGCAAACAGCACCCAGACGGAACACAATGCCTTTAGCGCCGGTTGCCCGCAGCGTCAGAAATGGGATGACTTGGCGCGAGCGACAGTAGCGTACTGCTAAGGGCACCCAGGGGGACCACCACGCTTACAAATTCGCACAGGCTAACCTCCAGCGAAAGAAGCTTGCGACAAATGAGTTATTCTTAGAGGCAGAAAAACGCGGAATAGCGGCTGCACTTATCCAGGAGCCTTACGTCGGCAATGTCAGGACTGTTAAGAGTCAGAGAGGAGTGAGGATCTTCCAAAGCACTGATGCAGGAAATGGGACTGTTAAGGCAGCTATTGCCGTCTTTGATAAGGACATAAACGTTATACAGTACCCGAAACTCACCACCAATAACATCTCTGTGGTGGGAATCCAAACCAGTGCTTGGGAGATCACACTCGTTTCGCTCTACTTTGAGCCAGACAAGCCGATAGAGGAATACCTGGAACACCTCAGGAAAATTGAAACTGTCAATGGCTCCAAGCCGCTGATCATTGGAGGAGACGTTAACGCGAAGAGCACGTGGTGGGGAAGCCCAGTCACTGATAGTAGAGGCGAAGACGTGTGTGGAACTCTTGGAGAGCTGGGGCTCCACGTACTCAACACAGGGGAAATCCCGACCTTCGACACTATCAGAGGAGGACAGAGGTACACCAGCCACGTCGACATCACAGCCTGCTCGACGAACATTCTTGGGTTGGTGGATGACTGGAGAGTGGACGAGGGCTTGACGGGTTCCGACCACAACGGCATAACTTTCAACATTAGATTACGGAAATCCATAGGTATAAGAATTGAAAGAACTACACGAATTTATAACACCAAAAAAGCTAATTGGAACGACTTTTGTGAAAAATTCGACCAATTAGCCATAGAGTATAAAGTCACAAAATCAGAAATAGATAGGGTTAGAAATAATGAACAATTAGATATAATAACAAATAATTTAACGATAGCAATTAAAGAAGCATGCAACTCGGCAATGCCAATCAAAACAATAAAAGAAACTTTTACCTTGCCGTGGTGGTCGGAAAACCTCACAAAGTTGAAGAACCAAGTCGCCACCAAAAAGCGGAGAATTCAGTGCGCCGCTCCTGTCCGAAGGTCGAAGGTCGTAGGAGAGTACCTGAAACAGAAAGAAGAGTACGAATTAGAGGAAGAAAAAGCTGCAACCGAGAGTTGGAAAGATTTTTGCTGCAAGCAGGATAGAGAAGGGGTCTGGGAGGGGATATATAGAGTAATACGAAGGACTACACGTAGAGAGGAAGATCTGCCGATGGTGAAGAATGGAGAAACCTTAGACGCAAAGGGCTCCGTGAAATTTATCACGGAAACCTTTTACCCGGATGACTTGGTCAGTACTGATGATGAGTACCATAGCCACATCCGACTGGAAGCGGATCGAGTCAACAAAGAGGAGAACAGGGATAGCCACGATCCACCCTTCACCATGGCAGAATTGAAATCAGCCAGCAATTCGTTTAACCCCAAAAAGGCTCCGGGAATAGATGGCCTCACAGCCGACATCTGTAGCCGTGCCATTGGAAGTGCGCCAGAGATGTTCCTGGCCCTTCTGAACAAATGCCTAGAGCATGGGTACTTCCCACAACCTTGGAAGGAGGCTACGGTTGTGGTATTAAAGAAACCGGGTAAAGCTGATTATACCACCCCGAAAGCATATAGACCAATCGGCTTGTTGCCTGTCCTAGGAAAAATATACGAGAAGATGCTGATGGCCCGCCTCAGGTTTCACATTCTACCTAGGATGAGTACTCGCCAGTACGGATTCATGCCACAGAGGAGCACCGAAGACTCTCTCTATGCTCTTATGCAGCACATCCGCAACAAGATTGATCAAAAGAAAATTGTTATACTTATATCGCTAGACATAGAGGGAGCATTCGACAGCGCCTGGTGGCCGGCTATCAGAGTCCGACTGGCTGAGGAAGGGTGTCCGGTCAACCTGAGGAGGGTCGTCGACAGCTACTTGACGGACAGAAGGGTTAGAGTCCGGTATGGAGGAGAGGAATTTACTAAGGGAACAAGCAAAGGCTGTGTGCAGGGCTCCATCGGAGGCCCCTTCTTCTGGAACCTGCTCCTGGACCCACTTTTAAAGACTTTGCAGAGTAGGGGGGATTACTCCCAGGCTTTCGCGGACGATGTTGTTCTTGTCTTCGATGGTGACACAGCAATAGAAATCGAGCGGAAAGCCAACGCCGCCCTCGACCATGTTCGAGCGTGGGGGGTTCAAAACAAACTTAGATTTGCACCACAGAAAACGAATGCGATGGTCATCACAAGGAGATTAAAATATGATACCCCACGCCTGAGCATGGGCGGGATTGACATTACTACTTCGAGAGAAATTAAGATTCTGGGTGTCACCATCGACGATAAGTTGACATTTAACACTCATGTCTCTAATGTTTGCCGCAAGGCCATAGGTGTATACAAGCAATTGTGTAGGGCGGCAAGGGTGAGTTGGGGACTTAGTCCAGCGGTAATTAAAATTATATATACAGCCACCATAGAGCCGATCGTCCTGTACGCCGCCAGTGTATGGGCCCAAGCGGCGAATAAAGTGGGAATCAAAAAGCAGCTGGCTGTTGTGCAACGTGGAATTGCACAGAAAATGTGCAAAGCCTACCGCACTGTCTCCCTGAACTCGGCACTGGTTCTGACTGGGATGCTCCCTCTAGATCTCCGGGTCCGCGAGGCGGCCTCACTTTATGAGACCAGGAGAGGCGTATCCCAGGCAGTGCTGGTGGGTAGGGAGGTGGAGCGGGTGGCATCCGCTATGGAATCCCCGCATCCAGCTAGGCGTATCGACCTGGAGTTCGTGAGCCTGGCGAACCGTGAGCAAGTCGACGCCAGCGCCGATTTGGAGGTTAAAATCTTCACAGATGGCAGCAAAATTGGCGGGCGCGTCGGGGCCGCACTTTCTATATGGAGGGGCGACACCGAGGCGCGTGCTATCAAATTGGTGCTGTCGGACTACTGCACGGTCTACCAGGCGGAACTCCTGGCGATATGCCGGGCAACAAGGGAAATCCAGAAGCACTCAGCATCCAGTTTCGGAGTGTACAGCGACTCCATGGCGGCCCTCCAGACAGTGAAAAACCACTGCTGCCTTCACCCCCTGGCAGTGGAAGCTAGGGATAATTTAACATTAATATCCCACCAAAACAAGGTGGTAAACTTGTTCTGGATAAAAGCCCACGCAGGGTTAGAGGGCAACGAAAGAGCGGATCAGCTGGCAAAGGAGGCCGCCCTGAATAGCAAGAGGAAGCCTGACTACGACCTGTGCCCGGTTTCTTTCATCAAGCGTCACATTCGTATGGCGACGCTTGATGAATGGAATCAAAGGTATACGGCGAGTCAGACAGCCTCTATCACTAAAATGTTTTTCCCGGACGCAGTGGCGGCGTACAAGACGGTCAAAAAGTTTCAGATTAAACCGCAGATAACTCAAATCATGACGGGGCACGGTGGGTTCTCCGAATACTTGCATCGCTTCAAGTGTAAGGGGAACCCATCGTGCATATGTGATTCTGCAATAGATGAGACTGTCCCACACTTACTTTTGGACTGCCCGGTGAACGCGATAGAAAGGTACGAATTGGAACACAAAATAGACGTAAAACTCGAGAGAGGTAACATATCGGAAATAGTAGCAGGAAAAGAGAGACAAGAATTTTTAGACTATTGCATAAAAATCTGTAGTAAAGTAATTGAGCGAAACAAAAGCATTTATGATAATTAAACTATGTTTCAAATATATTGTTACATATATTAAATGCAAACATAGAAACCTAAGAATTAAAAATAGACTGTATAAGAATAAGTAGAAATAAGAATAGAAACAGTATACATGTAAAATTTATTAATAAAGTAATTGTAATAGTTTAGAAAAGAAAATGTTTTATGACGGTTGCACTGATTGTTTCCGTAGCAGTAAATGCAGATGTTATATAATTTTAGATAGAGCACTTAGAATGGGTAGATTGCATAAGAATAAGTAGAAATAAGAATAATATAGTAGTAAAATAGTAGATAAGATAGAAAATAAGCTGTTATAATGTAAAAAGAAAAATGTTATTAAAAACTATTGCACTGATTTATTTTCCCTAGTAATAAATGCAAGATAATATAAAGATAATAATATAGAGCAGAGTATTTAAAATGGGAATCCCACCCATTGAATGAATGTTGATGGATGCGAGAAAGAACCAGTATGCGGCATGCAAGTGCGAGAGGCAAAACTGCGAGAAATGGAATGAAAGATATAACAGATTAATAAGGCCTCCGAGAAATGTTGTTGGAGGAACTAGAATAAAAAAAAAAAAAAAAAAAAAAAAAAAAAAAAAAAAAAAAAAAAAAAAAAAAAAACCTAACCTAACCTAACCTAACCTAACCTAACCTAACCTAACCTAACCTAACCTAACCTAACCTAACCTAACCTAACCTAACCTAACCTAACCTAACCTAACCTAACCTAACCTAACCTAACCTAACCTAACCTAACCTAACCTAACCTAACCTAACCTAACCCAGTACCCCCCCAACCTCCGTGGTGGTCGGATCGTTTTTAAAGCCGCTCCCTAGTTAAAAATTAGAAAAAGTGGTAAAAAGTGGTTGGATTTTAACGAATAAAGTGTCGTTGGATGCGGAAACTTGAGCCGCATAAAGTGCCGTGCGTTAATGTTGCCGTCCTATAGTGAAAAAGAAGTTTTCAGTCGAAAACCTCAGTTTTAGAGGTTAAGTGGAAAACTTCAAACAGAAAAACGAAAACGCTGCCGAATCTAAAGCGGTGACCCCCCGTTTTTTCACCGGCATCGTGTGGACACCGTGGTTCTCTATCATCTGGATCACCAAAAACCATCCTGTCATCACGCAACTGCGACTTATTCAGGATTTTCTAAAAACCACGTGCCCTGAAAAAGCGGACGGAGTGGACACAGAGGCGTCAAACTTGGTGCCAACTTGAACCCCTACCACATAAGGCGAGTGCAACCTTTTTTGGAATTTTACGACTGCTGGTTAATTTTATATAACAGATATAATTTTACAATTTTCGACTAATATATCTCTGGACAGAAGACACATTTCAAAATTTTTCAACTGCAGCCGGGTGCGCGCTCATCAGAACAATAGAGATCATAAGTTTTAGATTTTTATATTTAGTAATTTTAAATTTATTTCATTTTTTATAAGAAAATCTATTTTTCAAAATTTTTCTATTGGGGTTTTAGTTTTTTATAGATTTGTTTATTGAACCTTGTAGTGCTCTATTTAGAATATTTTATACAAATTTTTCAGAATTTTTGGACGAGTGGTTCGAGAGTTATCGAATTTTATCTGATTTTTGGCTGTAATTCAAAATTAAATAGGAAATATAAATTTTTGACATTATTACAGGGTCCAATATACTTATTGTGACCCATTTAAGCCCAAACACGGGCACTATATCTTTTAAATTGGCTGTTTCATCCAAATTGCGCCATCTTGGTTTTTTGGTTTAAAATTTCAAATTACGATAACTCGAGAACCGTCGGTCCGATTTACACCGGAATTCCACTGGGGCTAGTGGCGTACGTGGTGCTTTAAGCTGGGACTACTTTCAGACCATTTCAGGCCTCACAAATTTAAGTCGCTGAAACTGCTTTCAGGACATACCTGAAGTGACGCCGAGCTGTAGGTCCAAAACCCCGTCTTTCTGCGACGAAGGGTTCATAAGTTACGGACATTGTTAATCGACGTTTGACAGCTCGGCGGCCATCTTGTTTGACTTCAAACCGCCATAACTCCTAAACCGTGGGTCGTGGAAGCTAGCGGTTTTCGACACTGCACTTAGGGACTCATTGCCCTGAAGACCCCACATTTTCAGGCGGTTTGGAGCCAAAAATTTTCAGGACCCTGAAAGTGGTTTCAGCGAACAGCGGAGCTCAGGCCGAGTTGGGAGAGCCCAAACTCGAGGGGTCTGCGGCTTTCCAGAGGGAAGTTATCGATGGTCAAAAACTGACTTTGACAGCACCGCGGCCATTTTATAAAACCTTTAGACGGCCATAACTTCCCAACGGAGAGTCGTAGAGGGCCGGGGTTTCCGCTGGACATACCGGTAGGGTTTAGGCTGTAAGACAAGTTGGTTTTCAGGCGTTTTCAGGACACAAATATTTTTCAGCCTGAAAACCATTCCGGTGGATTGGTCTCGCCAAGCCAATTCCGAAAAGCCCAAACACCAGGGTCTTTGGACCGGTGGTTCCAGAGATATCCCACTGTAACCACTTTTGGTTTTTAATTTTGACAAAAAACCAAATTTTTTAAGTTGGGATATCTCGGAAACCCCTTGGTATAACCATACCGAGTTTGGGGTCGTTTGAAAGGGCTTGGCGAGAGCTATCCACTGAAGCCAGTGGCACGGCTCTACATAGAGTCCTGTAGGAAAACACTCAGTATATTCGTTTTTGGACTCTTTTTCGACTGTTTTTATAGTTTGACCCGTTCTTTTGAACGTAGGGCTGACCGTGATCTACTCTATACAGAGAGCGAGACGACTTACTAAAGATTTTTTACAATCTTAAGTTTCTTTTTACATTTTATATTTTTAATTTACACTTTTACTTTTTTATTTTTACAAAGTTTATTCTTTGACGCGAACCTCCGAGATGATCGGAATGAGGACCCCAATCAAGGCGAGGCCGGCTGAGGGTGAGAAATCACCGAAACCGTTGGCATCGCCTCCGAATGTGAGACGCAGCATCGCAGAATTGGAGGCTGCGGGGCCTTCAAACGCAAAACCAACACCCCCTCCCCCCTTAGTCACCAAGACGGCGCAGGCTGGCCCTGCGAAACTCACACAAAACAAGCCTCTGTCGAAATTCGTACAGGTGCACTCGCCACCGAAACCCCACTACGCGGATCGATCGGCAGAGGCGAAAGCCTGTTTGACCAGGGCAAAAGTTATGTTGAACACCTCTAGGAACACAAAAGGCGAAATAAAAACCGGCGTCTTCGAGGCGTTGGACAGGTTGTTCCAACTGGTTAAAGAGGCTGACAAGTTAATTAAAACAAAGGGAGTGGGGACCGATACCACACGGTCCGAAGGTGCCGCTGACCTCACCTTCACTAGCCTAGCCGACCCTAGCCAAAGCCACGGAAAACTCGAGGCTCAAATAGAGAGCCACTCACTGCTGCTAGAAAGCCACTCCAAAGAGATGGAGGAGCTGAAAGCAGCAATTGAGCAACACAAACGGGTAATAGAGAACGGCGCTGCCATGACATACGCGAGCGTAGCCGCGACACACAGCGGGAAAGAAAACCCTTCGCGCAGCACGCTACACTCGATCGTGGTCACCTCCAAGGATGAGACAGAGACTGGGGACGAAGTACTGGATAAGGTGCGGAAGGTAGCTGACGCAAAAGAAGGCTGGGTAAAGGTGGAAAGGGTGAGGAAAGCCAAAGATAGAAAAATTATTATGGGCTTCCTAACTACCGAAGAAAGGGATAAGCTGAAGGGAAAATTGGCAAGAGAAAGTCAGGACCTCCATGTCGAGGAGGTAAAGAACAAGGACCCGTTGTTGATCCTCAGGAGTGTCCTCTCTGCAAATTCAGACGAGGACATCCTCAAGGCGATGAGGAATCAGAACCGGAATGTCTTTCACAACCTCGACAAAGAGGAGGACAGGGTAGTGGTGAAGTTCCGGAGGAAGACCAGGAACCCACACACCTGCCACGTTGTGGTCGGCGTCTCGCCGACCATCTGGAGACGGGCAACAGAAGTCGGATGCCTGCACGTGGACCTCCAGCGCGTAAGGGTCGAAGACCAGACCCCACTGGTGCAGTGCACGCGCTGTCTGGGCTACGGGCACGGCAGACGTTTCTGTAAAGAACCGGCTGACTTGTGTAGTCACTGTGGCGGCCTGCACCTGAGGTCGGAATGCGCCGACTTTTTAACAGGTACCCCGCCTAAGTGCCAGAACTGCACGAGAGCCAAGCTCGGGGACGTCGGCCACAACGCCTTTAGCACAGAATGTCCGACACGTCGAAAGTGGGATGAGATAGCGAGGTCCACTGTAGCCTATTGCTAAGGGCACCCTGGGCAACCCAAACCCTTATAGAGTGGTACAGGCCAACCTCCAGAGGAAAAGGCTGGCGACGAACGAGCTTCTCATCGAAGCGGAAAAGCGCGGAGTCGCCGTTGCTCTCCTCCAAGAACCATATGTGGGCGGGGCAAAGGTAATGAGGAGTCATAGAGGCGTTCGGATCTTCCAGAGCACTGACAACGGAAATGGGACTGTTAAGGCCGCAATAGCGGTCTTTGATCAAGATCTTGTTGTAGAGCAGTACCCAAAACTCACCACGAACAACATCACCGTGGTGGGGATCCGAACCAGTGCCTGGAAGATCACACTAGTCTCCTTTTACTTTGAGCCAGACCAGCCAATGGGACCTTACCTTGAGCACCTCAAACGCGTCGAGGAAGAGGTTGGTTCCAGAAGGTGGATTCTCGGGGGAGATGCAAATGCCAAAAGTACCTGGTGGGGAAGCCTGACCATCGATCGCAGAGGTGAAGAGGTTTCTGGAGTTCTTGGCGAGCTGGATCTCAACATACTTAACAGAGGGGAAATTCCGACCTTCGACACGACCAGAGGGGGCATACGCTACTGCAGCCATGTCGATATCACGGCCTGCTCCACGGATATTCTGGACTTGGTGGACGACTGGAAGGTAGACGAGGGCCTCACGAGCTCGGACCACAACGGCATTGTTTTTAACATCAAATTAAAGAGGTCTAAAGGCACTCAAATCAAAAGAACAACCAGGATTTTTAATACAAAAAAAGCAAATTGGCCCGAGTTTCGTGAGAAACTCGGCCAATTAATGCAGGAAAACCAAATAAACAAAATAGTAATAGATAATTTAAATACAGCTAACCAATTAAACACAATCACCAATTCATATATTACCTTAATAAAAGACGCTTGCACCTCATCAATGCCTTTAAAGAAAACAAATGAAGTGCTAACTTTGCCGTGGTGGTCCGAGAAACTCGAGGCGATGAAGAAAGAGGTCGCCACCAGGAAACGTAGGGTCAGGAGTGCTGCACCAGCCCGAAGATCGAAGGTCGTCGAAGAGTACCTGAAACTGAAAGTTGAGTATGAGACAGAGGCAGCCAAAGACGAGATTGAGAGCTGGAAGAACTTCTGCACAAGACAGGATAGAGAGGGGGTCTGGGAAGGCATTTACCGGGTGATAGGGAGGACTAAGGGAAGAGGAGAGGACCAGCCATTAGTGAAGGATGGACAAGCTCTGGACGCAAAAGGTTCGGTAGAATTATTGGCGAAAACTTTCTACCCGGAAGACCACTCAGACACTGACAGCACCTGCCACCGCCTCATTCGAGAAAAGGCCGACGTCGTGAATGCTGGAGGGCATGATGAGTCATGCGATCCACCATTCACGATGGCCGAGCTGATGGCAGCGTGCGAGTCATTTAACGTCAAAAAAGCGCCAGGAGCAGACGGCCTCACTGCCGACATTTGCTGCCAGGCCATAAGAGCTGCCCCCGATACGGCCTTGGCTCTCCTGAATGGCTGCCTGAGAGCAAACCTCTTCCCTGAAATCTGGAAGGAAGCGACCGTTATCATTTTGAAAAAGCCAGGGAAAGACGACTACAGCTCCCCAAAAGCGTACAGACCAATCGGCCTATTACCTATATTCGGTAAGATATACGAGAAGATGTTGGTGGCCCGCCTCAAGTATCATCTGATCCCAAGGATGAGTACTCGCCAGTACGGATTCATGCCCCAGAGGAGCACCGAGGACTCCCTCTATGTACTGATGCAACACATACGCGGTAAGCTGGAACTAAAGAAAATAGTAGTCTTAGTATCGTTGGACATAGAGGGAGCCTTCGACAGCGCATGGTGGCCAGCCATAAGGGTCCGTCTGGCTGAGGAACAGTGTCCAGTCGGCTTGAGAAGGGTCATCGACAGCTACCTCGAAAACCGAAGAGTTAGAGTTAGGTATGCAGGTGAAGAGTACTGCAAGGCCACAAGTAAGGGCTGTGTCCAGGGTTCCATTGGGGGACCTATTTTCTGGAACCTTTTGCTGGACCCGCTTCTTAAGAGCTTGGAAGCTAGGGAGGACTATTGCCAAGCCTTTGCAGACGACGTTGTGCTGATTTTCGATGGTGACACGGCGTTGGAGATCGAGGGACGTGCCAGTGCCGCTCTCGAACACGTTCAGGCGTGGGGCGTACAAAACAAGCTTAAATTTGCCGCGCAAAAAACAAACGCAATGATCATAACTCGCAAATTGAAGTACGATGCCCCGCGCCTGAGCATGGGCGGGGTCGACATTGCCATGTCCAACGAGATCAAAATCCTAGGTGTCACCATCGACAAACAGCTAACATTCAACACACACGTCGCAAATGTGTGCAGGAAGGCAATAGGAATCCACAAGCAGCTCACCAGGGCAGCAAAAACCAGTTGGGGACTTCACCCTGAAGTCATAAGAGTGATATATGTGGCCACCGTCGAACCTGTCATCCTGTACGCTGCCAGCGTGTGGGCTCCGGCCGTCGAGAAATTGGGGATCAAGAAGCAGTTGGGAGCAGTTCAGCGTGGTATTGCACAAAAGCTGTGCAAGGGATACCGGACAGTCTCCTTGAACTCCGCGCTAGTGCTGGCTGGGATACTACCTCTTGACCTGCGAGTCCGCGAAGCGGCATCGCTGTACGAGGCCAGGAGAGGGGTACCTCAGCCAGCACTTGGCGATAGGAGGGTCGAGCAGACTGCCTCGGCAATGGAGGCTCCACACCCTGCGGAGCGCGCTGAGCTAGAGCTCGTACGCCTGGTAAACCAACAGCAACTAGATGCACAGAGTGAACTTGAAGTTCACATCTTCACGGACGGGAGCAAGATTGGGGGCAAGGTTGGAGCGGCACTATCCATATGGAGTGGTGACGCCGAAACCAAAGCCCGCAAGCTTGCCCTCCCACACTACTCCACTGTTTACCAGGCTGAGCTTCTGGCAATATGCGTCGCGACCAGGGAAATCCTTAAGCACAGTGCGCAATCGTTTGGAATCTTCAGTGACTCCATGGCGGCCCTCCAAACGGTTCAAAATCATAACCGACTCCACCCCCTGGCAGTAGAGACAAGGGCCAACCTTAGGGCCTTGTCTACCCAAAACAAGGCAGTCACCTTGTTTTGGATCAAAGCTCACGCGGGGATGGCAGGCAATGAGAGGGCCGATGAACTAGCCAAAAGCGCCGCTGAGGGTTCTAAACGAAAGCCCGACTATGACTTGTGCCCGGTTTCATACGTCAAGAGATGCATCCGAATGGCAACCCTTGACGTGTGGAACCAGAGATACCGCGCTGGAGAAACTGCTTCAGTAACGAAATTGTTTTTCCCGGATGCTGTGGCGGCGTACGGGATAGCCAGGAAGATTAAAATCAGTAGCGTTACCACTCAGATCATGACGGGGCACGGTGGGTTCTCGGAATACTTGAATCGTTTCAAGTGCAAGGAGAACCCATCGTGCATCTGTGATCCTGAGACTGCGGAGACGGTGCCACATGTATTATTCAGCTGTCCTGTTTTCGACCAGGAAAGACTTGTGGCTGAGCATGTACTCGACACCAAACTGGAGGCTGAAAATGTGTGGCTCATAATGAAGAGTAAAAAGAGAGAGTCGTTCTTGGAATATTGTGTAAAAATCTGTGAAAGAGTGATAAAAAGAAATAAAACCGCATAAGAAAAGATGTTTGCATAATATTGTACAGAATATTAGGGTCAAGCATTAAAAACAGTCGGAACAAATCGCTAAGAACGCAAAGAATAATATTGACAAATATGAAAGTTGCCATACTGACAAAATAAAATGTTAGTAGTAGTAAGAACTGGCCTAGAAATAAGAATAGGGAAATAAGATGGTTGTTTTGAATTTGAAATAATTGTAACTCAACAAAAAATGTAATAATACTAAGATGTAGAAGATAAGTATAAAAACCCTTAAAAGTATGTAACAATAAATAAGTATGGATATTATATAAGATGATAGAAAAATAGCAAACTGTCATGTAATAGTATTAAGAAATAGAATTAATACATAGTCGTAAGAAACATGTAAGTAGCAGTAAGAATAGTAAATAAGGCAAAACAGTAGAAAGAATTAGAATAAGAAACATTGTAAAAAAAATAATAAAAAAACATCTGTGTCGAGTTATACCCGAAATAAAGTTGAAAGAAATGGATAGAGTACAGAATAGGGAAACTAGAAGGGCGTCCTACCCTTAGAGACAGAAAGAAGAAGAATGATAGAAAGACAAAGTATGCAGAATGAAAGTGCGAGAGGCATAATAGCGAGAACTAGAATGAATGTTAAGCAGAAAACAGGCTCCGATTATGTTGGAGGTAGAAGTATTTAAAAAAAAAAAAAAAAAAAAAAAAAAAAAAAAAAAAAAACCTAACCTAACCTAACCTAACCTAACCTAACCTAACCTAACCCCCGGTTTCATTCGTCAAGCGGCAAATCCGTTTGGGGTCGCTCGACGAATGGAACCGGAGGTACCAGAATAGTGAAACAGCCTCTGTTACTAAACTCTTCTTTCCCGATGCGATCGACGCCCACCGAATTGTGTTAAAACTAAAACCAGCCGGGATAGTGACACAGATCTTGACGGGTCACGGTGGGTTCTCCGAATACTTGCACCGTTTCAAGTGTAAGGAGAACCCATGGTGTATCTGTGAGCCGGATCAAGTGGAGTCGATCGCACATATCCTGACGGAATGCCCAGTGCACGAAAAAGAACGGCATGAGGCAGAGCGGAGGCTAGACAAAAACATAAATTTAAACAACATAAAGAATATTATGGCTGTAACAAAAACAAGGAGGATTTTAATAGAATACTGCGTCACAGTTGCCACAAAAGTTATAAAGCGGAACAAACAATTATAAAAAACTATGCTTTTCCAAATATGGAAATTTCTTAAAAGGAAAAGATATTTAGATGAAAGCATAGAATATCGTAGATCAGAAATAAAGAAAATGATAATATTATATTGGCAATAAATAAAAATGATAAAGAAAAAATTTTGAGCAAACCTTTCCAAATTGACTATCAAACAAAACAGCAGTAATAAAATGATTAAGGCATATAAAAGGTCTCTGACTATGTCAGGGGGACACGCGTATAAAAGAAAAAAAAAAAAAAAAAAAAAAAAAAAAAAAAAAACCTAACCTAACCTAACCTAACCTAACCTAACCTAACCTAACCTAACCTAACCTAACCTAACCTAACCTAACCTAACCTAACCTAACCTAACCTAACCTAACCTAACCTAACCTAACCTAACCTAACCTAACCTAACCTAACCTAACCTAACCTAACCTAACCTAACCTAACCTAACCTAACCGATACAGATAAAAAATTAACAAAATAGTAGTCATAATATATTTATAAAAACAGTAAAAAGCATCACATAAAGAATTAAAATAGTAAAATTTAATAGAGATAAAACATAAAATGAAAGTAGTTAAGTCGTAATATTGCAACGTAACGCAAAAAATTGTCGCATCTAAAGCTTAAGAATATGAGAACAAGGTCTCTGATCATGTCAGAGGGACACTGGCGGGGCAGGAGTGTGGTTTTAGCCGGTTCGAGTCCGGCACTACCTCGATTGTCTCACAGGGAAATTCCTGTGGGATAGTCGAGGTGTCCGCGGGGATTTCCCACTCCTGCCAAAACAAAAAAAAAAAAAAAAAAAAAAAAAAAAAAACCTAACCTAACCTAACCTAACCTAACCTAACCTAACCTAACCTAACCTAACCTAACCTAACCTAACCTAACCTAACCTAACCTAACCTAACCTAACCTAACCTAACCTAACCTAACCTAACCTAACCTAACCTAACCTAACCTAACCTAACCTAACCTAACCTAACCTAACCTAACCTAACCTAACCTAACCTAACCTAACCTAACCTAACCTAACCTAACCTAACCTAACCTAACCTAACCTAACCTAACCTAACCTAACCTAACCTAACCTAACCTAACCTAACCTAACCTAACCTTCGAAGACCAGACGCCTCTGGTGCAGTGCACCCGTTGCTTGGCTTACGGCCACGGCAAACGCCTATGCACGGAGCCAGCCGATCTGTGTAGCCACTGCGGTGGTCCACACCTCAGGGTGGACTGCCCTAGCAACCAGATCGGCGAAGCAGCGGCATGCATTAACTGCACCAGAGCCAAGCATGGGGAGCACCGGCACAATGCATTCAGCAACGATTGCCCGGTGCGTAAGAAATGGGACGCATTCGCGAGAGCAATGATAGCTTATTGCTAAAGTCGTCGATGCGCCCACTTCAAAGCACAAAGATACCACTTCGACGCAACCAGACAGCGGATGCATTGAGCGAACCACTAGGGTTGGCTCAATGGAGAATGATAATTGGAGGCACTTTCTTGAGAAGGTGGCTGAAATTATGCTGGACCATGAACCAACTCTAGTGGAATTGCCAAGTTGTGTCGAACCTGTTGTAAAACTCTGGTCATCATCCTGTATTAGGTATCAAAATATGATATTCACTTATATATTGAGTATATATAAAGCAAATATCATGAAAATCAAAATTAAAAGTTAATAAAAAGTTTAAAAGTGCTGAAAATTTCAAGGGTATAGGTAGGGTAAGTGACTTATTAAACATAGTTAAAATAGAAATATAATTTAGAAATGTAGTTATTAAAATAGTATTTAAAGAAGAAAATATAAAATTAAGCATTATAATAGTTCCAAACAAAATTACATTATAAAATTAATAACAATAATGAGCAGAATATAAAATTAAAGTAGAAAGAAATATAGTAAGGGTATATAGGGTATATAAATAAAGTAAAACTAAAAGTAATATTAGATAAGAGAGTGTGGTCTCGAAGGCCTTCTACAAAACTAGTCGACATACAAGAAAGAAAACATGCGCAAAAGGTCTCTGATAATGTCAGAGGGACACTGGTGGGGCAGGAGTGTGGTTTTAGCCGGTTCGAGTCCGGCACTACCTCGACTGTCTCAGAGGAGAAATTCCTGTGGGATAGTCGAGGTGTCCGTGGGGATTTCCCACTCCTGCCAAAACAAAAAAAAAAAAAAAAAAAAAACCTAACCTAACCTAACCTAACCTAACCTAACCTAACCTAACCTAACCTAACCTAACCTAACCTAACCTAACCTCGAAGACCAGACGCCTCTGGTGCAGTGTACCCGCTGCTTGGCATACGGACACGGCAAACGCCTGTGCACGGAGCCAGCCGATCTCTGTAGCCACTGCGGCGGTCCACACCTTAGGTTGGACTGCCCAGTCAAACAGACCGGCGGAGCAGCGGTGTGCATTAACTGCACCAGAGCCAAAGAGCGGGGGGAGCACTCGCACAATGCTTTCAGTAATGAATGCCCGGTACGCAGGAAGTGGGACGCATTCGCTAGAGCATCCATAGCATATTGCTAAAGTTGTCGGAGCGCCCACTTCCAAGTACAAACTGAAGACTAGTTCGACGCAACTAAATAACGGACAAATAGAACGACCGACCATGGTTGGCTATACGAGAAGTGGGAACTGGAGTCAGTTTCATGAGAAACTGGCTCAAGTTAAGCAGGTCCAGGTGTCGGCCCTGGTGGATTTGTCACGTTGTGTCGAACATAGTCCAAGAAGCCACAGTAATATTAAGTCCAAGATTAGAATTAAAAATAGTTGCATAAGTTTAGTAATAAATAAGTTAGACCATTTAGATGATATGTTAGTGTATACTAAGTATATAGCTTAAGTATCATGATAATAAGAACAAAATAAAAATGAAAAAAAAATACAAGTAAAATAATGAAGTAAATAAACAAAATAATACTGTGGTTAAGGGCACAACATGGTTAAATAATAGTGACAAAAATAGTTAAATTAATTAACCAACCAAACAATCAGATAAAAAGGGCTCTGATCCCCATGTCAGAGGGACACTGGCTAGGCAGGAGTGGTTTTTAGCCGGTTCGAGTCCGGCACTACCTCGACTGTCTCACAAGAGACATTCCTGTGAGATAGTCGAGGTGTTTTAAAAAAAAAAAAAAAAAAAAAAAAAAAAAAAAAAAAAAAAAAAAAAAAAAAACCTAACCTAACCTAACCTAACCTTTTTTTTTTTTTTTTTTTTTTTTGACGCTGGGAAAAAAAAATGCATTACGCATACCCTCCCATCGGGGGACGGGAGGGGTATGTGGGACTCCCCGGGCGGACCCGGTATACCCACTAAAACGACCCAGCGCATTCCCGCTTCGTCCAAGTGGCGGGGGACTGGGAAACCGGCACAGCCTTCACTTCCAGTCCTCCGCCGACGATTGCAAGGCAGACCCCTCACACCCTCACGGGTGTGGGGGCGTCGGGAATGACCGACGAAGGTGACGGCTGCAATGCGGGCGAAGGCACCCCCGCGCCTGTCGCCCGCCCGTCACCATGAGGAGGGAGGGCTCGACGCCTTCTCCCCCTTCTTCGTCTGCGGAGCGGCGCAGCGAGAGGATCGTCCTCCCGTGCGCGCTCCGCCTCCTCCTTTTGCGAGAGTACGTCCTCGCAAAAGGAGGCTACCGCTGACCAGGCCTCCTCGCTCCCCAGCATGGCGTCGACCACGCCGGGAAGCGAGAGGTCCGGTCCGACCACCGCGGTCAGACCACGGCGCAGCTCGGACCATGCCGGGCACACCTCAAGGGTGTGCTGCGCCGTGTCCTCTGCTGCGCCGCAGTCGTGGCACGCCGGGGTCTCCTCCCTCCCGATCCGGTGCAGGTGCGATCCGAAGCAGCCGTGCCCGGACAACACCTGCACCAGACGGAAAGAGAGGAAACCGTGGGACCGCTCGAGCCAGCCCTTCAGGACCGGACCAAGCGCGTCCAACGTCCGGCGGCCAAAGGCGGCGTTGGCGAGGTCCTCCGTCCAATGGAGGACGATGGCGTCCTTCGCCTCCTGCCGCACGGCCTCCCGCTCTTCGGCGACGGGGCGCTCCCCGAGCGCCTTCCGGTGCGCCGTCCACTCGTACACTCTGGCGAGCACCCATGCCTCCAACTCCCAAGGAGGGGTGCCGGCCAGAGCGCACGCCGCCGAAAAGCCCACCGAGCGGTAAGCCCTCGCCACCCGCTGTGCAATGGCCCGCTGGGGCCTGCGGATGGCGGTCGCATTCTCCCTTCTATGGAGGGAGTCCGCCCAGATGGGCGCCCCGTAAAGGGCCATGCTCCGCAAGATGCTGGCATAGAGGCGCCGGCATTTCGCCTTGGGCCCCCCCAGGTTTGGGAGGAGCCACGAGAGGGCGTCCGCGGCCTTCAACAGGCGCGTCGACAGTCCGCTGAAGTGCGGGCCGAAGCGCCACCTGTCGTCCAGCACCAGCCCCAGATATTTCATCTGGGGCTGGACCCCTATACGGACGCCCTCCACGACGATGTGGGCGTCGGGAGGGCAGCGCTGCCGGGGACCGCGAAAGTACACGGCCTCCGTCTTGTGCAGCGCCACCTTCAATCCCAGGCGGCGGATCCTCTCTGCCACCAAGGATCCGCCAGCCGAGGCCAGACAGGCCGCATCCCCGAAGTTCCTCCCCCGGGCAGTGAGGAGAGTGTCGTCCGCGTAGCAGATGACACTCGTGCCCGGGAGGAGGGCTCCCCGCAAGAGCCAGTTAAACCCGATGTTCCACAAGGGGGGGCCAAGCACCGACCCCTGTGGAACACCGGACTCTGCCCCGTAGCGCCTCACGGTGGCCGTTTTGTCTACGAAGAGGACCTCTCGGTCCTCCAAGTAGCTGGCCAGGAGATCCCGCAGATATTGGGGCACTCCGTGATACCGGAGCGCCTCCAAAATCGTCGAGTGGGGGACGGAGTTAAAGGCGTTGGCAATGTCGAATGACACCGCCAGCACTCCGTCCCCCGCATCCACCGCCTCCTTCACCTGGCCCTTCAGTAGGGCCAGCGCGTCGATCGTCGAACGCCCACGACGGAAACCGTATTGGGCGTCCGACAGGTCCGGCCCTACCCCCCGCAAATGGCTGTCCAGCCTCCCGGCGACAATCCCCTCGAACAATTTACCGACCTCATCGAGCAGAACGATGGGCCGGTATGCCGAGGGGGAGTCCACCGGGCGTCCCTCTTTTCGGAGGAGGCATAGCTGCCCCTCCTTCCACAGTTTCGGGAACCTCCCAGCCGTAAAACACGCACTGAAGAGGTCCCGAAACCTGTCCTCCATTTGGGAGGCGGCGATTGCCACCACCCGTGCGGGGACGCCGTCCGGTCCGGGGGCGGTCTTCTTTGCGCGGAGGCTCAGAACACCCGCGCAGAATTCCGCCGCCGTCACCGGGGGGACCTCTGCCTCCGGTGGAGCCGCCCCTTGCGGGGGATCCATCGTTGGTGGGGCGAAGTCGGTCCTGCGCGGAAACAGGGACCGGACCACCCCATCCAACAATGCTGGCTCGAGGGTCTCCGAGAGTGGGGGACCGTAGGGGCGGAGCTGGTTCCGCGCCGCCTTATACGGTCTCCCATAGGGATCCCTGTCGAGACCCTCCAGCATCTCGGCCCTCGCCGAGTCTTGCGCAGCGCCCATTGCAGACTTGAGGAACGCCGTAGCCTCTCGGTAAGAGGCGTGCAGGCGGTCCTCCTCTGCCCGGACTCGGTTTTGGGCGCTGCGCCGTCGGCTCCGCGTGTAGGCCCTTCTGGCCGCCACGCAGGTGGCCCGTAGTCTCGCCAGCTCCTCCGTCCACCAGTAGACGGCACGACGGGGAGGCGGACGGCGAGACCGAGGCATGCTGGAGTTGCACACCTCGGTCAAGGACCCCCTGAGCCGGACCGCTGCGGCGTCAACGTCCGGGACCTCCTCGACAGGGGGAGGCGACAGCCAGTCCTGGAGAAAGGCGGCCTCCTTGGCTGCCTCCCGGTCCAGGCGGGTGAGTGCCCACCGCGGGAAGGGAGATTGCCCAGCGCGGGCTGTCCCCCTCCCCTGCTGGGTGGAGATGTCGAACCGCACGTAACGGTGGTCCGACAAGGTCTCCACCAGCTCCACCCGCCAGTTCACGACGCGGGCGGCCAGCGCGGGGGTGGCAAACGACACGTCCACCACCGACCCGCCCTGTTGTCGCACACATGTGTGGACCGCCCCCCTGTTGAGGAGGGACACACCGCACGAGGCCGCCCAAAACTGGACGGCGCGTCCCCGGACGTTGCAACCGGCGGCCGGGTTGCCCCAGGCCACCGACTTGGCGTTTAGGTCGCCCAACACCACGACCTGGCGTGGCGCCGCCCTCCCTACGACAGCAGTGAGGACTTCGAGGAAATCCTCAAAGTCCGAGAGAGGGCGGTTTGGGGAGAAATACACCCCCACCATCACTATCTCTCCCCACGCGGCGGCCACGTATCCCGGTCCCCTCTCTAAGAGCGAGAGGGGAGGGGAGTCTGTGGAAGACCGCGCCACCAACGCCACCAAGCCGTCCCGGTCGCCCAGCCAACGGCCAGGGACCGAGTAGGGTTCGGCGACCACCGCCAAGTCCACCAACCACTCAGCCATGGTCTGCATCAGCAGATCCTGGGCTGTCCTGCAGTGGTTGGTGTTCGCCTGAAGGATGCGATGCTCGACTGTGTCCATCAGTCGGACATCGCACCCTCCTCCGCAGCCGCCGCAGGAACGGCGGTGTTAGCGGCAGCAGCAGGCGCAGGCCCGGTCGGCACCTGCGCTTTGCCACGCTTAGGGGGAGGAATACACTTCCTCCCCTTCATTACGTGGCCCGATCGGCGGCCACTGGCGGCACACACCGCACAGTGCGGCGTGGCGGCCTTGCAGGAGGCGGCTTTGTGGCCCTCCTTGCCGCAGCGGTAGCATGTGTCCGTCCTGTCTACCTTGGACGGACACAGAGGCCTGGTGTGGCCGATGCCGAAGCACCGGAAGCACCGCAGAGGCTGGTCCTCGAGTGCCCGGACTGCGCCCGAGCTGAACCCGACTTGAAGCCGTCCTTTCGCAAGGACGGCTTTGGCAGCGGCGATTGGGCACTCGAGGCGGATGGTGCCCATACCACCGCGGCCGGGCCTTATGTCCCGGCCTTGGACCGCCGCGGCGCCACAGCCCCCTACCGCTGCGACCGCCGCCACCACCTCCTCCTTGGTGACGGAGTCATCTAGCTCCGTCACCTCAATGGCCGCTGACTTGACCGGCCGGGCCACCTTGGCAGAGTCCGCGATGACCTCTTGCAGCTTGGCTGCAAAGAGGTCCGCGCGGGCACCCCCTTCGGCCCCCGGGAACTCGAATATTCGAGCCCCGGCTTGGGTCCGCCGGCAGGACACACTGCCGATCCCCAGTTGGGTGGGATCGGCATTGTTACGGGCCCGCACCAAAATGGAGGCGTAGGTCTCCCCTCGCCCCGCAGCCTCCGCGGTGAGCGTCACCACGACGGCCGCGGTTTTCGGGGGGACCAGCTGCCCCTTGCCCTTCACTGTCCCCTTTCCCCTGCCTCCACCCTTGCCCTCGCCGGTCGCCTGTGACTGGCTGGGAGCGGCGGTGGCGGGGGCGGCAGGGGCGGCCGTCGCCGACTTTTTGCCCTTCCCCTTCCCCTTACGGGCCACATTCGTCCAGTCGTTGGACGGGGTGGTCGAAGGGAGAAGGGCATCTTCCGCCTTGGACGAGGACGGCTCCGGCTCAGACTGCCTCTTATCCGCCGCAAGCGGTGGTCGGAGGCGCTTCTCCGGCAGGAGCCGGTCCTCTATAGCCTCAAAGCAGGCTCTCGTGAAGGCCCTCTCCTCCATAACAACCTTGCGGATGATATCCTCAAGGCTGGCAGTGGAGGCAGGGCCCTCTGCCGCAGGGCTCGCCTGGGCCCGTAGTGGCCGGGCCGAGGCAGGGCCCTCTGCCACAGGGCTCGCCTCGGCCTGTTGTGGCCGGGCCGTGGCTTCAGCGAGCTTCTGGTGAAGCTGGCTGACCTCCGACTGCAGACAATCTATTCTTGCCTGCAGTTGCCGCGTCTCGTCGGTGGTCGACCGCTTCACCAACTCAGCGACGACACCACGCAGGCTCGCGGCCCTGCACTTTAGGGCCTTTTGAAAAGTGCCCTTCAGGTTGGAGGACTTAGAGGCGACCTCTATGATCCCCTCCTCGTCCTCCTCCGCCATCCTCTGCAGCTCTACCAGAGACTGGTCCGCGTACAGAACGCGTGACGCACCGTACCCGGACTTGGCCCGGGCGACGTGCGCACGCTTCTCCTTGGCGGCAACCCGCTCCTCCAGCTCTTGCTGGAGCTGCGCCTTTCGGGCCAGGTCTACCTGGCGCTGGGCGTCCGCGAGCCCAACGACGTGGGTGTCCGCGGCCGTTGTCGTCGGCTTTTTAGCCTTCGACAACGGTTTGGACCCCGAAGCCGAGGAGCTCTCGGACCCACAGCTCAGGAAGACCCGCTTCCGCGATCGAGAGCCGCTCGCATCCGACACTCCAACAACCGAGTCGCTGTCAGACGACTCTGCCCCACCGAAGTAGCTAGCCGCAGACGGCGCGCGGCTAGGCTCTGATGCTGGAGCGTCGGGGTGGCCCTGAGAAGGGCCTTTTGGTTGGCCCTGAGAAGGGCCGTTTGGTTGGCCCTGAGAAGGGCCTTTTGGTTGGCCCTGAGAAGGGCCTTTGGGTTGGCCCTGAGAAGGGCCTTTTGGTTGGCCCTGAGAAGGGCCGTTTGGTTGGCCCTGAGAAGGGCCTTTTGGTTTTAAAAAACGCCCGGAGGCGTCCCGCGTGGGTTTAGGCATAGCCTCCGCAGGATCGTAGATAAAAACAAGGCAAAGATAAAATAAGCTACGAGAGCACAGAGCACTTTAGCCAACCCAGTCTGCCACTCCGTTACGGTGGTCAGAACTGGGCTGTTTCCAGGGGACACGACGTGGACGTAAGCTCTGTGGGGGGTCCCCCAACCTAACCTAACCTAACCTAACCTAACCTAACCTAACCTAACCTTTTTTTTTTTTTTTTTTTTTTTTCTCGATGTGGAAATCCTCAATGGATGTCCTCCGCCCTGGGGAGAGCGGAGGGGTCTGTCAGACTCGTACTGACTAAAACCACACCGGTGTTCCCTCGCACACTTGTGTCGGGGGGCAGCGGGAACTGATGCGACTTCCGCTGCCCCCGACTAGTGCCGGCCCGCTTGACCTGCGGGCCTCGTCCCGGGAGGAGTGAGGTGTAAGACTCCCCCCGCTACTTCCAAGAGAGGCGCGCGTGGAACACAACGCGCCGCCGTCTCGGGTCCATTGTGATAGGGGGCGACGGATGTCCCCGAATCCGTCGCCCCTGGACCAATTTAGGGGGGCCGGAAGAGGGCGTTGTCAGCCCTCTGCCGACGCCCGGCACGTCTGCTGCGGGATGGATGGGGGCTCGTGATCTCCCTTTCCCTTTCCGCAGCTTCCTTCTGCGACATGACGGTTTCGCAGAAGGACATCACCGCGTCCCAGGACTCTGCGCTTTCGACCATCGAGCGAACGACGGCCAGCAACGACAGGTCTCCTCCAACCTCTGCAACGAGCGCACGGCGCGGCTCATCCCACGCGGCACACTCAGCCAGCGTATGCCGCGCCGTATCCTCCGTGCAGTGGACGCAGTGATGGCACCGGGCGTCCGGCTCCCTGCCCAAGCGACACAGGTACTTCCCGAAGCAGCCGTGCCCCGAGAGCACCTGCGTCACCCGAAACGTCAGGGAGCCGTGCTTCCTCCCGAGCCAGTCGTCGAGTACTGGCCGGATCGCTTCGACTGTGTCGAGGCCGGCGGTGGGGAGTTCTAGCCTCCCCCGCCATTCCGCCACCATGACTTGTCGGAGCTGAGACCGGTACACTGTTATTTGTCGCTGCACCAGTCTTTCGCCCCGATGTTTGGCCTCCTCGCGCCACAGGTATAGTGTCGCGAGGGTCTTCGCCTCCAGGTCCCACGGCGGGGATCCGGCCAGTACGCAAGCCGCCTCGTAGGAGATCGTGCGATATCCCCGTACGACCCTGACAGCCATCGCTCTCTGCGGTCTGCGCAGAACTGCGATAGTGCGGGCCGTCAGGTCTGTCGCCCATATCGGGGCCCCGTAAAGGGCCATCGATCGCACGATCCCCACATACAACCGCCTGCAGGCGGAGCTCGGGCCCCCCAGATTGGGAAGCAGCGTTGACAGCGCGCCCGCCGCGCCCATCAACTTGGGCACCAGCCGCTGAAAGTGGGGGCCAAAGTCCCAACGGCTGTCGAGCACCAATCCAAGGTACTTCATGGTTGACCCGACAGCGATCCGAACCCCCCCGACCACAATGTGTGATCCCAACGGTGGTGCCCGCCGGGGGCCATGAAAAGCGATGGCCTCCGACTTGTTAAGGGCCACTTCCAGGCCCAGGCGTCGTATGCGGCTCACCACCTGTGAGACCGCAGCCGTGGCCAGCAACGCTGCCTCCCTGTACGAGCTCCCCCGAGCCGTGACCAGCGTGTCGTCCGCATAACACGTCAGGTTCACTCCCGGCGGGAGCTCGCACCGCAAAACCCAGTCGTATCCGATGTTCCACAGGGGTGGGCCCAGAACCGAGCCCTGTGGAACACCGCACGACATCTCGCGACGGCCCGCGCCGTCGCGTCCCATATAGGTGACACATCTTCCCGAGAGATACGCCCCCACGATGTTGCGGAGGTAGGAAGGCACCCGATGGTATCGCAGGGCCTCCCTAATGCAACTCCAGGGCAGGGTGTTGAACGCGTTGGAGATGTCCAGAGACACCGCCAGCACCACCCCACCCCGGGACACCGCTTCCTCCGCCAGGACTCTTACTCTCCTGATGGCGTCGATGGTAGAGCGCCCACACCGGAAGCCAAACTGGCTGTCGTCCAGGTTCGGCCCCACCGTGCACAAGTGGCTGACGAGGCGATCTGCGATTACTCGCTCGAACAACTTGCCCGCCTCGTCCAGCAGCACTATGGGCCGATAAGCGGACGACGAATCCGCAGGGCGCCCCGCCTTCTTGAGCAGGACCAGTCGACCAGACTTCCACCTGGTAGGGAAACGACCCTGCTCAAGGCACGCCGAGAAGAGTCCCCTCAGTGGGGGCTCCAGCTCCTTCAGGGCGAGGACTAGAGCGCGGCCAGGCACTCCGTCGGGCCCCGGAGCAGTGTTTTTTGCCCGGAGCCGCATCACGGCCGCACTCATCTCCGCCTGTGTCACCTCTGGGACGGTTTCGCTCTCCTCTTCTTCTTCCGACTCTGCAGCTGTGGGCAGAGCCATCGGCGGTGGCTCATGCTCAGCTCTCTCAGGGAAGAGAGCCGAGACCACGCGCTCCAGGAACTGCGGCTCGAGACCTTCCGTTAGCGGAGGGGCCCACGGCCGAAGTTTCCCTCGGACCGTGCGGTAAGGGCGCCCCCACGGATCCCCGTCTAGGGTCGCCAGCAACTCCTCTCTGGAGCGCGTTTTCGACTCGCCGATGGCCAGCCACAGAGCCTCCTTCGCCGCGCGGTACACCTCATACAGCGCGGCTTCTTCGTCGGGATCCCGCAGACGTCTCCTCCGACATCGCGTATACGGGCGTCTGGCGTCTGCACACGCGACGCGCAGCCGCTCGATCTCGACGCACCACCAGTACACGCGGCGCCTTGCGGACAGAGGGGAGACGCGTGGCATGGACGCGTCGCAGATTTGCGTCATCGCGTCGCCAAACCACTGCGCCTCCTGTTCGACGTCGATGGGACCGACGGCAGCCGACTCCCGAATCCAGGCTAGGACGATAGTGGCCTCCTCGAGAGCCTCCCTGTCGAGGCGTTTTAGTGCCCAACGCGGACCGTCTCTCCGGGGGGTCGATTGGCTACGACCTTCAGCGGTTTGGGCGGAGACGTCGAAGCGTATGTATCGGTGGTCCGATAGCGTCTCCACCTCCGCTTCCACGTGCCAATCACGAACGCGGTGCACGACAGCGGGACTAGCGAACGAGACGTCCACTATGGACCCGCCCCGCTGTCGCACACACGTGTAGGCCGAACCCTGATTTAAGACGGCCAGGCCCGTCGTTATGGCCCACTCCTCTAGCACTTCGCCTCTCGGGTCTGTGACCGGGGATCCCCACGCCGCAGATTTGGCGTTCAGATCACCGAGAAGCAAAATGGGCCGAGGATGAGACCGGCCGACGACGGCTCCCAACTCGACAAGGAAACTCTCGAAGTTGGCGAGACTCTTGTTGGGCGAAAAGTATGCCCCGATCGTGACGATACCGTTCACAAGGGCGGAAACCCAACCGTGACCCCGGGATACGTCGGCAAGAATCGCGCCGATGATGGCCACCAAGCCGTCCAGATCCCCAGCCCAGTTTTCCCGGGTAGGGACAAAATACGGCTCAGCGACCACTGCCACATGTATTGACCACTCCGCCATGCTCAGGACCAAGAGATCCTGAGCTCTGGTGCAGTGATTGACATTCGCCTGCAGGAAATGGAGCGCCATCACTGACACTCCATTTCCTCGCTTCGTCCCACCTCAGGCCGGGAGTCGGTCTCAGAGGTGCCAGGGGGTACGGCCTCCGCAGCCTTGTTCCAACGCTTGCTGCGCTTTTTGGGCGCGCTGCAAGCGTTGCCGCCTATTCGGTGCCCCGCGGACTTTCCTGCAGCTGTACACAAACTGCAGTTTGGCTCCGCGGAGCACTGGGCCGCCTTATGGCCGGGCTGACCACAGCGATAACACAAATCACTGCGGTCTATTTCGCAGGTGCAGAGTGCCCGGACGTGCCCTTTCTCCAGGCACCGGTAGCACTGCATGGCCCGGGGTGCCAGGAGTTTTACTCTCGCTGACACCCAGCCCACGAGTAGACGTCCCGCGTCGGCAACTTGCTTTGCCGCAGCTACCGGACACCGCACCCAAATGGTGCCAAGCCCGCCAGCATTAACGCGGATGTCGCCCGCCCGCACATTTTCTGGCGGGCATCCGCCGCTCCGGGCTATGGCCGCCACCACCTCCTCTGGGGTCACTGAGTCGTCCAGCTCATCGACGCGAACCTCAGCGGTCTTCATGGGTCTGGACACCCGGGCCTCCTCGGGGTTGAGGACGTCCCTCAGCTTTGCAGCTAGAGAGTCCGCCCTCTCGGCACAGCTGGTCCCCGCCAACTCAAACATCTTGGCCCCCGTGGCTGCCGTTTTAAAACGAAAGCCGTCCGGGGTGCCAAAGTCAGCGAAGACCAGCTTTCCCCTCGCCTCCGCCAGTACCTTCTGGTACGTGACTCCCCTCTCCTTGGCTTCGGGCTGCAGCGTGACCACTACAGCCTCGGAGCGAGGGACGCGGATTCTCGGGGCCTGCCCCTTGGAACCCTGCGTGTTCTTGGCCTTGCGGCCCCTCTTCCGCTTCTTTTTGCGGCCTTCGGCCGTCTTCCACTCCCCCTCGTCTTCTTTGGGGGACGAGCTGCTGCCCTCAGTGGGATTACTCGTCCCTTTCCCAGCCTTTTTGCCCCCCTCTGTGGGCTTCTTGGGAGCCTGCGTGGGATTTTTGGGGGCCGACGAGGGCTTTTTTGGCGCAGATGGCGCTTTAGCCACGTTGGCATACGTTGGCCCAGCCGCTGCTGGTGCGGGTTCCGTCTCTTTCCTCCGCGTATCCGCCGCCAGCGGCGGACGAAGCCTAACAAGGGGGTTGAGCCTGGGTTCTAGGCTGTCAAAGCGGGCGGTCATTATGCTCAACAGCCGGTTGAACTGGTCTTCCCCCAAAGACCCGTTCTGTGGCGGGGCACGACTCTCCGTAGTCGTCGCACCCTGCTGCCGGCTGAAGTCTGCCCTCAGGGCACTGACCTCTTGCTGGAGCTCCTCCATCCTCGTATGGAGACGGTAATTCTCCTCACGGAGCTTCACCGTCTCCTCCGAGGTCGTCCGGGCAAGGAGGACGTCCACCGCCTCCTTGATCCCGGTCGCCGCCTCCTTTAGGGCCCGCGTGAACGTCCCCTTCAGGTTGCCCGACTTCGTGGCCACCTTCAGGACGACATCCACTCCGTCCAGAACCTGACGACTTAGAGCCTCTGCCGTCAAGCCATCAGGAGCTTCGGCAGTCTGGGACCGCCTCTCCCTTGCTCGACGAGCCAACTCAGCGACCTCGTCGGTCGCAATGGCCTTCCGGCCCTCCCGCCTCGCGGCATTGAGCTCCGCCCTGGTGGACACCAATGCGATGGAGGCATCACCTTGCTCCACCTGCATTGCCCCGTCGGAGTCGCTCACCGGCGTATCGGGGGGCTTTAGAAAGCGGCCCCGAGAGTCGTGTGACGCTGCCGGAGCACTCGTTCCGGAGGATATCCCGCGTCCTCTGCCCCTCCTTGCTGTCGGCACCTTGGGGGCCGGCAGGTTCTCCTCGCTAGAAGACAAGCCCGCCGAGCCCGCATCCGACCCACAGTCATGCGTCCGCTTTAACCAAAATTTGGAGACAGCGGTCACAGCTGGTTGCGGTGTGTCGTCGACCTCCAACGACACATTCACCCTTTCTAAAACCACGCGTGGTTCTGCTGGGGCCTCTGGTCCCGTCTTTAGTGACGCAGCGCCAGAGGCCGACACTGCGTCCACCGCGTGGCGCGGTGTAAAAGAGATCAGGTCTTCGAAAGACCGTGATCTTGTTGAGCCTCCTCGGCTCTCGTTGCCATTGGCAAGCGGAAAACGATTGCTGCCCTCCCCAGAATACGAGGGGCTTGACGATCCGTGGATCGTGGCGGATTCTCCAGCTGCTGAGCAGCTGGTACCGCCCTGGGGTACTATTTTGCTAATCGTTTTTTTCATTTTTTTTTTTTTGTTGTTCCTTTGAAGGGTGTGGTCCCTGTCTCCCTACTTCATAAATATAATTATAAAATATACCTACACATAAACATAATTATTAAAAAAATATATACATCCCTACATATAAATATATATTCCCCCCTCCCCCTTGATCCTTTATCACGGCGATTCATCACGCTCACAGTCACGTCTGATTGGCAGACGCGTACCAGAGGGCGATGAATGCCGTGATCCAAGATGAACGAGGATCCCCAACCCTGATTCACTCCCCAAGAACTTCGAGAAGTGAATCTCTTATCACGTACCGTCCGATGAGCCCGCTCCGTGAGCCATCGCACGGCACACGACGATTTAACCCCGCCCCGATTCACTCCCCGAAAACTTCGAGGAGTGAATCTCTTATCACGTACCGTCCGATGAGCCCGCTCCGTGAGCCATCGCACGCCACACGACGTTTTTACCCCTCCCCGATTAACTCCCCGAGAACTTCGAGGAGTGAATCACTAGTCACGTACCGTCCGATGAGCCTGCTCCGTGAGCCATCGCACGGCACACGACAATATCCCCGACCCCTGATACACATCGCACCCCGCAAGAAAAACCCGCTCCGTGAGTAATCGCACGACGAACCATGTGACACCTCCCCAGAATATTAGCCACGACAGTAACATTCCCCGAGGAATGAGAATTTCTTCTCATGCCTCGAAGAAGGATACTGCCGCGCCCAGGGTGCACCGACCCAGCAGCTGCTCTTCCCTCCAGACGTATCGAGAGGGACCAGCAGCCACTAGGCACACGTGGAGGAATTCTGAAGCACCCCAACCTAACCTAACCTAACCTAACCTAACCTAACCTAACCTAACCTAACCTAACCTAACCTAACCTAACCTAACCTAACCTAACCTAACCTAACCTAACCTAACCTAACCTAACCTAACCTAACCTAACCTAACCTAACCTAACCTTTTTTTTTTTTTTTTTTTTTTTTTTTTTTTTTTTTTTTTTTTTTTGACGCTGGGAAAAAATGCTTTACGCATACCCTCCCATCGGGGGACGGGAGGGGTATGTGGGACTCCCCGGGTGGACCCGGTATACCCACTAAAACGACCCAGCGCATTCCCGCTTCGTCCAAGTGGCGGGGGACTGGGAAACCGGCACAGCCTTCACTTCCAGTCCTCCGCCGACGATTGCAAGGCAGACCCCTCACACCCTCACGGGTGTGGGGGGGTCGGGAATGACCGACGAAGGTGACGGGTGCAATGCGGGCGAAGGCACCCCCGCGCCTGTCGCCCGCCCGTCACCATGAGGAGGGAGGGCTCGACGCCTTCTCCCCCTTCTTCGTCTGCGGAGCGGCGCAGCGAGAGGATCGTCCTCCCGCACGCGCTCCGCCTCCTCCTTTTGCGAGAGTACGTCCTCGCAAAAGGAGGCTACCGCTGACCAGGCCTCCTCGCTCCCCAGCATGGCGTCGACCACGCCGGGAAGTGAGAGGTCCGGTCCGACCACCGCGGTCAGACCGCGGCGCAGCTCGGACCATGCCGGGCACACCTCGAGGGTGTGCTGCGCCGTGTCCTCTGCCGCGCCGCAGTCGTGGCACGCCGGGGTCTCCTCCCTCCCGATCCGGTGCAGGTGCGATCCGAAGCAGCCGTGCCCGGACAACACCTGCACCAGACGGAAAGAGAGGAAACCGTGGGACCGCTCGAGCCAGCCCTTCAGGACCGGACCAAGCGCGTCCAACGTCCGGCGGCCAAAGGCGGCGTTGGCGAGGTCCTCCGTCCAATGGAGGACGATGGCGTCCTTCGCCTCCTGCCGCACGGCCTCCCGCTCTTCAGCGATGTGGCGCTCCCCGAGCGCCTTCCGGCGCGCCGTCCACTCGTACACTCTGGCGAGCACCCATGCCTCCAACTCCCAAGGAGGGGTGCCGGCCAGAGCGCACGCCGCCGAAAAGCCCACCGAGCGGTAAGCCCTCGCCACCCGCTGTGCAATGGCCCGCTGGGGCCTGCGGATGGCGGTCGCATTCTCCCTTCTATGGAGGGAGTCCGCCCAGATGGGCGCCCCGTAAAGGGCCATGCTCCGCAAGATGCTGGCATAGAGGCGCCGGCATTTCGCCTTGGGCCCCCCCAGGTTTGGGAGGAGCCATGAGAGGGCGTCCGCGGCCTTCAACAGGCGCGTCGACAGTCCGCTGAAGTGCGGGCCGAAGCGCCACCTGTCGTCCAGCACCAGCCCCAGATATTTCATCTGGGGCTGGACCCCTATACGGACGCCCTCTACGACGATGTGGGCGTCGGAAGGGCAGCGCTGCCGGGGACCGCGAAAGTACACGGCCTCCGTCTTGTGCAGAGCCACCTTCAATCCCAGGCGGCGGATCCTCTCTGCCACCAAGGATCCGCCAGCCGAGGCCAGACAGGCCGCAACCTAACCTAACCTAACCTAACCTAACCTAACCTAACCTAACCTAACCGGTTGATATCTTCACTTCCAGACGTGCGATTTTGAAGCTGTTTTCAGCGTTTTTAGACCAAACTAGGCCTCCGCCTAAGTTCTGACCATATCGCACGCATTTACACGCGCGTCGGGACTTCATCCCTACTAACACTCGGGAATTTTTCGAATTTTCATAGTAAATCATCAAAATTAATTGTTTTTCCAAATTCTTTTGCAAAAATAACGTTAGTTTATAGTTGAAATAGTCCTCACCCTTCATCCCTGAATTCTGGTCCGCGATCCGTGTCCCGGTCTCCAGGTTGTGGGGTGAAATTCAAAATTTTTTGGTTCAAAAACTGGTTTTTTGACCGAAACTCAAAATTTTTGGTCGGCACCTAGTAAGTTTTATTCCTTATATCGCTAGCCCGCGCGGAGACGCGTCTCTGGACACCTCGCCCGCGCCCCTAGCCCGAATAAAACATACCTTTTTCTTAAAAATAGTTTTTTCATACATTCCTGTTAGTACCCAAAATCCACCTAAGGGATTGAATTAAAAACACAAACGTTGATATCTTCACTTCCAGACGTGCGATTTTGAAGCTGTTTTCAGCGTTTTTAGACCAAACTAGGCCTCCGCCTAAGTTCTGACCATATCGCACGCATTTACACGCGCGTCGGGACTTCATCCCTACTAACACTCGGGAATTTTTCGAATTTTCATAGTAAATCATCAAAATTAATTGTTTTTCCAAATTCTTTTGCAAAAATAACGTTAGTTTATAGTTGAAATAGTCCTCACCCTTCATCCCTGAATTCTGGTCCGCGATCCGTGTCCCGGTCTCCAGGTTGTGGGGTGAAATTCAAAATTTTTTGGTTCAAAAACTGGTTTTTTGACCGAAACTCAAAATTTTTGGTCGGCACCTAGTAAGTTTTATTCCTTATATCGCTAGCCCGCGCGGAGACGCGTCTCTGGACACCTCGCCCGCGCCCCTAGCCCGAATAAAACATACCTTTTTCTTAAAAATAGTTTTTTCATACATTCCTGTTAGTACCCAAAATCCACCTAAGGGATTGAATTAAAAACACAAACGTTGATATCTTCACTTCCAGACGTGCGATTTTGAAGCTGTTTTCAGCGTTTTTAGACCAAACTAGGCCTCCGCCTAAGTTCTGACCATATCGCACGCATTTACACGCGCGTCGGGACTTCATCCCTACTAACACTCGGGAATTTTTCGAATTTTCATAGTAAATCATCAAAATTAATTGTTTTTCCAAATTCTTTTGCAAAAATAACGTTAGTTTATAGTTGAAATAGTCCTCACCCTTCATCCCTGAATTCTGGTCCGCGATCCGTGTCCCGGTCTCCAGGTTGTGGGGTGAAATTCAAAATTTTTTGGTTCAAAAACTGGTTTTTTGACCGAAACTCAAAATTTTTGGTCGGCACCTAGTAAGTTTTATTCCTTATATCGCTAGCCCGCGCGGAGACGCGTCTCTGGACACCTCGCCCGCGCCCCTAGCCCGAATAAAACATACCTTTTTCTTAAAAATAGTTTTTTCATACATTCCTGTTAGTACCCAAAATCCACCTAAGGGATTGAATTAAAAACACAAACGTTGATATCTTCACTTCCAGACGTGCGATTTTGAAGCTGTTTTCAGCGTTTTTAGACCAAACTAGGCCTCCGCCTAAGTTCTGACCATATCGCACGCATTTACACGCGCGTCGGGACTTCATCCCTACTAACACTCGGGAATTTTTCGAATTTTCATAGTAAATCATCAAAATTAATTGTTTTTCCAAATTCTTTTGCAAAAATAACGTTAGTTTATAGTTGAAATAGTCCTCACCCTTCATCCCTGAATTCTGGTCCGCGATCCGTGTCCCGGTCTCCAGGTTGTGGGGTGAAATTCAAAATTTTTTGGTTCAAAAACTGGTTTTTTGACCGAAACTCAAAATTTTTGGTCGGCACCTAGTAAGTTTTATTCCTTATATCGCTAGCCCGCGCGGAGACGCGTCTCTGGACACCTCGCCCGCGCCCATAGCTCGAAAAAATTTAGCCCACCTGCCCACCCTGTGTTATATAAGGAAGTTAGACCGGGTTTTTCGGCAATAATATTTATATTTTTGCTTTTCGACAAACGCTTATTTGACTCAAAAAAGGATTTTTATATCGTTTTAAAGCTTTTTTAAGATAAAATCCCGTTGTAAGGAGATAATTTTAACGATTATTTTATTTTATTTTAATTACTAGGACTAAGTCTTAGTTTAGGACCAATTTTATTTTGACTTGTTTTATTTATACATTTAATTAATTATTATACATTTTACCGACTGCATCCCCCCTTTACAGGGATCAGTCTGTTCGTGTCCCCTGACTATATTCACACGATGTTAGGCATCAGGACCCCGCTGAACAAGGCGAAGGCTGCGGAGGAGAGCTTGGACGTGGAGGGGGCATGCCCAGTACAGGCAGGCCCTTCAGTGCGGCGTAGTATTGGCGAGTGGGAGGCGGAGAAGCACAAATCGGGGCAACCCCGCAAACCCCTTACACCTCCAAAAGCGATACCCGCCACCACTCCCCCAAAGAAAACACTCGTGCCCACTCCCCCCAAACAACTCAAAACCAAAGCACTAGCTACTCAGCGGGTAAGATCCGACACCTATGAGCTGCCAGGAAAGGCCCTGGAGAGTCCGCCTCGAGAAATGCCACCCGTGAGGTATCTCAATAGAACCACGGAGGCAAAGGCGTGTCTCTCCAGCGCCAAGCTTCAAATGGACAGCTCAAGGAATCTGAAAAAAGAAATAAAAGATGCCCTAACAAAAGCCGTGGACCGGCTATACCAGCTCGTCAAGGAGGGAGAATGTGAGAGGGCGAAAACACCGATAGAGGCAGTCGAACCCGAGAAGGCCCCCAAGGACCTGGCACCGGCTCCCAGCGCACCGACAGAGCTCATGATGCAGCTCATGGAGAACCTCCAGCAGCACAACAAGGCGCTGGAGGAATGCCAGCTGCACACGCGAGCCCTGTCGGAGCACCTACTACAGGCACCTCGCTTTGTCGCAGGCCAAGGACCCTCGTTCGCGGAGATGGCCGCCGTCCCGAAGCAACACATCCAAGCACCTCTTCACTCGATGATCGTGTCATCAGTCGATGACAAGGACACGGGTGAAGAGGTGATTGAGAAGCTAAGGACGGCAGTAGATGCCAGGAACGAGGGCACCAGGGTGGAGAGGCTGCGGAAGGCGAGGGACCAGAAGGTGGTGGTCGGTTTCAGGACCAGGGAGGAGCTGACTCGGGTGACGGAGAAAATAAAGAGAGCGGGAAACCTCGTGGTGGAGGAGGTTAAAAACAAGGACCCGCTCATTATAATCATGGACGTTCTCTCCTGTCACTCAGATGTGGAGGTCATCGAGTCGCTAAAGCGACAGAACACCCACCTGATTGGGGACCTCCCTGCAGATGATGTTAGGATGGGGGTCAAGTACCGTCGTAGGACGAGGAACCCCCATACATCTCACATCATCATGCAGGTGTCCCCTTCAGTCTGGCAGAGGCTGACGCACGCGGGCCGAGTGCACATCGACCTGCAGCGGGTGCGTGTGCAGGACCAATCGCCACTGATCCAGTGCACCCGCTGCTTGCGATACGGTCACGGCCGTAAATCGTGCACGGAGCCCGCAGACCTCTGCACGCACTGTGGTGACCCCCATCTGAGGGTCGACTGCCCCTCGCGGCTGGCGGCAAAGGCGCCGAAATGCAAAAATTGCGTTTCCGCCAAGCTGAGCCACACGGAGCACAACGCCTTCGACAGCCAGTGCCCAACTCGTCTCAAGTGGGACGGATTGGCGCGGCTGTCGGTGGCGTATTGCTAAGGGCCAGCCAGCGGAAACAGGAAACGACTCATCCATGGATTCCCGAACGAACTCGAGAGCCCGTAAGGATTACCAGGTAATCCAAGCGAATCTGCAAAGGAAGAACCTGGCAACCCAAGAACTCATGATTGTGGCTAGTGAGCGGAGGGTTGCGTTCGCATTGCTCCAGGAGCCGTATGTGGGTGGGGTCAAAAGGATGCGAGACTACCGGGGAGCGAGAGTCTACCAGTGCGCTGAACAAGGAGATGGAACTGTGAAGGCGGCAATAGCCGTTTTCGATCACGACCTTGACGTGACACAGTGTCCGAAACTCACCACCAACAACATCGTGGTGGTGAGGATCCGTACCAGCGCCTGGGAAATCGCAGTAGTCTCGTTTTACTTCGAACCAGACCAGTCCATACAGCCATACCTGGAGCAACTTTTGCAGATTCGCGAGGAAATAGGCCCCACTAGGATGATCATTGGCGGAGACGCCAACGCCAAGAGCACCTGGTGGGGTAGCCTGGTAACCGACACCAAGGGAGAGGACATGTCGGGAACCCTGGAGGACATGCGCTTGCAGGTACTCAACGTCGGCAACACTCCGACCTTCGACACCGTCAGAGGTAACACCTTGTACAGCAGCTTCGTTGATGTAACAGCTTGCTCAACGGAGCTGCTGGACCTGGTGGAGGACTGGCGGGTCGAGGAAGGCCTCACGAGCTCGGACCACAACGGTATAGCTTTCAAAATTAATCTCCAAAAGTCTAAGGGAATTAATATCAACAGGACCACAAGACTCTACAACACAAAGAAAGCAAATTGGAGCCAATTTCATTCGAAATTGGCCCAATTAAAAGCTGAAGCAAATTTAAATTCAACAGAAATTGGTAAAATAGATAACAAAACAGATTTAGAACAAAACATTAACAAATACATAGCCAAAATTACAGAGTCTTGTGAAAAAACATTGAATAAAATTAGGAACAACACACAAGTTACTATACCGTGGTGGTCCAAGGAGCTCGCTGAGCTGATGTCGGAGGTGAACACCCGGAGACGCCGGATTCGATGCGCTGCACCGGTCCGGAGGCAAAAAGTCGTTGATGAGTACCTGCAAGCAAAAGCAAAATATGAGTCCCTTGCATTAAAGGCGCAGACAGAAGGATGGAAGGGCTTCTGTTTAAAACAGGACAGAGAGGGAATGTGGGAGGGGATTTACAGGGTCATAGGACGGACTGCCAAAAGACAGGAGGACTTGCCGTTGGTGAAGGACGGAGTGCCACTGAGTGCACAGGAATCGGCTCAGCTGCTGGCCGAGACCTTCTACCCGGAAGACCTAGAGGAGGGTGAAAATGCTGACCACTGTCGGACACGTGAAGCGGCCTGTCGTGTAAACGACTGGGCGCATGATGAACAACATGACCCACCGTTTACACTTCAGGAGCTGAAAACCGCGGTGGAAAGCTTCAACCCGAAGAAGGCACCCGGGGCAGACGGTCTCACAGCCGATATCTGTGCCCAAGCAATTTTTCGGGACCCAGGGACGTTCCTTGCACTGGCCAACAAGTGCCTGGAACACGGACACTTCCCTGGAGCCTGGAAAGTGGCAACGGTGGTAGTCCTCCGTAAGCCCGGCAAGGAATCCTACACCGCCCCTAAATCGTACAGGCCAGTCGGCCTCCTACCAGTCCTAGGCAAAATCCTGGAGAAACTATTGATTGCAAGGCTGAAGTGGCACCTAATCCCGCGGCTCAGTACTCGCCAGTTTGGTTTCATGCCACAGAGGAGCACTGAGGACTCCCTCTACACCATGATACAACATATCAAAGGGAAGCTGAGTGAAAAGAAGCTGATCACTGTTGTATCACTGGACATAGAGGGAGCCTTCGATAGCGCATGGTGGCCGGCCATCAGGACCAGACTGGCTGAGGAAAAGTGCCCGGTGAATCTTAGGAGGCTGCTAGACAGCTACTTGACTGGTAGGAGTGTCAGAATCCGATACGCTGGTGCCGAGTGTCGCAGAAATACGAGTAAGGGGTGTGTGCAGGGGTCCATTGGCGGTCCGATCCTGTGGAATTTAATCCTCGACCCTCTGCTAAAGGGGCTAGATGAGCGTGGCGTCCACTGCCAGGCGTTCGCCGATGATGTGGTGATGATCTTCGACGGTGAGACAGCGTTGGAAGTCCAGAGGCATGCCAATGCCGCCCTCGAATATGTTCGGGCGTGGGGCATCAGAAATAAGCTGAAGTTTGCACCTCAAAAGACATGTGCAATGGTGGTAACCAAGAAGCTTAAGTACGATGTCCCACTCCTGAGCATGGGCGGGGTAGACATTGGCATGTCAAAGGAAATCAAAATACTGGGGCTTACCGTCGACCACCAGCTCACTTTCAACTCCCATGTCGCAAACGTTTGCAGAAAAGCTGTTAATATTTACAAGCAGCTGGCACGCGCGGCAAAAGTGAGCTGGGGCCTTCACCCGGAGATCATCCACACCATATACACGGCAGCAGTGGAGCCGATAATTTTGTACGCGGCAAGCGCCTGGGCGCCGGCCGCTAAAAAGATCGGAGTGCAGAAAAGCCTTAACACGGTCCAGCGAGGTTTCGCGCAGAAGCTCTGCAAATCTTACCGCACCGTTTCGCTGAACGCGTCCCTGGTGCTGGCTGGAATACTCCCACTCGACCTCCGAATACAGGAAGCAGCCGCTCTGTACGAGGCGAAGAGAGGGGTGCCACAGCCAGCACTTGCGGGCAGGGAGGTAGAGCGGGTGGTGGCATTTGCAGAGACTCCGCACCCGGCAAAACATACGGCCATGGAGTTCGTGTGCCTGGAAGACCGGACGCTTGTGAACAGCCACAACAGTCAAGCAGTAAGGGTGTTCACGGACGGCAGCAAAATTGAGGGCAAGGTCGGAGCAGCACTGTCTCTGTGGGAGGGTGATGCCGAGACCAAGTCTGTCAAACTTAGCTTGCCTCCGTACTGCACGGTCTACCAGGCGGAACTTCTGGCCATATGCGTAGCCACGCGCGAAATCCTCAAGCGCAAAGAGGGAACCTTCGGTATCTATAGTGACTCAAAGGCCGCACTACAAACAGTCACAAACCAAGGTTCCCTCCACGCACTGGCCGTGGAGGCGAGAGCGAACGTTGCCGCAGCTTTATCCCAGAGCAAAGATGTATCCTTGTTCTGGGTAAAAGCACACGCAGGGCTCGAAGGCAACGAGCGCGCGGACCATCTCGCGAAGGAGGCTGCACTCCGGTCCAGAAAGAGGCCTGACTATGACCGCTGCCCGGTTTCATTCGTCAAGCGACAGATCCGTTTGGGGTCGCTCGACGAATGGAACCGGAGGTACCAGAATGGCGAAACAGCCTCTGTAACAAAATTATTCTTCCCTGACACAATCGAGGCCTTTAAAATAGTGAAGAAGGTGAAACCAACTGGCATCCTCACACAGATTTTCACGGGGCACGGTGGGTTCTCCGAATACCTGCACCGTTTTAAGCGTAAGGAGAGCCCATCTTGCATCTGTGAACCAGATGCAGTTGAGTCTGTCGCCCACATCCTAACAGAATGCCCCGTCTTTGGCGCGGAACGATACAACGCGGAACTAAAAATAGAGACGACGATAGATAAAAATAATATGGTCAAAATTATTGCGAACAACAAAAAACGCCAAGACTTTTTAGAATACTGTGTAGAAATAATAACTAGAGTAATACATAGAAATAAGGATATTTAAAAACTATGTTTTATCTTATATGGATATTTCGAAATGAAAGGATATACAGATCAAAGCATTGAATAACTAAGTAATACTATATATATAAATATCAATAAAATTCGGAATAACTATTTTTAAAAAAAATGAAAATTAACAAAAATTAAAGCCACTTTCAAAATTCTTTTCAAAATTGACAAACAAAATTATACACAATAGCAGGAAAAGTTACATAAGTCTAAAAAGGTCTCTGACAACGTCAGGGGACACACGCACTTACAATAAAAAAAAAAAAAAAAAAACCTAACCTAACCTAACCAAACATGTGTCAAATGTTTGTAGAAAGGCCATAAATATCTACCAACAGCTCGCAAGAGCAGCGAAGGCAAGTTGGGGCCTTAACCCTGAAGTGATACGCACAATTTACACAGCGACCATCGAACCCATCATTTTGTATGCGGCAAGCGTCTGGGCATCGGCTGCCGAAAAGCTGGGAGTGCAAAGACAGCTCGGAACTTTGCAAAGGGGCTTCGCACAAAAAATGTGCAAGGCTTATCGCACGGTCTCTCTGAACTCAGCAATGGTCCTTGCAGGAGTGCTCCCGCTTGATCTTCGTGTACGCGAGGTAGCCTCACTATACAGGATCAAGAATGGGGCGGCCCTGCCGGGACTAGGAGACAGAGAGATCGAGCGACGAATGCCAACAACAGAAGCACCACACCCTGCAGCAGTCACAGACCTTAAGCTGACGTGCCTCAGAGACCAGAGTGACGTGGACGCAAACAGTAGCTGTGCAGTAAAAATCTTCACAGACGGCAGCAAGTTTGGAGGAAAAGTCGGCGCAGCGCTGTCTATTTGGGAGGGCGAAAAAGAGACAAAAGCCGTCAAACTTTGCTTGCCGTCATACTGCACAGTATACCAGGCGGAGCTGCTGGCCGTTTGTGAGGCCACGAGGCAAATAAAGAAAAACAGAGCACTCACATTCGGAATATATAGTGACTCAATGGCGGCGCTGCAAACGGTCACAAATCTCGGCTCCCTCCATCCACTAGCGGTAGAAACTCGCGAGAATCTAACAAAATTATCTCGACAGAACAAAGCTGTGACTTTGTACTGGATTAAAGCACACGCAGGATTGGAGGGAAATGAAAGGGCAGACCAACTAGCCAAGGAGGCCGCTTCTGCGCCAAAAAAGAGGAAACCAGACTATGATTTGTTCCCCGTCTCATTCGCGAAGCGACAGCTTCGGCTGGAGTCGATTCGCGAATGGGACGTGAGGTACAAAACCGGAGAAGTCGCCGGTATCACAAAGATTTTCTTTCCGGATGTGACGACGGCGTATAAGGTGATCCGCAAGTTCGAGCCGACATTCCTGAGCACTCAATTGTTTACTGGACATGGGGGATTCTCAGAATACTTAAACCGCTTTAAGTGTAAGGAGAATCCCTCATGTATCTGTGACTCCAGCATTAAAGAAACCGTTCCCCACATCATTTTGGAATGCCCAGTGTTTGGACGAGAAAAATTTAAGATTGAACAAATACTAGATATAAAAATAACAATAGAAAACATCAAATTCATAATGTTAGATAAAGGAAGAAAAGACTTCATGAATTATTGCTTGAAAATAATAGAAAAAGTCGTAAAAAGAAATAAGTAAAAATAAGTATGATGACCGTATATTATGTAATATATTGTACATCATACACTAAAATTTATTAAGATATATTGTAACTAAAATAAGAAATAAGCATAATTTTAAGATATAAAATAAGCAATTAGGATATAAACTAGATATGTAAGAAAATTGTGTAAAAACTGTATACTGGGCAAAAATAATATTATGGAAAAAGTGTATGCTAGCTAATTATTAATAATACTAGAGATAAGGCTTAATTAAGATAATAAACTGTAAACCTAAAATGTAAGCAAAACTAGACTTGTAGAAAACATTGAACTAAATGTAAAATACTTGGCATTTATAAAATAAAGAAAATTGTGTACTGTGTAAATCCGAACCCCAAATAAAGAAATCACTAAAGATAAGATAGAATAGATTTAATAAATAGACAGAATAGATAGATAAAACAAACAGATAGAATAGATAGATAGAATTGTTAAAAAGGCTATACCGGAAACCCACCGGAAAAATTGCATGAAAGAGATAGTAAGAAAGAAAGATAAAGTATGCGGAATAAAAGTGCGAGAGGAATACTTGATAGAACTGGAATGAAAGAGTAGCATTAGATAAAATAGGCTCTGATCTGTGTCAGAGGAGGTAGCATAAAAAAAAAAAAAAAAAAAAAAAAAAAAAAAAAAAAAAAAAAAAAAAAAACCTAACCTAACCTAACCTAACCTAACCTAACCTAACCTAACCTAACCTAACCTAACCTAACCTAACCTAACCTAACCTAACCTAACCTAACCTAACCGATATCTTCACTTCCAGACGTGCGATTTTGAAGCTGTTTTCAGCGTTTTTAGACCAAACTAGGCCTCCGCCTAAGTTCTGACCATATCGCACGCATTTACACGCGCGTCGGGACTTCATCCCTACTAACACTCGGGAATTTTTCGAATTTTCATAGTAAATTCTCAAAATTAATTGTTTTTCTAAATTCTTTTGCAAAAATTACCTCAGTTTATAGTTTAAATAGTACTCACCCTTCATCCCTGATTTCTGGTCCGCGTCCCGTGTCCCGGTTTCCAGGTTGTTGGGTGAAATTCAAAATTTTTTGGTTCAAAAACTGGTTTTTTGACCGAAACTCAAAATTTTTGGTCGGCACCTAATAAGTTTTATTCCGAATATCGCTAGCCCGCGCGGAGACGCGTCTCTGGACACCTCGCCCGCGCCCCTAGCCCGAATAAAACATACCTTTTTCTAAAAAATAGTTTTTTCATACATTCCTGTTAGTACCCAAAATCCACCTAAGGGATTGAATTAAAAACACAAACGTTGATATCTTCACTTCCAGACGTGCGATTTTGAAGCTGTTTTCAGCGTTTTTAGACCAAACTAGGCCTCCGCCTAAGTTCTGACCATATCGCACGCATTTACACGCGCGTCGGGACTTCATCCCTACTAACACTCGGGAATTTTTCGAATTTTCATAGTAAATTCTCAAAATTAATTGTTTTTCTAAATTCTTTTGCAAAAATTACCTCAGTTTATAGTTTAAATAGTACTCACCCTTCATCCCTGATTTCTGGTCCGCGTCCCGTGTCCCGGTTTCCAGGTTGTTGGGTGAAATTCAAAATTTTTTTGGTTCAAAAACTGGTTTTTTGACCGAAACTCAAAATTTTTGGTCGGCACCTAATAAGTTTTATTCCGAATATCGCTAGCCCGCGCGGAGACGCGTCTCTGGACACCTCGCCCGCGCCCCTAGCCCGAATAAATTTTGCCCACCCACCCGCCCTCTGGGTTATAGGAAGGTAGACGTGGGATTTTCGGCAAAATTATTTTTCCTTGTTTAATATATTTTAGGCCTGAAAATAAGGGTTTAGTAGGGAAGACTCGTTTTATTTTATTTTTTTTAAACAATCCTGACCTGAATTTTTATGAAATTTTAATATTAATATTTAGATATTATATTTAATTTAGTATTTTTATTTTTATTTGATTTATTTGTTATAGGTATTATTTATTGTGTTCCCCCCTTTACAGGGTCACATAAATATCAGTGTTCCTCTGAACTTCTCCTCTCGAGCAGATATTGCGGTTCCGTCCTCCTCTTTACAGGGGTCTGTTCTAGTAGTACCTGCTCCCAAATTTATAATGTTTCGCACCCCATCCAGCACCGTGAGGGCCCAAGGCTCTAGTGGCTCGCCGCGATCGGCGGAGGATGCGATGCCTTCTTCTGCTGACGCAAGGAGGAGAATTTCTTTTGGAGAAGAAACTCCTTCTGCGTCGCAGGGGGGCCCTGCCACTCCGGGGACGCGCCGAGCTGCTATGGATGCCTCAAGACCGCTCAAAAGGCCTGAGGCGAAGTACCGCAGTCGCACTGACGAGGCGAGAGCTTGCCTAAATAAGGCTAAGCTAAATTTGGGCAACTCTCGCAACCTCAGGACCGACATTAAGACTGCGGTGCTCGAGGCCATTAACAGGCTTTTTGAGCTTGTCAAGGAGGCCGAACGCGACAAGGCCCCTGCCGCACCCGTCGCCATACCGGAAACCGCGCCCACTGCTGACTTCGGCCCCCAATCCACTTCCATCGAGGTTCTTGCAGGCCAGACTGAGCTCCTAAGAACCATGAAGGAGCACATCTCGGAGTTAAAAGACAACTCCGAGAAAATCGACAGACTCCGAGACAGTCTGGCCAACCGAGAAAGTGTTGGGGAGACGACCTACGCGAGTGTAGCGGCCGTCAGTAAGTGCCACACCGGGGCGCAGGCCCTGGAGCGAAGGACGCTGCACTCCGTGGTTGTCTCATCAACACAGGAAATGGATACGGGGGCCGAAATCCTCGAAAGAGTGCGAAAAGCAGTGGACGCGAAGGAAGGCTGGGTGCGTGTGGAGAGAGTTAGAAAGGCCAAAGACCAAAAAGTTATTATGGGGTGCGCAACGACGGAAGAAAGGAGAAAATTAAAACTGCGACTAGAGAAGGCCGGAGAAAACCTCGTCGTCGAGGAAGTCAAAAATCGAAACCCGCTTCTGGTTCTCAGGGACGTGCTTTTAGTACATAGTGACGAAGAAGTGATTAGAGCCCTTAAGAACCAGAACCGGGAGATCTTTCACGGCCTCGGTGACGAGGAACAGAAGATCTCTATTAAGTTTAGAAAAAAGTCCAGGAACCCTCACGTGAACAGCGTTGTGATGAGTGTTTCTCCAGCAGTCTGGAAGAGGGCACTCGAAGGAGGCAAACTCCGTATTGACCTCCAGAGAGTGCGCGTCGAGGATCAGACGCCTCTGGTGCAGTGCACCCGCTGCTTAGCGTACGGCCACGGCAAGCGCCTATGCACGGAGCCGGCCGACCTGTGCAGCCACTGTGGCGGTCAACATCTTAGGGTGGACTGCCCAGAGAAGCACAGGAGCGAAGCAGTGGTGTGCGTTAACTGCACCAGAGCCAAGCTGGGGGAACACTCTCACAACGCATTCAGTGAATTATGCCCGATACGCAGGAAGTGGGACGCATTCGCACGAGCAACCATAGCGTATTGCTAAAGTTGTCGGAGCGCCCACTTCCACGTACACAGTGATCTCGACACAACCAGATAGCAGACGCATTGAGCGAACCGCTGGGGTTGGCTTGATGGAGAATGGTAATAAGAATCACCTTCTTGAGAAAGTGGCTAAAATTATACTGGACCATAGGCCAACTCCAGTGGAATCGTCAAGTTGTGTCGAACCTGGCGGAAATACTGCACTGTATTTTTTTGGAAATTAGGCATAAAAGTGATATTGACTTATATACTAAGTATATGCAGCAAATATCACGGTACACAAAATCAAACATCAAAGAACATAAGCGCAGAATTTCTGGAGTAAAATATACGGGTAAATAAAAGATAAAATTTAGAAAAATAGACAATAAATAGTAAATAGTTATAATGTACTCGTATTTGGGAAAATGTAAAAATAAGTGTGACTTTATTTGAAATAAAAAATAGTTCAATTCAACAGCCTCAAGACAAAAGTTGATATAAATATAGTAAACATTGCATTTAAGGTATGTTAGGAATAGTAAAATAACACGCTAAAACTAGATAAAAGAGTGTGGTCTCTCCGGCCTACCAACAAATATGTCACAAATAAGGAAAAAACAGAGTGAACAAGGTCTCTGATCATGTCAGAGGGACACTGGAGGGGCAGGAGTGTGGTTTTAGCCGGTTCGAGTCCGGCACTACCTCGACTGTCTCACAAGAGAAATTCCTGTGGGATAGTCGAGGTGTCCGCGGGGATTTCCCACTCCTGCCAAAACAAAAAAAAAAAAAAAAAAAAAAAAAAAAAAAAAAAAAACCTAACCTAACCTAACCTAACCTAACCTAACCTAACCTAACCTAACCATATTATTATGCTGTCCATAGAGAAATAGTAGTGTTAGTAGTCGTAAAATCCGTAACGTAATTAAGAAGGCTTACGACCCGAACCCACAAAATAATGTACTAATAATATAAGGAACAGAAAATAGAAGTACTCTTGGGAATTATGTAAATAGAAGTAAGAATAGAATATAAGATAGTTGTAAAGGTGCAACCAAACATTTGTAATAGTAATAAGAAATTTAAAATAAAAGTAGACATAAGAAACATGTAATAGAAATAAAAATAGTCTATAAGATTGTTGTAAGTCAAACAAACATGTAATGTTAGAATAAGAATCATAATGAATGTAGAAGAATAATAAAAAGAGTTGTTTTGATGTGTTAAACCTGAAATTAAATTGAAAAATGGGATAGAGTACAGAATAGGGAAAAATAGAAGGGCGTCCTACCCTAAGAGACAGAAAGAAGAAGGAATGATAGAAAGACAAAGTATGCAGAATGAAAGTGCGAGAGGAATAATAGCGAGAACTTGTATGAATGTTAAGCCTAGCATAGGCTCCGATTATGTTGGAGGTAGAAGTATTAAAAAAAAAAAAAAAAAAAAAAAAAAAAAAAAAAAAAAAAAAAAAAAAAAAAAAAACCTAACCTAACCTAACCTAACCTAACCTAACCTAACCTAACCTAACCTAACCTAACCTAACCTAACCTAACCTAACCTAACCTAACCTAACCCGTTGCACTCGGTCACTCGAGCGGTAAGCAGCGAAAACCCACGCGCTCCGCACTTAAAAATAGGAATTAATTGGTTTTTCTGCTCGAATAGTAGCAAGTGAAGTGTCGTTGGATGCGGAAAGTATCGCCGCACAAAGTGCCGCAATCAAATCGTGCCGCTCCACAGTGCTGTGCAAGTTATTGCTGAAAAACCTCTACCTTGGAGGTTAAGTGGAAGTTTTGTTTTGGAAAATTGCAAACGCTGCCGAAACCATCGCGGCGACCACCTGCTTTTCATCGGCATCGTGTGGACATCGTGGTTCCCGACCATCCGGACCACTCATCACCTTCCTGACATCGAGCCTTCACGAGTTATTCAGGAATTCGTGAAAACCACGTGCTCTGAAAAAACTGAAGGAGTGCAGCCAGCAAACTGAAAATTGGTACCAACTTAGACCACTTAAACACAAGGCGAGTGCAACACTTTTTAGAATTTTAAGTCACATACACATTTATATATGACTATTACAAACTCCAAATTTTGACCCCCAATAACTTTGGCCAGAAGAAGCTTTTCAAAAATTTTCAACTGCAGCCTGTTGCGCGCTCATCAGTACAGTAGAGACCCTAAGTTATAGATTTTTAGATTCAATAGTTTTTAAGTTACAGGGAAATTTTCAGCAAAATCACTCTTTCAAAATTTTTTCTATTTTGTTTTCACTTTTTAAATTTTTTGTTATTTAATCTTGTAGCCCTTTATTTAACGCATTTTTTACATATTTTTTCAAATTTTTCTGATAATTAGTTACAAAGTTATTGAATATTACATGTTTTTTGGTCATAATTCATTATTAATAGGAAATAATTAGTTTTTTAAGTTATTATTGTGTTGTTGTACCTTATACGGACTTGATTAAGCCCAAACTCGGGCCGTATAGCTTTTAATTTGGCTGTTTTGATAAAAAACACCAAAATAGGTTTTTAGGTTTAAATTTTTAGATTTAGATAACTAGAGAACCGCTGGTCCGTTTCAGCTCGTTTTTTCACACCGGCCAGTGGATTGTATTTACCTTTAAGAATTTTCAGGTTTCAGCCTGTTTCGGGCCTTCCAAAAATTTGTCGCTGAAATCGCTTTCAGGTCATACCTGAAGTGACGCCGAGCTGTAGGTCCAAAACCCCGTCCCTCTGTGACGTAGGGTTCCTTAGTTACGGACGTTTTAATACAGCTTTTGACAGTTCGGCGGCCATCTTGTTCAGCTTCAAACCACTGTAACTCCTTAACCGGTGGGCGTAGGAAGTAGCGGATTTCGACGTTACAGACAGGAGCCCGCTGCCCTACTTACCCCAAGTTTTCAGGAGGTTTGGAGCTAAAAATTTTCAGGACCCTGAAAGTAGTTTCAGCGGACAGAGGAGCTCAGGCCAAGTAGGGAGAGCCCAAACTCAAGGGGTATGCGACTTTCCCGAGGGAAGTTATCCGCGGTCAAAAATTAACTTTGACAGATTCGCGGCCATTTTGAAATTTTTCAATCGATCATAACTTCTCAACGGAAAGTCGTAGAGGGCTGGGGTTTCCTCTGAATACATCAGCAGGGCCTAAGTTGACAGCCTGTATAGTTTTCAGGCGATTTCAGGAGCTCAAAAATTTTCTTCCTGAAAACCGGTCCGGTGGATTGGTCTCGCCGAGCCAGCTTAGGAAAGCCCAAACACCGGGTTTTTGGACCGGCGGATCCGGAGATACCCTCTTGTAACCACATTTGGTTTTTATTTTTGTGAAAAACCCGATTTTTCAAGTCGGCATATCTCCGGAACCCCTTGGTGTAACTGCGCCGAGTTTGGGTTCATCTGGGTGGGCTCGGTGAGAGCTATCCACTGGTATTGACGGAGCGACTCTACATAGAGCCCTTCCAAGAATCACTCAAAATTTGGGGGTTTTTGACTCGGGAAGGGAATTTTTGACTGTTCCTCGACTGGTTCATTGTGACCCACTATTTTGTGACTCTATATAGAGACTAAAGTTATTCTTAACTTACTATCTTATCTTAATTTATTTTTATTTTGTGTACCACGAAGGCTCTATTGGGCCTGACTGTAGCTTCTGTTCCTTTGCGACTCAACTAGCATTTTTACACTAGTTTTCATGTGATTGTTCGGTTTTATTTTATTTTTAACTTTATATTGACTGCACACACTCTTTACACTGTGTGCAGACCACGGCAATTTTTTGCATTTACTTTGAGTTTGTATTCCTCTGACAATGTTCGCCACACCACCAGAGAAGTCTGTAGAGGGAAGGGTAAACCCGAAATCCCCGCCAAAAACACAGACGCTCTCGTCTGGCGATAGACGCAGCGTTGAGAAACAATTCTCACCGCCAAAGTCGCAGGCGACCACGTCTGGCGTCAGACGGAGCGTTGAAAAGTTCGAGGCTGCGGGAACAGAGTCGCAAAACCTGACTCCATCCACCAGCAAAATGGAAATCCCGGTACTCCCTCGACAGGTTCTCACAACGCGTTTGGCCGAAGCCAAAGCTAACGTCGTTAAAGCTAAAACGAACATCAACAACTCCAGAAACCTAAGAGCGGACATTAAAACAAACGCCCTGGAAGCCATCGACAAATTATTCCAGATTATAAAAGATGCGGACATGGAAATAAAACGTCTAAAAAGAACTGGAGAGAAATCTGCATCTGAGAGTATAACAGCCGACTCTCAGACAACGACCGTTAAAACGCCTCAAAAACAGACCTACGACAGTCCGGTTATCGCGCAATTAAAAGAGCAGAGCCGGCTGCTCATTGAGAACGGCAAAAAAATGGATGACCTTAAGCTAAAGATGGAAGAGCAACACCAACAATTGTTGACGACAAAATCGTATGCCGAGACAACGGCGGCCCGTACCACCGTGCACCCGCCTCCGCAAAGTGCACTGCACTCGGTAGTTGTCTCATCGCAGGATGAGAATGACACCGGAGACCATATTCTCACAAAAATCAGAGAGGCAGTGGATGCCAAGGAAGGGTGGGTCAGGGTGGAGAGGACCCGCAAAGGTAAAGATAGGAAGATCATTATGAGCTGTCACACTGACGAAGACAGACAGAAGGTCAGACAAAGACTCGAAAGTTCCGGAAAGAGTTTGGTCGTGGAAGAGGTCAAGAACCGAGACCCTCTCCTGAAGCTCGCCGACGTTTTAACAGTGAACTCTGATGAGGACATCATCAGGGCCTTCAGGAATCAAAACCGGGACATCTTCCACGATCTGAAGGAGAATAATGACAGACTCGAAATAAAGTATAAAAGAAAGGCACGTAATCCGCACACTAGTCACATCATCCTGAGCGTCTCTCCGACCATCTGGAAAAGGGCGACCGAAGCTGGAGCGGTCTATATCGATCTCCAGCGCATCCGGGTGTGGGACCAGTCACCCCTGGTCCAGTGCTCGCGATGCCTAGGATATGGCCACAGCAAAAGGTTCTGCGCAGCACCGGCAGACCTATGTAGTCACTGCGGAGGACCGCACCTTAGGGCGCAGTGCACAGAGTGGCTTGCTGGAGGCGTACCCACTTGCACAAATTGCACAGCGGCCAAGCTCGACTGCAACAGCCATAATGCCTTCAGTCAAGAATGCCCCATTCGGAGGAAGCGCGACGCAATAGCTCGCATGTCGGTCGCCTATTGCTAAGGGCGCCCAGGAGACCAACAGCAACCCAAACCCCTACAAAATAGTACAGGCTAACCTCCAGCGAAAAAGACTAGCGACCAACGAGCTTCTGACCGAAGCGAACAAGCGCGGGGTCGCCATTGCTCTCCTCCAGGAACCATACGTTGGCGGGGTAAGAGTAATGAGGAGTCATAGAGGCGTTCGGGTCTTCCAGAGCACTGACATAGGAGATGGGACTGTTAAGGCCGCAATAGCGGTCTTCGACAAAGACCTCATCGTCGAACAGTACCCGAAACTCACCACGAACAACATCACCGTGGTGGGGATCCGAACCAGTGCCTGGAGGATCACACTAGTCTCCTTCTACTTCGAGCCAGACCAGCCAATCGGACCATACCTGGAGCACCTCAAACGTGTTGAGGAAGAGGTAGGTCCCGGGAGATTGATTCTTGGAGGAGATGCAAACGCCAAGAGTACCTGGTGGGGAAGCCTGTCTATTGATCGCAGAGGAGAAGAAGTTTGCGGAGTCCTTGATGAGCTGGACCTAAACATACTGAACAGAGGGGAAATTCCGACCTTCGACACAACCAGAGGGGGGATAAGATATTGCAGTCATGTCGACATCTCAGTATGCTCTACGGATATCCTTGACCTGGTGGACGACTGGAAGGTAGACGAGGGTCTCACGAGCTCGGACCACAACAGCATTGTTTTTAATATTAAACTCAAACGATCAAAAGGCATACAAATTAATCGCACAACTAGGATTTACAACACAAAAAAAGCAAATTGGCCCGAGTTTCGTGAGAAACTCGGACAATTACTGCAAGCAAACAAAATTAACAAAATTGAAATAGATAAATTAAATTCGGCCGTACAACTAAATTCAATGATAAAGCTTTACATTAATATAATAAAAGACGCATGCACTTCGACAATGCCTGTTAAAAAGATAAACGAAGTGTTTACTTTGCCGTGGTGGTCCGAGAAACTCGAGAGGATGAAAAAAGAATACACTACCTACAAACGCAGAGTTAGGTGTGCTGCACCAGTCCGTAGAGCGAGGGTCGTCGAAGAGTACCTGAAAAAGAAAGTTGAGTATGAGACGGAAGCAGCCAAGGACGAAACCGCGAGCTGGAAGGATTTCTGTTCCAGACAGGACAGAGAAGGGGTTTGGGAAGGCATTTACCGGGTGATAGGCAGGACCAAGGGAAGAGGTGAGGATCAGCCACTAGCAAAGGATGGGGAAGTCTTGAACGCAAAAGGCTCAGTGGAACTCTTGGCCAAAACTTTTTATCCGGAGGACCACGTAGACACCGATAGCACCTGCCACAGTCGTACTAGAGAGAAGGCAGAGCTCGTGAATGCTCGACGGCAAGGTGAACCTTGCGAGCCACCATTCACGATGGCTGAACTGATGGCAGCGTGTACGTCCTTCAACCCCAAAAAAGCGCCAGGAGCAGATGGATTCACGGCCGACATTTGTTGCCAAGCCATCAGAGAAGCCCCGGAGGTAGCCTTGGCTCTCCTGAATGGCTGTTTGAGAACCCACCTCTTCCCCGAAATCTGGAAAGAGGCTACAGTCATAATTTTGAAAAAGCCTGGGAAGACAGATTACAGCTCCCCAAAAGCGTATAGACCCATTGGCCTACTACCTATTTTCGGCAAAATCTACGAGAAGATGTTGGTGGCCCGCCTCAAGTTCCATCTGATCCCAAGGATGAGTACTCGCCAGTATGGATTCATGCCCCAGAAGAGCACCGAGGACTCCCTCTATGCGCTAATGCAACATATACGCTGTAAGCTAGATCTTAAGAAAATAGTAGTCCTAGTATCATTGGACATAGAGGGAGCCTTCGACAGCGCATGGTGGCCGGCCATAAGGGTCCGTCTGGCTGAGGAACAGTGTCCTATCGGCTTGAGGAGGGTCATCGACAGCTATCTCGAAAACCGAAGGGTCAGAGTTAGGTACGCAGGGGAAGAGTTTTGCAAGGCCACAAGCAAGGGATGTGTCCAGGGTTCCATTGCGGGACCAATATTCTGGAACCTAGTACTAGACCCGCTTTTAAAAAGCTTGGAAGATAGGGATGACTATTGCCAAGCATTTGCAGACGACGTCGTGCTGATTTTCGATGGTGACACAGCGCTGGAGATCGAGAGACGTGCCAATGCCGCTCTCGAACATGTCCGGGCGTGGGGCGTTCAAAATAAGCTTAAATTTGCCCCACAGAAAACAAATGCGATGGTCATTACGCGCAAATTAAAATACGACGCCCCACGCCTGAGCATGGGCGGGGGCGACATTGCCATGTCTAATGAGATCAAAATCCTGGGTGTCACCATCGACAAACAGCTTACTTTTAACACACACGTCGCAAATGTGTGCAGGAAGGCAATAGACATCCACAAGCAACTAACAAGGGCAGCAAAGACCAGCTGGGGCCTAAACCCCGAGGTCATAAGGGTAATATATGTGGCCACCGTTGAACCAGTCATCCTGTACGCCGCCAGCGTATGGGCTCCGGCCGTCGACAAGCTGGGCGTCAGAAAGCAGTTGGGAGCAGTACAGCGCGGCATTGCGCAGAAGCTGTGCAAAGGGTACCGGACGGTCTCCTTGAACTCCGCGCTAGTGCTGGCTGGGATACTACCTCTTGACCTGCGAGTCCGCGAAGCGGCATCGTTATACGAGGCCAGAAGGGGGGTGCCTCGGCCAGCACTCGGCGACAGGGAGGTCGAGCAGGCCGCCTCGGCAATGGAGGCTCCACACCCCGCAGAGCGCGCTGAGCTAGAGCTCGTTAGCCTGGTAAACCAAGAGCAACTAGACAATGCCCAGAGCGAACTTGAAGTTCGCATCTTCACGGACGGGAGCAAGATTGGGGGAAAGGTCGGAGCGTCACTATCCGTATGGCGTGGTAACGCCGAGACCAAAACCCTCATGCTTGCTCTCCCACACTACTGCACCGTTTACCAGGCTGAGCTTCTGGCAATATGCGCTGCAACTAGGGAAATACTGAAGCAAAGTGCGCAATCGTTTGGAATCTTCAGCGACTCCATGGCGGCCCTCCAAACCATTCAGAACTACAACCGACACCACCCCCTGGCAGTAGAGACAAGGGCCAATCTTAGGTCCCTGTCGATCCAAAACAAGGCCGTTACCTTGTTTTGGATCAAAGCCCATGCGGGGTTGGAAGGAAACGAGAGGGCCGATGAATTAGCCAAAAGAGCCGCTGAGGGTTCCAAGCGAAAACCTGACTACGATTTGTGTCCGGTTTCATATGTCAAGCGATGCATACGTGCGGAGTCTCTTGACGTATGGAACCAAAGATACAGCTCCGGAGAAACAGCTTCTGTCACAAAATTGTTTTTCCCGGACGCGGTGGCGGCCTACAGGATAATCAGGAAAATAAAAATTAACAGCGTCTTAACCCAAATTATGACGGGGCACGGTGGGTTCTCGGAATACTTGAATCGCTTCAAGTTAAAGGAGAGCCCATCGTGCATCTGCGACCCTGAAATGGATGAAACGGTGCCACATATATTGTTCAGCTGTCCCGTGTTCGGCAGAGAAAGACTTGTGGCCGAGCAAATACTTGACACCAAACTCGACGCTGTAGATATGTGGCTAATAATGAAGAGCAAAAAGAGAGAGTTGTTTCTGGAGTTTTGTGTTAAAATATGTGAAAAGGTGATAAAAAGAAACAAAACGGTATAAGCAAAAATGTTTGCATAATATTGTGAATAATATTAGAGCCAAGCATTGAGAACAGAAGTTACAAAGTTGCTAAAAGCCAGAATAAACAGATTAGTGTAATTTAATATTAATGTTGCCCATATTGATTGTTTAGAGTTTAAGAGTCGTAAGAAACTGTAAAATCATAACAAAAATGTACTAGAATTAAGCGTAGCAAATAGAAATAACATTAAGTATTATGTGACTAGGAGTAAGGATATTATAAGATTGTTGCAACTGGAAACAGTATTATGAAATATGTAATAAGAAATATGTAAATAGTGATAAGAATTATGCAATAAGAAAAATGTAACATAGTCCTATAAGATGGTTGTAAAAGTTTGCCAACAATGTAAAGTAATAATAAGAATCCCTGTCAACAAATAAAAACATTGTGTTCGTGTTAAACCCGAAATAAGGAAAAATAACAAAAAGTAGAGTACAGAATAGGGAAAATAGAAGGGCGTCCCACCCTTAAAGAGAGAGAGAAGATAGAACGATAGAAAGATAAAGTATGAGGAATGAAAGTGCGAGAGGAATAATTGATAGAACTGGAATGGAAGATAAGCATTAGATAGTAAGGTCTCTGGCGTCGTCAAAAAAAAAAAAAAAACCTAACCTAACCTAACCTTTTTTTTTTTTTTTTTTTGTTGCCGGGGTGGAAAATCCACACGGATGTCCTCTGCCCTGGGGCGGGCGGAGGGGTCTGTCGGACTTTAACCGACTAAAAACCACCCCGGTGTTCCATTCCCACACTTGCACCGGACATCATGGGAACTAGTGCGCCTTCCACGATCCCCGGCTAGTGCTGGCCCGCCTCTGCGGGCCACCTCATGTCTGCGGGGGGAGCGAGGTGTACTCCCCCCGCAACGCCAATAGGGGCGCGCGCGGAACACTACGCGCCACCGCCTCGGGTCCAGTTATTCGGCGGGGCAGCGGACGTCCCCAAGTCCGCCGTCCCTCTGAACCCGTTTAGGGGGGCCGGAAGAGGGCGTTGTCTGCCCTCCGCCGACGCCCGGTGCGTCTGCTGCGGGTCGGGAGAGCGGTCTCAACCTCCCTCAACCTCTCCGCAGCCTCCTTCTGTGAGATGACCGTTTCACAGAAGAAGATCACCGCATCCCACGACTCTGCGCTCCCGACCATCGCGCGAGCGACGGCCGGCAGCGACAGGTCGGCTCCCACTTCTGTCACGAGGGCACGGCGCGGCTCCTCCCATGCGGCACACTCTGCCAGCGTATGCCGCGCCGTGTCCTCCAGACAATGGACGCAGTGATGACACCGGGCGTCCGGCTCCCTGTTTATGCGACACAGGTACTTCCCGAAGCAACCGTGCCCCGAGAATACCTGCGTCGCCCGAAACGACAGGGAGCCATGCCTTCTCTCGAGCCATTCCTCGAGCACCGGTCGGATCGCCTCGATGGTAGCGAGGCCGGCGGTAGGGCGCGAAAGCCTCTCCCGCCACTCCGCCACCATGACCTCGCGGAGCTGAGACCGACGCAGATCGATCTCTCGCTGCATCGGTCCACCTCCCCGCGTCCGCACCTCCTCGCGCCACCGGTACAGTGACGCGAGGACTCTCGCCTCTAGGTCCCAAGGTGGCGACCCGGCCAGTGCACAAGCCGCCTCGTAGGAGACCGTGCGATACCCCCTGACAGACCTGACGGCCATCGCCCTCTGCGGCTTTCGCAGGATCGCGATGCTGCCGGCCGTCAGGTCAGAGGCCCACACCGGGGCCCCGTACAGGGCCATGGATCGTAAGACCCCCAGGTACAATCTCCTACAGGCGGTGCTCGGGCCCCCCAGATTGGGAAGCAGCGTTGCGAGCGCGCCCGCTGCGCCCATCAACTTGGGCGCCAGCCGCTGGAAGTGTGGGCCGAAGCTCCAACGGCTGTCGAGCACCAATCCTAGATACTTCATGGTGGACTCGACAGCGATTGGAGTCCCCCCGACCACAATATGTGATCCCGGTGGCGGCGCCCGCCGGGGGCCGTGAAAGACCACGGCCTCCGATTTGTTGAGGGCCACCTCCAGGCCCAGGCGCCGTATGCGGCCCACAACCTGTGAGACCGCTGAGGTCGCCAGCAACGCTGCCTCCCTGTACGAGCTCCCCCGGGCCGTGACCAGTGTGTCGTCCGCGTAACACACCAGGGTTACTCCCGGTTGGAGCTCGCCTCTCAGCACCCAGTCGTACCCGATGTTCCACAGGGGTGGGCCAACGACCGAACCCTGTGGAACACCGCACGACATGGCGCGCTGGCCTCCGCCGTCGCGTCCCCTGTAGGTGACACACCTTTCCGCCAAATAAGCCCCAACGATGCGGCGGAGGTACGGGGGCACCCTGTGATAACACAGCGCCTCCCGAATGCAGCTCCAGGGCAGGGTGTTGAAAGCGTTGGAGATGTCCAAGGACACCGCCAACATCACCCCGCCCCGGGACACCGCTTCCTCCGCCAGGACTCTTACCCGCATTATGGCGTCCACAGTGGAGCGCCCATGCCGAAAGCCAAACTGGCTATCGTCCAGATCCGGCCCCTCTCTGTACAAGTGGCCGGCGAGGCGGGCAGCAATAATCCGCTCGAAAAGCTTACCCACCTCGTCCAGCAGCACTATGGGCCGGTATGCGGATGGCGAGTCCGCTGGGCGCCCCGCCTTCTTGAGCAGGACCAGACGACCCTTTTTCCACTCACTAGGGAATTGGCCCCGCTCAAGACACGCTGAGTAGAGTCCTCTCAGCTGGGGCTCTAGCTCTTTCAGAGCGAGGGCAAGCGCGACGCCAGGAACTCCGTCGGGTCCCGGGGCAACGGTTTTGGCCCGAAGCCGCGTTATTGCCGCCCTCATCTCTGCTTGTGTCACCTCTGGGACGCTGACGTCTTCCTCGTCCGTTGGCTCCGTGGCAGTGGGCAAAGCCATCGGCGGCGGTACATGCTCCTCTCTAGCAGGGAAGAGCGTTGCGACCACTTCCTCCAGCAGCTGAGGCTGCAGACTCTCAGTGAGTGGAGGCGCCCAGGCACGAAGTTTCCCTCGGACCGCACGATAAGGGCGCCCCCACGGATTCACGTCAAGTGTCGACAACATCTCCTCCCTGGCTCGAGTCCTAGCCTCGCCGACGGCCAGCCACAGGGCCTCCTTGGCCGCGCGGTACACCTCATACAGCGCGGCCTCTTCCTCCGGAACCCGACGACGTCTCCTCCGGTATCGGGTGTACTGGCGTCTCACCTCCACGCACGTCACGCGCAACTGCGCGATGACGGCGGACCACCAGTACAGCTGGCGCCTTGTGGGTTGGGTGACGCGGGGCATAGACGCATCACAAATTTGCATCATCGCTCCGCGAAACCACTGCGCCTCCGCTTCGACGTCGACGGGTTCGTTCGTCGTCGACTCCCGGACCCAGGCCTGGAGTATTGCGGCCTCCTCGAGAACCTAACCTAACCTAACCTAACCTAACCTAACCCAGTACACTGCCATACGCGGTCGCAACAACATCAGCTCTACGTGAAAAATTCGTGAAAATCGCAATTTTTGAGCTGCGCGTTTTTAATAGTTACAGTGCAGTTAGTTAGTGTCTGATTCACCAGGATTCATGTGGGCAACGTCATAAGTCACCAGGATCGGCTGCAGCAGGTCATCAACTTTGAGGATCTATCTACACCCAGAGGTCAGTGTTTCCTAAAAACCGTGTAAATTGTTGGCGAGGCGCCGTAATTCCCCGTTTAACGACACCAAGATCGCTAAAATCTGATCACCGGCAGCGAAGTTATTAGGCATCCAAATCTGCCAAAATAACCTTAAAAACACGTGTTTCTAACCTCAAACCTCCACAATATCGCAAAATACACACGTGGGAATTCGTCACAGCAGACAGATCGGACCTACCTGAAGCCTTCGAAGCCGACCCGAGGACTTTGCCTTGCAGTGCTGAGAACCACATCTCAAGTCGTCTGGTAACCTCTAGGGAACTCTTCATCCCGCAGTCCTAGAACACCCGTGTTTGGGTTCGCCTTAACCGGGTAACAAGGGCCTTCCTCCAACCCCTCCATATCAACCCTTTCCGTAAACTCCCCCTCCCCACCCCACCCTCAACGACAACCCCCCCAACCCTCCGTGGAATCCAGGGATCTCCGTTACCCTTTGACGTAGAGTACTCGTGTTTAGGCTCTTCCGAATCGGGAAATCCAGTCCTCCTCCCTCCCCTTCTTAAAACAACCCACCCGTTAACCCCTTTACCCTCTCACCCTTACAAACCCCTCCCCCCTCCACGTATCCTGTTTCCATAAATAAGCACCACACGAAACCAACCCCCCCCCTCCCCCCTCTTGGTTACCTCACCCCCCCGAAGCCTATCTTTGCAACCGTTAGAGATAACCATATCGAGATTAGGCTCTTTCGATTCGGGAAAAAAAATTAAACCATCTGGCCCTGGCAGAATTGCGAGGCGAAGCATAGTGAAGGAGATTTCAGCCCCAGAATCTATCAGAATTGACCTGAGTCGCTGCACTGCAGCTTAACAGAAGCAAAAGGCACATCCGTGTCTGTTGCGCAGCGGCGTGTACTCCGGACTACAACATAGACGCAGTCCATCAAGCGTCAGAACGCCACACCATCGCGTCCAGAACTTCGAGAAGACAGCATCATCGTCAGCTGTCGGAACTTATTTAGGGTGAGTCTATCACACACAAACAAAAAAAAAAAAAAGTGATTGTACCTAAATACAAATTAATACATAGTGTTACTTTTTAATTCTTAAATCCAAAGATGTCTTCCGTTCCTTCAATCCGTAAGTCAGCTGCGGAGGTCGCACCGAAGGCACGAACGTTGCGGACGAAAGTTCTTAAGAACGTAGCAAAATCCACTACGTCGGAGAGGCTTACCCAACAGTCCTCTCCACGGGATCTGCCTGAAGTGTCGAAGGCAGCGTCGGAACCAGCTGCCGTAGAGGGTAGCCTAGCGTCGTCAGTCGACAACCTGTCCCTGCCTGAGAAATGTGACGCAGCAGAGATTGCGGTGTCAAAAGTTATCAACTGGGAGCAACTGGGCATATCTCCACCACACCGCATCCTGTCAGACGAGGAAAGCTCGGTCGCATCGTCCATCACCGATCATCAGGCACGAAAAAGGGCCAGCCTTCTCTACAGCACACCAAGAAGAGGGACTGGCGTAGAAATGGACATGGCGACGAGAGAGGCCAACACTCTTCTACAAAACGGAAAGAGTGCGTTGGAGGCATCGGGAAATATGAAGAAGGAGTACAGGACGACTTGTCATGACAGCTTACAAGGGCTGTACGAGATCGTCCTGTCCCTGTCCGACTCTCGAGCAAGGCACAAGTACAACCTAGAGAAGGAGCGCTCTCGACACGCCCGAGAGCTTGTAAAAGTGGAGCGTTCCCACAGAGAAGAGGTGTTGAGTTACCACCAAAAACTCATCACCGAACTGTGCCTCGCTCGAAATGACATTTCCGGAACCCTGAAGGAGGCTAAAGATATCCGAAACTGGCTTGGGTATGAGACTGAACAGCCCTTCAGGGAAATAAGGGAAGCCAGGAAGTCTATCGAGTCGTTGACATTGCTCGTTAAGACTGGGTACGAAAAAGGCAAGGACCTAGACGCGCCCGCAAACGGGGACCCAAAATGGGATACCGTAGTGGCGGGCCTAACAAAGCTTGGAAACCATGTAGCGAACGTATCAAACCAGCTGGATACGCTCCGCCAAGCAGTGGAAAAGATCCGGCAGGAGCTTCAAGCACCCGCGGAGCCCTTCGTTGCCCCTCTTCTACCTCCCGAGGCCTCATTGGAGCCAAAACTAGACAAACTGGCCGAAGACATAAAAAACACGATGAAAATGACGAGAGCCATACTAGAGAAGCCCGACATTCCTCCCCCCCAACAACTGCCACCGCTGGATTTAAAAAAACACCTCCAGCCTTTGTCAGAGAGACTGGACATTGTGTCTTCTGAATTAAGAGTACTGAGGGATAAGGAACCCCAGTTCCCGGCCCAAGCAGTACCGAGCCTAGACACGGAGTTCGCGGTGGAGGAAGTAAAGAGGACACTTGCTTCCATTGAAAAGGGAGTATCGGAGCTGAAGCAGCCTGAAATTATACAACAGGGCCCCAAAACCTTCGCCCAAGTTGCCAAAGCGCCAAAACGACCAAACCATACTCTCATAATCTCCTCAACAGATCCACAACACACGGGGGAAACTGTCATCGAAAGAATGAGGACAGCTCTTGACCTCAAAACCACCGGCGCAAGAGTCGACAAGGTGAGGAAAGCGCGCAACCAGAAGATCGTAGTGAGCTGCGCGAGCAAAGAAGACCTCAGCCTTGTAAAAAGTCGTGTCCAGACCACCAGTGGGCTACAAGTCCAGGAGCCCATGCCAAGCAACCCACTGATCGTCGTCAAAGGGGTTCTCTCTTCTTACACAAACGAAGAGATGGTGGATCTCCTCCAGGCCCAAAACAAACACCTTTGGAAAGATCTGGACCCGGCTGGCCTTGTTGTTAAATTGAGATTCCGAAGACGCGCGAGGAATCCCCATGAATGCCACCCGGTCTTCGAACTTTCCCCAGAGCTTTGGAAGCGGTTCACTCAGGCGGAAAAGGTACATCTGGGAATCCAGAGGTGTCCAGTAGAAGACCAGTCTCCTCTAGTGCAGTGCACCAAGTGCCTAGGCTACGGACACGGCAGAAATCTCTGCAAAGCAGAAAAAGAGAACTGTGGCTATTGTGGCGGTGCGCACACTGGGAGAGACTGTTCAGTCAGGGCAAACGGCGGCCCCCCTGCCTGCGTGAACTGCACCAAAGTAGGGAGAGAGGGAAAAGACACGGTTCATCCAGCGTTCAGCTCTGAATGTCAAGAAAGACAGAAATGGGACAACATAGCGAGGTCGCGTGTTTCCTATTGCTAAGGACAACGACAAGAACAATGTGTCAACCACCCAGCAAAGCACAAGACGACCGGCAGGTAGGCTAAAGTTTATCCAGGCCAATCTACAACGCTCCAAGCTTGCAACAGCAGAACTCCACCATGCGGCCGAAGAGATGGGAATCTCAATCGCACTTGTCCAAGAACCCTATGTTGGGAGAACAGGTGTGATGAAACAAAACCCCGGCACACAAGTCATCCAGTGCACTCTCAATCGGCAAAAACCAGTAAAGGCGGCAATCGTCGTGTTCGGAAACAACTTGGAGGTCATTCACGACCCCCAGATTGTAACCGAAAACGTTGCAGCCGTCCTACTGAAGGCGGGTCAGCTTAAGCTTGGAGTGATATCAGTCTACTTTGAGGGTGACCAAGATATAGACCCATACCTCGTCATAACCAAGCAGGCAACGACAAAGTTACGCACATCAAACATACTGGTGGGGGGAGACGTTAACGCATGGAGCCAGTGGTGGGGAAGCAACAGCGAAGACCACCGAGGGGCGGCGTACAATGCCTTCCTATCTGAACAAGACCTTCAGATACTGAACACGGGCCAGACTCCAACTTTCGAATGCTACAGGGGAGGCAGGCTGTACCAGAGCATAGTCGACGTTACCACATGCAGTGTGTCACTGTTAGGCAGAGTTGAGGATTGGCGTGTAGACAGGAATGTAACGACATCCGACCACAACGCGATAACATTCTCATTATGCCTAGAAAAAGCGTTAGAGCCTCTTAAACCAGTCTCTACACGCATATATAACACCAAAAAGGCAAAGTGGTCGGACTTTAACACGCGCCTCAAGGCATACCTGTTAGAATACAACATCACACCCACCACAGTATCTGAAGTCTCGGACCCTGAAAAACTGGATGCTTTGGTCTCAAAATACGTCGACCTAATACACCGCTCGGCCAAAAAATCGATACCGAAACTGGGAAATAAGAAAACTGTCTCGAGACCGCCATGGTGGACCGATTCTCTTGAACAGTTAAAACAAGCAACACTGACCAAGAAAAGGAGAATCAGGAATGCGGCCCCTAGTCGAAGGAACCTGGTCATTGACGAGTACGCAAAGGCCAAACTAGAGTACCAAACTAGAGCAGTGGAAGCAGCAACTGAAAATTGGAAGGAGTTCTGTTCCACACAGGACCGGGAAAGTATGTGGGATGGCATTTATAGGGTCTTAAGAAAGACGGCCAGAAGACAGGAAGATACGCTCCTGAGAAACACCGCAGGCGAAACATTAAGCCCAGAGCAATCAGCGAATCTTCTGGCAAAAACTTTCTACCCGGACGACTCTGTGGACGCCGAACAACAACACCACGCGTCGGTCCGGAGACTTACGGAGAAATGTACCCCTAATGAAACCCAGAGCCTGTCGGCCGACGATCCACCATTTACGCCCGCGGAGTTGGAAATGGTCCTTCAGCGACAAAACCCAAAGAAAGCTCCAGGACCCGATGGTTTGACGGCTGATATTTGCACAGCTGCTATAAATTGCAACAGGGAGGTGTTTCTGGCGCTAGCCAACAAGTGCCTGTCGTTACAGCACTTCCCAAGGCAATGGAAAATAGCTCACGTGTGCATACTCCGTAAGCCGGGCAAGGACGACTACACCCACCCAAAGTCATACAGACCAATTGGACTACTCTCGGTCTTGGGCAAAATCGTCGAGAAGCTCTTCGTGGGCAGACTGCAGCATCACTTCCTCCCGACACTAAACGTGTGTTTAGTGTCGGGAGGAAGTTCCTCGCTGCGGCATGAACCCGTATTGGTGTGTACCAATACGGGTTCATGCCGCAGCGAGGAACCGAGGACGCCCTCTATGTCCTAATGGAGCACATACGAGCAGAAGTAAAAGCCAAAAAGGTAGTGCTTTTAGTATCACTGGACATAGAGGGGGCCTTCGACAACGCGTGGTGGCCTGCTCTCAAAATGCAAATGCTACACAAAAAATGCCCCAAGAACCTCTTCGCTCTCGTATCTTCATACCTGGAGGACCGGTACATCAGGGTCAACTACGCCAGAGCGACTAGCGAGAAGGGTACCACAAAAGGATGCGTCCAGGGCTCAATAGCCGGTCCGACGTTTTGGAACCTTATCTTAGACTCGCTCTTGGAAGAATTGACGACGATGGGAGTATATTGTCAAGCGTTCGCGGATGATGTAGTCCTCATTTTCTCGTCTCACGAGGTCAGCTCCCTGCAGCAGTCAGCTCAAAGAACGCTGCAGACAGTTTCAGACTGGGGTGAACGAAACAAGCTTCGCTTCGCCGCTCATAAGACCAACGCAATGGTGATTACGAAGAAGCTCAAGTACGACACCCCCGTAATTCACATGTCTGGCATTCGGCTGAATCTTGTCGAGGAGATCAAGCTGTTGGGACTCATCATAGACCATAAACTCACCTTTAATGCGCACGTGACTGCAACATGCAAAAAAGCCGCAGACATCTACAAACAACTAGCGTGCGCGGCAAGGGTGACATGGGGCCTGAACAGCGAGATAATCAGGACTATATATGTGTCGGTGATAGAGCCAATCGTGCTGTATGCAGCGAGTGCGTGGGCCCCGGCAGCAGAGAAACTGATGACGAGAAATCAGTTAGACTCGCTGCAAAGAGGCTTTACGCAGAAGATCTGCAAAGCGTACCGCACGGTGTCTCTGACATCGGCTCTCATCCTGTCGGGCCAACTGCCCCTAGACCTCCGGGTCACTGAAGCATCTACCCTATTCAAGGTCAAAAAGGGTCATTCCCAAGAGTACCTACCACCGGGAAGAGAGGTCGAGCGCAAGGCCGGGCCCCTACAGATCCCCCATCCATCGCGGCTCATAATAACTGAGTATGAGTGCCTCGAGAATATGGATCCTGAAACCCTGAATGACCGCCGAGTAACCGGACCCCATATTTACACCGACGGCAGCAAAATAGAGGGCAAAGTCGGTGCGGCCTTTACTTGGTGGAACGAAGGCAGGGAATCCAAGTACTCAACCTTCCGCCTTGAGCCGCACAACACTGTCTTTCAGTCGGAAATGTACGCATTATATAGAGCAGTCAAAACGGTGAGAACGTCTAGGATGGCCTCCGCTAACATACTAAGCGACTCAAGATCTTCGCTTGATTTGTTGAGAAGCCCGTCTGTCACTCACCCGTTGGCCCTTGGTATAAAAAGGCTAGTACGTGAAATCCGAGAGGAGGGCAGAGATGTGAGGCTGTTTTGGTTGAGAGCACACGTGGGTACTCCTGGGAACGAGAGAGCGGACGAGTTAGCAAAGAAAGCGGCTCTTACAAAGAAAACAGCCCCCGACTACGACAAGGTACCAATTTCCTTCATCAAGAGACAGATTCGCGAGGAAACTGTAAAGAAATGGCAGCAGCGGTACGAATCTTCCAGCACAGGCTCGGTCACTAAAGTGTTTTTCCCCACCGTTATGGCGGCAAGGAAGATCCTTAAAGGTATGGCACTGTCACCTACCCATGTCCAAATTTTGACCGGTCACGGAGGATTCGGGGCCTATCTCCATCGCTTCCACCTTAAAGACAGTCCCTCATGCGTCTGCGATCCCAATTGTGAAGAGACAGTATGGCACGTGCTTACTGAGTGCCCAAGATTTGGTCGTGAGCGAATGGACCTAGAAACTGAAATCCAGATTTCAGTTATTCAGTCCACACTCCATTCCATCATGGATAACAAGGCCACCAGAACACCATTCTTGGAATTCGCGAGCAGGATCGTGCAAGTCGTAGCAAAGGCCAATGGATCAACACAGTTCACCCCACACACACACAATCCTACACCCACACCCACACACAACCCTACACACACACCCGCACATAACCCTACACCCCCACCCTCACCCACTCCCATACGAACACATCACACCGTGAGCCCAGCCGCAACCACGGGCACGCCCAGCCTCAGCATTTCCCAGCCGAGCCCTCGCACCTTGGCTTTACGCCAGTTACTTACATGCGGGGAGAGTGGGCAACCTGGCGTCAGAATCCGTGGTGTGGCTCTCTTTATGAACAAGAACGCCGAGAGACTCGGAATAAGCTTCTGCCGCGTGGAAAGGGGAAACAGCGTCGCCATTTCGCCGGGCCTAGCAGCGCTGATCAACGGAAGCACCTCAAAAGCGAGCATGAAACGCACGAAGTTCAACGCGTTGCCCAAAGCGGAAGTTGCCGAACACCGATACCGTGTAGTGCGATCACAAAACAAGACGATCGTACTATTCGAGTGGCGTGAGGAAACTCCGTTTGCACAAGCATGCTCCCTGCTCACCGAAATCGGAGAGGCCGGCCGGTACGCGAGCGGATGCCCTCGAATAATCAGCGTGGACGCAATGGCTATTGGCTACGATAGGGGGAGAGTGGCCGATCGGTACGGATGCATCAAAGCCTCACAAGACCATGAGGTGGTAGTGTACGAGGACAGAGGGGAAGACTTAAGCTTCCTAAAAGCACCTCGTAACGATGCCGATAAGACCGCGACCGACCACCAGGAGTCTTCCAAGTCGGCCCCAACAACGCCTTGCGGCTCAGAGCGACTACAGCAGAAGCTTGCTGCGGAAAAAGCCGCTTCAGACAAGAAAAGTGACAGTTCAAGAGAAAAGGCCAAGTCCGTGAGTCAAATAAAAAACATCTCCAACCTCCTCAGTAGGCTACTAGGTGTCAACAGCGCGAAGCCAGGAAACCCCCATCAAAACAGCCAGGCGGCCGCATTACGTGAGTTCACAAGGGTTACCCCGAAACCTCCTAAAGAGCAGCGACTAGCTCCAACTAGGGCCGACAAAGGAGAAGTCAGCCCGCCGAAACTCAAGACGGCAACGGAGCCTGCAGACCACATAGCGAACGCCTTTCTCGAGTTTCAAGCCATTACTAAAGCAACAAAAGCAGTCAGTCTCATGACTTGCCAGAAAATAATGCAGTCATACCAGCTGGAGATTGAAGGTCTGCTTAAAGTGAGACTCGAAGAGGCCGAAGCAGCCATATACAACAACGTCACCTCCCTAGTCATCAAAGGAGAAATGACCGGCACATACATGGCTGCGTACAACGCCACACACGGCTTCGTGCCGTTAGACGAGTCAGCAACGTCACAGACTGGCCACATAACCTTCGTGACACCCGAAAGTGACCCAATAGTGGTGGTGGCCCGATGTACTAAAATTATGCTGGACGACAAGATCCTCGAACAGGCGGAAGCAATCTCGAGGAGCATAAGTCAAAGCGGAGGTTGGTCACTACCGAAAATAAAGTGGGTAAACGGCGTTCCAGGATGTGGCAAGACGACCTGGGTGGTAAATAACTTCGATAAGGATCACGACGTTATAGTCACTACCACAACTGAGGCCGCGAAAGATCTGCGGCAAAAGCTGGCGCACCAAATCGGTGAAGACAACAGAACCAAGGTGCGCACACTGGCCTCAATATTATCGAACGGGTTCAAAGGGCCACACAAATGCAGGCGCATTGTAGTGGACGAGGCTCTTATGAACCACTTTGGGGCCATAGTGATGGCTGTTCGATTGTCGGGAGCAACCGAAGTTGTCCTTATCGGCGATATTAACCAACTACCCTATCTGGACAGGGAAAACCTATTTCCCCTTACGTACGCCCGTCCGAACTCTGTGGCGACCATCAGCCAAGAGTTGTCCTGTACGCATCGAAACCCGATGGATGTCGCGTACGCACTAGCAGAAGTCTATCCTGGCATTTACTCGTCGAAGAACCAAGTCCACTCCCTGCAGCTGAAAAGGTTTACAGGCGCCGATATACAAAGCACCCTCTCCAACACACTGTTCCTGGTCCACACGCAGGAGGAGAAAAAGTCCCTCATTAACCAAGGATATGGTGTGGGTACGGGATCAAGCGTTCTGACCATCCACGAAGCTCAGGGACTAACATGCGAGACAGTCTTCATCCTGAAGACCAAGTCCAAAAACATCGTCATCCACAGCAGCGTCCCCCATGCGGTAGTGGCCGTATCAAGACACACAGCCAGCTGTGTGTACTACGCCGACAACGCAGACGATGCTATTGGACGATTTGTGAGACGAGCACAGGAAGCCTCAACAAACGATATCATCAACACCAACATGATGAAGGCTATGCGACATCGGGACATGAAGGTCGTCGAAGCGCTAATACGACTCCAAAGGCAATAACCGACTATGCTTTTGACACAGGGTGGACACCCCTTTTCTGACTCAGAGACAATATTTGACCTTGGAAAGCCAGCTGCAGCAGCCGTTCCACGGTGGGAAATCTGCAGCTGACGAGAAACCCAAAGACCATCCCTACCTTGCGTAATTTAGAAGTTGGTAACTAACATAATTATATTATTAAGAAAAGTCTGTAAAGGTGGTGAGGCACAGCTGGCAACATGAACCTTGTCATACTCACTTAAACGACCCGCTGATGGTGGCGTGTGTGTTGGATCGTTCAATTCCCTCAAATATGGTTGAGTAGGGCGGTGCCAATGCAGGCGTCAGCTTTCGTGAACGAACGCTGTCAGTAGAGTCCGGTCAGGTTCCGGTTGCCAGGTGTGCGTCAAACTTATTGTTGCATGTAAACCCTAGTACATAAGTATAATTTAACATCTATTGTGTAAATTGAATAAAAAAAATATATTTATATATATATATTGACGATAATAATAAAATTAATTAAAAAAAAAAAAAAAAAAAAAAAAAATAAAAAAAAAAAAAAAAAAAATTAAAAAATTGTGTGATGGACTCATCAGTAGAAAGTAATTAGTTTTAAGTAGAAGTAAGTTGTACTCCGGAGTCACCACTTGTACGTGGAGCTCAGAGTCTCAAAGAAAAATGTATTTAAACAAGGGCACGGACGCTTATGTCTGTGGACATGACTGTAAGGCAGGAGGTGGTTTTAGCTGGTTGGAGCCCAGCACTACTCAGACTGGCTCGTCTGTGAGGCAGCTTGAGTGTCCGACCGGATTTCCCCTCCTGCCAAAAAAAAAAAAAAAAAAAAAAAAAAAAAAAAACCTAACCTAACCTAACCTAACCTAACCTAACCTTTTTTTTTTTTTTTTTTTTTTTTTTTTTTTTTTTGACGCTGGGAAAAAATGCATTACGCATACCCTCCCATCGGGGGACGGGAGGGGTATGTGGGACTCCCCGGGTGAACCCGGTATACCCACTAAAACGACCCAGCGCATTCCCGCTTCGTCCGAGTGGCGGGGGACTGGGAAACCGGCACAGCCTTTACTTCCAGTCCTCCACCGACGATTGCAAGGCAGACCCCTCACACCCTCACGGGTTTGGGGGGTCAGGAATGACCGACGAAGGTGACGGGTGCAATGCGGGCGAAGGCACCCCCGCGCCTGTCGCCCGCCCGTCACCATGAGGAGGGAGGGCTCGACGCCTTCTCCCCCTTCTTCGTCTGCGGAGCGGCGCAGCGAGAGGATCGTCCTCCCGCGCTTGCTCCGAGAGAGGGCGGTTTGGGGAGAAATACACCCCCTCCATCGCTACCTCTCCCCACGCGGCGGCCACGTATCCCGGTCCCCTCTCTAAGAGCGAGAGGAGAGGGGAGTCTGTGGAAGACCGCGCTACCAACGCCACCAAGCATGCGATGCAGAGGATGCGATGTTCAACTGTGTCCATCAGTCGGACATCGCACCCTCCTCCGCAGCCGCCGCAGGAACGGCGGTGTTAGCGGCAGCAGCAGGCGCAGGCCCGCTCGGCGCCTGCGCTTTGCCACGCTTAGAGGGAGGAATACACTTCCTCCCCTTCATTACGTGGCCTGATCGGCGGCCACTGGCGGCACACACCGCACAGTGCGGCGTGGCGGCCTTGCAGGAGGCGGCTTTGTGGCCCTCCTTGCCGCAGCGGTAGCATGTGTCCGTCCTGTCTACCTTGGACGGACACAGAGGCCTGGTGTGGCCGATGCCGAAGCACCGGAAACACCGCAGAGGCTGGTCCTCGAGTGCCCGGACTGCGCCCGAGCTGAACCCGACTTGAAGCCGTCCTTTCGCAAGGACGGCTTTGGCAGCGGCGATTGGGCACTCGAGGCGGATGGTGCCCATACCACCGCGGCCGGGCCTTATGTCCCGGCCTTGGACCGCCGCGGCGCCACAGCCCCCTACCGCTGCGACCGCCGCCACCACCTCCTCCTTGGTGACGGAGTCATCTAGCTCCGTCACTTCAATGGCCGCCGACTTGACCGGTCGGGCCACCTTGGCTGAATCCGCGATGACCTCCTGCAGCTTGGCTGCAAAGAGGTCCGCATGGGCACTCCCTTCTGCCCCCGGGAACTCAAAGATTCGAGCCCCGGCTTGGGTCCGCCGGCAAGACACACTGCCGATCCCCAGTTGGGTAGGATCGGCATTAGCACGCGCCCGCACCAAAATGGACGCGTACGTCTCCCCTCGATCCGCAGCCTCCGCGGTGAGCGTCACCACGACGGCCGCGGTTTTTGGGGGGACTAGCTTTCCCTTTCCCCTCCCTTTCCCTTTCCCCTTCTCCTTTCCCTTGCCGGTCGTCTGCGACTGGCTGGGAGCGTTGGCGGCGGGGGCGACAGGGACGGCCGCCACCGACTTTTTGCCTTTTCCCTTCCCCTTACGGGCCACTTCCGTCCACTCGTTGGACGGGGTGGTTGAAGGGAGAAGGGCGTCTTCCACCTGGGAGGAGGACGGCCCCGGCTCGCACTGCCAACCTAACCTTTTTTTTTTTTTTTTTTTTTTTTTTTTGACGCTGGGAAAAAATGCATTACGCATACCCTCCCATCGGGGGACGGGAGGGGTATGTGGGACTCCCCGGGCGGACCCGGTATACCCACTAAAACGACCCAGCGCATTCCCGCTTCGTCCAAGTGGCGGGGGACTGGGAAACCGGCACAGCCTTCACTTCCAGTCCTCCGCCGACGATTGCAAGGCAGACCCCTCACACCCTCACGGGTGTGGGGGGGTCGGGAATGACCGACGAAGGTGACGGGTGCAATGCGGGCGAAGGCACCCCCGCGCCTGTCGCCCGCCCGTCACCATGAGGAGGGAGGGCTCGACGCCTTCTCCCCCTTCTTCGTCTGCGGAGCGGCGCAGCGAGAGGATCGTCCTCCCGCGCGCGCTCCGCCTCCTCCTTTTGCGAGAGTACGTCCTCGCAAAAGGAGGCTACCGCTGACCAGGCCTCCTCGCTCCCCAGCATGGCGTCGACCACGCCGGGAAGCGAGAGGTCCGGTCCGACCACCGCGGTCAGACCGCGGCGCAGCTCGGACCATGCCGGGCACACCTCGAGGGTGTGCTGCGCCGTGTCCTCTGCCGCGCCGCAGTCGTGGCACGCCGGGGTCTCCTCCCTCCCGATCCGGTGCAGGTGCGATCCGAAGCAGCCGTGCCCGGACAACACCTGCACCAGACGGAAAGAGAGGAAACCGTGGGACCGCTCGAGCCAGCCCTTCAGGACCGGACCAAGCGCGTCCAACGTCCGGCGGCCAAAGGCGGCGTTGGCGAGGTCCTCCGTCCAATGGAGGACGATGGCGTCCTTCGCCTCCTGCCGCACGGCCTCCCGCTCTTCGGCGACGGGGCGCTCCCCGAGCGCCTTCCGGTGCGCCGTCCACTCGTACACTCTGGCGAGCACCCATGCCTCCAACTCCCAAGGAGGGGTGCCGGCCAGAGCGCACGCCGCCGAAAAGCCCACCGAGCGGTAAGCCCTCGCCACCCGCTGTGCAATGGCCCGCTGGGGCTTGCGGATGGCGGTCGCATTCTCTCTCCTATGGAGGGAGTCCGCCCAGATGGGCGCCCCGTAAAGGGCCATGCTCCGCAAGATGCTGGCATAGAGGCGCCGGCATTTCGCCTTGGGCCCCCCCAGGTTTGGGAGGAGCCACGAGAGGGCGTCCGCGGCCTTCAACAGGCGCGTCGACAGTCCGCTGAAGTGCGGGCCGAAGCGCCACCTGTCGTCCAGCACCAGCCCCAGATATTTCATCTGGGGCTGGACCCCTATACGGACGCCCTCCACGACGATGTGGGCGTCGGGAGGGCAGCGCTGCCGGGGACCGCGAAAGTACACGGCCTCCGTCTTGTGCAGCGCCACCTTCAATCCCAGGCGGCGGATCCTCTCTGCCACCAAGGATCCGCCAGCCGAAGCCAGACAGGCCGCATCCCCGAAGTTCCTCCCCCGGGCAGTGAGGAGAGTGTCGTCCGCGTAGCAGATGACACTCGTGCCCGGGAGGAGGGCTCCCCGCAAGAGCCAGTTAAACCCGATGTTCCACAAGGGGGGGCCAAGCACCGACCCCTGTGGAACACCGGACTCTGCCCCGTAGCGCCTCACGGTGGCCGTTTTGTCTACGAAGAGGACCTCTCGGTCCTCCAAGTAGCTGGCCAGGAGATCCCGCAGATATTGGGGCACTCCGTGATACCGGAGCGCCTCCAAAATCGTCGAGTGGGGGACGGAGTTGAAGGCGTTCGCAATGTCGAATGACACCGCCAGCACTCCGTCCCCCGCATCCACCGCCTCCTTTACCTGGCCCTTCAGTAGGGCCAGCGCGTCGATCGTCGAACGCCCACGACGGAAACCGTATTGGGCGTCCGACAGGTCCGGCCCTACCCCCCGCAAATGGCTGTCCAGCCTCCCGGCGACAATCCCCTCGAACAATTTACCGACCTCATCGAGCAGAACGATGGGCCGGTATGCCGTGGGGGAGTCCACCGGGCGTCCCTCTTTTCGGAGGAGGCATAGCTGCCCCTCCTTCCACAGTTTCGGGAACCTCCCAGCCGTAAAACACGCACTGAAGAGGTCCCGAAACCTGTCCTCCATTTGGGAGGCGGCGATTGCCACCACCCGTGCGGGGACGCCGTCCGGTCCGGGGGCGGTCTTCTTTGCGCGGAGGCTCAGAACCCCTGCGCAGAATTCCGCTGCTGTCACCGGGGGGACCTCTGCCTCCGGTGGAGCCGCCCCTTGCGGGGGATCCATCGTTGGTGGGGCGAAGTCGGTCCTGCGCGGAAACAGGGACCGGACCACCCCATCCAACAATGCTGGCTCGAGGGTCTCCGACAGTGGGGGACCGTAGGGGCGGAGCTGGTTCCGCGCCGCCTTATACGGTCTCCCATAGGGATCCCTGTCGAGACCCTCCAGCATCTCGGCCCTCGCCGAGTCTTGCGCAGCGCCCATTGCAGACTTGAGGAACGCCGTAGCCTCTCGGTAAGAGGCGTGCAGGCGGTCCTCCTCTGCCCGGACTCGGTTTTGGGCGCTGCGCCGTCGGCTCCGCGTGTAGGCCCTTCTGGCCGCCACGCAGGTGGCCCGTAGTCTCGCCAGCTCCTCCGTCCACCAGTAGACGGCACGACGGGGAGGCGGACGGCGAGACCGAGGCATGCTGGAGTTGCACACCTCGGTCAAGGACCCCCTGAGCCGGACCGCTGCGGCGTCAACGTCCGGGACCTCCTCGACAGGGGGAGGCGACAGCCAGTCCTGGAGAAAGGCGGCCTCCTTGGCTGCCTCCCGGTCCAGGCGGGTGAGTGCCCACCGCGGGAAGGGAGATTGCCCAGCGCGGGCTGTCCCCCTCCCCTGCTGGGTGGAGATGTCGAACCGCACGTAACGGTGGTCCGACAAGGTCTCCACCAGCTCCACCCGCCAGTTCACGACGCGGGCGGCCAGCGCGGGGGTGGCAAACGACACGTCCACCACCGACCCGCCCTGTTGTCGCACACATGTGTGGACCGCCCCCCTGTTGAGGAGGGACACACCGCACGAGGCCGCCCAAAACTGGACGGCGCGTCCCCGGACGTTGCAACCGGCGGCCGGGTTGCCCCAGGCCACCGACTTGGCGTTTAGGTCGCCCAACACCACGACCTGGCGTGGCGCCGCTCTCCCTACGACAGCAGTGAGGACTTCGAGGAAATCCTCAAAGTCCAAGAGAGGGCGGTTTGGGGAGAAATACACCCCCACCATCACTATCTCTCCCCACGCGGCGGCCACGTATCCCGGTCCCCTCTCTAAGAGCGAGAGGGGAGGGGAGTCTGTGGAAGACCGCGCCACCAACGCCACCAAGCCGTCCCGGTCGCCCAGCCAACGGCCAGGGACCGAGTAGGGTTCGGCAACCACCGCCAAGTCCACCAACCACTCAGCCATGGTCTGCATCAGCAGATCCTGGGCTGTCCTGCAGTGGTTGGTGTTCGCCTGAAGGATGCGATGTTCGACTGTGTCCATCAGTCGGACATCGCACCCTCCTCCGCAGCCGCCGCAGGAACGGCGGTGTTAGCGGCAGCAGCAGGCGCAGGCCCGGTCGGCACCTGCGCTTTGCCACGCTTAGGGGGAGGAATACACTTCCTCCCCTTCATTACGTGGCCCGATCGGCGGCCACTGGCGGCACACACCGCACAGTGCGGCGTGGCGGCCTTGCAGGAGGCGGCTTTGTGGCCCTCCTTGCCGCAGCGGTAGCATGTGTCCGTCCTGTCTACCTTGGACGGACACAGAGGCCTGGTGTGGCCGATGCCGAAGCACCGGAAGCACCGCAGAGGCTGGTCCTCGAGTGCCCGGACTGCGCCCGAGCTGAACCCGACTTGAAGCCGTCCTTTCGCAAGGACGGCTTTGGCAGCGGCGATTGGGCACTCGAGGCGGATGGTGCCCATACCACCGCGGCCGGGCCTTATGTCCCGGCCTTGGACCGCTGCGGCGCCACAGCCCCCTACCGCTGCGACCGCCGCCACCACCTCCTCCTTGGTGACGGAGTCATCTAGCTCCGTCACCTCAATGGCCGCTGACTTGACCGGCCGGGCCACCTTGGCAGAGTCCGCGATGACCTCTTGCAGCTTGGCTGCAAAGAGGTCCGCGCGGGCACCCCCTTCGGCCCCCGGGAACTCGAATATTCGAGCCCCGGCTTGGGTCCGCCGGCAGGACACACTGCCGATCCCCAGTTGGGTGGGATCGGCATTGTTACGGGCCCGCACCAAAATGGAGGCGTAGGTCTCCCCTCGCCCCGCAGCCTCCGCGGTGAGCGTCACCACGACGGCCGCGGTTTTCGGGGGGACCAGCTGCCCCTTGCCCTTCGCTGTCCCCTTTCCCCTGCCTCCACCCTTGCCCTCGCCGGTCGCCTGTGACTGGCTGGGAGCGGCGGTGGCGGGGGCGGCAGGGGCGGCCGTTGCCGACTTTTTGCCCTTCCCCTTCCCCTTACGGGCCACATTCGTCCAGTCGTTGGACGGGGTGGTCGAAGGGAGAAGGGCATCTTCCGCCTTGGACGAGGACGGCTCCGGCTCAGACTGCCTCTTATCCGCCGCAAGCGGTGGTCGGAGGCGCTTCTCCGGCAGGAGCCGGTCCTCTATAGCCTCAAAGCAGGCTCTCGTGAAGGCCCTCTCCTCCATAACAACCTTGCGGATGATATCCTCAAGGCTGGCAGTGGAGGCAGGGCCCTCTGCCGCAGGGCTCGCCTGGGCCCGTAGTGGCCGGGCCGAGGCAGGGCCCTCTGCCACAGGGCTCGCCTTGGCCTGTTGTGGCCGGGCCGTGGCTTCAGCGAGCTTCTGGTGAAGCTGGCTGACCTCCGACTGCAGACAATCTATTCTTGCCTGCAGTTGCCGCGTCTCGTCGGTGGTCGACCGCTTCACCAACTCAGCGACGACACCACGCAGGCTCGCGGCCCTGCACTTTAGGGCCTTTTGAAAAGTGCCCTTCAGGTTGGAGGACTTAGAGGCGACCTCTATGATCCCCTCCTCGTCCTCCTCCGCCATCCTCTGCAGCTCTACCAGAGACTGGTCCGCGTACAGAACGCGTGACGCACCGTACCCGGACTTGGCCCGGGCGACGTGCGCACGCTTCTCCTTGGCGGCAACCCGCTCCTCCAGCTCTTGCTGGAGCTGCGCCTTTCGGGCCAGGTCTACCCGGCGCTGGGCGTCCGCGAGCCCAACGACGTGGGTGTCCGCGGCCGTTGTCGTCGGCTTTTTAGCCTTCGACAACGGTTTGGACCCCGAAGCCGAGGAGCTCTCGGACCCACAGCTCAGGAAGACCCGCTTCCGCGATCGAGAGCCGCTCGCATCCGACACTCCAACAACCGAGTCGCTGTCAGACGACTCTGCCCCACCGAAGTAGCTAGCCGCAGACGGCGCGCGGCTAGGCTCTGATGCTGGAGCGTCGGGGTGGCCCTGAGAAGGGCCTTTTGGTTGGCCCTGAGAAGGGCCGTTTGGTTGGCCCTGAGAAGGGCCTTTTGGTTGGCCCTGAGAAGGGCCTTTGGGTTGGCCCTGAGAAGGGCCTTTTGGTTGGCCCTGAGAAGGGCCGTTTGGTTGGCCCTGAGAAGGGCCTTTTGGTTTTAAAAAACGCCCGGAGGCGTCCCGCGTGGGTTTAGGCATAGCCTCCGCAGGATCGTAGATAAAAACAAGGCAAAGATAAAATAAGCTACGAGAGCACAGAGCACTTTAGCCAACCCAGTCTGCCACTCCGTTACGGTGGTCAGAACTGGGCTGTTTCCAGGGGACACGACGTGGACGTAAGCTCTGTGGGGGGTCCCCCTCGCACTGCCAACCTAACCTAACCTAACCTAACCTAACCTAACCTAACCCAGTACCCCCCCAGCCTCCGTGGTGGCCGGATCGTTTTTAAAGCTGCACCGCAGTTAAAAATTCAAATTAATTGGTTTTTCTTGTCCGATTGTGAAAAGTGAGGTGTCCTTGGATGCGAAAACGTGTGCTGCTCAAAGTGCCGCGATAAAATTGTGCCGCCGTTCAGTGCTGAAAAAGTTATTAGCGGAAAACCTTAAATTTAGAGGTTAAGTTAAAACCGCTACAGACAAAAACGCATGCGCTGTCCAAACAAGATCGGCGACCCCTTTCTTTTTCTCTGGAATTCTATGGACATCGTGGCTCCCGACCATCTGGACCACTGAAAATCTCCCTGACATCGCGCCTTTGCGAGATATTCAGGAAATTGACAAAACCACGTGGCCTGAAAAAGCTGAAGGAGTGAAGTTAGCAGCTCGAAATTTGTACACAGCCTGGACCGTCACAACGCGAGGCGAGTGAAACCAATTTTATAATTTTATGACTACCGGGAGATTTTATATGACCGTTTAAAGTCATAAACTTTATACCCTTATATCTCCGGATCCCGTCAACACGGTCAAGATTTTTAACTGCAACCTGTTGCGCGCTCATCAAATCCGTATAGATCCTAAGTTTTAGATTTTTAGCTCGAATAGTTTTTAAGATTTAAGTAATTTTTCAGGAAAACCATATTTTCAAAATTTTTCATACTTGTTTTTAAATTTTTTAAACTTTCAAATTTTGGATCCTGTAGGTCTTTAATTAATGTATTTTTAGCATATTTTTTCAAAATTTTATGTCAATTAGTTTAAAAGATATTAAATTTTTTATGTTTTTTGCCGATAATTCAGTATAAATAGGAAAAATCTACTTTTTTATGTTTTCATTGTGTTCAAATACCTTATTTGGACTCACATAAGCCCAAACACGGGCCATATAACACTGCAATTGGCTGTTTTGGTAAAAAAGCGCCATCTTGGTTTTTAGGTTTTATTCTTTAGACTGGGATAGCTCGGAAACCGCTGTTCCGATTGTCACCGGATTTCCACTCGGGGTGGTGGCGTGCCGCCAACTTTGAGTGTTGACCATTTTCAGGCCATTTCAGGCCTTAAGGATTTTTGTCGCTGAAACTACTTTCAGGACATACCTGAAGTGACGCCGAGCTATATGTCCAAAACCCCGTCCTTCTGTGACGAAGGGTTTTGAAGTTGCGGACGTTTTAGTAAGACATTTGACAGCTCGGCGGCCATTTTGTTTAACTTCAAGCCGCCATAACTCTTGAACCAGAGGTCGTGGGAGATTGCGGTTTTTTGTTCTGAGGTCAGGGACCTTTCGTCTCCTTCACCCCACGATTCCAGGCGGTTTGGGGTTAAAAATTTTCGGGTTCCTGAAAGTGGCTTCAGCGGACAGTGGAGCTCAGGCTGAGTTGGGAGAGCCCAAACTCGGGGGGTCTGCGGCTTTCCAGAGGGAAGTTATCCACGATCAAATATCGACTCTGACAGCACTGCGGCCATTTTGTAAAATCTTTAGACGGCCGTAACTTCCCAACGGAGAGTCGTAGCGGGCTGGGGTTTTCACTGGACACACCAGTATAGCTTAGGGAATAGGATAAAAGGATTTTCAGGCGTTTTCAGGACGGCAAGATTTTTCTGCCTGAAAATTGTTCCGGTGGATCGGTCTCACCGAGCCAAACTCGGAAAGCCCAAACACGGGTGTTTTTGGACCGGTGGTTCCGGAGATATCCTCTTGTAACCACTTTTGGTTCTTTATTTTGGTAAAAAACCAAATTTTCAAGTTGGAATATCTCCGAAACCCCTTGGTGCAACTATACCGAGTTTGGGTTCATCTGGTAGGGCTCGGTGGGGGCTATCCGCCGGATTTGACAAAGCGACTCTATGTAGAGTTTTTCAAGAGTCGAAAATTTTCGGCATTCTTTTTGACATCTGAGAGTTTCTCTCGTCTGCTTTCGGTGCTTGACCCGTTCACTGAACGTAAGACTGACCGTAAATCGCATTACATAGAGTTAAGACCTGTTAAGATTTTACAATCTTAAGTATTTTTACACTTTATCCTCATTATACACTTTTACTCTTTTATTTTATTATTTTTATACACTTGACGCATACCTCCAAAAATGTTGGGAATGAGAACCCCGCTCAAGGCGAAGGTGGCCGAAGGTGAGAAATCACCAAAGCTTACGACCTCGCCTCCAAATGTTAGACGCAGCGTCGCAGAATTGGAGGCCGCGGGGCCATCTAGCGCAAACACCACGCCCCCTCTAGCCACCAAGACGATGCAGGCTGGCCCTGCAAAACTATTACAGAAGCCCCACCAATCGAGACTAGTACAGGTGCACTCGCCGCCGAAACCCCAATACTCGGACCGATCGGCAGAAGCAAGGGCCTGTCTTACCAGGGCCAAAGCCCTGCTCGGCACCTCCAGGAACACCAAGACGGAGATTAAAACCGGCATTACCGAGGTGCTGGATCGATTGTTTCAGCTAGTAAAGGAGGCCGAAAAGTCTGCAAAAACAAAAGGAGTGGGGTCTGAGAACGCACGGTCTGAAAGCGCTGCCGCCAACCTCACCTACACCAGCCTGACCGACCCAAACCAGGACAACAGCTTACTCGAGGCTCAAATAAAGAGCCACTCATTGCTGCTACAAAGCCACTCCAAGGAGATGGAGGAGCTGAAGACAGCAATCGAGCAGCACAAGCAGACAATCGAGAACGGCGCTGCCATGACGTACGCGAGCGTAACAGCGATACACAGCGGAAAAGCAAACCATACGCGAAGTACGCTACATTCAATCGTTGTTACCTCTAAGGATGAGACAGAGACCGGGGACGAAGTGCTGGATAAAGTACGAAAGGCAGCCGACGCAAAGGAAGGCTGGATAAAGGTAGAAAGGGTGAGGAAGGCAAAGGACAGGAAGATTATTATGGGCTTCCAAACCATTGAAGAAAGAGATAAACTGAAGGCAAAACTGGCAGGAGAAAGTCAGGACCTCCTTGTCGAGGAGGTGAAGAATAAGGACCCACTTCTGATCCTCAGAAGCGTCCTCTCTGCAAACTCAGACGAGGACGTTCTTAAGGCACTGAGGAACCAAAACCGAGGAGTTTTCCACAACCTCGACAAGGAGGAGGACAGGGTGGTGGTGAAGTTCCGGAGAAGGACCAGAAATCCACACACCTGTCACGTTGTGGTCAGCGTCTCACCGACCATTTGGAGACGGGCAACAGACCTCGGATGCCTGCACGTAGACCTCCAGCGCGTGAGGGTCGAAGACCAGACCCCACTGGTACAGTGCACGCGCTGCCTAGGCTACGGGCACGGCAGACGTTACTGTAAGGAATCGGCTGACTTGTGCAGTCACTGCGGCGGGCCGCACCTGAGGACGGAATGCGCCGACTTTTTAACAGGTGCCCCGCCTAAGTGCCAGAATTGCACAAGAGCCAAGCTCGGAGACGCTGGCCACAATGCCTTTAGCTCGGAATGCCCGACTCGCCGCAAGTGGGACGACATAGCGAGATCAACGGTAGCATACTGCTAAGGGCACCCAAGGCAACCCAAACCCCTATAGACTGGTCCAGGCCAACCTCCAGAGGAAAAGACTGGCGACGAACGAGCTGCTAATAGAAGCGGAAAAGCGCGGGGTTGCCGTTGCTCTCCTCCAAGAACCATACGTGGGCGGGGCTAAAGTGATGGGGAGTCGCAGGGGCATGCGGGTCTTCCAGAGCACTGATACCGGAGATGGGACTGTTAAGGCCGCAATAGCGGTCTTTGATCAGGACCTCATCGTAGAACAGTACCCAAAACTCACCACGAACAACATCACCGTGGTGGGGATCCGAACCAGTGCCTGGAAGATTACGCTGGTCTCCTTTTACTTTGAGCCAGACCAGCCAATCGGACCATATCTCGGGCACCTCAAACGCATTGAGGAAGAGGTAGGTTCCAGAATGCTGGTTATTGGAGGAGACGCAAACGCCAAAAGTACCTGGTGGGGAAGCCTGACCATCGACCGCAGAGGCGAAGAAGTGTCCGGAGTTCTCGACGAGCTGGACCTGAACATACTCAACAGAGGGGAAATTCCGACCTTCGACACGATCAGAGGGGGGATACGCTTCTGCAGCCATGTCGACATTACAGCATGCTCGACAGATATCCTGGACCTGGTTGACGACTGGAGGGTAGATGAGGGCCTCACGAGCTCGGACCATAACGGCATTGTTTTCAATATAAAATTAAAAAGGTCAAAAGGCATCCAAATTCATAGAACTACTAGAATTTTTAATACTAAAAAAGCAAATTGGCCCGAGTTTCGTGAGAAACTCGGCCAATTAATGCAGGAAAACCATATAAATAAAATAGCTATAGATAATCTAAATACAGCCGAAAAAGTAAATTCAATCATAAAAATTTATACCAACGTCATTAAAGAGGCATGCACCTCGTCAATGCCAGTTAAAAAAGTCAATGAAGTGCTCACCTTGCCGTGGTGGTCCGAGAAACTCGTGGGGTTCGAGAAAGAGGTCGCCACTAAGAAACGTAGAGTTAGGAGTGCTGCACCAGCCCGAAGATCGAAGGTCGTCGAAGAGTACCTGAAACAGAAAGTTGAGTATGAGACGGAAGCAGCCAAGGACGAAATCGAGAGTTGGAAGAACTTCTGCGCGAGACAGGACAGGGAAGGGGTTTGGGAAGGTATCTACCGGGTGATAGGAAGGACAAAGGGAAGAGGAGAGGACCAGCCGTTGATGAAGGACGGGGAGGTACTGGATGCAAGGGGTTCAGTTGAATTGCTGGCGAAAACCTTTTATCCAGAAGACCACTCAGGCACCGACAGCACCTTCCACCGCCTTATCAGAGAAAGGGCCGACATCGTGAATGAGGGAGAGCAAGATGAATCATGCGAGCCACCATTCACGATGGCCGAGCTGTTGGCAGCGTGCGCGTCTTTCAACGCTAAAAAAGCGCCAGGAGCAGATGGCTTCACTGCCGACATTTGTTGCCAGGCTACTAGAAGTGCCCCTGAGGTGGCCTTGGCTCTCCTCAACGGCTGCTTGAGAAACCACCTGTTCCCCGAAATCTGGAAGGAAGCGACTGTCATCATTTTAAAGAAGCCCGGGAAAACCGACTACAGCAACCCGAAAGCGTACAGACCCATCGGCCTATTACCTATATTCGGTAAAATCTACGAGAAGATGTTGGTGGCCCGCCTCAAGTTTCATCTGATCCCAAGGATGAGTACTCGCCAGTATGGTATCATGCCCCAGAGAAGCACCGAGGACTCCCTCTATGCACTAATGCAACACATACGCGGTAAGCTGAAACTAAAGAAAATTGTAGTCCTAGTATCATTGGACATAGAGGGAGCCTTCGATAGCGCATGGTGGCCAGCCATAAGGGTCCGTCTGGCTGAGGAACAGTGTCCAGTCGGCTTGAGGAGGGTCATCGACAGCTACCTCGAAAACCGAAGGGTCAGGGTCAGGTACGCAGGTGAAGAGTACAGCAAGGCCACAAGCAAGGGCTGTGTCCAGGGTTCAATTGGGGGACCATTACTCTGGAACCTGTTGCTGGACCCGCTCCTAAAGAGCTTGGAAAATAGGGATGACTATTGCCAGGCTTTTGCTGACGACGTTGTGCTGGTTTTCGATGGTGACACAGCGTTGGAGATCGAGGGACGTGCCAATGCCGCTCTCGAACATGTTCGGGCGTGGGGCACTCAAAACAAGCTAAAATTTGCCCCGCAGAAAACCAATGCGATGGTCATAACGCGCAAACTAAAATACGACACCCCACGCCTGAGCATGGACGGAATCGACATTGCCATGTCCAACGAGATCAAACTCCTGGGTGTCACCATCGACAAGCAGCTGACCTTTAACGCACATGTCGCAAATGTATGCAGAAAGGCAATAGGCATCCACAAGCAGTTAACCAAGGCAGCGAAAACCAGCTGGGGACTTCACCCTGAGGTCATTAGAATAATATATGTGGCCACCGTCGAACCAGTCATCCTGTACGCCGCCAGTGTATGGGCCCCGGCCGTCGAGAAGCTGGGCATTAAAAAGCAGTTGGGAGCAGTCCAGCGCGGCATTGCGCAAAAGCTGTGCAAGGGATACCGGACGGTCTCCTTAAACTCCGCGCTAGTGCTGGCCGGGATACTACCTCTCGACCTGCGAGTCCGCGAAGCGGCATCGCTATACGAGGCCAGGAGGGGGGTGCCTCGGCCAGCACTCGGCGACAGGAGCGTCGAGCAGACCGTCTCGGCAATGGAGGCTCCGCACCCTGCAGAGCGCGCTGAGCTAGAGCTCATAAGCCTGGTAGATCAAGAGCAACTAAATGCACAGAGTGAACTTGAAGTTCGCATCTTTACGGATGGGAGCAAGATTGGGGGCAAGGTTGGGGCGGCACTATCTGTATGGACTGGTGACGCCGAAACCAAAGCTCTCAAGCTTGCTCTCCCACATTATTCCACTGTCTACCAGGCTGAGCTTCTGGCAATATGCGTCGCAACCAGGGAGATCCTTAAACACAGTGCGCAGTCGTTTGGGATCTTCAGTGACTCTATGGCGGCCCTCCAAACCGTACAAAATTACAGTCGCCACCACCCCCTGGCGGTAGAGACGAGGGCTAATCTTAGGTCCTCGTCGACCCAGAACAAGGCCGTCACCTTGTTTTGGGTCAAGGCTCATGCAGGGTTGGAGGGAAATGAGAGGGCCGACGAATTAGCCAAAAGAGCCGCTGAAGGTTCCAAGCGGAAGCCCGACTACGACCTGTGTCCGGTTTCATACGTCAAGCGAAGCATCCGAATGGCAACTCTTGACGTATGGAACCGGAGATACAACTCCGAAACAACTGCTTCTGTGACCAAATTGTTCTTCCCGGACGCGGTGGCGGCCTACAGGATAGTCAGGAAAATCAAAATCGGCAACGTTACTACGCAGATCATGACGGGGCACGGTGGGTTCTCGGAATACTTGAATCGCTTCAAGTGCAAAGAGAGCCCATCGTGCATTTGTGATCCCGACATTGCTGAGACGGTGCCACATATATTGTTTAGCTGTCCTGTGTTCGACCAGGAAAGACTTGTGGCTGAGCACGTACTCGACACCAAACTGGATGCCGAAAATGTGTGGCTCTTAATGAAGGGGAAGAAGAGAGAGGTGTTTTTAGAATACTGTGTAAAAATCTGCGAAAAAGTTATAAAAAGAAACAAAACAGGTTAAGCAAAAATGCTTACATAATATTATATAGAATATTAGGGTCAAGCATTGAAAACAGACGAAATAAATTCACTAAGAAACGCCAGGAAAATTGATAAAATTGTATACCTATTAATAAGCTGCCCATATTGATAAATTTGAGTGAGTAGTCGTAAGAACTGTCCTAATATAAGATGGCTTGTGATCTGAAAACCACAAACGCACTAGTATTTTTATAGTAGAAAATAGAAGTAGTCCCAAAAAATATGTAAATAGAAGTAAGAATAGTTTATAAGATGATTGTAATAATGAAAACAAACACGAAATAGCATTAAGGAGTAGAAAGTAAAAGTAGACCTAAGAAACATGTAAAGAGAACAAAGAATAGTATCTAAGATTGTTCGAAGTAGCAAAGAAAAAGTAATGTAAGAATTAGAATAAGAATCATTGTAGAAAAACAATAAAAACAGTTGTATTGTCATTGTGTTACACCCAAAATAAAAATGGAAATAGAATATAATACAGAATAGGGAAAAATAGAAGGGCGTCCTACCCTTAGAGACAGAAAGAGAAGGAATGATAGAAAGATCCAGTATGCAGAATGAAAGTGCGAGAAGAATAATTGCGAGAACTAGTATGAACGTAAAGCTTAAAATAGGCTCCGATTATGTTGGAGGTAGAAGTATAAAAAAAAAAAAAAAAAAAAAAAAAAAAAAAAACCTAACCTAACCTAACCTAACCTTTTTTTTTTTTTTTTTTTGTTGACGCTGGGAAAAAATGCATTACGCATACCCTCCCATCGGGGGACGGGAGGGGTATGTGGGACTCCCCGGGCGGACCCGGTATACCCACTAAAACGACCCAGCGCATTCCCGCTTCGTCCAAGTGGCGGGGGACTGGGAAACCGGCACAGCCTTCACTTCCAGTCCTCCGCCGACGATTGCAAGGCAGACCCCTCACACCCTCACGGGTGTGGGGGGATCGGGAATGACCGACGAAGGTGGCGGGTGCAATGCGGGCGAAGGCACCCCCGCGCCTGTCGCCCGCCCGTCACCATGAGGAGGGAGGGCTCGACGCCTTCTCCCCCGTCTTCGTCTGCGGAGCGGCGCAGCGAGAGGATCGTCCTCCCGCGCGCGCTCCGCCTCCTCCTTTTGCGAGAGTACGTCCTCGCAAAAGGAGGCTACCGCTGACCAGGCCTCCTCGCTCCCCAGCATGGCGTCGACCACGCCGGGAAGCGAGAGGTCCGGTCCGACCACCGCGGTCAGACCGCGGCGCAGCTCGGACCATGCCGGGCACACCTCGAGGGTGTGCTGCGCCGTGTCCTCTGCCGCGCCGCAGTCGTGGCACGCCGGGGTCTCCTCCCTCCCGATCCGGTGCAGGTGCGATCCGAAGCAGCCGTGCCCGGACAACACCTGCACCAGACGGAAAGAGAGGAAACCGTGGGACCGCTCGAGCCAGCCCTTCAGGACCGGACCAAGCGCGTCCAACGTCCGGCGGCCAAAGGCGGCGTTGGCGAGGTCCTCCGTCCAATGGAGGACGATGGCGTCCTTCGCCTCCTGCCGCACGGCCTCCCGCTCTTCAGCGATGGGGCGCTCCCCGAGCGCCTTCCGGCGCGCCGTCCACTCGTACACTCTGGCGAGCACCCATGCCTCCAACTCCCAAGGAGGGGTGCCGGCCAGAGCGCACGCCGCCGAAAAGCCCACCGAGCGGTAAGCCCTCGCCACCCGCTGTGCAATGGCCCGCTGGGGCCTGCGGATGGCGGTCGCATTCTCCCTTCTATGGAGGGAGTCCGCCCAGATGGGCGCCCCGTAAAGGGCCATGCTCCGCAAGATGCTGGCATAGAGGCGCCGGCATTTCGCCTTGGGCCCCCCCAGGTTTGGGAGGAGCCACGAGAGGGCGTCCGCGGCCTTCAACAGGCGCGTCGACAGTCCGCTGAAGTGCGGGCCGAAGCGCCACCTGTCGTCCAGCACCAGCCCCAGATATTTCATCTGGGGCTGGACCCCTATACGGACGCCCTCTACGACGATGTGGGCGTCGGGAGGGCAGCGCTGCCGGGGACCGCGAAAGTACACGGCCTCCGTCTTGTGCAGCGCCACCTTCAATCCCAGGCGGCGGATCCTCTCTGCCACCAAGGATCCGCTAGCCGAGGCCAGACAGGCCGCATCCCCGAAGTTCCTCCCCCGGGCAGTGAGGAGAGTGTCGTCCGCGTAGCAGATGACACTCGTGCCCGGGAGGAGGGCTCCCCGCAAAAGCCAGTTGAACCCGATGTTCCACAAGGGGGGGCCAAGCACCGACCCCTGTGGAACACCGGACTCTGCCCCGTAGCGCCTCACGGTGGCCGTTTTGTCTACGAAGAGGACCTCTCGGTCCTCCAAGTAGCTGGCCAGGAGATCCCGCAGATATTGGGGCACTCCGTGATACCGGAGCGCCTCCAAAATCGTCGAGTGGGGGACGGAGTTGAAGGCGTTGGCAATGTCGAATGACACCGCCAGCACTCCGTCCCCCGCATCCACCGCCTCCTTCACCTGGCCCTTCAGTAGGGCCAGCGCGTCGATCGTCGAACGCCCACGACGGAAACCGTATTGGGCGTCCGACAGATCCGGCCCTACCCCCCGCAAATGGCTGTCCAGCCTTCCGGCGACAATGCCCTCGAACAATTTACCGACCTCATCAAGCAGAACGATGGGCCGGTATGCCGAGGGGGAGTCCACCGGGCGTCCCTCTTTTCGGAGGAGGCATAGCTGCCCCTCCTTCCACAGTTTCGGGAACCTCCCAGCCGTAAAACACGCACTGAAGAGGTCCCGAAACCTGTCCTCCATTTGGGAGGCGGCGATTGCCACCACCCGTGCGGGGACGCCGTCCGGTCCGGGGGCGGTCTTCTTTGCGCGGAGGCTCAGAACCCCCGCGCAGAATTCCGCCGCCGTCACCGGGGGGACCTCCGCCTCCGGTGGAGCCGCCCCTTGCGGGGGATCCATCGTTGGTGGGGCGAAGTCGGTCCTGCGTGGAAACAGGGACCGGACCACCCCATCCAACAATGCTGGCTCGAGGGTCTCCGACAGTGGGGGACCGTAGGGGCGGAGCTGGTTCCGCGCCGCCTTATATGGTCTCCCATAGGGATCCCTGTCGAGACCCTCCAGCATCTCGGCCCTCGCCGAGTCTTGCGCAGCGCCCATTGCAGACTTGAGGGCCGCCGTAGCCTCTCGGTAAGAGGCGTGCAGGCGGTCCTCCTCTGCCCGGACTCGGTTTTGGGCGCTGCGCCGTCGGCTCCGCGTGTAGGCCCTTCTGGCTGCCACGCAGGTGGCCCGTAGTCTCGCCAGCTCCTCCGTCCACCAGTAGACGGCACGACGGGGAGGCGGACGGCGAGACCGAGGCATGCTGGAGTTGCACACCTCGGTCAAGGACCCCCTGAGCCGGACCGCTGCGGCGTCAACGTCCGGGACCTCCTCGACAAGGGGAGGTGACAGCCAGTCCTGGAGAAAAGCGGCCTCCTTGGCTGCCTCCCGGTCCAGGCGGGTGAGTGCCCACCGCGGGAAGGGAGATTGCCCAGCGCGGGCCGTCCCCCTCCCCTGCTGGGTGGAGATGTCGAACCGCACGTAACGGTGGTCCGACAAGGTCTCCACCAGCTCCACCCGCCAGTTCACGACGCGGGCGGCCAGCGCGGGGGTGGCAAACGACACGTCCACCACCGACCCGCCCTGTTGTCGCACACACGTGTGGACCGCCCCCCTGTTGAGGAGGGACACACCGCACGAGGCCGCCCAAAACTGGACGGCGCGTCCCCGGACGTTGCAACCGGCGGCCGGGTTGCCCCAGGCCACCGACTTGGCGTTTAGGTCGCCCAACACCACGACCTGGCGTGGCGCCGCCCTCCCTACGACAGCAGTGAGGACTTCGAGGAAATCCTCAAAGTCCGAGAGAGGGCGGTTCGGGGAGAAATACACCCCCACCATCACTATCTCTCCCCACGCGGCGGCCACGTATCCCGGTCCCCTCTCTAAGAGCGAGAGGGGAGGGGAGTCTATGGAAGACCGCGCCACCAACGCCACCAAGCCGTCCCGGTCGCCCAGCCAACGGCCAGGGACCGAGTAGGGTTCGGCGACCACCGCCAAGTCCACCAACCACTCAGCCATGGTCTGCATCAGCAGATCCTGGGCTGTCCTGCAGTGGTTGGTGTTCGCCTGAAGGATGCGATGTTCGACTGTGTCCATCAGTCGGACATCGCACCCTCCTCCGCAGCCGCCGCAGGAACGGCGGTGTTAGCGGCAGCAGCAGGCGCAGGCCCGGTCGGCGCCTGCGCTTTGCCACGCTTAGGGGGAGGAATACACTTCCTCCCCTTCATTACGTGGCCCGATTGGCGGCCACTGGCGGCACACACCGCACAGTGCGGCGTGGCGGCCTTGCAGGAGGCGGCTTTGTGGCCGTCCTTGCCGCAGCGGTAGCATGTGTCCGTCCTGTCTACCTTAGACGGACACAGAGGCCTGGTGTGGCCGATGCCGAAGCACCGAAAACACCGCAGAGGCTGGAACCTAACCTAACCTAACCTAACCTAACCTAACCTTTTTTTTTTTTTTTTTTTTTTTTTTTTTTTTTTTTTTTTTTTTTGTTGCCGGGGTGGAAAATCCACACGGATGTCCTCTGCCCTGGGGCGGGCAGAGGGGTCTGTCGGACTTTAACCGACTAAAAACCACCCCGGTGTTCCATTCCCACACTTGCACCGGAGATCATGGGAACTAGTGCGCCTTCCACGATCCCCGGCTAGTGCTGGCCCGCCTCTGCGGGCCACCTCATGTCTGCGGGGGGAGCGAGGTGTACTCCCCCCGCAACGCCAATAGGGGCGCGCGCGGAACACTACGCGCCACCGCCTCGGGTCCAGTTATTCGGTGGGGCAGCGGACGTCCCCAAGTCCGCCGTCCCTCTGAACCCGTTTAGGGGGGCCGGAAGAGGGCGTTGTCTGCCCTCCGCCGACGCCCGGTGCGTCTGCTGCGGGTCGGGAGAGCGGTCTCAACCTCCCTCAACCTCTCCGCAGCCTCCTTCTGTGAGATGACCGTTTCACAGAAGGAGATCACCGCATCCCACGACTCTGCGCTCCCGACCATCGCGCGAGCGACGGCCGGCAGCGACAGGTCGGCTCCCACTTCTGTCACGAGGGCACGGCGCGGCTCCTCCCATGCGGCACACTCTGCCAGCGTATGCCGCGCCGTGTCCTCCAGACAATGGACGCAGTGATGACACCGGGCGTCCGGCTCCCTGTTTATGCGACACAGGTACTTCCCGAAGCAACCGTGCCCCGAGAACACCTGCGTCGCCCGAAACGACAGGGAGCCATGCCTTCTCTCGAGCCATTCCTCGAGCACCGGTCGGATCGCCTCGATGGTAGCGAGGCCGGCGGTAGGGCGCGAAAGCCTCTCCCGCCACTCCGCCACCATGACCTCGCGGAGCTGAGACCGACGCAGATCGATCTCTCGCTGCATCGGTCCACCTCCCCGCGTCCGCACCTCCTCGCGCCACCGGTACAGTGACGCGAGGACTCTCGCCTCTAGGTCCCAAGGTGGCGACCCGGCCAGTGCACAAGCCGCCTCGTAGGAGACCGTGCGATACCCCCTGACAGACCTGACGGTCATCGCCCTCTGCGGCTTTCGCAGGATCGCGATGCTGCCGGCCGTCAGGTCAGACGCCCACACTGGGGCCCCGTACAGGGCCATGGATCGCAAGACCCCCAGGTACAATCTCCTACAGGCGGTGCTCGGGCCCCCCAGATTGGGAAGCAGCGTTGCGAGCGCGCCCGCTGCACCCATCAACTTGGGCGCCAGCCGCTGGAAGTGGGGGCCGAAGCTCCAACGGCTGTCGAGCACCAATCCCAGATACTTCATGGTGGACTCGACAGCGATTGGAGTCCCCCCAACCACAATATGTGATCCCGGCGGCGGCGCCCGCCGGGGGCCGTGAAAGACCACGGCCTCCGATTTGTTGAGGGCCACCTCCAGGCCCAGGCGCCGTATGCGGCTCACAACCTGTGAGACCGCTGAGGTCGCCAGCAACGCTGCCTCCCTGTACGAACTCCCCCGGGCCGTGACCAGTGTGTCATCCGCGTAACACACCAGGGTTACCCCCGGTTGGAGCTCGCCTCTCAGTACCCAGTCGTACCCGATGTTCCACAGGGGTGGGCCAACGACCGAACCCTGTGGAACACCGCACGACATGTTGCGCCAGCCTCCACCGTCGCGTCCCCTGTAGGTGACACACCTTTCCGCCAAATAAGCCCCAACGATGCGGCGGAGGTACGGGGGCACCCTGTGATAACCCAGCGCCTCCCGAATGCAGCTCCAGGGCAGGGTGTTGAAAGCGTTGGAGATGTCCAAGGACACCGCCAACATCATCCCGCCCCGGGACACCGCTTCCTCCGCCAGGACTCTTACCCGCATTATGGCGTCCACAGTGGAGCGCCCATGCCGAAAGCCAAACTGGCTATCGTCCAGATCCGGCCCCTCTCTGTACAAGTGGCCGGCGAGGCGGGCAGCAATAATCCGCTCGAAAAGCTTACCCACCTCGTCCAGCAGCACTATGGGCCGGTATGCGGATGGCGAGTCCGCTGGGCGCCCCGCCTTCTTGAGCAGGACCAGACGACCCTTTTTCCACTCACTAGGGAATTGGCCCCGCTCAAGACACGCTGAGTAGAGTCCTCTCAGCTGGGGCTCTAGCTCTTTCAAAGCGAGGGCAAGCGCGACGCCAGGAACTCCGTCGGGTCCCGGGGCAACGGTTTTGGCCCGAAGCCGCGTTATTGCCGCCCTCATCTCTGCTTGTGTCACCTCTGGGACGCTGATGTCCTCCTCGTCCGTTGGCTCCGTGGCTGTGGGCAAAGCCATCGGCGGCGGTACATGCTCCTCTCTAGCAGGGAAGAGCGTTGCGACCACTTCTTCCAGCAGCTGAGGCTGCAGACTCTCAGTGAGGGGAGGCGCCCAGGCACGAAGTTTCCCTCGGACCGCACGATAAGGGCGCCCCCACGGATTGACGTCAAGTGTCGACAACATCTCCTCCCTGGCTCGAGTCCTAGCCTCTCCGACGGCCAGCCACAGAGCCTCCTTGGCCGCGCGGTACACCTCATACAGCGCGGCCTCTTCCTCCGGAACCCGACGACGTCTCCTCCGGTATCGGGTGTACTGGCGTCTCACCTCCACGCACGTCACGCGCAACTGCGCGATGACGGCGGACCACCAGTACAGCTGGCGCCTTGTGGGTTGGGTGACGCGGGGCATAGACGCATCGCAAATTTGTGTCATCGCCCCTCGAAACCACTGCGCCTCCGCTTCGACGTCGACGGGTTCGTTCGTCGTTGACTCCCGGACCCAGGCCTGGAGTATTGCGGCCTCCTCGAGAAGCTCCCTGTCGATACGCTTGTACGACCAGCGAGGACCATTCATTTGCGGGGCCGACGGGCGACCGCCGCCCGCAGTCTGGGTGGAGACGTCAAATCGAATATATCGATGGTCCGACAGCGTCTCCACCTCTACGGCAACTCGCCAGTCGCGCACACGGCTCGCAACAGCGGAGCTTGCGAACGACACGTCCACTATGGACCCGCCCCGCTGCCGCACGCACGTGTACACCGAGCCCCGATTCAGGACGGTCAGGCCGGTCTCGACCGCCCACTCCTCCAACACCTCACCCCTGGGATCGGTGATCGGGGATCCCCATGCCGCAGACTTAGCATTGAGATCCCCGAGCAACAGCACCGGGCGAGGATGGAACCGGCTCACGACGGCCCCTAGCTCGACAAGGAACTCCTCAAAGTCAGCGAGACTCTTGTTGGGGGAGAAATACGCCCCAATTGTGACTATGCCGTCCATGAGGGCAGCCACCCAACCGTGTCCTCGGGACGGACTGTCAAGAGTCCCGCCAATGATGGCCACCAAGCCGTCCAGGTCCCCTGCCCAGTTATCACGGGGAGGGACAAAATACGGCTCGGCGACCACAGCCACGTTGATCAACCACTCCGCCATGCTCTGGAGCAATAGATCCTGAGCTCTGGTGGAGTGGTTAATGTTCGCCTGGAGGAAACGGAATTGTGCCATTAATGGCATTCCATTTCCTCGGCTCCTCCTTCCCTGGGTCGGGAGTCGGGCTGTGGGAGAGGCGCAGGTTCTCCGACAGCTCTAGACCTTCTGTTCTTGGACTTGGGTGCCTTGCAGGCCTTCCCGCCAAGTCTGTGCTCCGAGCGTTTCCCTGCAGCTGCGCAAAGGCTACAGTTTGGCGCTCCGGAGCACTGGGCCGCCTTGTGGCCGGGTCGACCGCAGCGGAAACATAGTTCGCTGCGGTCGACTTGTGCAGTGCATTGTGCCTTGACATGCCCCTTTTCCAGGCACCGGAAGCAGTGCAATGCCCGCCTTGGCAGGAGTTTGACCCTGGCAGACACCCAGCCTACCAGCAGTCGCCCGCCATCTGCAACCTTGTTCGCCGCCGCGACCGGGCACCGCACCCAAACAGTGCCCAGCCCATCCGTGCCGCTGCGAATTTCGCCCGCCACCACGCTGTCTGGCGGACACCCACCGTTTTGGGCCATGGCCACCACCACTTCCTCTGGGGTTACAGAGTCGTCCAGGCCTTCCACGCGCAATTCAGCCGTGACCATGGGCCTGGACACTCGGGCGTCCTCTGGCTTGAGGACTTCCCGGAGTTTAGCGGCCAACTTGTCCGCCCTCTCCTGCCTTCCGGCACCCGACACCTGAAGCATCTTGGCACCCGTGGCTGCGGTCCTGAAGACGAAACCAGCCGGGGTCCCAAACTCGCTAAATTGCAGCTTCTGCTTCATTTCCGCCAGGACCGACTTGTAGGTCACTCCCCTGCTTACGGCTTCGGGCTGCAGTGTAATAACTACAGCCTCAGAGCGTGGGGTAGTGACCCTGGGTGGCCTCGTGCCCTCCGGTTGAGTCGGTACCTGGGGTGGTGTCGGCTGCAGTGCGCTCTTTTTGCGCCCCCTCTTCACCACCGTCGTCCAGGCCTCCTGGGTGGGAGGTGTGGTCGCCGGTAGCGCGGCCTCTTGGGAGGTAGGAGGCGCGGTCGCACCCGCCGCCGCCTTCTTCTTCTTCTTCTTTTTGCGGCGGCCCTCTTCACCCACCGTCACATGGGTAGAAGAAGCAGCCACCGAGGTCTGTGACGTCAGAACGAGGGGTGCGGACGCAACCTGTGTTCCGGGCCCCGGTACTGGCTTTTTTGCCCCCTCTGCAGTTTTCTGCGTGACCTGCGCGGGGTTTGTCCTCGCAGGCTCTTCTATCCTCCGCCTGTCTGCCGCAAGCGGGGGCCGGAGGATCTCAGCTGGGGGCAGTCGAGACTCGATTGCCTCCAAGCGGGCACTCACCATGCCCCCACACTGCACCATGCAGATTCTCGCCACCCTCTCTACGTCGTAGTCCGACAAACTACGAGTTGGTGGCACTGCAGGTGCAGGAGCTGACGAGGGAGCCACCTGCTGCTGTCCCACATTTCCCAGAGCGGCAAACTGCCGCTTGAGGTCCTCCAGCTCGGATCGAAGACGGCTGTTCTCCGTCCATAGCCTCGCCGTCTCCTCCGAGGTCGTGTGGTCATGGAGAACCTGAACCGCCTCCCTGATACCCTCTGCCGCCTCTTTGAGGGCGCGCGTGAACGAGCCCTTCAGGTTGCCAGATTTGGTGGCAACCTTCAGGACAATGTCCACGCCGTCCATCACTTGGCGGCTAAGAGCCTCTGCTGTCAGGCTCTCCCCATTGGCTGCCTGGGCAGACCGCCGCTCTCGGGCCCGACGGGCCATTTCGGCCACTTCATCGGCCGCAACCGCTCTGCTTTGAGCACGCTTCGCGGCATTGGCCTCCGCCTTTGTGCCCACGAGAGCGACGGTGGCCCCTCCAAGGTCGTCGACTGAGACCGCGGGTGAGACGCGACCCGAATCGCCGACCATCGGTGTATCAGGGCGCTTCACGAAGTGGCCCCGGATATCGCGTGGCGCTGCCGGACTGTTTGCCCCGCGTCCTCGGCCTCTTCTGGCTGTCGGCATCTTGGGGGCCGGTAGGTTCTCCTCACTGGAGGACAGACCCGCCGAACCCGCGTCCGACTGACAGCTGCGCAAACGCTTCCCCCAAAACTTGGAGGGAGCGACCGTAACTGCTTGCGGTGTGTCGTCCGACTCCGACATGCACACCCTCTCCAGGACCACGCGTGGCTCCGCTGGAGCCTCTACTTCCGTCCTCAATGAAGCAGCGCCGCAGTCTGACATTGCGTCTGCGTCCACCGCGCGGCGCTCACCCTGTTTTCTTTCAGGTGGTTTGAAAGAGATCAGGTCTGAGAAAGACCGTGATCTTGAGCCTCCTCGGCCCTCGTTGCCTTTGGCAAGCGGAAGACGATTGTTGCCCTCCCCAGAATACGGGGGGCTTGACGATCCCGAAGGGATCGTGGCGGATTCTCCAGCTGCTGAGCAGCTGGTACCGCCCTGGGGTAAATCTTTGCAATGCGTCTTTTTCATGGTGGTTGTTTGTTTTTCCTTTTAAGGGTGTGGTCCCTGTCTCCCTACGTCATAAATATATAAACACAATAAACATATAAACATATCTAATATATATACATACATACATATATATATATATTCCCCCCCTCCCCCTTGACCCTCCATCACGACATTTATCACGCTCACAGTCACGTCTGATGGGCAGACGCATACCAGAGGGCGACGAATGCCGTGATCCAAGATGAAGGAGGACCCCCAACCCTGATTCACTCCCCCAGAACTTCGAGGAGTGAATCTCTTATCACGTACCGTCCGATGAGCCCGCTCCGTGAGCCATCGCACGGCACACGACGTTTAAACCCAGCCCTGATTCACTCCCCGAGAACTTCGAGGAGTAAATCACTAATCACACGTACCGTCCGACAAGCCCGCTCCGTGAGCCATCGCACGGTACATGACGATATCCCCGACCCCTGATCCACATCGCACCTCGCATGATAGACCCGCTCCGTGGGCAATCGCACGACGAACGATGTGACACCTCCCAGAATATTAGCCGCGGCAGTAACACTCCCCGGGGAATAAAAGGAAATTTTAATTTCCTTTCATTCCCCGGAGAAGGATACTGCCGCGCCCAGGGTGCACCGGCCCAGCAGCTGCTCTTCCCTCCAGACGTATCGAGAGGGACCAGCAGCCACTAGGCACACGTGGAGGAATTCTGACGCACCCCAACCTAACCTAACCTAACCTTTTTTTTTTTTTTTTTTGTTGCCGGGGTGGAAAATCCACACGGATGTCCTCTGCCCTGGGGCGGGCAGAGGGGTCTGTCGGACTTTAACCGACTAAAAACCACCCCGGTGTTCCATTCCCACACTTGCACCGGAGATCATGGGAACTAGTGCGCCTTCCACGATCCCCGGCTAGTGCTGGCCCGCCTCTGCGGGCCACCTCATGTCTGCGGGGGGAGCGAGGTGTACTCCCCCCGCAACGCCAATAGGGGCGCGCGCGGAACACTACGCGCCACCGCCTCGGGTCCAGTTATTCGGTGGGGCAGCGGACGTCCCCAAGTCCGCCGTCCCTCTGAACCCGTTTAGGGGGGCCGGAAGAGGGCGTTGTCTGCCCTCCGCCGACGCCCGGTGCGTCTGCTGCGGGTCGGGAGAGCGGTCTCAACCTCCCTCAACCTCTCCGCAGCCTCCTTCTGTGAGATGACCGTTTCACAGAAGGAGATCACCGCATCCCACGACTCTGCGCTCCCGACCATCGCGCGAGCGACGGCCGGCAGCGACAGGTCGGCTCCCACTTCTGTCACGAGGGCACGGCGCGGCTCCTCCCATGCGGCACACTCTGCCAGCGTATGCCGCGCCGTGTCCTCCAGACAATGGACGCAGTGATGACACCGGGCGTCCGGCTCCCTGTTTATGCGACACAGGTACTTCCCGAAGCAACCGTGCCCCGAGAACACCTGCGTCGCCCGAAATGACAGGGAGCCATGCCTTCTCTCGAGCCATTCCTCGAGCACCGGTCGGATCGCCTCGATGGTAGCGAGGCCGGCGGTAGGGCGCGAAAGCCTCTCCCGCCACTCCGCCACCATGACCTCGCGGAGCTGAGACCGACGCAGATCGATCTCTCGCTGCATCGGTCCACCTCCCCGCGTCCGCACCTCCTCGCGCCACCGGTACAGTGACGCGAGGACCCTCGCCTCTAGGTCCCAAGGTGGCGACCCGGCCAGTGCACAAGCCGCCTCGTAGGAGACCGTGCGATACCCCCTGACAGACCTGACGGCCATCGCCCTCTGCGGCTTTCGCAGGATCGCGATGCTGCCGGCCGTCAGGTCAGACGCCCACACTGGGGCCCCGTACAGGGCCATGGATCGCAAGACCCCCAGGTACAATCTCCTACAGGCGGTGCTCGGGCCCCCCAGATTGGGAAGCAGCGTTGCGAGCGCGCCCGCTGCACCCATCAACTTGGGCGCCAGCCGCCGGAAGTGGGGGCCGAAGCTCCAACGGCTGTCGAGCATCAATCCCAGATACTTCATGGTGGACTCGACAGCGATTGGAGTCCCCCCAACCACAATATGTGATCCCGGCGGCGGCGCCCGCCGGGGGCCGTGAAAGACCACGGCCTCCGATTTGTTGAGGGCCACCTCCAGGCCCAGGCGCCGTATGCGGCTCACAACCTGTGAGACCGCTGAGGTCGCCAGCAACGCTGCCTCCCTGTACGAACTCCCCCGGGCCGTGACCAGTGTGTCATCCGCGTAACACACCAGGGTTACCCCCGGTTGGAGCTCGCCTCTCAGTACCCAGTCGTACCCGATGTTCCACAGGGGTGGGCCAACGACCGAACCCTGTGGAACACCGCACGACATGTTGCGCCAGCCTCCACCGTCGCGTCCCTTGTAGGTGACACACCTTTCCGCCAAATAAGCCCCAACGATGCGGCGGAGGTACGGGGGCACCCTGTGATAACCCAGCGCCTCCCGAATGCAGCTCCAGGGCAGGGTGTTGAAAGCGTTGGAGATGTCCAAGGACACCGCCAACATCATCCCGCCCCGGGACACCGCTTCCTCCGCCAGGACTCTTACCCGCATTATGGCGTCCACAGTGGAGCGCCCATGCCGAAAGCCAAACTGGCTATCGTCCAGATCCGGCCCCTCTCTGTACAAGTGGCCGGCGAGGCGGGCAGCAATAATCCGCTCGAAAAGCTTACCCACCTCGTCCAGCAGCACTATGGGCCGGTATGCGGATGGCGAGTCCGCTGGGCGCCCCGCCTTCTTGAGCAGGACCAGACGACCCTTTTTCCACTCACTAGGGAATTGGCCCCGCTCAAGACACGCTGAGTAGAGTCCTCTCAGCTGGGGCTCTAGCTCTTTCAAAGCGAGGGCAAGCGCGACGCCAGGAACTCCGTCGGGTCCCGGGGCAACGGTTTTGGCCCGAAGCCGCGTTATTGCCGCCCTCATCTCTGCTTGTGTCACCTCTGGGACGCTGATGTCCTCCTCGTCTGTTGGCTCCGTGGCTGTGGGCAAAGCCATCGGCGGCGGTACATGCTCCTCTCTAGCAGGGAAGAGCGTTGCGACCACTTCTTCCAGCAGCTGAGGCTGCAGACTCTCAGTGAGGGGAGGCGCCCAGGCACGAAGTTTCCCTCGGACCGCACGATAAGGGCGCCCCCACGGATTCACGTCAAGTGTCGACAACATCTCCTCCCTGGCTCGAGTCCTAGCCTCTCCGACGGCCAGCCACAGAGCCTCCTTGGCCGCGCGGTACACCTCATACAGCGCGGCCTCTTCCTCCGGAACCCGACGACGTCTCCTCCGGTATCGGGTGTACTGGCGTCTCACCTCCACGCACGTCACGCGCAACTGCGCGATGACGGCGGACCACCAGTACAGCTGGCGCCTTGTGGGTTGGGTGACGCGGGGCATAGACGCATCGCAAATTTGTGTCATCGCCCCTCGAAACCACTGCGCCTCCGCTTCGACGTCGACGGGTTCGTTCGTCGTTGACTCCCGGACCCAGGCCTGGAGTATTGCGGCCTCCTCGAGAAGCTCCCTGTCGATACGCTTGTACGACCAGCGAGGACCATCCATTTGCGGGGCCGACGGGCGACCGCCGCCCGCAGTCTGGGTGGAGACGTCAAATCGAATATATCGATGGTCCGACAGCGTCTCCACCTCTACGGCAACTCGCCAGTCGCGCACACGGCTCGCAACAGCGGAGCTTGCGAACGACACGTCCACTATGGACCCGCCCCGCTGCCGCACGCACGTGTACACCGAGCCCCGATTCAGGACGGTCAGGCCGGTCTCGACCGCCCACTCCTCCAACACCTCACCCCTGGGATCGGTGATCGGGGATCCCCATGCCGCAGACTTAGCATTGAGATCCCCGAGCAACAGCACCGGGCGAGGATGGAACCGGCTCACGACGGCCCCTAGCTCGACAAGGAACTCCTCAAAGTCAGCGAGACTCTTGTTGGGGGAGAAATACGCCCCAATTGTGACTATGCCGTCCATGAGGGCAGCCACCCAACCGTGTCCTCGGGACGGACTGTCAAGAGTCCCGCCAATGATGGCCACCAAGCCGTCCAGGTCCCCTGCCCAGTTATCACGGGGAGGGACAAAATACGGCTCGGCGACCACAGCCACGTTGATCAACCACTCCGCCATGCTCTGGAGCAATAGATCCTGAGCTCTGGTGGAGTGGTTAATGTTCGCCTGGAGGAAACGGAATTGTGCCATTAATGGCATTCCATTTCCTCGGCTCCTCCTTCCCTGGGTCGGGAGTCGGGCTGTGGGAGAGGCGCAGGTTCTCCGACAGCTCTAGACCTTCTGTTCTTGGACTTGGGTGCCTTGCAGGCCTTCCCGCCAAGTCTGTGCTCCGAGCGTTTCCCTGCAGCTGCGCAAAGGCTACAGTTTGGCGCTCCGGAGCACTGGGCCGCCTTGTGGCCGGGTCGACCGCAGCGGAAACATAGTTCGCTGCGGTCGACTTGTGCAGTGCATTGTGCCTTGACATGCCCCTTTTCCAGGCACCGGAAGCAGTGCAATGCCCGCCTTGGCAGGAGTTTGACCCTGGCAGACACCCAGCCTACCAGCAGTCGCCCGCCATCTGCAACCTTGTTCGCCGCCGCGACCGGGCACCGCACCCAAACAGTGCCCAGCCCATCCGTGCCGCTGCGAATTTCGCCCGCCACCACGCTGTCTGGCGGACACCCACCGTTTTGGGCCATGGCCACCACCACTTCCTCTGGGGTTACAGAGTCGTCCAGGCCTTCCACGCGCAATTCAGCCGTGACCATGGGCCTGGACACTCGGGCGTCCTCTGGCTTGAGGACTTCCCGGAGTTTAGCGGCCAACTTGTCCGCCCTCTCCTGCCTTCCGGCACCCGACACCTGAAGCATCTTGGCACCCGTGGCTGCGGTCCTGAAGACGAAACCAGCCGGGGTCCCAAACTCGCTAAATTGCAGCTTCTGCTTCATTTCCGCCAGGACCGACTTGTAGGTCACTCCCCTGCTTACGGCTTCGGGCTGCAGTGTAATAACTACAGCCTCAGAGCGTGGGGTAGTGACCCTGGGTGGCCTCGTGCCCTCCGGTTGAGTCGGTACCTGGGGCGGTGTCGGCTGCAGTGCGCTCTTTTTGCGCCCCCTCTTCACCACCGTCGTCCAGGCCTCCTGGGTGGGAGGTGCGGTCGCCGGTAGCGCGGCCTCTTGGGAGGTAGGAGGCGCGGTCGCACCCGCCGCCGCCTTCTTCTTCTTCTTCTTTTTGCGGCGGCCCTCTTCACCCACCGTCACATGGGTAGAAGAAGCAGCCACCGAGGTCTGTGACGTCAGAACGAGGGGTGCGGACGCAACCTGTGTTCCGGGCCCCGGTACTGGCTTTTTTGCCCCCTCTGCAGTTTTCTGCGTGACCTGCGCGGGGTTTGTCCTCGCAGGCTCTTCTATCCTCCGCCTGTCTGCCGCAAGCGGGGGCCGGAGGATCTCAGCTGGGGGCAGTCGAGACTCGATTGCCTCCAAGCGGGCACTCACCATGCCCCCACACTGCACCATGCAGATTCTCGCCACCCTCTCTACGTCGTAGTCCGACAAACTACGAGTTGGTGGCACTGCAGGTGCAGGAGCTGACGAGGGAGCCACCTGCTGCTGTCCCACATTTCCCAGAGCGGCAAACTGCCGCTTGAGGTCCTCCAGCTCGGATCGAAGACGGCTGTTCTCCGTCCATAGCCTCGCCGTCTCCTCCGAGGTCGTGTGGTCATGGAGAACCTGAACCGCCTCCCTGATACCCTCTGCCGCCTCTTTGAGGGCGCGCGTGAACGAGCCCTTCAGGTTGCCAGATTTGGTGGCAACCTTCAGGACAATGTCCACGCCGTCCATCACTTGGCGGCTAAGAGCCTCTGCTGTCAGGCTCTCCCCATTGGCTGCCTGGGCAGACCGCCGCTCTCGGGCCCGACGGGCCATTTCGGCCACTTCATCGGCCGCAACCGCTCTGCTTTGAGCACGCTTCGCGGCATTGGCCTCCGCCTTTGTGCCCACGAGAGCGACGGTGGCCCCTCCAAGGTCGTCGACTGAGACCGCGGGTGAGACGCGACCCGAATCGCCGACCATCGGTGTATCAGGGCGCTTCACGAAGTGGCCCCGGATATCGCGTGGCGCTGCCGGACTGTTTGCCCCGCGTCCTCGGCCTCTTCTGGCTGTCGGCATCTTGGGGGCCGGTAGGTTCTCCTCACTGGAGGACAGACCCGCCGAACCCGCGTCCGACTGACAGCTGCGCAAACGCTTCCCCCAAAACTTGGAGGGAGCGACCGTAACTGCTTGCGGTGTGTCGTCCGACTCCGACATGCACACCCTCTCCAGGACCACGCGTGGCTCCGCTGGAGCCTCTACTTCCGTCCTCAATGAAGCAGCGCCGCAGTCTGACATTGCGTCTGCGTCCACCGCGCGGCGCTCACCCTGTTTTCTTTCAGGTGGTTTGAAAGAGATCAGGTCTGAGAAAGACCGTGATCTTGAGCCTCCTCGGCCCTCGTTGCCTTTGGCAAGCGGAAGACGATTGTTGCCCTCCCCAGAATACGGGGGGCTTGACGATCCCGAAGGGATCGTGGCGGATTCTCCAGCTGCTGAGCAGCTGGTACCGCCCTGGGGTAAATCTTTGCAATGCGTCTTTTTCATGGTGGTTGTTTGTTTTTCCTTTTAAGGGTGTGGTCCCTGTCTCCCTACGTCATAAATATATAAACACAATAAACATATAAACATATCTAATATATATACATACATACATATATATATATATTCCCCCCCTCCCCCTTGACCCTCCATCACGACATTTATCACGCTCACAGTCACGTCTGATGGGCAGACGCATACCAGAGGGCGACGAATGCCGTGATCCAAGATGAAGGAGGACCCCCAACCCTGATTCACTCCCCCAGAACTTCGAGGAGTGAATCTCTTATCACGTACCGTCCGATGAGCCCGCTCCGTGAGCCATCGCACGGCACACGACGTTTAAACCCAGCCCTGATTCACTCCCCGAGAACTTCGAGGAGTAAATCACTAATCACACGTACCGTCCGACAAGCCCGCTCCGTGAGCCATCGCACGGTACATGACGATATCCCCGACCCCTGATCCACATCGCACCTCGCATGATAGACCCGCTCCGTGGGCAATCGCACGACGAACGATGTGACACCTCCCAGAATATTAGCCGCGGCAGTAACACTATCCGGGGAATAAAAGGAAATTTTAATTTCCTTTCATTCCCCGGAGAAGGATACTGCCGCGCCCAGGGTGCACCGGCCCAGCAGCTGCTCTTCCCTCCAGACGTATCGAGAGGGACCAGCAGCCACTAGGCACACGTGGAGGAATTCTGACGCACCCCAACCTAACCTAACCTAACCTAACCTAACCCGTTGATATTTTCACTTCCAGACGTGCGATTTTGAAGCTGTTTTCAGCGTTTTTAGACCAAACTAGGCCTCCGCCTAAGTTCTGACCATATCGCACGCATTTACACGCGCGTCGGGACTTCATCCCTACTAACACTCGGGAATTTTTCGAATTTTCATAGTTAATCATCAAAATTAATTGTTTTTCCAAATTCTTTTGCAAAAATAACGTTAGTTTATAGTTGAAATAGTCCTCACCCTTCATCCCTGAATTCTGGTCCGCGATCCGTGTCCCGGTCTCCAGGTTGTGGGGTGAAATTCAAAATTTTTTTGGTTCAAAAACTGGTTTTTTGACCGAAACTCAAAATTTTTGGTCGGCACCTAGTAAGTTTTATTCCTTATATCGCTAGCCCGCGCGGAGACGCGTCTCTGGACACCTCGCCCGCGCCCCTAGCCCGAATAAAACATACCTTTTTCTAAAAAATAGTTTTTCATACATTCCTGTTAGTACCCAAAATCCAGCTAAGGGATTGAATTAAAAAAAACACAAACGTTGATATCTTCACTTCCAGACGTGCGATTTTGAAGCTGTTTTCAGCGTTTTTAGACCAAACTAGGCCTCCGCCTAAGTTCTGACCATATCGCACGCATTTACACGCGCGTCGGGACTTCATCCCTACTAACACTCGGGAATTTTTCGAATTTTCATAGTAAATCATCAAAATTAATTGTTTTTCCAAATTCTTTTGCAAAAATAACGTTAGTTTATAGTTGAAATAGTCCTCACCCTTCATCCCTGAATTCTGGTCCGCGATCCGTGTCCCGGTCTCCAGGTTGTGGGGTGAAATTCAAAATTTTTTGGTTCAAAAACTGGTTTTTTGACCGAAACTCAAAATTTTTGGTCGGCACCTAGTAAGTTTTATTCCTTATATCGCTAGCCCGCGCGGAGACGCGTCTCTGGACACCTCGCCCGCGCCCCTAGCCCGAATAAAACATACCTTTTTCTAAAAAATAGTTTTTCATACATTCCTGTTAGTACCCAAAATCCAGCTAAGGGATTGAATTAAAAACACAAACGTTGATATCTTCACTTCCAGACGTGCGATTTTGAAGCTGTTTTCAGCGTTTTTAGACCAAACTAGGCCTCCGCCTAAGTTCTGACCATATCGCACGCATTTACACGCGCGTCGGGACTTCATCCCTACTAACACTCGGGAATTTTTCGAATTTTCATAGTAAATCATCAAAATTAATTGTTTTTCCAAATTCTTTTGCAAAAATAACGTTAGTTTATAGTTGAAATAGTCCTCACCCTTCATCCCTGAATTCTGGTCCGCGATCCGTGTCCCGGTCTCCAGGTTGTGGGGTGAAATTCAAAATTTTTTGGTTCAAAAACTGGTTTTTTGACCGAAACTCAAAATTTTTGGTCGGCACCTAGTAAGTTTTATTCCTTATATCGCTAGCCCGCGCGGAGACGCGTCTCTGGACACCTCGCCCGCGCCCACCCACCCGCCCTCTGGCCTATAGGAAGACGGTAGACGTGGGATTTGGCAAAATTATTATTTCGTAAATTTGTTAGGTTTTACTTGTGTTGGTATTCTTGAAGTATTTTGTAGGATTTTAACATTATTTGACTGAGTCGGTAAGGCTCACACAATTTTATGACTATTTTAATTATTAATAATATCGTATTTATATTTTTATCGATTAGTATTTTAATATCTTCTGTGTACCCCCCTTTACAGGGACACAGAAAGTCAAAGCCAGTGTCCTCTAAATATCTCCTCCCGAGTGGCTATTGTTGATTAGGCCCCCACTTTACAGGGGTTCGTCTTTATTCGTATACATGCCGCTCGAGCACAATATGTTCCGCACCCCATCCGCTGCCTTGAGAACGTTAGGCTCCGGGGGCTCGACGCGATCGCCGGAGAGGGCGGGACTTTCTTCTGCTGACGCGAGGAGGAGAATCTCCTTCGGAGAGGACACTCCTTCCGCCTCACGGGGGGACCCTGCCACTCCGCGGGCGCGCCGAGCTCCTGCGGATGCTTCAGCGCCGCTCAAGAAGCCTGAGGCGAGGTACCGCAGTCGCACTGAGGAGGCGAGAGCTTGCCTGAACAAGGCTAAGCTAAATTTAGGCAACTCTCGCAACCTCAAAACTGACATCAAGACCGCGGTACTCGATGCCATTAACAGACTTTTTGAGCTGGTGAAGGAGTCGGAAAAAGACAGGGCTCCTCTCGCACCTGCAGCTGTACCGGCACCCGCGCCCACTGCTGACCAAGGTCCCCAGTCCAATCCTAAGAGCCTTGTTAGCCAGACTGAGCTCGTCAAGACAATGAAGGAGCACATTTCCTTAATAAAAGAGAACTCCGAGGAATTGGTCAAGCTGCGAGACAGTCTGGCTAGCAGGGAATGTGTTGAGGAGAAGACTTACGCGAGTGTAGCGTCTATTAGCAAGAGCCAAACTGGGGCACAAACCCTGGAGCGAACGACTCTACACTCCGTGGTTGTCTCCTCCACACAGGAAATGGACACGGGGGACGAAATCCTGGAAAGGATCAGAAAAGCGGTGGACGCGAAGGAGGGCTGGGTGCGGGTGGAGAAAGTACGGAAGGGGAAGGACAGGAAAATAATAATGGGTTGTGCAACTAAGGACGAGAGAAGAAAAATTAAGGAGCGATTGGAAGCGGCCGGCGGGAACCTTGTCGTCGAGGAAGTGACGAACCGCGACCCGCTTCTGGTTCTTAGGGACGTGCTGTCAGTGCACAGCGATGAAGAAGTACTGAAAGCCCTTAAGAACCAGAACCGGGAGATTTTTCAGGACCTCGGCGACAGGGATCAAAGAATGTCCGTGAAGTTTAGGAGGAAGTCTAAGAACCCGCATGTCAACAGCATTGTGCTGAGCGTGTCACCCACGATCTGGAGGCGGGCACTCTCTGGAGGCAAGCTTCGCATTGACCTCCAGAGAGTGCGCGTTGAGGATCAGACGCCTCTGGTGCAGTGTACCCGCTGCCTAGCATATGGTCACGGAAAACGTCTCTGCACGGAGTCTGTTGACCTGTGCAGCCACTGCGGCGGTCCACACTTAAGGGTGGACTGCCCAGTCAAACTCACTGGTGAGGCAGCGGCGTGCGTGAACTGCGCCAGAGCCGAGATAGGGGAACGCCAGCACAATGCGTTTAGTAGTGAATGCCCGGTACGCGGAAAGTGGGACGCATTCGCCAGAGCATCAATAGCTTATTGCTAAAGTTGTCAGTGCGCCCACTTCCGCGTACTCCGAGATGAACGTCAATTCGGCACAACCAGATGGCAGTCGCATCAATCGAACCACTAGGGTTGGTAAGAGTAAAACCTGCAACTTGAGACAGTTTCATGAGAAACTAACTCAGGTTATACGAGACCCGAAGTCAGCCCTAGTGGCATCGTTAAGTTGTGTCGAACTTGAAGCTAAAGATAACCATAAATTGACCGGATTTAAAATAAAATCACTTTCAAATTTAAAAATAATAACACTTGATATTAAACTATATATTAAGTATATGGTACTGATATCAATGAATAAAAACAACAAGGTAAAATAATAGTAGAAACTCGGTTATGGAAGGGCAAAACTTTGAAATGAAATTAAATAATTAATTGTGATAATGGATAAAGAAATTATGTATTGAAACAGATTGTAGTATAATATAATAGTCGAAATTAACAGAATATTGAATAATAATAGTAGAAAAAACAAAAAAGTAAAACAAAACAGTTAAACTGAACCAATATAAGTACATAATTAGGTAATTAAATAAATTTACAAGAATAAACAGCACTATATAGAGCGTGGCCTATTCGGCCTCCTAAACTTCAAAGTAACATAAGCCAAAACCTCGCAACAAGGCGGGGCAGGAGTGTGGTTTTAGCCGGTTCGAGTCCGGCACTACCTCGACTGTCTCACAGGAGAAATTCCTGTGGGATAGTCGAGGTGTCCGCGGGGATTTCCCACTCCTGCCAAAACAAAAAAAAAAAAAAAAAAAAAAAAAAAAAAAAAAAAACCTAACCTAACCAGTTCCCCCCCAACCACCGTGGTGGTCGGATCGTTTTTAAAGCCGCTCCCGTGTTAAAAATACAAAAAACCGGTAAAAAGTGGTCGTATTTTAATAATTTTGGTGTCATTGTGTCGGGAAAAGTGAGATCTATACGATCCAGTGAGTGTTTTATTCCGAACTTCAGCGCAGTTTCAGCAGAACCCAAAAACCTCCAATTTTTTGAGGTTAATCACCGAAGTAAAAACTTCAACCAAGAACGCTGCCCGAACCAGATCGACGACCCCCCCTTTTTATTGAAGAAAAGGGTGAGCATCACCCCCGCACACCATCCTGACCACCAAGAAACATCAAAAACATCGAGTTTCAGCCTCTAGGCTGAAAATACGAAAAAGCACGTGGCCTGAAAATTCAGAAGGAGTGGAGCTAGACCCCGGAAACTTTGCAACAGATTTTTCCTACTACAGTAAATACGGTAACTGAAAAAATTTTTAACTTAACTACCACGCCCGATTTTTAAAAGGAGTTAGAGTTTCGAAAATTTGGACCACCATATCTCCGGCCCCCGCCAAGATTTTCAAAATTTTCAACCGGTACCCGTGGCGCGCTCACCAGTTTAGTAGAAATCCTAAGTTCTAGATTTTTAGTTTTAATAGATTTTAAGATATTAGGAATTTTTCAGGAATTTTATATTTTCAAAAATATTTTTGACTTGGTTTTGGTTTTTAAAAATTTTGTTTAATATATCTTGTAGTCCTATAATTACCACATTTTTAGCATATTTTTTCAAAATTTTTAGACGAATAGTTTCAAAATTATAGTATTTTCAGTGTTATTTGTAAATAATTCATTATATATAGGAAAAATCAAATTTTTTAGGGTATAATTGTGTTGTTATACCTTATTCGGTCCTATTTAAGCCCAAACACGGGCCCTATAGGCCTCGATTTGGCTAATTTGACAAAAACGCGCCATATTGGTTTTTAGGTTTTAAGTTTTAGATTGTTATATCTCGGCAACCGTGGGCCCGATTTACACCGGGTTTTCACTCGGGCTATTTGCGTACCGCTGATTTTGATTGTTGACCATTTTCAGGCCATTTCAGGCCATACAAATTTTTGTCGCTGAAACTACTTTCAGGACATACCTGAAGTGACGCCTTGCTGTAGGTCCAAAACCCCGTCCTTCTGTGACGAAGGGTTTTGAAGTTACGGACGTTTTAACAAGACATTTGACAGCTCGGCGGCCATTTTGTTTAGCTTCAAACTGCCATAACTCCCGAACCAGTAGTCGTGGGAGTTTGCGGTTTTTCATGTTTTAGTCAGCGACCTATTGTCCTGAATACCCCACGTTTTCAGGCGGTTTGGAGCTAAAAATTTTCAGGACCCTGAAAGCAGTTTCAGCGGACAGCGGAGCTCAGGCCGAGTTGGGAGAGCCCAAACTCGGGGGGTCTGCGATTCTCCCGAAGGAAGTTATCCGTTGTCAAATTACGTCTTTGACAGAACTGCGGCCATTTTGATAAATCTTAAAACAACCGTAACTTCCTAACGGAGAGTCGTAGAGGGCCGGGATTTCCGCTGGACACATTAGCAGACTATAGGGTATAAGCTAGGACGTTTTCAGGCGTTTTCCTGAAACCAATATTTTTCAGCCTGAAAACCATTCCAGTGGATCGGTCTCGCCGTGCCAATTTCGGAAAGCCCAAACACCGGGGTTTTCGCACCGGTGGTTCCGGAGATATCCTCTTATAACCACTTTTGGTTTTTTTTTTGGAAAAAAACCAAATTTTTCAAGTTGGGATATCTCCGCAACCCCTCTGTGTAACCACACCGAGTTTGGGGTCATCTGAGAGGGCTCGGTGAGGGCTATTCACTGGAAGTAAAGAAACGACTCTACATAGAGTCTTTCTAAAAAGTGTCTCTATTTTCACGGATTTTGACTTTATTCTGATTATTTTTGATTTTGATCCGCTCTTTTGAGCGAAGGGCTACGACTTGCTCTACATAGAGGCTGGACCTGCTAAAGACTTTATAGTCTGAAGCATAATTTTGCAATTTTCTTTTTCTTCTTTATTTTATACACATTTTATTCTGATTTTTGACAAGATCTACTTATGAACTAAAATTATATTCACCCGACTTATACCTTATTTTAAATCCCTCCTTTACAGGGATTCGGTTATTGCTTATTGTGAACTCTGACAGGTCTTAAGTATGCTCGGATTGAGGACCCCCAACAAGCCGAAGGCTGCAGAGGAGAGTTCGGGCATGGGAGAGACATGCCCAGTACCAACTAGCCTCTCAGTGAGGCGCAGTATCGGGGAGACGGAAGCGGAGAAACAGAAAGTGGGGCAACCCCAAAAAACTCCAACATCACCTAAAAACGTACCCGTTCCTACTCCCCCCAAAAAGGCAGCCGAGCTCACATCCCCCAAACCTCAACCTAAGCCTAAAGCATTAGTCACCCAGCGGGTAAGGTCAGACACATATGAGATGCCAGGGAAAACATTAGGGAGCCCGCCTCGAGAGGTACCAACTATAAAGTACTTAAATAGAACCACGGAGGCCAAGGCATGCCTCTCAAAGGCCAAGATCCACTTAGATAGCTCCAGAAATCTCAAGAAGGAGATAAAAGATGGAATCACCAAAGCTGTCGAGAGACTTTATCACCTAGTCAGGGAGGGAGAGATAGAGAAAGCTAACACACCCGGAGTGGCAACTGAGCCCGAAAAAGCCCACATGGACCACATGCCGACCTCAGGTGAACCGACGGCGCTCATGAAGCAGCTAATGGAGAACCTCCAGCAGCACAATAAGGCGCTGGAGGAATGCCGGCTGCACACACGGGCTCTGTCGGAGCACCTGCAACAGGTGCCTCGCTTTGTCGCAGGACAGGGACCCTCGTTCGCGGAGATGGCCGCCGTCCCAAAGCGGCACTTCCAGGAGCCTCTTCACTCGGTGGTTGTGTCATCCGTCGATGACAAAGACACCGGGGAAGAGGTTCTTGAAAAACTGAGGACGGCAGTAGATGCCAGGAACGAGGGGACCAGGGTGGAGAGAGTGCGGAAAGCGAGGGACCAAAAGGTGGTGGTCGGCTTTAAAACGAGGGAGGAGCTAACCAAGGTGACCGAGAGGATTAAAAAGGCTGGAAAGTTAAATGTGGAAGAGGTCAAAAACAAAGATCCTCTCGTAATAGCAAAGGATGTCCTCTCATGCCATTCGGACGAGGAGTTCATTGAGGCATTAAAACGACAGAACAATCACCTGATCGGGGACGTGCCAGCGGATGACCTGAAGATGGGGGTGAAGTACCGTCGCAGGACGAGGAACCCCCACATGTGCCACGTCATCCTGCAGGTGTCCCCTGCTGTGTGGCAGAGGCTGACGCATGCGGGTCGAATACACATTGACTTGCAGCGGGTGCGGGTGCTGGACCAGTCGCCACTGATTCAGTGCACCCGCTGCTTGCGCTTTGGCCACAGCCGTAAGTTATGCACGGAGACCGCCGACCTCTGCACACATTGTGGAGACCCCCACATGAGGGTGGACTGCCCCTCTCGGCTAGCCGCGAAACCACCAAAGTGCCGAAACTGTGTTTCCGCAAAGATGGGTAAGACCGAGCACAACGCCTTCGACAGCGAGTGTCCAACTCGCCTCAAGTGGGACGGATTGGCGCGGCTGTCGGTGGCGTATTGCTAAGGTGGTCCCGGGCGGAAGCGCAGTAAACAGCGAAGACAGACCTCACCAGTATCGCGTCGTTCAGGCAAACCTCCAAAAAAGCAAACTGGCCACAGCTGAGCTCATTATGGAAGCGAGTAAGCGAAAGTTGGCTTTTGCAATGGTCCAAGAGCCATACATAGGTGGGATCGGAGAAATGAAGAGCCATCCGGGTACACGGGTAGTACAGTGTGCCAGGAAGACCGAGAAAGTCAACAAAGCGGCCATTGTAATATTCGACGACACCATAAACCTCACACAGTGCCCAACCCTAACTACAGAAAACTTTGCAGTTGCAAAACTGAGGACCGGAGCCTGGGAAATTGGTGTGGTGTCGGTGTACCTGGATGGTGGACAGCCTATCGAGCCAGACTTGGGCCATTTAAGGAAGATCATAGAGGGAATCGGAGTTCGCGACGTGATACTGGGGGGAGATGTCAACGCTTGGAACACATGGTGGGGAAGCCGAGAGGCGGATCATAGGGGGGAGGCACTGGCGGGTGCTCTTGATGAACTGGGACTCCAAATCCTGAACATGGGAACAGCCCCCACCTTCGACGTCATTAGAGGTGGCCAAAGGTACAGCAGCTGCGTCGATATTACCACCTGTACAGAGGACATGCTCAGAAGTGTGGTTAACTGGAGACTATCCGGGGACGTCACCACCTCGGACCACAGGGCGATCCTGTTTGAATTAAAACTAGAAAAATCAAAAGGTATGGACATTATAAGAACCACTAGAAAATATAATACTAAAAAGGCAAAATGGGGACAATTTCATGGGAAACTTGACCAAATTTGGGAACAACAAAACATAAACAAAACAGAAATAGATAAAATAGATACTAAAGAAGAATTGGATAAGATAATAGAAAGATACACGGAATCAATAGAGAAAGCATGTGAGGGAACCATACCGATTGTTAGTAAAAGAAATCAAACAGGATTGCCCTGGTGGACCGAGGAGTTGACACGAATGAAAGAGGAGGTCAAGAGACGAAAGAGGAGAATCTCCAGTGCCGCACCGAGACGCAGAGCATGGGTCCTGGGCTTGTATCTCACAGCCAAAGAGCAGCTAAAACAGAAGATGGAGAGCACGCTGACTTCCAGTTGGAAGGAGTTCTGTGGAAGGCAGGAACGAGAGACAATGTGGGACAGCATTTATAGGGTAATAAGTCGCACTGCCAATAGGCAGGAAGACATACCGCTCGTGCAGGGCGACCGTGTACTAAGCGGCGAAGAGTCAGCCCGGATGCTTGCAAAGACGTTTTATCCTGAGGATAAAATATGATAATGCGGACCACAAAAGAATACGTGAGCTGGCGAATAGAGTGAACGAAAATACGAATGGTGAGACATTTGATCCTCTATTCACTGCGGAGGAACTAAAGTGGTCTGCATCCAGCTTCAATCCGAAGAAAGCTCCGGGTATTGACGGCCTAACAGCGGACATATGCAGGGCGGCTATTACCCACAACCCGCAACTGTTCCTAGCAGTTTTAAACCGATGTCTCTCTCTGTACCACTTTCCGACCATCTGGAAGGAGGCAGTAGTCGTGGTCCTTCGAAAACCAGGCAAGGACGACTATGCGCACCCCAAATCGTACAGGCCGATTGGGCTACTGCCTGTACTGGGGAAAATATTGGAGAAAATGCTGGTACGTCGCATTAGATGGCATATATCGCCACAAGCTAGTAGGAGCCAGTACGGTTTCATGCCACAACGCAGCACCGAGGACTCCCTCTATGACCTGATAAGACACATTAGAGATAGACTGGAAGAGAAGAAGATCGTCGTCGTCATATCATTGGACATAGAGGGAGCCTTCGACAACGCCTGGTGGCCAGTCATGAAATGCCGACTGGCAGAAACGCCGTGCCCGATAAACCTGAGACGTCTAGTAGACAGCTATCTGCTGGACAGGAAGGTAAGGGTACGGTATGCCGGAGCAGAGTACGCACAAGGAACCTCAAAAGGATGCGTACAAGGCTCCATAGGTGGACCCACTTTCTGGAACCTACTCCTGGATCCCCTACTTAAAGAGCTTGAACAACGTGGCGACTACTGCCAGGCATTCGCGGATGATGTGGTCCTGATTTTTTCGGGCAAAACAGCGCTTGATATCCAGAGACAGGCTAATGCAAGTCTCGCTCATGTCCAGAGGTGGGGAGTCAGAAACAAACTAAACTTTGCGCCACATAAAACTAAAGCTATGGTGGTCACAAGGAGGTTGAAATACGATTCACCACTTCTGCACATGGGTGGTGGGGACATTGCCCTGTCTCGGGAAATCAAGATACTGGGGCTCACGGTTGACGACAAGCTGACGTTTAACGCCCACGCCTCGAACGTCACGAGGAAGGCGTTAAACTTATACAAACAGCTGTCAAGAGCTGCCAAAATCAGCTGGGGCCTGAAGCCCGAAATTATCAGGACCATATACACCGCAGTGGTGGAGCCGATTATAATGTATGCTGCTAGTGCTTGGGCACCGGCAACAAACAAAAAAGGGATGCGAAAACATCTGGAAACCGTCCAGCGGGGTTTTGTGCAGAAGATCATAAAGGCATACAGGACAACATCACTGAACTCGGCCCTGTTACTATCTGGACTGCTTCCTCTGGACCTTAGGATCCGGGAAGCAGCCTCTTTTTATGAAGAGAAAAGAGGATATTCCCGGAGAGTGACAGGAGACCGGGACATCGAAACACCTGTTCCTTACACGGAATTACCACACCCAGCCAGTCAAGTTGGTGTACAGTTTAAGTGTGTGACGAACGGTGCAGAGATGGACCAGCAAGAACCAACGAACCCAAAGATCTTCACCGACGGAAGCAAGATACAAGGTAAAGTCGGTGCAGCCTTGAGCTTATGGGAGAATGGGGTGGAAGTTAAAGCCCAAAAGTTCAAACTGGATCATTTCTGCACCGTTTATCAGGCCGAACTATTTGCTCTGCACAAGGCCTCGGAGCTGGCAATGAAGCACCCCTCAGCCGTTGTCGAAGTATATTGCGACTCCAGATCAGCCCTAGAAACCGTAACCCGAGGCGTCTCCCTCCATCCCTTAGCATTTAAAACACAAAGAAACATTCAGGCACTGAAACTTTGCGGAAAAACCCTTCAGCTGTTCTGGATTAAGGCTCATGCGGGATTGGAGGGGAACGAGAGGGCAGACATGTTGGCAAAAGAGGCAGCAATAAGCAGCAAAACTAGGCCCCACTATGACCTGTGCCCGGCTCATTCGCCAAGCGGAAAATCCGAATGGAATCGCTTGACGAATGGAGTGCGAGATACCGGTCTGGCGAAACGGCCACAACGACCAAAATTTTTCTCCCTGACGCAATTGTTGCCTACCATATTGTCCGAAAAATTGTGCTCAACCCAGTCCTAGTACAAGTATTTACGGGACACGGCGGGTTCTCCGAGTACTTGCATCGCTTCAAGTGCAAGGAGAGCCCAGCGTGTCCGTGTGACCCGTCTAAAAGTGAGAACATCCCACACTTGATTACAGAGTGCCCAATTTTCGCGATAAATAAGCATAACATTGAATCAGAAATAGATGTGGAAATAAAATTAGAAAATATTCCGACAGTAATGGGAAATTCAAAATTAAGAAAAAAGTTTTTAATATATTGTGAGGAAATTGCTGAAAAAGTTATTAAAAGTAACAAAGTTTAAGAAAGTAGATATACTTTTATGTATTATTAGAATACATAAAAAGTAATCGCCGTGAAACTAGAGATATTCAAATATACTATGATGTTAATTATGAAACCATAGCTGTTAGAAATCTAGTCTTAAGAACCTGAGCTGTCAGAATACAGCGTTAAATTTAAAGTTATTTAAATGTTATTGTTATCAAGGGTGTAATAAAAGGTATAAAATGTTAATGTATAGCTGTTAATCATAAGACTTTAGCTGTTAAAAATTTAGTTGTAAAAACCTGTGTTTGTAAAATGTAGCTTTAAAAATGTAATAGTAAAATTCATGTTAATGTTATTAGAAGTAAACTAAAAGCTATTAGAATTGTAAAATAATGTAGAAAAGTTCGGAATATGTAACTATATATAAGATGACTGTAAAACCATAAAATATGTAATAGCATTAGATAATAAGATAGAATAAGAAATATTGTAAAAGAGAAATAAAAATCATACGTCTATTTGTTGCACCCGAAATAAGTAAGAAATATGTAACTAGAAATAAAAATAGACATTATAAGATATCTGTAAAAAACGCATATAAACATGTAATTGTAGAAGATAAATAAAAACAGTTGTGTTCATGAGTTATCCCCGAAATAAAAATGAAATACGAATAGAATACAGAATAGGGACAAGTAGAGGGGCGTCCTACCCTTAAGACAGAAAGATGAATGAATGAAAGAAAGATAAAGTATGTAGAATGAAAGTACGAGAGGAATAAAAGCGAGAACTGGTATGAATGTAAAGCCCAGCTTAGATAAGGTCTCTGATGACCAATGTCAGAGGAACACTAGTAAAAAAAAAAAAAAAAAAAAAAAAAAAAAAAACCTAACCTAACCTAACCTAACCTAACCTTTTTTTTTTTTTTTTTTTGTTGCCGGGGTGGAAAATCCACACGGATGTCCTCTGCCCTGGGGCGGGCGGAGGGGTCTGTCGGACTTTAACCGACTAAAAACCACCCCGGTGTTCCATTCCCACACTTGCACCGGAGATCATGGGACCTAGTGCGCCTTCCACGATCCCCGGCTAAAAAAAACCTTTTTTTTTTTTTTTTTTTTTTTTTTTTTGACGCTGGGAAAAAATGCATTACGCATACCCTCCCATCGGGGGACGGGAGGGGTATGTGGGACTCCCCGGGCGGACCCGGTATACCCACTAAAACGACCCAGCGCATTCCCGCTTCGTCCGAGTGGCGGGGGACTGGGAAACCGGCACAGCCTTTACTTCCAGTCCTCCACCGACGATTGCAAGGCAGACCCCTCACACCCTCACGGGTGTGGGGGGTCGGGAATGACCGACAAAGGTGACGGGTGCAATGCGGGCGAAGGCACCCCCGCGCCTGTCGCCCGCCCGTCACCATGAGGAGGGAGGGCTTGACGCCTTGTCCCCCTTCTTCGTCTGAGGAGCGGCGCAGCGAGAGGATCGTCCTCCCGCGCTTGCTCCGAGAGAGGGCGGTTTGGGGAGAAATACACCCCCACCATCGCTATCTCTCCCCACGCGGCGGCCACGTATCCCGGTCTCCTCTCTAAGAGCGAGAGGGGAGGGGAGTCTGTGGAAGACCGCGCGACCAACGCCACCAAGCATGCGGTGCAGAGGATGCGATGTTCGACTGTGTCCATCAGTCGGACATCGCACCCTCCTCCGCAGCCGCCGCAGGAACGGTGGTGTTAGCGGCAACAGCAGGCGCAGGCCCATTCGGCGCTTGCGCTTTGCCACGCTTAGGGGGAGGAATACACTTCCGCCCCTTCATTACGTGGCCAGATTGGCGGCCACTGGCGGCACACACCGCACAGTGTGGCGTGGCGGCCTTGCAGGAGGCGGCTTTGTGGCCCTCCTTGCCGCAGCGGTAGCATGTGTCCGTCCTGTCCACCTTGGACGGACACAGGGGCCTGGTGTGGCCGATTCCAAAGCACCGGAAACACCGCAGAGGCTGGTCCTCGAGTGCCCGGACTGCGCCCGAGCTGAACCCGACTTGAAGCCGTCCTTTCGCAAGGACGGCTTTGGCAGCGGCGATTGGGCACTCGAGGCGGATGGTGCCCATACCACCGCGGCCGGGCCTTATGTCCCGGCTTTGGATCGCCGGGGCGCCACAGCCCCCTACCGCTGCGACCGCCGCCACCACCTCCTCCTTGGTGACGGAGTCATCTAGCTCCGTCACTTCAATGGCCGCCGACTTGACCGGCCGGGCCACCTTAGCAGAGTCCGCGATGACCTCTTGCAGCTTGGCTGCAAAGAGGTCCGCGCGGGCACCCCCTTCGGCCCCCGGGAACTCGAATATTCGAGCCCCGGCTTGGGTCCGCCGGCAGGACACACTGCCGATCCCCAGTTGGGTAGGATCGACATTAGCACGCGCCCGCACCAAAATGGACGCGTACGTCTCCCCTCGATCCGCAGCCTCCGCGGTGAGCGTCACCACGACGGCCGCGGTTTTTGGGGGGACTAGCTTTCCCTTTCCCCTCCCTTTCCCTTTCCCCTTTTCCTTTCCCTTGCCGGTCGTCTGCGACTGGCTGGGAGCGTTGGCGGCGGGGGCAACAGGGACGGCCGCCACCGACTTTTTGCCTTTTCCCTTCCCCTTACGGGCCACTTCCGTCCACTCGTTGGACGGGGTGGTTGAAGGGAGAAGGGCGTCTTCCACCTGAGAGGAGGACGGCTTCGGCTCGCACTGCCTCTTATCCGCCGCAAGCGGCGGTCGGGGGCGTGTCTCCGGCAAGAGCCGGTCCTCGATTCCTGCTAAGCAGGCTCTTGTGAAGGCCCTCTCCTCCATTACAACCTTGCGGATGATAACCTCAAGGTTGGAGGAGGGACCCTCTGCCACAGGGCTCGTCTCGGCTTGTTGTGGCCGGGCCGTGGCTTCAGCCAGCTTTTGATGAAGCTGGCTGACCTCCGACTGCAAGCGATCTATCTTCGCCTGCATTTGCCGGGTCTCGTCGGTGGACTTCCGCCGGACAAGCTCCGCGACGACACCGCGCATGCTCGCGGCCCTGCTCTTGAGGGCCTTCTGAAAGGTCCCCTTTAGGTTGGAGGACTTAGAAGCGACCTCCACGATCTCCTCCTCGTCCTCCTCCGCCATTCTCTCCAGCTCGGCTAGAGAATGGTCTGCATATAGAACGCGGGACGCACCGTACCCGGACTTGGCCCGGGCGGCGTGCGCCCGCTTCTCTTTGGCAGCAACCCGCTCCTCCAGCTCTTGCTGGAGCTGCGCCCGCCGAGCCAGGTCCAACTGGCGTTGGGCGTCCGCGAGCCCAACGACATGGGTATCCGCGGCCGCCGTCGGCTTTTTAGCCTTCGAGGCCGTGGAGCCTTCGGACCCACCGCTCCGGTGCACCCGCTTCCGTGACCGAGAGTCGTCGGCGTCCGACACAGTGGTAAGTGAGTCGTTGTCAGACGACTAACTCGCCCCTTCGAAGAAGCTAGCCGCAGACGGCGCGCGGCTAGTCTCTGACGCTCGCGCGTCGTAGTGGCCCTGAGAAGGGCCTTTTGGTTGGCCCTGAGAAGGGCCTTTCGGTTGGCCCTGAGAAGGGCCTTTGGGTTGGCCCTGAGAAGGGCCTTTTGGTTTCAAAAAGCGCCCGCAGGCGTCCCGCGAGGGTTTGGGCATTCCGCAGATTCGTAGTATACAGGCAATTGATAAAATAAGCTACGAGAGCACAGAGCACTTTAGCCAACCCAGTCTGCCACTCCGTTACGGTGGTCAGAACTGGGCTGTTTCCAGGGGACACGACGTGGACGTAAGCTCTGTGGGGGGTCCCCCAACCTAACCTAACCTAACCTTTTTTTTTTTTTTTTTTTTTTTTGACGCTGGGAAAAAATGCATTACGCATACCCTCCCATCGGGGGACGGGAGGGGTATGTGGGACTCCCCGGGCGGACCCGGTATACCCACTAAAACGACCCAGCGCATTCCCGCTTCGTCCAAGTGGCGGGGGACTGGGAAACCGGCACAGCCTTCACTTCCAGTCCTCCGCCGACGATTGCAAGGCAGACCCCTCACACCCTCACGGGTGTGGGGGGGTCGGGAATGACCGACGAAGGTGACGGGTGCAATGCGGGCGAAGGCACCCCCGCGCCTGTCGCCCGCCCGTCACCATGAGGAGGGAGGGCTCGACGCCTTCTCCCCCTTCTTCGTCTGCGGAGCGGCGCAGCGAGAGGATCGTCCTCCCGCGCGCGCTCCGCCTCCTCCTTTTGCGAGAGTACGTCCTCGCAAAAGGAGGCTACCGCTGACCAGGCCTCCTCGCTCCCCAGCATGGCGTCGACCACTCCGGGAAGTGAGAGGTCCGGTCCGACCACCGCGGTCAGACCGCGGCGCAGCTCGGACCATGCCGGGCACACCTCGAGGGTGTGCTGCGCCGTGTCCTCTGCCGCGCCGCAGTCGTGGCACGCCGGGGTCTCCTCCCTCCCGATCCGGCGCAGGTGCGATCCGAAGCAGCCGTGCCCGGACAACACCTGCACCAGACGGAAAGAGAGGAAACCGTGGGACCGCTCGAGCCAGCCCTTCAGGACCGGACCAAGCGCGTCCAACGTCCGGCGGCCAAAGGCGGCGTTGGCGAGGTCCTCCGTCCAATGGAGGACGATGGCGTCCTTCGCCTCCTGCCGCACGGCCTCCCGCTCTTCAGCGATGGGGCGCTCCCCGAGCGCCTTCCGGCGCGCCGTCCACTCGTACACTCTGGCGAGCACCCATGCCTCCAACTCCCAAGGAGGGGTGCCGGCCAGAGCGCACGCCGCCGAAAAGCCCACCGAGCGGTAAGCCCTCGCCACCCGCTGTGCAATGGCCCGCTGGGGCCTGCGGATGGCGGTCGCATTCTCCCTTCTATGGAGGGAGTCCGCCCAGATGGGCGCCCCGTAAAGGGCCATGCTCCGCAAGATGCTGGCATAGAGGCGCCGGCATTTCGCCTTGGGCCCCCCCAGGTTTGGGAGGAGCCACGAGAGGGCGTCCGCGGCCTTCAACAGGCGCGTCGACAGTCCGCTGAAGTGCAGGCCGAAGCGCCACCTGTCGTCCAGCACCAGCCCCAGATATTTCATCTGGGGCTGGACCCCTATACGGACGCCCTCTACGACGATGTGGGCGTCGGAAGGGCAGCGCTGCCGGGGACCGCGAAAGTACACGGCCTCCGTCTTGTGCAGAGCCACCTTCAATCCCAGGCGGCGGATCCTCTCTGCCACCAAGGATCCGCCAGCCGAGGCCAGACAGGCCGCATCCCCGAAGTTCCTCCCCCGGGCAGTGAGGAGAGTGTCGTCCGCGTAGCAGATGACACTCGTGCCCGGGAGGAGGGCTCCCCGCAAGAGCCAGTTGAACCCGATGTTCCACAAGGGGGGGCCAAGCACCGACCCCTGTGGAACACCGGACTCTGCCCCGTAGCGCCTCACGGTGGCCGTTTTGTCTACGAAGAGGACCTCTCGGTCCTCCAAGTAGCTGGCCAGGAGATCCCGCAGATATTGGGGCACTCCGTGATACCGGAGCGCCTCCAAAATCGTCGAGTGGGGGACGGAGTTAAAGGCGTTGGCAATGTCGAATGACACCGCCAGCACTCCGTCCCCCGCATCCACCGCCTCCTTCACCTGGCCCTTCAGTAGGGCCAGCGCGTCGATCGTCGAACGCCCACGACGGAAACCGTATTGGGCGTCCGACAGATCCGGCCCTACCCCCCGCAAATGGCTGTCCAGCCTCCCGGCGACGATCCCCTCGAACAATTTACCGACCTCATCGAGCAGAACGATGGGCCGGTATGCCGAGGGGGAGTCCACCGGGCGTCCTTCTTTTCGGAGGAGGCATAGCTGCCCCTCCTTCCACAGTTTCGGGAACCTCCCAGCCGTAAAACACGCACTGAAGAGGTCCCGAAACCTGTCCTCCATTTGGGAGGCGGCGATTGCCACCACCCGTGCGGGGACGCCGTCCGGTCCGGGGGCGGTCTTCTTTGCGCGGAGGCTCAGAACCCCCGCGCCGAATTCCGCCGCCGTCACCGGGGGGACCTCCGCCTCCGGTGGAGCCGCCCCTTGCGGGGGATCCATCGTTGGTGGGGCGAAGTCGGTCCTGCGCGGAAACAGGGACCGGACCACCCCATCCAACAATGCTGGCTCGAGGGTCTCCGACAGTGGGGGACCGTAGGGGCGGAGCTGGTTCCGCGCCGCCTTATATGGTCTCCCATAGGGATCCCTGTCGAGACCCTCCAGCATCTCGGCCCTCGCCGAGTCTTGCGCAGCGCCCATTGCAGACTTGAGGGCCGCCGTAGCCTCTCGGTAAGAGGCGTGCAGGCGGTCCTCCTCTGCCCGGACTCGGTTTTGGGCGCTGCGCCGTCGGCTCCGCGTGTAGGCCCTTCTGGCTGCCACGCAGGTGGCCCGTAGTCTCGCCAGCTCCTCCGTCCACCAGTAGACGGCACGACGGGGAGGCGGACGGCGAGACCGAGGCATGCTGGAGTTGCACACCTCGGTCAAGGACCCCCTGAGCCGGACCGCTGCGGCGTCAACGTCCGGGACCTCCTCGACAAGGGGAGGTGACAGCCAGTCCTGGAGAAAAGCGGCCTCCTTGGCTGCCTCCCGGTCCAGGCGGGTGAGTGCCCACCGCGGGAAGGGAGATTGCCCAGCGCGGGCCGTCCCCCTCCCCTGCTGGGTGGAGATGTCGAACCGCACGTAACGGTGGTCCGACAAGGTCTCCACCAGCTCCACCCGCCAGTTCACGACGCGGGCGGCCAGCGCGGGGGTGGCAAACGACACGTCCACCACCGACCCGCCCTGTTGTCGCACACACGTGTGGACCGCCCCCCTGTTGAGGAGGGACACACCGCACGAGGCCGCCCAAAACTGGACGGCGCGTCCCCGGACGTTGCAACCGGCGGCCGGGTTGCCCCAGGCCACCGACTTGGCGTTTAGGTCGCCCAACACCACGACCTGGCGTGGCGCCGCCCTCCCTACGACAGCAGTGAGGACTTCGAGGAAATCCTCAAAGTCCGAGAGAGGGCGGTTTGGGGAGAAATACACCCCCACCATCACTATCTCACCCCACGCGGCGGCCACGTATCCCGGTCCCCTCTCTAAGAGCGAGAGGGGAGGGGAGTCTGTGGAAGACCGCGCCACCAACGCCACCAAGCCGTCCCGGTCGCCCAGCCAACGGCCAGGGACCGAGTAGGGTTCGGCGACCACCGCCAAGTCCACCAACCACTCAGCCATGGTCTGCATCAGCAGATCCTGGGCTGTCCTGCAGTGGTTGGTGTTCGCCTGAAGGATGCGATGTTCGACTGTGTCCATCAGTCGGACATCGCACCCTCCTCCGCAGCCGCCGCAGGAACGGCGGTGTTAGCGGCAGCAGCAGGCGCAGGCCCGGTCGGCGCCTGCGCTTTGCCACGCTTAGGGGGAGGAATACACTTCCTCCCCTTCATTACGTGGCCCGATTGGCGGCCACTGGCGGCACACACCGCACAGTGCGGCGTGGCGGCCTTGCAGGAGGCGGCTTTGTGGCCGTCCTTGCCGCAGCGGTAGCATGTGTCCGTCCTGTCTACCTTAGACGGACACAGAGGCCTGGTGTGGCCGATGCCGAAGCACCGAAAACACCGCAGAGGCTGGTCCTCGAGTGCCCGGACTGCGCCCGAGCTGAAACCGACTTGAAGCCGTCCTTTCGCAAGGACGGCTTTGGCAGCGGCGATTGGGCACTCGAGGCGGATGGTGCCCATACCACCGCGGCCGGGCCTTATGTCCCGGCCTTGGACCGCCGCGGCGCCACAGCCCCCTACCGCTGCGACCGCCGCCACCACCTCCTCCTTGGTGACGGAGTCATCTAGCTCCGTCACTTCTATGGCTGCCGACTTCACCGGCCGGGCCACCTTGGCGGAGTCCGCGATGACCTCTTGCAGCTTGGCTGCAAAGAGGTCCGCGCGGGCACTCCCTTCGGCCCCCGGGAACTCGAATATTCGAGCCCCGGCTTGGGTCCGCCGGCAGGACACACTGCCGATCCCCAGTTGGGTGGGATCGGCATTGGTACGGGCCCGCACCAAAATGGAGGCGTAGGTCTCCCCTCGCCCCGCAGCCTCCGCGGTGAGCGTCACCACGACGGCTGCGGTTTTCGGGGGGACCAGCTGCCCCTTGCCCTTCACTGTCCCCTTTCCCCTGCGTCCACCCTTGCCCTCGCCGGTCGCCTGTGACTGGCTGGGAGCGGCGGTGGCGGGGGCGGCAGGGACGGCCGTCGCCGACTTTTTGCCCTTCCCCTTCCCCTTACGGGCCACTTTCGTCCAGTCATTGGACGGGGTGGTCGAAGGGAGAAGGGCATCTTCCGCCTTGGACGAGCACGGCTCCGGCTCAGACTGCCTCTTATCCGCCGCAAGTGGCGGTCGGAGGCGCTTCTCCGGCAGGAGCCGGTCCTCTATGGCCGTAAAGCAGGCTCTCGTGAAGGCCCTCTCCTCCATAACAACCTTGCGGATGATATCCTCAAGGTTGGCAGTGGAGGCAGGGCCCTCTGCTGCAGGGCTCGCCTTGGCCCGTGGTGGCCGGGCCGAGGCAGGGCCCTCTGCCACAGGGCTCGCATTGGCCTGTTGTGGCCTGACCTCCGACTGTAGACAATCTATTCTTGCCTGCAGTAACCTAACCTTTTTTTTTTTTTTTTTTTTTTTTTTTTTTTTTTTTTTTTTTTTTTTGACGCTGGGAAAAAATGCATTACGCATACCCTCCCATCGGGGGACGGGAGGGGTATGTGGGACTCCCCGGGTGGGCCCGGTATACCCACTAAAACGACCCAGCGCATTCCCGCTTCGTCCGAGTGGCGGGGGACTGGGAAACCGGCACAGCCTTTACTTCCAGTCCTCCACCGACGATTGCAAGGCAGACCCCTCACACCCTCACGGGTTTGGGGGGTCAGGAATGACCGACGAAGGTGACGGGTGCAATGCGGGCGAAGGCACCCCCGCGCCTGTCGCCCGCCCGTCACCATGAGGAGGGAGGGCTCGACGCCTTCTCCCCCTTCTTCGTCTGCGGAGCGGCGCAGCGAGAGGATCGTCCTCCCGCGCTTGCTCCGAGAGAGGGCGGTTTGGGGAGAAATACACCCCCACCATCGCTACCTCTCCCCACGCGGCGGCCACGTATCCCGGTCCCCTCTCTAAGAGCGAGAGGGGAGGGGACTCTGTGGAAGACCGCGCCACCAACGCCACCAAGCATACGATGCAGAGGATGCGATGTTCAACTGTGTCCATCAGTCGGACATCGCACCCTCCTCCGCAGCCGCCGCAGGAACGGCGGCGTTAGCGGCAGCAGCAGGCGCAGGCCCGCTCGGCGCCTGCGCTTTGCCACGCTTAGAGGGAGGAATACACTTCCTCCCCTTCATTACGTGGCCTGATCGGCGGCCACTGGCGGCACACACCGCACAGTGCGGCGTGGCGGCCTTGCAGGAGGCGGCTTTGTGGCCCTCCTTGCCGCAGCGGTAGCATGTGTCCGTCCTGTCTACCTTGGACGGACACAGAGGCCTGGTGTGGCCGATGCCGAAGCACCGGAAACACCGCAGAGGCTGGTCCTCGAGTGCCCGGACTGCGCCCGAGCTGAACCCGACTTGAAGCCGTCCTTTCGCAAGGACGGCTTTGGCAGCGGCGATTGGGCACTCGAGGCGGATGGTGCCCATACCACCGCGGCCGGGCCTTATGTCCCGGCCTTGAACCGCCGCGGCGCCACAGCCCCCTACCGCTGCGACCGCCGCCACCACCTCCTCCTTGGTGACGGAGTCATCTAGCTCCGTCACTTCAATGGCCGCCGACTTGACCGGTCGGGCCACCTTGGCTGAATCCGCGATGACCTCCTGCAGCTTGGCTGCAAAGAGGTCCGCATGGGCACTCCCTTCTGCCCCCGGGAACTCAAAGATTCGAGCCCCGGCTTGGGTCCGCCGGCAAGACACACTGCCGATCCCCAGTTGGGTAGGATCGGCATTAGCACGCGCCCGCACCAAAATGGACGCGTACGTCTCCCCTCGATCCGCAGCCTCCGCGGTGAGCGTCACCACGACGGCTGCGGTTTTCGGGGGGACCAGCTGCCCCTTGCCCTTCACTGTCCCCTTTCCCCTGCGTCCACCCTTGCCCTCGCCGGTCGCCTGTGACTGGCTGGGAGCGGCGGTGGCGGGGGCGGCAGGGACGGCCGTCGCCGACTTTTTGCCCTTCCCCTTCCCCTTACGGGCCACTTTCGTCCAGTCATTGGACGGGGTGGTCGAAGGGAGAAGGGCATCTTCCGCCTTGGACGAGCACGGCTCCGGCTCAGACTGCCTCTTATCCGCCGCAAGTGGCGGTCGGAGGCGCTTCTCCGGCAGGAGCCGGTCCTCTATGGCCGTAAAGCAGGCTCTCGTGAAGGCCCTCTCCTCCATAACAACCTTGCGGATGATATCCTCAAGGTTGGCAGTGGAGGCAGGGCCCTCTGCTGCAGGGCTCGCCTTGGCCCGTGGTGGCCGGGCCGAGGCAGGGCCCTCTGCCACAGGGCTCGCATTGGCCTGTTGTGGCCGGGCCGTGGCTTCAGCGAGCTTCTGGTGAAGCTGGCTGACCTCCGACTGCAGACAATCTATTCTTGCCTGCAGTAACCTAACCTAACCTAACCTTTTTTTTTTTTTTTTTTTTTTTTTTTTGCGGTACGATTGCAAGGCAGACCCCTCACACCCTCACGGGTGTGGGGGGGTCGGGAATGACCGACGAAGGTGACGGGTGCAATGCGGGCAAAGGCACCCCCGCGCCTGTCGCCCGCCCGTCACCATGAGGAGGGAGGGCTCGACGCCTTCTCCCCCTTCTTCGTCTGCGGAGCGGCGCAGCGAGAGGATCATCCTCCCGCGCGCGTTCCGCCTCCTCCTTTTGCGAAAGTACGTCCTCGCAAAAGGAGGCTACCGCTGACCAGGCCTCCTCGCTCCCCAGCATGGCGTCGACCACGCCGGGAAGCGAGAGGTCCGGTCCGACCACCGCGGTCAGACCGCGGCGCAGCTCGGACCACGCCGGGCACACCTCGAGGGTGTGCTGCGCCGTGTCCTCTGCCGCGCCGCAGTCGTGGCACGCCGGGGTCTCCTCCCTCCCGATCCGGTGCAGGTGCGATCCGAAGCAGCCGTGCCCGGACAACACCTGCACCAGACGGAAAGAGAGGAAACCGTGGGACCGCTCGAGCCAGCCCCTCAGGACCGGACCGAGCGCGTCCAACGTCCGGCGGCCAAAGGCGGCGTTGGCGAGGTCCTCCGTCCAATGGAGGACGATGGCGTCCTTCGCCTCCTGCCGCACGGCCTCCCGCTCTTCGGCGACGGGGCGCTCCCCGAGCGCCTTCCGGTGCGCCGTCCACTCGTACACTCTGGCGAGCACCCATGCCTCCAACTCCCAAGGAGGGGTGCCGGCCAGAGCGCACGCCGCCGAAAAGCCCACCGAGCGGTAAGCCCTCGCAACCCGCTGTGCAATGGCCCGCTGGGGCCTGCGGATGGCGGTCGCATTCTCCCTCCTATGGAGGGAGTCCGCCCAGATGGGCGCCCCGTAAAGGGCCATGCTCCGCAAGATGCTGGCATAGAGGCGCCGGCATTTCGCCTTGGGCCCCCCCAGGTTTGGGAGAAGCCACGAGAGGGCGTCCGCGGCCTTCAACAGGCGCGTCGACAGTCCGCTGAAGTGCGGGCCGAAGCGCCACCTGTCGTCCAGCACCAGCCCCAGATATTTCATCTGGGGCTGGACCCCTATACGGACGCCCTCCACGACGATGTGGGCGTCGGGAGGGCAGAACCTAACCTAACCTAACCTAACCTAACCTAACCTAACCTTTTTTTTTTTTTTTTTTTTTGTTTTTTTTTTTTTTTTTTTTTTTTTTTTTTGTTGCCGGGGTGGAAAATCCACACGGATGTCCTCTGCCCTGGGGCGGGCGGAGGGGTCTGTCGGACTTTAACCGACTAAAAACCACCCCGGTGTTCCATTCCCACACTTGCACCGGAGATCATGGGAACTAGTGCGCCTTCCACGATCCCCGGCTAGTGCTGGCCCGCCTCTGCGGGCCACCTCATGTCTGCGGGGGAAGCGAGGTGTACTCCCCCCGCAACGCCAATAGGGGCGCGCGCGGAACACTACGCGCCACCGCCTCGGGTCCAGTTATTCGGCGGGGCAGCGGACGTCCCCAAGTCCGCCGTCCCTCTGAACCCGTTTAGGGGGGCCGGAAGAGGGCGTTGTCTGCCCTCCGCCGACGCCCGGTGCGTCTGCTGCGGGTCGGGAGAGCGGTCTCAACCTCCCTCAACCTCTCCGCAGCCTCCTTCCGTGAGATGACCGTTTCACAGAAGGAGATCACCGCATCCCACGACTCTGCGCTCCCGACCATCGCGCGAGCGACGGCCGGCAGCGACAGGTCGGCTCCCACTTCTGTCACGAGGGCACGGCGCGGCTCCTCCCATGCGGCACACTCTGCCAGCGTATGCCGCGCCGTGTCCTCCAGACAATGGACGCAGTGATGACACCGGGCGTCCGGCTCCCTGTTTATGCGACACAGGTACTTCCCGAAGCAACCGTGCCCCGAGAATACCTGCGTCGCCCGAAACGACAGGGAGCCATGCCTTCTCTCGAGCCATTCCTCGAGCACCGGTCGGATCGCCTCGATGGTAGCGAGGCCGGCGGTAGGGCGCGAAAGCCTCTCCCGCCACTCCGCCACCATGACCTCGCGGAGCTGAGACCGACGCAGATCGATCTCTCGCTGCATCGGTCCACCTCCCCGCGTCCGCACCTCCTCGCGCCACCGGTACAGTGACGCGAGGACTCTCGCCTCTAGGTCCCAAGGTGGCGACCCGGCCAGTGCACAAGCCGCCTCGTAGGAGACCGTGCGATACCCCCTGACAGACCTGACGGCCATCGCCCTCTGCGGCTTTCGCAGGATCGCGATGCTGCCGGCCGTCAGGTCAGAGGCCCACACCGGGGCCCCGTACAGGGCCATGGATCGTAAGACCCCCAGGTACAATCTCCTACAGGCGGTGCTCGGGCCCCCCAGATTGGGAAGCAGCGTTGCGAGCGCGCCCGCTGCGCCCATCAACTTGGGCGCCAGCCGCTGGAAGTGTGGGCCGAAGCTCCAACGGCTGTCGAGCACCAATCCTAGATACTTCATGGTGGACTCGACAGCGATTGGAGTCCCCCCGACCACAATATGTGATCCCGGTGGCGGCGCCCGCCGGGGGCCGTGAAAGACCACGGCCTCCGATTTGTTGAGGGCCACCTCCAGGCCCAGGCGCCGTATGCGGCCCACAACCTGTGAGACCGCTGAGGTCGCCAGCAACGCTGCCTCCCTGTACGAGCTCCCCCGGGCCGTGACCAGTGTGTCGTCCGCGTAACACACCAGGGTTACTCCCGGTTGGAGCTCGCCTCTCAGCACCCAGTCGTACCCGATGTTCCACAGGGGTGGGCCAACGACCGAACCCTGTGGAACACCGCACGACATGGCGCGCCGGCCTCCGCCGTCGCGTCCCCTGTAGGTGACACACCTTTCCGCCAAATAAGCCCCAACGATGCGGCGGAGGTACGGGGGCACCCTGTGATAACACAGCGCCTCCCGAATGCAGCTCCAGGGCAGGGTGTTGAAAGCGTTGGAGATGTCCAAGGACACCGCCAACATCACCCCGCCCCGGGACACCGCTTCCTCCGCCAGGACTCTTACCCGCATTATGGCGTCCACAGTGGAGCGCCCATGCCGAAAGCCAAACTGGCTATCGTCCAGATCCGGCCCCTCTCTGTACAAGTGGCCGGCGAGGCGGGCAGCAATAATCCGCTCGAAAAGCTTACCCACCTCGTCCAGCAGCACTATGGGCCGGTATGCGGATGGCGAGTCCGCTGGGCGCCCCGCCTTCTTGAGCAGGACCAGACGACCCTTTTTCCACTCACTAGGGAATTGGCCCCGCTCAAGACACGCTGAGTAGAGTCCTCTCAGCTGGGGCTCTAGCTCTTTCAGAGCGAGGGCAAGCGCGACGCCAGGAACTCCGTCGGGTCCCGGGGCAACGGTTTTGGCCCGAAGCCGCGTTATTGCCGCCCTCATCTCTGCTTGTGTCACCTCTGGGACGCTGACGTCTTCCTCGTCCGTTGGCTCCGTGGCAGTGGGCAAAGCCATCGGCGGCGGTACATGCTCCTCTCTAGCAGGGAAGAGCGTTGCGACCACTTCCTCCAGCAGCTGAGGCTGCAGACTCTCAGTGAGTGGAGGCGCCCAGGCACGAAGTTTCCCTCGGACCGCACGATAAGGGCGCCCCCACGGATTCACGTCAAGTGTCGACAACATCTCCTCCCTGGCTCGAGTCCTAGCCTCGCCGACGGCCAGCCACAGGGCCTCCTTGGCCGCGCGGTACACCTCATACAGCGCGGCCTCTTCCTCCGGAACCCGACGACGTCTCCTCCGGTATCGGGTGTACTGGCGTCTCACCTCCACGCATACTCCTCCAACACCTCACCCCTGGGATCGGTGATCGGGGATCCCCATGCCGCAGACTTGGCATTGAGATCCCCGAGCAACAGCACCGGGCGAGGATGGAACCGGCTCACGACGGCACCTAGCTCGACAAGGAACTCCTCAAAGTCAGCGAGACTCTTGTTGGGGGAGAAATACGCCCCAATTGTGACTATGCCGTCCATGAGGGCAGCCACCCAACCGTGTCCTCGGGACGGACTGTCAAGAGTCCCGCCAATGATGGCCACCAAGCCGTCCAGGTCGCCTGCCCAGTTATCACAGGGAGGGACAAAATACGGCTCGGCGACCACGGCCACGTTGATCAACCACTCCGCCATGCTCTGGAGCAATAGATCCTGAGCTCTGGCGGCGTGGTTAATGTTCGCCTGGAGGAAACGGAACTGTGCCATTAATGACATTCCATTTCCTCGGAACCTAACCTAACCTAACCTTTTTTTTTTTTTTTTTTTTGACGCTGGGAAAAAATGCATTACGCATACCCTCCCATCGGGGGACGGGAGGGGTATGTGGGACTCCCCGGGCGGACCCGGTATACCCACTAAAACGACCCAGCGCATTCCCGCTTCGTCCGAGTGGCGGGGGACTGGGAAACCGGCACAGCCTTTACTTCCAGTCCTCCACCGACGATTGCAAGGCAGACCCTTCACACCCTCACGGGTGTGGGGGGTCGGGAATGACCGACGAAGGTGACGGGTGCAATGCGGGCGAAGGCACCCCCGCGCCTGTCGCCCGCCCGTCACCATGAGGAGGGAGGGCTTGACGCCTTGTCCCCCTTCTTCGTCTGAGGAGTGGCGCAGCGAGAGGATCGTCCTCCCGCGCTTGCTCCGAGAGAGGGCGGTTTGGGGAGAAATACACCCCCACCATCGCTATCTCTCCCCACGCGGCGGCCACGTATCCCGGTCTCCTCTCTAAGAGCGAGAGGGGAGGGGAGTCTGTGGAAGACCGCGCCACCAACGCCACCAAGCATGCGGTGCAGAGGATGCGATGTTCGACTGTGTCCATCAGTCGGACATCGCACCCTCCTCCGCAGCCGCCGCAGGAACGGCGGTGTTAGCGGCAACAGCAGGCGCAGGCCCATTCGGCGCTTGCGCTTTGCCACGCTTAGGGGGAGGAATACACTTCCTCCCCTTCATTACGTGGCCTGATCGGCGGCCACTGGCGGCACACACCGCACAGTGCGGCGTGGCGGCCTTGCAGGAGGCGGCTTTGTGGCCCTCCTTGCCGCAGCGGTAGCATGTGTCCGTCCTGTCTACCTTGGACGGACACAGAGGCCTGGTGTGGCCGATGCCGAAGCACCGGAAACACCGCAGAGGCTGGTCCTCGAGTGCCCGGACTGCGCCCGAGCTGAACCCGACTTGAAGCCGTCCTTTCGCAAGGACGGCTTTGGCAGCGGCGATTGGGCACTCGAGGCGGATGGTGCCCATACCACCGCGGCCGGGCCTTATGTCCCGGCCTTGGACCGCCGCGGCGCCACAGCCCCCTACCGCTGCGACCGCCGCCACCACCTCCTCCTTGGTGACGGAGTCATCTAGCTCCGTCACTTCAATGGCCGCCGACTTGACCGGTCGGGCCACCTTGGCTGAATCCGCGATGACCTCCTGCAGCTTGGCTGCAAAGAGGTCCGCATGGGCACTCCCTTCTGCCCCCGGGAACTCGAAGATTCGAGCCCCGGCTTGGGTCCGCCGGCAAGACACACTGCCGATCCCCAGTTGGGTAGGATCGGCATTAGCACGCGCCCGCACCAAAATGGACGCGTACGTCTCCCCTCGATCCGCAGCCTCCGCGGTGAGCGTCACCACGACGGCCGCGGTTTTTGGGGGGACTAGCTTTCCCTTTCCCCTCCCTTTCCCTTTCTCCTTCTCCTTTCCCTTGCCGATCGTCTGCGACTGGCTGGGAGCGTTGGCGGCGGGGGCGACAGGGACGGCCGCCACCGACTTTTTTCCTTTTCCCTTCCCCTTACGGGCCACTTCCGTCCACTCGTTGGACGGGGTGGTTGAAGGGAGAAACCTAACCTAACCTAACCTAACCTAACCTAACCTAACCTTTTTTTTTTTTTTTTTTAGCGCATTCCCGCTTCGTCCAAGTGGCGGGGGACTGGGAAACCGGCACAGCCTTCACATCCAGTCCTCCGCCGACGATTGCAAGGCAGACCCCTCACACCCTCACGGGTGTGGGGGGGTCGGGAATGACCGACGAAGGTGACGGGTGCAATGCGGGCGAAGGCACCCCCGCGCCTGTCGCCCGCCCGTCACCATGAGGGGGGAGGGCTCGACGCCTTCTCCCCCTTCTTCGTCTGCGGAGCGGCGCAGCGAGAGGATCGTCCTCCCGCGCGCGCTCCGCCTCCTCCTTTTGCGAGAGTACGTCCTCGCAAAAGGAGGCTACCGCTGACCAGGCCTCTTTGCTCCCCAGCATGGCGTCGACCACGCCGGGAAGTGAGAGGTCCGGTCCGACCACCGCGGTCAGACCGCGGCGCAGTTCGGACCATGCCGGGCACACCTCGAGGGTGTGCTGCGCCGTGTCCTCTGCCGCGCCGCAGTCGTGGCATGCCGGGGTCTCCTCCCTCCCGATCCGGTGCAGGTGCGATCCGAAGCAGCCGTGCCCGGACAACACCTGCACCAGACGGAAAGAGAGGAAACCGTGGGACCGCTCGAGCCAGCCCTTCAGGACCGGACCAAGCGCGTCCAACGTCCGGCGGCCAAAGGCGGCGTTGGCGAGGTCCTCCGTCCAATGGAGGACGATGGCGTCCCTCACCTCCCGCCGCACGGCCTCCCGCTCTTCGGCGACGGGGCGCTCCCCGAGCGCCTTCCGGTGCGCCGTCCACTCGTACACTCTGGCGAGCACCCATGCCTCCAACTCCCAAGGAGGGGTGCCGGCCAGAGCGCACGCCGCCGAGAAGCCCACCGAGCGGTAAGCCCTCGCCACCCGCTGTGCAATGGCCCGCTGGGGCCTGCGGATGGCGGTCGCATTCTCCCTCCTATGGAGGGAGTCCGCCCAGATGGGCGCCCCGTAAAGGGCCATGCTCCGCAAGATGCTGGCATAGAGGCGCCGGCATTTCGCCTTGGGCCCCCCCAGGTTTGGGAGGAGCCACGAGAGGGCGTCCGCGGCCTTCAACAGGCGCGTCGACAGTCCGCTGAAGTGCGGGCCGAAGCGCCACCTGTCGTCCAGCACCAGCCCCAGATATTTCATCTGGGGCTGGACCCCTATACGGACGCCCTCCACGACGATGTGGGCGTCGGGAGGGCAGCGCTGCCGGGGACCGCGAAAGTACACGGCCTCCGTCTTGTTCAGCGCCACCTTCAATCCCAGGCGGCGGATCCTCTCTGCCACCAAGGATCCGCCAGCCGAGGCCAGACAGGCCGCATCCCCGAAGTTCCTCCCCCGGGCAGTGAGGAGAGTGTCGTCCGCGTAGCAGATGACACTCGTGCCCGGGAGGAGGGCTCCCCGCAAGAGCCAGTTAAACCCGATGTTCCACAAGGGGGGGCCAAGCACCGACCCCTGTGGAACACCGGACTCTGCCCCGTAGCGCCTCACGGTGGCCGTTTTGTCTACGAAGAGGACCTCTCGGTCCTCCAAGTAGCTGGCCAGGAGATTCCGCAGATATTGGGGCACTCCGTGATACCGGAGCGCCTCCAAAATCGTCGAGTGGGGGACGGAGTTGAAGGCGTTCGCAATGTCGAATGACACCGCCAGCACTCCGTCCCCCGCATCCACCGCCTCCTTTACCTGGCCCTTCAGTAGGGCCAGCGCGTCGATCGTCGAACGCCCACGACGGAAACCGTATTGGGCGTCCGACAGGTCCGGCCCTACCCCCCGCAAATGGCTGTCCAGCCTCCCGGCGACAATCCCCTCGAACAATTTACCGACCTCATCGAGCAGAACGATGGGCCGGTATGCCGAGGGGGAGTCCACCGGGCGTCCCTCTTTTCGGAGGAGGCATAGCTGCCCCTCCTTCCACAGTTTCGGGAACCTCCCAGCCGTAAAACACGCACTGAAGAGGTCCCGAAACCTGTCCTCCATTTGGGAGGCGGCGATTGCCACCACCCGAACCTAACCTAACCTAACCTAACCTAACCGACATAGGACAAGTTCGACACAACCAGAGAGCGGACACACTGAGCGGTCCGCTATAGTTGATTTTATGGGGGATAATAACTGGAGTCACCTTCATGAGAAAGTGGCTCTAGTTATGCTGGACCAGAGGCCGGCCCTACTGGAATCGGCAAGCTGCGTTGAGCTTGTTGCACAAGTTAATAACATCTTAAAGTTAAAATCATGTTGTGAAAAAAATACTAAATTAGGAATTAATGAAAATAACAACCTAGTTGTAAATTATATAATTATGATATTTAAATATATATTAAGTATATAACCTAGATATCATAGAATTAAAAACGATTAGGAAATCAAGAATAAAAACATGCAAATTAATAAAATATGGGCAAAAATATAAAGTAGGTAATAAATAGGTGTGGTAAAATTCTCTTTTTGTTTTTAAAATTTTAGTTAAACAGAATATAATAGTGTTTTAATAAATAGTAGTTGACATTTAAACAGTATAATGTAAGAAAATAATAAAAGAAGAAGCTAATTTTAAAACAGTATACAGAAATAGTAGCATCACATTATACACAAGTAAGAGAAGCGTGCTAAAATACTGCAAAAAATTTAAAAGTATATAAATAGAACTAAAACATGGTCTTTTCCGATCTACATCAGCGAAAGAAAAGATAAATACAGACAAAAAGGGCTCTGATCCCCATGTCAGAGGGACACTGGCTAGGCAGGAGTGGTTTTTAGCCAGTTCGAGTCCGGCACTACCTCGACTGTCTCACAAGAGACATTCCTGTGAGATAGTCGAGGTGTCCGTGGGGATTTCCCACTCCTGCCCAAACAAAAAAAAAAAAAAAAAAAAACCTAACCTAACGTATATTATTTGTCCTTTTGTGAAATTCAGAGTTGTAGGCAAGTCGAACTGCTGCTTCGTTGTCCACACTGAGTGTCGGTGTATGCGTAAGTTTGATAAGGGCTTGCAGAATTCTAGTTACCCAAACAAGTTCTCTAGCTGCTTCACTAGCTGCTACAAGCTACTCAGCTTCAGTCGTAGAGATAGCGACAGAGACCGTTATCTCGATCTCCACCATGATCTGCATCGGTTAAACCTTCTAGCACGCCTGGAAAATGATGCGCTTTATACACAATTCCATAAGAGCTGGTGCCTTTGATGTAGCGCATAATGCGTTTTACTCGAAGCCAATCTTATTTGGACGGTGATTCCAGTTTTCTAGATGCAACTACAGCGTAGGCAATGTCCGGAGGTGTTCTGACAGCTTCACGATATGGAAAGGGAATATTCCTTTAAGGTGCCGATTGATAGCTTGAACGACGGTGAGGCACCGGTTTCGTTAGATATACATCAAGAAACAATTCAACACGAGGGAGAACATGTTATGGAAGCGCCTTTAACCTCCATTAATCAAGAACAAAGTCTTGAGGGAGAAAACCTGGAAGACGTCCAAGTGGAAGACTTTGTCCATGAACATGAGCTTCAAGAAGATCACGATGGTCACAATTTCAAGGAATTTCATGACGCTGTAGAAGAGTCGCTGCCGCGATACAATCTTCGTGACCGTAATCAACTAAGACGTCCAAAAAGATCTGATGACTATGTATGTGTCACAGAAGCTTATCCGTCAAACTTCGCGGATGCAATGAAGCGAGAAGATTGTATAGAGTGGCAAAAGACTATGCATAGTAAATTGAAATCTCTAAAGGACCTCAATGTTTGGACGCCCTGTAATTTGCCTAAAGGAAAGAATAGTAATTGAATTGTAAAGGAAAGAAAAGGACAGTATTTACTCATCATTCGCCTTGGTATCATTTCGCTCCAATTCCCAACATCACATGGCGACCGTGACACACAGAATCTTTTAATAAATATGTTGCTCCTTACTCGTTTTTTTTAAAAAACACTTGCAGGGTAGCCAAATCCTTATTCATTAGCAACAAGATTAAATCAGCAAACAACAAAATAAAGACGGTTTGGTTTGGTTTAAATAGAAATAAAAAACAAAGTAATGACTTCACACTATAGACATCACGTGGCCTTGTGAGCTCCAACAATGAAGTTGCTCCAGAATTTGTAAATTTCTTTACCAGTATCTCACTTAAAATTACAGAAACCTTAAATTCTTCTCCCTTGCTCTCTATTGATTTATTGAAAGCGAACGTTTCAGCCTGTCCAAATGAATTTAAATTGCAGCATATAAACCCCATGACAGTCATAAAAGGTTTTAAGCAAATCAAGATCAAATTAAAGGAAGATCTATAGGGTATGTCTATCAAAGCTTGTACCTCAACTATTGAGACTGTAGCACCGTATTTAGCCACAATATTTAATTTGTGCGTCATGTGCGTGGATCTAGGGGTCTTCCCGGTTCTAATGAAATTCAGTAAGGTAATACCGCTTTTAAAATCCGGGGGTTTTTAGCAAGGAGTTTGAGAAGATAATGCTCAATCAAATGCTTAACCATTATAAAACCAATTCAATATTATACAAGCAACAGTATGGTTTCACCAAAGGACGTTGTACAACTGACACCGGTGTCACTTTATTAAAACACATGTTTACTGCGTGGGAAGAGGCACAAGATGCCATAGGAATCTTCTGTGACCTTTCGAAGGCATTTGATTGCGTAAATTACGAAACCCTAATCTTGAAACTTGAGCATTACGGTTTAGGTAAACTTGTGCTCAGTTTAGTAAAATCATATTTGAATGATAGACAGCAGCAGGTACAAATAAAATGTGTCAACTCAATGGGTTTAAAAGTAAAAATGGGTGTACCACAAGGTTTGATATTGGGTCCCTTCCTCTTTTTGGTGTATATTAATGACCTACCCCATTTATTTAACAACCATCCGCATATGGTGTTGTTTGCTGACGGGTGACTTATTCTTTAATATTTAGGATAAACAGACGTGCCACTATTCTTGACGACGTAAATAACGCCCTACTGCAGGTCCACAATTGGTTTAATAATTTAGTACTAAATGGGAAATAACCAAGTGCATTAGATTTGCCCTACCAAATGTCAAAAGTAGTGATTGTGACATAATTGTAAACCACCTTATTTTAGAAGGTCGTTAGGTGGTGAAATAATAAAATATGTATTTATTATTTAGTAGCTTTATTTTATGAATTGACATAGAATATTTACAGATATATTGTTATTCACAATAGTTTAATACACGAACAGTAATCACACTCATAAATAGTTCAATTAACTAGGTAAATAATAGATAACAGTGTAAATCATACAGAACAAAGAACATAAGTACTTACATAAAATTAACACAATGTCGTTGATGTGCACGAGGCGATGATGAAGTAACGAATCGCCCTCGGTCGCTGTGCTGCTTGCTTTTATAAGCGTAAACGACAAGATGGCGGCCGACCGAGTGTCATCGTTTCACAACTTTTAATACTTAATAATTAAATCGATTAATTCAACAGTTTGCTATTTTAAAATTAAATCAATATTTGTTACAATTAAAATAACAAAATAATAGTAATTATTACGTATAATTAAATAAATAGCTAACATAATATGGAATCAAGACAAACTATAATTTGTCGATAAAACGGTTTCCTTGGGAATCACGCTCGACTCAAGGTTACAATGGGGTCCTCATTTAACATCTCTTGCAGGAGGGATAAACTCAGCAGCATATGCTGTTAGAAAAATCCGTCAATTTTGTTCCGTAACCATACATTTTTTATCTATGCGCGCACTGTGCTTGCGAACGAATGAGAAAAAGGGTCGAATCCAAGATGGCAGCAATTGCAATTGCCTAAGTGCGCGCTCCCGCTTAAAATCCTAGGACGAGGGTTAATCGTCGCTAAAGGGCTTCTGTCTGGACTTATTATATTCCTGAAGGCTCATGTAGTGCAGACTTGACTTTGTTGCACCAATTTGTGAGTGAATCATCGGGCCGGCCGGTCGCCGCCCGTGCAACGCCAGCCACGTGCCACATCAGTACAAGATTCCCTCAAAGCCATAGGAGGTTACCAGGTGAGTGACGCACTTTATGCTTGGACGGTCTAACGTCTCCCCGCGAGCAAGCACAGTTAATCACATTCAACAAAAATACGCATCGAAAACTGAGCTTGCCCTCCAATGTACCTACCACCATCGGCTTGGTACATTTTTTGGTGCCGAAACCAGGGAACTACGGATATAATTCGATTATATTCATTCGTTTACCCGTTAACAGTAAAGTTCTCGTAAAATCTTAGGTAATTTTTAACATTCGTCACAAAGAAATTAAAAACATTTTTTTCCCCACTTACCCCCAACTATTTCCTACTTTTGGGCAATACATATTCGTTTTAGGTCGATTGCTATACATTACAATAGTTTATTTCGTTAATCGTTAAAAAACAAAAAAGTGTAATTTCAAACGTGCCTCGATCTATTCAAATTGTGTGTCCGATGCATTCTTGTTCATTTGCTTTACACTCGTGTGGCTACACGTATTTCGTTATTATATTCTATCGAAATTGACATACAAGTTGATATAACATCGAATCGAAACGTAATTAACCATACTTAGAACATTTGTAAACTTCTGGTTCGCCTAGTTATTTTGACCAACCTTCCATTTGAATGATTTAAAATCTGTATATTTCATCGCCGCCATATTAGTTCATGATTCTTTGTACTACGATTTGAATTTGAAATAAAATTGAACCATAGACAAATAGAATTTTGTTCAACGTTTAGTTTCTTTTTCTTTCTATTCAACGACTAGCGTTGTTGAATGAATGAACTGCGATTGAACAGTTGACGTACGGTGTTCGGATTGGGCGTTCTAATCAGTTTGAAACGGTTGTTTCCATTTTTTCGTTTGTTTAGTTGAACTTAACGGTGCCATTACTTGTTCATTTTATAGAATCTTATTGTTAAATATAGATTGTTTCAACGTTATTAAGGCCAACTAATAAAGAAAATGCCTTATTATTCTAAAAAATCATTACGCAGATTGAGTAAAGGTAAATCGGTTGAAGTCGAGTACCCAACTGAACGCGACTTACCGGTATTGCGTAGAAAACGCACTTTAGCGTTCAATAGGTTGTCTAAGACGCTTGAAGTCGCTCTGTTAGCGGAAAATAATGAATGTGATTTAAGTAAATTTCTGGCACATTACTCAGACTTAACTAAAATTGTAAATAACTTTGAAGAAGCCCATGATGACATACTTGGCTTATGCGCGCTTACAGATGAACAACAAGCGGAACAAGATAGTATCAGATCCGACTTCGACGAACGATATTATGAGATTTTAGCGATACACCGACGCATAACTAAGGTCGATGAGCCTAACGAATATAACGATGAGCCAAATAAATCTCATAATGAGTCGTCGAGTGTACTCAAAGTAAAATTACCTAAAATTAACTTACCGCAATTCAGTGGTAACATAAAGTTGTGGCCCGAATTTTTCGATATCTTCTCCTCGCTGATACACGAGAATGATTCACTTTCGGATACGGAGCGCATGCACTACCTCGTCTCTAGTCTCACTGGTGATGCGTTAGCACTTATACGAACCTTTCCTGTGACGGGCTTATACTACCACGAAGCATACTCTGCATTGGTTGCGCGGTATAAAGACAAGCGGGAACTTGCCTTTACTTGCTGGAAGGAGATCTTGAACGTTAACCTGAAAGCCAACTCACCCATTGAATTACGACGCGTCCTTGACTCTTTTAACGAAAATCTATCGATTCTCAAACGGCAAGGGCTACCGACCGATCAGTGGGATTTTGTAATCTGTTACCTTTTACTATCGAAAATGGATTCAAAATTGCGTTGTGCTTTTGAACAAGTTACTGCTTCTCGTGAGTTTCCAAGGTACAAAGATCTCAACGATTTTCTGTACACCAGATGCGAGGCTTCGGTTCGCGACACACACTTCTCCGCAAGTGGTCGTGACAACCGTGCCAACGAAAAACCACATAAGCCGAGTGGTTCACGGAATTCTAACGCCGCGGTCGTAAGTAAAAAACATACTTCGACATTTCTATCGAATACAGCAGTTGAAAAACCTCTTGTAGTTGCCACCTCAACATCGAATTCAACCACATCGAACGCAACTGCACCATCGTCGTCAACATCGTCGCCTCCTTCACGAACTGCTCTTGTGCCACCAACTGAACCTCGAAAATACAAGTGTCCGTTCTGTGGGGAAGACCATTCCATTAATCAGTGCAAATCGTTTACTGACAAATCTGTTCAGGAACGACTTGACTTAGTGAAGACCAGTCATTGGTGCTTCAACTGTTTGAAGCCATCACATGGCCTCAAAAACTGCAAATCAATGTTTACGTGTCAAGTGTGTCGTCAACGACATCACACCTTGCTACATCAAGATCTAGATGTTTCGAAAACCGATAATACCGCAAAGGCCACTATCTCGCAGGTCAGTGTACTTACTAATATCGGTGATCGTTCCATGGTTCTGCTGTCCACCGCTAATATCGAAATTCGTGATTCATCGGGTCGTTATCAGACTGTTCGTGCGCTGATTGATTCCGGAAGTCAGGCCCACTTCATAACTGAACGTGCTGCTGAGCTTAGGTCTTCAACGAACGCAGTCAACGCGTAGGATTCACGGCCTAGGTCATGCTTCAACATCCGCTAGTGGTACAATATGCTTAAGCGTAGGTGTCCACGACAACGATTTGTTTAGTATTGAAGCGTTAACCTTACCTAAGATCTGTGGCAATATGCCAGTTGTTAAGCTGAACAAATCTGCGTGGCATCATATTCGAAATCTTAACCTAGCGGATCCTGATTGTCACTTACCTGGTCAAATCGATGTCCTTCTCGGTGCTGAGGTCTTCCCTTCACTCTTGTTACCAGGTAGTGTTAGTGGAGGATTGCAGCAACCATCTGCAATCAACACTGTGTTCGGCTGGATCCTACTAGGAAACGTCAGTTGCAGTGATAATTACGAACTGCCAAAGTCGTTCTTCGTTTCAAACGATAATCTTCTCAATGAGCAGGTTAAGAAGTTCTGGGAAATGGACAACATTCCTCAGTCTTCAAAGTTAACACCGGACGAAGAACTCTGTGAACAGAAATTCGTTACCGAACATTCCCGCGATGCTTCAGGGAGGTATACCGTTACCTTGCCTTTCAAAAATAAAGACAAGAATCTAACTTTTCCTGGATCGCGAGAATCTGCTTTACGTCGTTTTAAATCATTAGAACGCAAGTTAGCGGCAAATGAGGCTTTATGCGAACAATACTGCGACTTCATGTCTGACTATTTACAAAGTGGTCACATGAGTCTAGTTCCTTCAAAGGAAATCAACCAGGGTTGTTATTACATACCTCATCACTGCGTTTTGCGACCTGACAGCGCAACGACAAAGCTAAGAGTGGTCTTCGACGCTTCTGCGAAAGACGCTCGTGGTGTGTCTTTGAATGAAGCTTTACTCGTAGGTCCTAAACTACAGGCTAACATTGCCGAGATCCTTCTTCGCTTCCGGACACATTTAGTTGTATTTACAGCCGATATTCGTCAAATGTTTAGAAATGTTACTATGTCAATTGACGATCGAGATTTTCAAAGAATTTTTTGGCGATTCAAATCAACGGACCCGATTCAAGAGTATCGATTAAATACCATAACTTATGGGGTATCATCGTCTCCTTTTCTTGCTTGCCGCACTCTCAAACAACTTGTAGAAGATGAAACTGACTTATCTCTCGCTCGCGAGGTGATGACTTCCGATACATTCGTGGACGATATCGCAAGTGGCAGTTTTGATATCCAGACAGCCATCCAAGTCAAAACTCAGGTCATCCAACTCTTAAAGAGAGGTCAATTTGAGCTGCGTAAGTGGGCTAGCAATAAACCAGAGGTGCTTGCTGATATACCTCCGGAACACTGTCTCACTGACTTCGTGTCTATGGACATCGAAAAGTCAAGCACCCTGAAGATCTTGGGCCTAAAGTGGTGTCCTAGGAGAGACAAATTCTTGTTTGAGGTCAAACCTATCGATCGCCAATGCACAAAGCGTACGATTTTAAGTGAACTCGCACGTATTTATGACCCCTTGGGTTTCCTAACTCCTATAACTTTCTTAGCTAAGTGCTTAGTTCAGAAGTTGTGGATGTTGGGTATTAATTGGGATGATTCTCCGCCGTGTGAAATCGTCGAACAATGGCGTTGTTATGCTGAGCAGTTACCTGTTATCAAGTCCTTGGAGATCCCTAGATGCACTTCTGTAAAAGACATGAAATCGTGTGAACTCCATGGCTTTGCTGATAGTTCCGAGTCAGGTTATGGAGCTGTAATCTACTTACGTGTCACTTGCGTCGATGGTAGTGTATCTGTCTTCTTTCTGTCTTCAAAATCTCGCGTAGCACCTGTGAAAAGGGTATCATTACCTCGTCTCAAATTGTGCGCGGCGGTCCTCCTGGCAGATCTTCTGAAGTTCGTCAGAGAAACCTATTTATCATTTTTCCCCATAGCTGACACTTGTGCGTGGTCAGATTCGATGGTGGCATTATCGTGGATTCGATCTTACTCGTCACGTTGGAAGACTTTTGTCGCCAACCGAGTGAGTCATATCCAGGATACTATTCCGGAAGCTCGCTGGAACCATGTCTCCAGTTCGGATAATCCAGCTGACATTGCCTCTCGAGGTCTTTATCCTGCTGAGTTGGTCAACAATTCGTTATGGTGGGCGGGGCCCTGTTGGCTTGCTCAACCTTCTAACACTTGGCCAAACAACAGTGACAATGTTAACGAAGCTGAGGTATTATCTGAAGAGCGCGCGGTCTCTCTGTTTGTTCATAACGACACCAACGTCATTGATTCTTTACTCGAAAGTTTCTCATCAATTCGCAAAGCACAACGAGTACTCGCGTATTGCATTCGTTTTGTGGAATGCGCTCGTAAAAATTCTTCACGAAGTTCTGACCATCATTTAAATCGAACAGAGCTTCATAACGCTTTACTGAGTTTCGTACGCAGAGTACAATCATTGCATTTCGATGAGGAAATAACTTGTTTGAAGGACTCGAAACCTCTTTCAAAACCTATGCAAAAACTTAACCCTTTCTTAGATAAATCGGGAATTCTTAGGGTGGGCGGTCGCCTATCTCGTTCTGGGCTCGAGTATGAGCATAAGCATCCTGCGCTGCTACCTAAGGATTCTAAACTAACGTTCATGATCATCGAAGCACTTCATCGTGAGAACTGTCATCCCGGTATAAATACAATGCAGTATCTTTTGACACAGCAATTTTGGATATTATCACCAAAACGCGCAATCCGTCATAGTCTGTCGAAGTGCTTACAATGTTTTCGTACGCGCCCTACACCGCTTGAGCCTTTTATGAGCGATCTACCAGCAACTCGCATCAACCAAGTCAAGCCATTTTCAATCGTCGGTGTTGACTATGGCGGACCTTTTCGCATTAAGTTAGGACGACATCGAGGAGCTAAAATAAGTAAAGCTTACCTTTGCTTGTTTGTGTGCTTCACAACGAAAGCAGTCCATTTGGAAGTCGCTTCGGACTTAACTTCGAACGCTTTCATAGCAGCGCTTCGCCGGTTTGTTGGCAGGCGGGGTCGTGTAAGCGTTATCCATTCAGATTGTGGAACCAACTTTGTAGGCGCTTGCAACCAACTAAATGAGTACATGAAGGACGCATCTAATATCGAAGACATAACATTAAATTCAATGCTCCGGCTAGTAGTCATTTTGGCGGTGTATGGGAAATACAAATTAAATCGGTTAAATCCCATCTTTATCGTATTATCGGTGATCAGACATTAACGTTCGAAGAGATGACAACTTTGTTTGTACAAATCGAATCTATGCTGAACTCGCGCCCTCTTTACTCGCTGAGCTCGGATCCCAATGACTTAAACGTATTGACTCCGGGTCATTTTCTAACTTTAGAGCCGCTTACTTCAGTCCCTGATGAGGACTTATCGGGCATTAATCTTACTCGGTTAGGAAGATGGCAACTCATCCAGCGATTCCAACAAGACTTTTGGAAACGCTGGAAGGTCGAATATCTACAATCGTTGACTCAGCGAGCTAAGTGGACTAAGCATTGCAAACCGTTAGCTGTAGATTCAATCGTGGTTATAAAAAACGAAAACACTATACCGCTGCATTGGCCCCTTGCTCGGGTCACGGAATTACATCCGGGTCCTGACGGCGTGGTACGTGTGGCCACCGTGCGTATGGCAAATGGATCACTTCTTACGAGACCTCTTGGGAAGTTGTGCCCTCTGCCAACTCAGACTGACTAGCCACCGTTTACCGTAACTTCAATTCATTAGATTCTAGTTTAGTTTAGGTTAGTCTTAACTTCAATTAGTGTTAATGTCAATCGATCACTTCAGCTCTTCATTCGTTTTTATCCGTTGTTCTCGGGTTCCGCTCTTTTAACGTAGTGAAAATACTATGCATTTTGGTGGGCGGAATGTTCCGTAACCATACATTTTTTATCTATGCGCGCACTGTGCTTGCGAACGAATGAGAAAAAGGGTCGAATCCAAGATGGCAGCAATTGCAATTGCCTAAGTGCGCGCTCCCGCTTAAAATCCTAGGACGAGGGTTAATCGTCGCTAAAGGGCTTCTGTCTGGACTTATTATATTCCTGAAGGCTCATGTAGTGCAGACTTGACTTTGTTGCACCAATTTGTGAGTGAATCATCGGGCCGGCCGGTCGCCGCCCGTGCAACGCCAGCCACGTGCCACATCAGTACAAGATTCCCTCAAAGCCATAGGAGGTTACCAGGTGAGTGACGCACTTTATGCTTGGACGGTCTAACGTCTCCCCGCGAGCAAGCACAGTTAATCACATTCAACAAAAATACGCATCGAAAACTGAGCTTGCCCTCCAATGTACCTACCACCATCGGCTTGGTACAAATTTACTGATATTTATACCGCGAGGCTAGTCTATTTTAGTTGTTTTCATACTACGCGTATTATGTCATACGGTATTTTACTATGGGGACGGGCTGCAGACATTGAGTCTTTATTTATTCTGCGGAAAAGAGCCATCCGAGCCATTTATGAATTACGTAGATGCGATTCTTTAAGAGAACTGTTTAAGGAAATTAATATCACGACAGTACCTTGTCAATAATGTAAGAAAACAACATGTACGTTAGGAAAAATCGGCATTTATTCAGTAAAAGGGGTGACAGACACCACTATAACACTAGAAATAGGGACTAACTAGTTCAGCCAGGTTTCAGGCTTGCTGAAGTAGATTCATCTTTCATGGGGTACTGTTTGAAATGTTACTGTAAAATACCTCCCCACATTCTTCAACTGAATGAGATGAAATTTAATTCTTGTATAAAACGCACACTATGTAGGCAAGCATATTATAAGTTGGGGGATTACATTGATGATGAAAATGCTTGGCTAAATGCTGGTCCTGCTCCACAACCATAGGGGCATACTAATTGATTGTACTGGTAGGGCATTAATGTGCGCAAACCCATTTGTTTTGTATTGTGGAAGCTGCAGAAGATTGTAAAAATATGTAAAGAAAAATATAATGTTCTTTAATTTAGATTTTGCAACAAACCTCTTCGAGCCGGACTGTGACATGACAAATGAATTTTGTAATCTATGGTAAAAGTAACCGATATGTATCTCGTGGTAGTTGTGAGAAAATGATTTTTAATTAATTACCTAAAAGGATAATCTAATTGTGATTTAGGAACAGACATTGAGATTATTAACATTAAATGTCGTTTCTTTTAGTACAGTTATGTAAGGTTTTGTAACTAAAACACTTTATTTAATGTGAATTTTGTTGTACATGTAAAATAAACACAATCTTTTATTACAGAGAAACTCAATTGTGTTTAATTTACTGTGTCGTCCAAATCACAGAAAAAATATCTTTTTAAATTATTATTATTATAAAAGATCAAGATTGTGCATCGATTTTCGAGACCTAAATAAAATAGTCGTACCTCAATCACAGCCATTCCCTCTTATTGAGGATCTAATAGTAAAAACAAGAGATTGTAAGTTTTTCTCAACACTGGACCTTAATTCAGAGTTTTGGTCAATACCATTGCGTATCACAGATAGACACAAAACTGCATATGTGACTCAAGAGGGACATTATCAATGGACCTGTTTGCCATTTGGCTTAAAAACCTCCCCAGCTATATTCCAGAGAATGTGTAACATAATACGGAAACACAAGCTCGGAGAGTTCACAGTATGTTTCATCGATGACATTTTGTTATTTTCAAAATCTTTCTCGGATCATGTCAGACATCTGAATCAACAATTTCAAGCAATTAAAAGCGAAGGCTTAAAACTAAAATTCTCTAAATGCACATTTGCAGCAGACTCAGTTAAATACTTGGGACATGTAATATAGAATAATTTAGTCAGACCGCTGAAAGACAACTTAATATCAATAAAAAATTTCCCGACTCCAAAAACCCAAAAAAATGTTAGGCAATTCTTGGGTAATATAAACTTTTATCATAAGTGCACATACTTATGATAAAAGTTTATTTTATAAGTTTAAATATAGCAATAAAATTGGAACCATTGCATAACCTTTTGAGAAAAGGACAAAGCTTTAACTGGACTAAAGCATGCCAAGAGTCGTTTGATGAAATGAAACAAATATTATGTTCTCAACCAATATTAACAATCTATGACCCAAATCTACCTATTCACATACACACAGATGCCAGTATACTAGGAGTCGGAGCAGTCCTAAAACAGCCACAAGGAAACAATGAAGAAAAACCAGTAGCATACTTTTCAAAAAAACTAAATCAAGTACAAAAGAGGAAGAAAGCTATATATCTGGAATGCCTGGCAATTAAAGAATGTGTAAAGTATTGGCAGCATCTGTTAATAGGTAGGAAATGTACTGTCTTTTTAGATCACAAGCCATTGGAGAATATGAACATAAGGTCTAGAACAGATGAAGAATTAGGCGATCTAACATACTATTTATCACAATATGATTTCCAAATTAAATATTCTCCAGGAAGATACAATATTGAAGCTGATTGTCTAAGCAGAAACCCAGTCCTTGAATCAAATGAAAACCAAGAGGAACAGTTCTAAGTAGTTAACACATTAACACTAGAAGATATCATAAAAGATCAAGTTAAAAATGATTAGCTCAGTGTATACAGCAGAAAACATGACAAAAAACATAAAAAGAATCTGCGAGAGTTGTTTAGTATGTTTAAAAAATAAATCAAGAGGACAAAATAAATATGGATTGATGTCCCACCTGGGTCCTGCCACAAAACCTTTTCAGATATGCTCTATTGATACCATTGGAGGCTTCGGAGGTTCCAGATCAACAAAGAGATACTTACACCTGCTATCAGATCATTTCACCAGGTACACATATATTTTGACATCAAGTACTCAAAATGCAAATGATTTCATCAAACTGATAAGGAACTGTGCAGAAATTGATGACATTGACTTAATACTCTCAGACCAATACCCAGGTATCAGTTCTAAGGATTTCAAGAGATTTTTGGATGAAAAGAATATTCCATTAATTTTTACAGCAGTGAACTCTCCTTTCTCAAATGGCTTAAACGAGAGACTAAACCAAACATTGGTCAATAAAATCAGATGCAAGATAAACGAAGATGACACAAAAATAGCATGGACAACTATAGCACACAATTGTGTAGAAAATTACAATGAAACGGAGCACACTGTAACTGGATATGCTCCAAAGTACCTACTTTATGGCACAGATGTTACGATTTTGCCAAATGAGCTGAAACAGAAGAAGACCGAGTATGATTTAATCCAAGCCATGAAAAAAGCTCTGGAAAATACAATCAGATCACTTATATACAACAAGACAATTTACGATAAAAATCAAAGACATTTAGATTTCAAAGTTGGTGATACCGTTTTTGTAGAGAATGGAAACAAACTAAATAGGAAGAAGCTAGATGAATTGAAACTCGGACCCTACAAAATCATAGAAAAAATATCAAACTCAACTTATAAGATAAACACTGACCATAGGAAATCAGGGTCAAACAATTTCCACATTTCGAAGCTGACACCAGCCCCTACCTGGGGTTAAAGAGTATGCATAAGCAAACGTATTGTTTTATCTTCTCTGGGAGGGGAGATGTAAAGAAAAATATAATTTTCTTTAATTTAGATTTTGCAACGAACCTCTTCGAGCCGGACCGTGACATGACAAATGAATTTTGTAATCTATGGTAAAAGTAACCGATATGTGTCTCGTGGTAGTTGTGAGAAAATGATTTTTAATTAATTACCTAAAAGGATAATCTAATTGCGATTTATGAACAGACATTGAGATTATTAACATTAAATATCGTTTCTTTTATTACAGTTATGTAAGGTTTTGTTATTAAAACACTTTATTTAATGTGAATTTGTTGGTGAAAATTCTTCTGTATTAACGTTCTCAAAGTATATTTACAATTTACAAATTTATTAAAATAAACTAAACTAACTAACTTAAACTAAAAACTTAAACTAAAAACTTAAAAAATGGCGTCAAAAAACTCTTCAACACTGTCAACTGGTAATGTCCCCAAGAGACTGGCGGCGTTACCACGCTGTATGGCAATGCTAAGCCTTTGGCCAAGGTAAAAGCCAGCCCTAGGGTCACGGGAAATGTCCACTAAACGTTTAAAAAAAAAAAGGGGTGAATTTTGTTGTACATGTAAAATAAACACAATCTTTTACTATAGAGAAACTCAATTGTCTTGTCTAAATTTCAGTTCCTATTATTAGGGAATATGCATGAAATACAAAACTCTTTTTATTTATGAAAAATGCCTTGTATTGGCGTCTAGAAACATTGTGGTATACTTGTTTAAGTTTCTAATACATCACTTATTTTACAATTTACTGCTTTATGTAGCATGTTTTTGGTGAAACGGAATGCACTCTCAAAACGCATCGTCCTCGATAACGCCGGTATTGACGTCAAAGTTCATTGTGTCAAAAAAAAAACACTTTTATTTGAAAAGTGCTTATAGTTTCGCGTCACATCATGGCCGCGACAGCTACGGACGTTTGAACTGTCGTAGAAAATTGTAGGAGTTTAATTTTATTTTTGTGCGACAAGCAGTACTTAGTTGAACTTAACATAAAATACTTTTCTGGGGTTGATAGTACTGTAGTGAAGAAAAAATTACGTGCATATTCCCTATTGCATAGCACATGACTGTGTGAGTACTTTGTACTGTTCAGCCACCATTTACATTTAGTTATCTTTCATTGACTTGAATGCCTTGGTGGCTGAGAAAATGTCATTTGCATTTGTCATTGCTCACTCAAATGTCTCGCTGATGGTGGCGGGTGTGGGGTCATTTAGTTCCCTTCAATATGGTAGAGTTGAATGGCGCCAGTACATGCGTCATGTTCGTGAACGGGCGCTGTCAGTTGGGACTGGTCATCCCTTAGCTGCCACGGTTCATTTTAATTACCTTATTTTTGAATTGTTGATCTAAGCTTTTACTCTGGACGCTCTTAATGTGCACGTCTTTCTACATCGTTCTCACATATAATTATGTATAATCTCAAAATTAATGATGTAAGTAACCAAGATTTTGTAACAACATTTTGATTTAAAACAGTGTCTATGGAGTTTCTTGCCCGTTCTTCTCCATAGAGATCTACGCTAGGGAATGGGCAACTACAGTTTTTTCTCAATTTTGTCATAAGGCATAATATGCCTTATGACAAAATTACAAAAAAAAAAAAACAAAGCTACAGTCCCAACTGTAGCTTTGTTTTTTTTTTTGTAATTTTGACATTCAAAAGTGCCGTAATAGTCTAATTGAAATAAATGCTTTGAGTTCGAGTTTGAATACCTTTGCGAAACACTTCAATTTTGGATACTTACCTACTTATCAATCTCGCTACAGGTGTTCGCCACGCCCCCGGATCCTGCTATTTATTCAAGAGATATGTCTATAGGGTGTCTTGTAATTAGTGTACGATACTTAAATAGACTTAAACACGTGATTGTACTCATGATAACAAACAACCTTTACAATAGGACCAAACCTGAAATCGCGAAAAAAAAACAGCTTTTCAGTACATTTTGAAAAGTTGGGCGAGGTCAAATTGCAGTTTTGGATAAAATAAAACAATGTGATCGTAATGTTAGTCTTTATTACAAGACGAACGAATTGCATGTGAATGCAAAATAGTCTCGTGTGCCTTACCGTGCTTACCTATAAATAATATTTGTAACTTTACAATACTTAACAGTTTCGTTCTAGTTAATAAAATCTATGACGTTACCAACTTAATATTAGGTTCCTCTTGCTCTGAGTAGGTTACGTTACAGTGTTGAGCGGTGCCGGCGCCGGCGCCAGGCAGCGCGCGAGTCGCGTCCGCGCGACTTTAATATTCATTGCATCATCAAGTTGGGGCATAATATAATACAATTTGAAGCTACAGCGCACAGCGCACAGAAATATTGCTATAGAACTATAGATTATTTATGTAATGTATTTTGTACCTAACTGTGCTATGCAAAATAACTTGAAGTGCTAGATAGGCGTCAGTGGTGGAATCAATTAAGATAATTCTATACAAATAAACAAAATTGAAGTAGGTATCTGTTTGTAATTTCAAACTAACAGCTTTTTACTAAATGCATAATTTCAAAAAATATACCTAAAAGCGTAGGTACTTTAAAAAAAATAAAATAATAACAAGTGTCGTAACACTTATTTTTTATTCTTTAAATTTTTGCCTGTGTCAGTCTGTCTGTTGGTTTCGGCTAATCTCCGAAACGGTTGGACCGATTTTAATGCAGATAGTTGATGGTTATTAGGAGTAATTAGGCTAGGCTACTTTTTTAGAAAAATAATGAAGGTTTCGTGCAAAACAAATCAAATCCTCTCTTTCTTATTTCAATCGAATTTTGTAAACAATTTAGAGTCTAAATTGTTTACAAAATCCGATTAATTGAAATAGGGAAGTAAGTAATATTTTTACAATAATTTCTTAAACTTTAAATATTAGAGGGAGGACCATTTTTACTACTTTAGAAGCAAATATCTTATAACCATTGACTGAATTGCTTATTAGTCTGTCTAGATTCTATCAGTTAACTAAAGTTCTTCATAGTTAACTACAATGTAGTATATACTGTAGACTACATTGTAGTTAACTATTAAGAACTTTAGTTTTTATTAATAGCTATAGGAAAACACAACCATTCACTTAAGAAAATAAGTTTAAGTAAGTACTTACCCCCAACATTATTTGTTATGAGCTATCGATAGACACCCCAGACAATATTCGTAGATTTTTTCATTCCTCAGTTATATTGTAAGGAGGGGCCCTATTTTTATTTTTTTAATTCTATTTCACATCGTATTTGTGTAGCGGTCCATAGAAGGCACCTGGTGGCCTACCATGACGTCTTAAAGCAGGACTGTTTTAATTTTATTCCAGAGTGAGAAAGAGATGGCGCTACACGTCCTCTATAGCTCCGTCACTTTCTCACACTGGATTGACATTAAAACAATCCTGCTTTAGGAGTCATGGTAGGCCACCTGCTATCCAAATGTCATGTTGTGCCTACAGTCTCGGAGTAAAGCGGCTGTGATATACGGACAGACAGATGGGCAGGATGAATGTATAAGGGTTCGTTATTAGCCATTTGGCAACGGATTACGGAACCCATAAAACTCTCTTTGTTTTCAGAATAAATTCAATAACACACTAAACATCTTACAGCTTATGTTCCGAAGTTCGTCGGACAACTCAGTGGTTCTCATCTTCGATAAGTAATACAATGTGTATTAAGCAATACAAATGTAAACAGTGCATCACCTAGCTCATAAATAATCTGGATAAAAGTCGTAACCGTAAGTCCAGCGTAGGTACCTACTACTTTCATTGAATGAAGTATTAACATTGAGCGTGTACCATACACCACACTGCAGCAGTACATGACGTGCAAGAGGGGGAGCTCCGGCACCGGCACAATTATAATAATGTCGTATTTACAATTTCTGTACAAGTCGTCGTTCGAGTCCCTATCTATATCTAAAGTACGATCAGACCGTCAGTTAAGTCTACGAGGGGTCGTGACACTAGCGTTTTGCTAATCGATATTATATTAAATGAGTTATGTACACGAGCGTGTAGCGGTGCGGGGTGCGGGCGCGGTGCGGGCCGTTCACTTGCTCTCTTCCAGCAGCACCAGGTCGTCGGCGACCACGTCGGACACGTGCAGGTACACGATCCAGTACATCAGGTTGAAGCACACGAAGCACACCGGGAACACGATGCGCGAGTACTTGTCGATGTCCGACGGCGTCATGCCCAGGAACTTGCCGTAGTCCTGCAAGCACACACGAGCACTCGTAACGAGCCGTGCCATCGCCGTTAACGACATGCGACAGCACCGCACGGTATAGCGGTACCTTGGTGGGCTGTAGCGTGTGCAGCTGCGGCGCGGGCGCGTCCTCGATGGAGCTCTCCAGCGTGCCGCCCTTGGAGTGCGCCTTGGGGTCGCGCACCTTGTAGCGCACCTCCTGCAGGTGGCGGCCGCAGCGGTCCAGGGAGGGGTGCGGGGGGTGCTGGTGGCGCGGGGGCGGCGGCGGCGCGCCCGAGTGGCGCGGGGGGGGGGGCGCGCCGCGGCCCAGGCTGCCGCCCTTGCTCAGCGAGTGCGCGTCCCACGGCGCCGGCGTAGGTGGCACCATCTCCGCCGGCATCTTCTTCTCCGACATTATCTTTTGTATCGCGACGAAGCGCTGTTTCCTCATCTGTATCCTCTTGGACATATACCCCACCGTCGCGTATTCTGAAACGTTACAGAGTCGGTTAGAGAGCGGGAGGCGGAAGGGTCGCGGGCGGTCGCTCGCGCGCCGACACTCACCGAGCAGACTGGTGAACACCATCACGAAGCAGGTGCCGAGGTACACGTCGATGGACTTGACGTAGGAGATCTTGGGCAGCGCCGCATTAGTGGAAGACATGAGCGTGGTCATGGTGAGCACGGTGGTGACGCCGAGCTGCACGCGCGCCGGCGTGGCGTTGCGGTTGAGCCAGAACGACACCCACGAGATGATCACGATGAGGCCGGATGGGATGTAGATCTGGATGAGGTAGTAGCCCATGGAGCGCACGAACTGGATCTCGCACGCCAGACGGGAGTAGTTTCCTGAGGTCGTCGACGGTAGAGTACAGGGCTCGATTAGCACATGAGGCAGAGAGAGTGTCAACTAACGTTCAGACTAAACTAAGTCTACTGGAAGAGCACTGTATTACACGCAATCATGCGTTACTTTATGAAACGTAAGGAAGTAGTTCGCACCTGTTGTGAGAGATATCTCCATGGCGCGTTGGCGATGGCCCAACACCTTGAACTGCGGGAGCGACACTTCGTTAGAGACGCCCACCGAGTTGGGTCCCTCGTTCCATTTGTACCGGATGTCCCTCATGGTGTAGCCGACTGCGGCGCAAAGAGGGGTAAGGGGCGGGGTGTCGGACGAAGCGCGCGCGGGCGCGGCGGTCGTGTCGCGCGGGCGCAGACGGGGCGCGGTCGGGGCGCGGGCGGGGCGCGGGCGGGGCGGCGGGGCGGGCGCGATACTACTGCAGCGGTTACCTGTGCTGAGCGTGATCACGGTGGCGCGCTGTCGGTGGCCGAGCACTCGGAACTGCGGCAGCTGCACTTCGCTGCTCATGCCGACACTCGATGCGCCGTCTTTCCAAACGTACAGTATGTCGGTCATCGTGTATCCGACTCCGGGGACATGCCAAACACAAAACGCTATCACTCGCGCCTCGAAGCGACGCGCCGAACACGCGGCCCACTGGCGCCGAGACGAGCCGGGCGACGCGGCGACGATGCGCGCCGCTCGAGTCGACCCGGCCGATGATAGAAAAATACGTCGTAACTACCGTGCGCAACTACGTGTATGTGATGGGTGCGGGCGGTGGTGCGGTGGTGCGGTGGTGCGATGGTGCGGTGAGTGAAGGGCGGCAAGCGCTAGCGCATGCAGTGGCAGCGGGGTGCGGGCGGAGTGCTGGCGCCGTGCCCCGTCGCGCCGAGCGCGTGGACCTGCCCGCGCGGGTGCTGTAGGCGGAGGGCGCAGGGCGGTGCGCGACACGACGCAAGCCGGGTGCCGTGCGCGGCGTCGTGTGCGGCACGCGGCCGGTCGAGGGTTGCTCCGTGATCACAATACACACACACGAACATCGGTGTACATCGTATAAGTACGTTACTATTTTTCTATCATCTGTGAGACGGTAGCTTCTGACGAGTGTTTAAATCTGTCAAAATTTTACAATTCGCATGTAAAAGTTTTTGAATACATTATTCCGATTAATGTGGTCGCCGTCGTCTCACCCTACACGAAGAGTTACAAACAAAGTGGTATTAATAGAACACAAAACTTGCACAAAGTTGTCGTAGTACCTGTGCGTCAAGGCACATCGCATGGTACTCAAACAACTTGCCCACGCGCAGCGTAAGGACGGCAACAGTAAATAGGTTCAGCCGCGCTGAAGTAAGTCGGGCGCTGAACGTAACGAGGGGACACTTACAGCTCTCGATCTCGATGTGGCACAGCTGGCGGTCCATGGGGAAGTACTGCAGGTTCATGGGGCAGGAGGCCGTGATGGTGAGCCTGCAACAGACGTGAGCGGACAGTGCGGGGCAGGGAGCGCGGCGGGCCCGCGCCGACCCGCGCACTCACCGTATGCTACGCGTGATGGAGCCCGAGTGGTGGATGCGGATGAACTCGTTGCTGGTGGTGGCGGTGTGGAAGTACGATTGCTTCTCGTTCACGAAGAACGTGTCGGGCACCCAAATGTTGCGAATGAACTCGGAGCCCACGGACAGCTGCTCTACGCCGGCACGCTTCTTGTACGCGAGCCGCGGGTCCGTCCAAAACTGTCTGAAGTAAAAATCCAACGTGAAGTCCTGAGGGAGAGACATCGCACGTTATAGTATGGGCGGCGGGCTGCACACAGTTATACACAGTGGAACAAGTTCGTAGCAAAATACTTTACGGGTACATGGACTAGGTATACTAAGATTTAAACACTGTACAACATCGAATAGGTACACAAAAAAGAGCGACAAGCTTCAGTTAGTTTTCAAAAAGTGAAAAGTGCACGCAGAGTGTTGTTAGACGTCAGACGTCAAGTGTGAGCACACGCATTCCGGACTGCAGACCGCGTGCACCTGGCGGGGCTTGGGCGCGCGGCGGAGTGTCCGGCAGACGTGTCAGTCCTTGTGACGGCTCGCAGCTCCTGCCGCATGCCACCTCGGTTCAATAAGAGCTCACAACTACCTAACTCCTCACCGACCCAGTCATTTTATTGCAGAGCTTAATGCTGAAGTAAAATGGTCACTGATTAGATTACTCACTGACATGAGCTCATTTTTCATAAATCGTAAACGAATATTATGATAATTTAGCGAGTAAGTATTATACATTTGTATATAACAGCGCTGAACTAGTTAAGTTCTAAACGGGCAAGTCACGAAACTCACGGAAGAGTCATTAAAGTAGGCAGCACGCGGCGCCAACATGCGCCTCTCTCCTACTCGCTGAGCTACACACGGCCGAGCGCCTCAGAATGCCTACATTAATGTAGTTAATACAAGGGTGTAGTCGGTGGTGTAGAGTGTGGTGTGGTGTGGTGAACATAAAGGTGCTGGTAGCGTGCGCGCGTCGTCTCGTAGGCGCGTGGAGCGCCGTGCGCGTGACCACGGCACCGCGCTGCTGTCCATAGCGGTTCAATGTTCACATGTCGCTTATGTTACACATATTACGTACTACGATTAGATGAGTTAAGACAGAGAAAGAGGGGATAACTAGTACAAATTTATAACAAATTGTAAGTAATCATCGGTGCTAATGCTCAAACTGTAGACACCTAGTAGTACAGGAGCGCGCGCGGCCGGGCGGCCGCCACCTCGGCAACCTCCACCGTTAACTCAGAGTTTCTCATTACTGAACAGGGAACATGAACACATTTAATCGTACTTCCAGCTGCGTTTACTGTTATAATAGCTTTGCAAACGACCGCGGACAGATGAAGAGTTAAGCTCAAAAGAGAGCGTGGGAGTGCACACCTATTGATCGCGGAAAGGCAAAAATAAACTATTCCGTAAGTCGGAACCGGACCAATCTTTGCAATTATTTTCTATCGAGCCGATTTCGTCCAATTATGTATCGAGTCCGTCCAATGTCTTTGAAATATGATGAATATTAACATCCTATATTTTTTTCGATGTATATGTATGAGCAAAGTTTTTCTTAATTAAAAAACTGCTTAAATAACATTAATTTCAACAAATTAGGTGTTGTCAGCCCCATAATGACTTGAATGAAGAATGGTGAACGTGAGATTACTCAGCGTTACTTATTTAATTTAGCTCTGAATGATGCAGTGATGACAACAAACTGTACTATATCATGATAACGAGATTATATAAAGCTCTACTTATAATTATTTTTGATGCGTGTTTTCCAAGTACCTAGGGTAAAATCCAAAAATGCCTTTTTCTAAATTCCCGCCGTATAACTTTCCGTTCTCATTTTCTAAACTGGAGTGGAATGGGCTAGGATACATTTATTCTGAGCTCATTTCGTCCGCCGTAGGTACGTCGTCGGTGGTAACACTTAGTCCGGTGTAGCTACCACCGACGCGCGCCTGACTGTATGGCTGTACGCTCGCTGGAAGCAGCGCGGTGGAGTCGCTTGGAAGGGGCAGCCGGGGCCGGCGCTCGGTGCGTCTGTATCAGTTCACAACAGTAATGCCACAGTCAACACGAGCGTTACCAGTCATCGACCAGATCACTAGGAAACAACACGAAAGCGAACAGATCCATTAACGCGACATGCTCGCAGCCTCGCGTCTGGGGCTGCTGCGGGTGCGGCGCGAGAGGTGCGAGTACTGGGGCGAGTACCATGAGCACTTCCGACACGGAGCTGATAGAGAGCACATACATGGTGACGCCCACCTCCACCGGCGGACCTGCAAGCAAGCCCACATGTAGTACTAGTTCGATCCGGCGGCGCGGCGCGGCTCGGCGCGTCCATGCGGTGCGGTGCCACGTGCCACGTGCCCCATGCCCACATGCCCACGTGACCTCTTACTACTTAGAATAGTACTGCTAGCTAGGTACCATTTGCACTTCCGACAGAGAGCTGATGGACAGCACGTACATGGTAACCCCCACTTCCACTGGTGGTCCTGGAAACGATATCACATTCATAACACGACAACGTATCGCATCCATCATTTGGAAGCAAGCTACGCTAATCGATAGGTGCCAGCGGTTTCGTGCACAGTGTGCAGTGGTGCACCGCACGCCATACTTCGGCTGGTCCTGCACAACAATAAGTGCATTAGAACCATTGGCTTACACTTAAACACCCATCGAACAAAATTAAACAACCCGAACGCGTCTGGTTCTTGAAGCTCATCCACAATGACTCGAACTTAATGTCGTGGCTCGTGGCACCTGCAAGTATGGCCATAAAGCGTTGAGGCAAAACAAAATGTCAATCAGACTGGTCGAACAGCGTGTGAGAAGGTAACTGCACGACATCAGACTGCGCGGTGGTCCAAAATGTTAGTTGATGCAACCAGAATGCTACACAAATCATCTTTATGAAGAAGAATTTTAGAGCCGAGCTATGCCGTAATGACTGCTGCTACTCACAACTGATTGTAAGGTGTTGGTAGGTACCTCCACGCCGTGCGTACCATTTTGTGATTCCCTCATGCTCATGTTGACTCACTAAGTTTTATTAGTCATGTCAGTATTTCGCCTTCGCCTTAAACGCAGTTAGTTCCATGTGAGCTGATGAGCTTACAACAATTAATTAAGTAATATATGTTCTAGTCAAACTGGTGATCTGATCATGTTCCATCGCACTGCATTGTCTTTATGGTTCGGCAGTCATTTTGTCTGCATCAACTAATTTAACTAACTACATTCCGCGATTACCACAACGCGTTAAGGTCAAATTTTAAGTACCGTTATAGCCAAAACGCGTTGTGGCCAATGTGGCCAGAAACCACTGCACGAATTTCGGGTTGCCAATGAGATTTAAGAGCCAAAACGCGTTGTGGTCAATGTATTCGTTCAAACAGGGTTTTCTATCCTTGCCCTGTATGTTATGCATAAATATAATATATTTAATAGTCATAAAGCTACGGCTACTTCACATTTATTATTGATAAGCTTTAGGGATCCCAGAAGTCCGTCAAACTCAAAGATAAAGCTGCCATATCGACCGGCCACATTACCGTGGTGGCTGGATGAGGAGCTACCTTGTGCAGGTAGCTGCGTATTCAGATATCGACCGGCCACATTACCGTGGTGGCTGGATGAGGAGCTACCTTGTGCAGGTAGCTGCGTATTCAGATATCGACCGGCCACATTACCGTGGTGGCTGGATGAGGAGCTACCTTGTGCAGGTAGCTGCGTATTCAGATATCGATATAGCTCAACTTAATAGAATCGTTTGTAAGTAATACAGTAGATCAATAAAGTAAAAATATTGTATGCGTTTCTGCGTCAGCAGGCAACTTATGAATGTCCATTAAGAACATATTTTTCGAGGTATGTACTTAGACAAAAATTAAGGTAGATATTAAGTAGGTACAAAGTTTGGTTTTTGATCGATATTCCTAACTGTATTGCTCTACTGCGCGTCACGCGTCACGGTCAACGCTAGCGTCAGCAATAGGATCAGGACGATCCGTGGAAGCGAAGAGGACTTTGGACAATTCGGTGTTCATAACCGATGTAAAGATAACGATTGCCACTAACCTCCATAGTTTGGTCTCACTCTCTTGTCATAACTTATGCTGAAGGAGTCCAAAATAGAGGATATATTGACGTCCCCGAACATGCTCCCGCCGCCGCCGCCGCCGCTGCCACAGGAGGAAAACGACACATGTCAGAGATGCGGAGAGAAGCAGCGCAGGCTAGGGGCTAGTAGTACTCACGCGACTCGGTCGGCGTGCGGCAACAGTGCAGCGGCGAGCGCGAACAGCAGCGGCGCGCGGCGGGCGCGCGGCCGGAGCGCGCTCATAGCGCGTGGAGTGCGGGCGGGGTCGCGCGGCGCACTGCCGGCCGCGCCGCCGCGCGCCGCCCGGCCAGCTCGCTCCGCCCGCTATCGATCCGCGCCGACCCGCGTCCCGCGCGCTGCCACACTGCCACAGTGCCACGCTCATCTCGATCGCTTTCTGTTGCACCCTAACGATAACGTCACGGTGCGGCGCGCGGCGGCCGCGACGGTACCATCTCTCGCAGTACGGCCTCATCACTCTCATATCTTTTTAAATAAAACACATATAATATATAGGTGCTTTTCACTTTCTATTGCAATTTAAGACAAGAATAACAGATTCTACGCCACCCAAAGTAAATTACAGGAGTGAGTCTTTCTATGGGTTCCGTACCCAAAGGGTTACCTATTACTAAGACTCCACTGTCCGTCTGTCCATCTGTCCGTCTGTCTGTCACGACGCTGTATCTTATGAACCGTGATAGCTAGACAGTTGAAATTTTCATACAGATGATGTATTTTGGTTGCCGCTATAACAACAAATAACTGAACTAACTGTCCGTCTGTCCGTCTATCCGTCTATCCGTCTATCCGTCTGTCGGTCTGTCTGTCACAGGCTGTATCTCATGAACCGTGATAACTAAACTATAGTATTTACGAAAAAAACCTTTATTTCAGTAATAAACTTCAGTTTAACGAAGTTCAAAGCCATTTTTCTAATATTTTTTCAATAGTGCGCGAAAACAGCTTGCATGTGTCATGGTGTCGGTTCTGACGTCACACCTATTTAAACATGTCATTGCAATGCCATTCATTGTGTCTATGCGTACTGCGTGGTGAAGAAAGTAAACAAAACCTTCCCCTTAATTCCCCCACTCTCTCCCCTCTTTTCGTCGCTTCACTTGAATTAAAGTTCTGGCCAGGTATGAAAAAGATCTGCTTAGCTTTTTCCCAACAATGTTGGCCGGCAATAGACGATTGAAATAATCAACTTCTGAAAAAAATAATGTAACAATTTACATAATAATATAATGATTTTACTAAATAAAACGTAAACGTAAAAAATGTGATTTTCTAAAACATGCTTGGAAATTTGAGCATTATTTTGACAACCTTCTTCGAGATGTAAATCGAAATTGCTGTACTGGCCAGCCATGCGACCAGCGGTCGGCAAAAGGAGGTATTCCTCAGAGCGCATTTTTTTTAAACGCAACCATCTGAGCGCAACTAAGTTATTCCTCCAAAAATTAAAATTAAAAATCTTACATGCTTATTCCTCAGAGCGCAACCATGATGAAAAATAATGAGGGGTATGATGGATTCATTAATTATATCGATAGACAGTTTTATCCTGAGCCTGATGATGTAGGGCCTGCATGAGAATGGGGGGCCATATTACTTTTTTTTCTTCAGTCATTTTTTCTCCTTGTCTACATTAATAGCAATAATTCACTATTTAAGGCAGATAAAATTATGAATTGTACCATTATCAAATCTACGTGAAATCGAAATTATTTTATTGGTCACTTATGTATGCATAGGTACTTTTTTATGTTTTAACTTTGTTTAAAAATTAATTCATGCAAATTTTCCAAAATAAAACAAAGTACACAATATTTGCTGCTAAAAATAAAAACATACAAACACAACACACTCTTAACCTCAATGGTAAAATCCTAGAAAAATCCAAGTCAGAAAAATACCTTGGACTTCTACTGGATAGCGACTTGTCGTGGAAAGCGCACATCGAGAAAATAAGAACTAAGCTCTCTTCCTTAACAGGCGCACTGCGCAGCATTGTTCGTTGTCTTATACCAAAAGTGTCCTATATGATTTATTATTCCATGGTAAAACCTCATTTGGACTACTTAATTGAAGTGTATGGCTGTACATATAAATCCAACCTACAAATCTTACAAACAGCTCAAAATAAAATTATCAAGGTTCTTTTAAATACAACTACCGAACACCTACACTAAAACTGTACGATAACACAAAGCTTATGAATTATTCTCAGATATATAGGTGTAACACTTGTATACTTATACATAAAATATTAAACAAAAACATACACACACAAAAAACTCTTACAAAACAATCACAAATAAAAACAGATACAGAATTAGACAAGCAAATGACATAGCGTTGCGGGCCCCTAGAACAAACTACGGCGTAGGAGTACTATTCTGTATGAAGGAGCACAGCTTTACAACAAATTGCCTCGGCATGTGAAAGATCAAAAATCTATGTATACTTTTAAAAAATGGTGCCGATTCCCTTGTTCACAAACTAAACTAAATTTAAGTTGAATGCATCTTTTTCTTTCTATTTCATTATGAAAAGGACAGAAGATAAAATTAGTTTAATCCTGTCAAATTAGTCAGCACCTGACGTAATTTGATGTAATTTTAGTAGTCAACTTTTTAATCGCGTCTAAAAGTTGTATGGCGCTGATTAATTTGACAGAACGTAACTAAAATTTATCTTCTGTCCTTTTCTTAATGAAATAGAAAGAAAAATATGCACTGAACTTAAATTTGGTTTAGTTTTTAAACAAGGGAATCGGCACCATTATCTAAAGAAACACATTTTAGCGGATTTCAATTTTTAAGCTATCTTCGGGTAGTGTAACAATCTAAACTATTTTTGTTGTGTAACCGTCGCGTCGCCAATGTATCATAAGTAGAAATAAGTTTTTTCTCATAAAAGTGAATGTAATTCTTTTTGAGAAATAAAGTTCTTAAACCATAAATAAATGAACTTGCTTACAGGTAAGTACTACATGATAGATTTTTTCCGTATTTTTTACTAAATGGCTATAAGTTCTACTATAAGCCATTTCAAGGTTATTCATTAATTACCGGACCCCTGTAAATGTATAATTAGTCACGTTATTAAGTCCAAGTCTAAAACAAAGATTTCAATTGAAAAATCAAAGACGAAAAAGCAATTTATTTCCAGGTAAAAATGCTAGTGTTTGTGTGTTATGTATTTTTATATTTCATTTTCGTAAACCTCCAAAACTTCAAACTGGGATATCTTTAATTTCTGAATTCCTATAAAAGTATAACTAAAGACAAAACTGTTCAGGAACGCAAGACGCAAAAAAAAATGTCAACAAAAAGGACTTTGCAAAAAGTTCATAGACAAAAAACCCAGAATCGTCAGCAACGAAATGTATAAAAATGGGTTCACAATAAATAGTAAACCCATTTACGTTTCCAAAAAATCGAGGAAACCATTTAGTAGGTAGTTACTATATACTGTATGAGAATCATACTTCATTGATTTTTCTTGACTTTTATTTTATCACTATCACTTCATTAAGTAAGATTATATTAAAACTAGTATTTACGTGGGTGCGCGAGCTGCGCGCAGCTTGCGGGTTTCGTGTTTTTGAGAAGTAGTCCTTACCCATATAAAATTTTGAGAATCCATAAGAATCCTTAAACGAATTGGAAAATCCATTAAATTCCTTAAAAGATTTTGTAAATTTTCTAAAATCTTTTAAATATTTTGAAAACCCCTAAGAACCCCTAAAAAACTCTAAAAAGTAATTTAAAAAAAAACCTTAATTAAAAACTCAGACCTTTTCCCATTAAAAAAACATTACCCTAAAGTTTGCTTGTCGTCGCCCCTGAGTTACGCTTCACCCACTCAACCTTCGTTACGCTACGGAGGTCGCCGCCGGCTCGCTTCGCTCGCCACCTCCCCTCTTCGCTCTTCGCAGAATCTGCGAGACCGAGTGGAGCGAAGGGGAGAGGTGAAATTGTTTTTTTTTAATTACTTTTTAGAGTTTTTTAAGGGTTCTTAAGGGTTTTCAAAATATTTTAAAGATTTTATGAAATTTACAATATCTTTTAAGGACTTTAATGGATTTTCCAATTCGTTTAAGGATTCTTATGGATTCTCAAAATTTTATATGGGTAAGGACTACTTCTCAAGAACACGACGACATGCGAGCTGGCAGCTCGCGCACCCATGCAAATATTAGTAAAAGCTATATAAAGCTCGATTACCACTGACTGACTCACTGACATAATTGTTCTCCCAGATGGTGGATCGGGAAGTGGGTAATTTTGACAGATTCGTAAACAAATAACTCTCCTTTTCGCCCCCCTTCCTCCCCCTCCCTATCGTATCTCGGAAACAAAGAGACTTGGAACATTTTTTTTTTCAGATTCGTGTAGAGGAAGGAGGCTTGAAAAAGTAAAAACCAGTTTTCAATAGTTGACCCACTTGTCCCCCTTCTCCCCCCTTTAAGTGGATCTCGGAAGTTTGAGAGACTTGGAACATTTTTTTTTGCAGGTTCGTAAGTAGTTGCTAGAGTTGTTGTTCCTAGAGTTGATCAAAATCATTTGTATACCCTCCCCTCCCCAACCTCCCCTAAAATTGAAAGGGCTGTAACTCCATAATGGTTAGAGATAGCCATTGGGTGTGAAAACTGGTTTTTACTTTTCCAAGCCTCCTCTATATGAATCAGTAAAAAACAAAAAATACGGGTCTCTTAGTTTCCGAGATACGATAGGGGGAGGGGAGGAAGGGGGTGAAAAGGGGAGGTTTCGCACTTTTCCCATACACGCGAGAGTTATTTATTTACGAATCTGTCAAAATATACCCACCTCCCCATCCACCATCTGGGAGAACAATTCTGTCAGTGAGTCACTGAGTCAGTGAGTGGTAATCGAGCTTTATATAGTATAACTAGTATTTGCGTGGGTGTGCGAGATGCGCGCAGCTCGCGTGTCGTCGTTTTCTTGAGAAGTAGTCCTTACCCATATAATTTTTTTAGAATCCATAAGAATCCTTAAACGAATTGGAAAATCCATTAAAGTCCTTAAAAGATTTTGTGAATTTTATAAAATCTTTTAAATATTTTGAAAAGCCTTAAGAACCCCTAAAACATCTAAAAAGTAATTAAAAAAAAAAAACAATACCTGAAAATCCTAATAAAATTAAAGTAAAAACCTTAATTAAAAACTCAGACCTTTTCCCATTAAAAAAACATTACCCTAAAGTTTGCTTGTCGTCGCCCCCGAGTCACGCTTACCGCACTCAACCTTCGTTACGCTGCGTAGGTCGCCGGCTCGCTTCACTCACCACCTCCATCCTTCGCTCCACTCGGTCCCGCGAGCTCACTCCACTCAGGACCTACCTAACACTGAAAAGCTATGGTGACCTTAACGCCTCGCTACGATACGCTCACTTTGCTTTACCGGTACCACCATCGGACAGGTTTCGACGCCTACTATAATAATTATTCAAACACCTAGTGGTTATCTCTAACCGTTATGAATATACAGCCCTTTCAATTTTAGGGGAGGTTGGGGTCGGGAGGGGAGGGTATACAAATTTCAACGCCCCTCAATAGTTTTAGGTAAGAATCAAAAGTTTTTTCAGTAGTAAAAATCAGCTACTTGTCCTATTTTCCAAGATACTATAGGGTGAGGGATGAAGGGGGGGTGTTGGGGGAAGGCGAAGTGTAGGGATACATAGAGGGAGATGGGGGAGTCATAGTCTTCATTCAAAATGACGTTATTTCTACTTTTCATGTATTTGGGGAAAATCTGGAAAAATACCCTAAAAATGGGGAAAAAATTTGCATCAGGCAACACTCTTCAACAAAATACACAACCGGTTCATACAACACAATCCAGTCGGGGGATGAAATTAAAGTCCACCATCTTGGATTAAAAAAACGGATGTTATATTCTAAATCAGCACCCTCAAAATTACTCGAAAACGATACCCATTTCAACATTTTGTTGATAAAATCAATTCCTCCATTTGAGAAGTAGATACCCTTCTAAAATGTTGAGAATCCATTATCCATAGCAAGAGAATCCATAGCAGTACAAAAACCCTTAGGAACCCCTAAATCAGTATGAAGCAGTATAAGAACCCTTAAGATCCCCTAAAACAATCTAAAACCTTATTTAAAAACTCAGACCTTTTCCTATTAAAAAAACACTACCCTAAAGTTTGCTTGTCGTCGCCCCTGAGTTACGCTTCACCCACTCAACCTTCGTTACACTACGGAGGTCGCCGGCTCGCTAAACTCGGTCTCGCAGGTTCGCTCCACTCAGGACCTACCTACGGCCCGGAAGGCTATCGTGACCTTATCCCTACGCTACGGGGAAAAGCTTCGGTCGCCCTTCGCTTTACCGGTACCACAACCGGACAGGTTTCAACACCTTCTATAATATTTGTTTAAATACCAAATGGCTATCTCTAACTGTTATAAAGTTACAGCCGTTTCAATTTTAGGTGAGGTTGGGGAGGGCAGGGTATACAAATTTCAACGCCCCTCAATAGTTTTAGGTAAAAACCAAAAGATTTTTCAGTAGTAAAAAACGGGGTGAAGAGGGGGCTGGTAAATGGGGGAGAGGGGGGGTTTTGAAAAATGATTTTGACTAACGCATTGCCCCTTTATATGAATCTGAAAAAAAAAATGGACCAAGTCTCTCAACTTCCGAGATCCGCCTAAAAGGGGGGAGAAGGGGGGCAAAAAGAGCAACTTTGAAAACTGTTTTTTACTATTCCAAGTCTCCTCTATACGAATCCGTAAAAATAACAAAATACGGGTCTCTTAGTTTCCGAGATACGATAGGGAGGGTGAGTAGGGAGGCGAAAAGGGGAGGTTAGGCAGTTTTCACCTACTCGTGAGAGTTACTTGTTTATGAATCTGTCAAAATATACCTCCCTCCCCCTCCACCACCTGGGAGAACAATATGTCAGTGAGTGAGGTTTCGGAAACCGGAAATGGCACGGCTGCCATCTTGAACTTCTGAAATATCACAATTTTCCTAAAGTAACCTACCGCCCACAAGCTACCGGTCAGTAAAAAAAAGGTGGCGGTACGTTGATTTTGGTAAAACAAAAGAATTCGCCAAAGTCGGGTCTGACCCGAAAATTTAAGCCACAATGGCTCTCAAGGTTGCCAGCTGATAATGATGAAAATGGTCAAATGTCATTTGGGGGACCCCAATGTTGCCGGCTAGTCAAAGACTCCATTCAAAATATTGTTATTTCTACTTTTTATGTTTTTGGGGAAAATCTGGGGAAATTACTTTAAAAGTGAGAACAATTTTTGCACCAGGCAACACTCCCCAAAGTCGGGTCTGACCTACCTACCACCGGAAAACTATCGTGACCTTATTCAGGTCCTACGCTACGGAGGTCACCGGCTCGCTTCACTCGCCCGCTCCTCCCTTCGCTTTACCGGTACCACCACCGGACAGGGTTCGACACCTACTATAATATTTGTTCAAACACCGAATGACTATCTCAAACCGTTATGAAGATACAGCCCTTTAAATTTTAGGGGAAGTTGGGGAGGAGAGGGGAAGGGAGGGGAAGGTATACAAATTTCAACGCCCCTCAATAGTTTTAGGTAAGAATCAAAAGATATAAGATTTTTTAGTGGTATAAGAGGGGGGGGGGGGGGGGAGTTGAAGGGATTTTGACTAAAGCATTGCTCCTTCATATGAATTTGAAAAAGAAAATGTTCCAAGTCTCTTAATTTCCGAGATCCGTATAATGACAGGGAGAAGGGGGTGTCAAAAGGGGTAAGTTTGAGAATAGGTTTATACTTCCCCGAGCCTCCTCTAAACGAATCCGTATAAAAACAGAACACTGTTCTCTTAAGTTTCGAGATACGACACGGAGGCGGGAAGGGGTGCTAAAAGGGGAGGTTTGGTACTTTTACTCCCCTACTTGTGAGAGTTACTTGTTTACGAATCTGTCAAAATATACCCCGCTCCCCCTCCACCATCTGGGAGAACAATTACTTCAGTGAGTGAGTGGTAATAAACCGGAAATGGCACGGCCGCCATCTTGAATTTCTAAAATGACAATTTTTTTCTTATGTAACCAGGATACTACAAGACGCTGAGATTTATATGACGGAGGGTTTCCCTCTAAAGGTTAGGTTAGGTTAGAAGTAGTTAGGTCAGAAACGCAAAGAATTGCAAGAAGAGCTGAAACAACTATTAGACTAAGGGAAATCAGCATACTTAAAATATGATAAAATTATTATCAAAGAAGAAAACAACGGGCATCCGAATTGAAATCATAACTTTTTCCCTATCACCAAATGAAAACAACCAAATTAAGAACAATACAAGCATACACTCGCACCTTTTTTAGATCAAAAAAAGATGGTCCCGCCCCACAAGAAAAAGAAAAACAAACTGTGCCCTTGAATACAAAAGAAATTTCAGGAAGCAACTCGAAGGAGACATCTAACATAATATAAGCAAGCAGCACAAGCCCCTCTACAAACATCTCTAATACAGCTGGTCACTGCGGAGATTTGCGACCAAAACCCTCCAGAGATACTGATTTCAAATAATAAAATATAACGTGAGGACTCTTTCTTCTAACTCACGACTTATTAAACTTTTAGATTCTATGGAAAATATAGCTAAGATTAGACATAATGGGTACAATATAACATGTGAGGAGAGTTAGAAATTCAATTTGTGAATATTATGAATATTTTATAAATATTCCAGAGATATCTGGAGGAGACACACCTGAAAGAGGATCTTGCTCCCCATTATTTGATTTTTTATTTAATAAATAAAAAAATAAAAAAAAGTAGATTTAATACATTAATATAAATATAATGTAATAATAAAATCGAATAAAGATTCTATATTTTTTTAAGTAAATATTTAAAAATGTATAAATAAGATGTTAGTGAATAAAGAAAATCTAATAATTTAATGTAATAATCAAATCTAACAATGTCATCTTTTTATAATTTTAATTTATGTACTTAGTTTAAATGGCTATAAATTAAATGCTTTTTATTTATTTTATTTATTTATATAACCAGGATACAAGCTACCTGTCCGTGAAAACACGGTATCTGTGAGTTGACTTTGGTAGAACAAAAGAATTCGCCAAAGTCGGGTCTGACCCGAAAATTCAAGCCCCAATTGCTCTCAGGGTTGCCAGCTGAGAGTGATGAAAATGGTTAATGTAGGATAAAAGAAACGAGGAGATAATAACTTGTAGTAAATATATTCAGGAGATCATTTTATATAAGAAAAGCACACAAAGAAGTGACAAGGAATCACAGCTGACCAAAGTACTACAGAACATACTTTTCTTAAATTCAAATTTACACCATAGACACATATACAGAAAGTTTGTATATCTAATACACCCTCATAAATTTTAATTTAAAAACACTAAAATATATCCAAATCAATAATCTTTAACACCTAAACCAGTAATGCACTTGTAGTGCTTGACACTACACAATGGTTTAGTGAGAACGTCAGCTATCATGGATTCAGTGGGTACATGTCTCAGTTTGATGTCTTTGTTATCTCGTAGCACTTCCCTAATATAATGATGCTTTATATCAATATGTTTACTGCGTGCGTGAAACATTGGGTCTTGAGCCAAACATATTGCTCCTTGATTATCGGCATGAACAACTACTCGAGTGTACCTCACAATTCCTAGCTCCCTCATAAGACTATTCAAATAAACTGCTTCTTTCATACATTCAGATAGACTTACGTATTCAGCCTCACAAGTCGATGTAGCCACGCTACGTTGTTTCCTTGATTGCCACGATATACTCGCACCACCTAAAATTAAAGCATATCCAGAATATGATCGCCTATCTAACACACAATTAGCCCAATCAGCATCCGAAAACCCTTGAACACAATAACCAGTTCTCTTGTATACAAGACTGTGTCGCATTGTCCCTTTAAGGTAACGTAATAAACGTTTCGCTGATTTCCAGTCGCATATTTCCGGTTTCGTTAATTTTTGGCTTAGTTTACTCACCGCATTTGCAATATCGGGCCTAGTTGCGTTGCTCAGATAATTTAAGCAACCTATTAGTTCTCGATAAGGCCATATTTCGTCATTTTCTGAATCACAATTTTCTTCGGTTTTTACTTTCGAATTAATTTCCATAGGTGTTGCACATTTATTACATTTTTCCATATTAAATTGTTTTAATAATTTTTTAATGTAATTTTCTTGTGACAATATAATGACATTGTCATTTCTTATAATGTCTAATCCTAAAATATATTTCGCCTGACCATAATCTTTCAAGTCGAACTCCTTTGACAGCTCATTTTTAAAATCGATGATTAAACCTCTTTCTTGGCTCCCAATTAAAATATCGTCGACATATATTAATACAAATAAGAAAGTATTCCCATTTTGCTTTAAATAAAGGCATGGTTCGTTCAGACTCTGCTTCAATCCCATTTCAGTGAGTTTCTTGTTCAGCCTGAGATTCCATTGACGTCCAGCTTGCTTCAAACCATACAATGATTTCCGCAATAAGCATGAATCGCAACCATTATCCAATTTACTAAGCATGTCCTGCGCATGCTTTCTAACGATAGGATCTTCTCCCTCACGATTCATAAGCTTAATTAAACTCTCTCTTAATAGTTCTGGAATTTCCATGTAAATCTCTTCATCTAATGAACCATTTAAGTAAGCAGTATTAATATCTAATTGGTGAATTTCCAAGTCCAATTCAACAGCGAGAGCCATTAATAATCTGACGGTGTCCAGTCTAGCTACAGGCGCAAACGTTTTCTCGTAATCAACCCCATATCGCTGGCTAAAACCTTGAGCCACAAGCCTAGCTTTCTTCTTAAAAGTCTTGTCGACATTCTGTTTTGTCGTTAAAACGTAACGACAACCAATGATGTTTCTGTTTTTCGGTCTTCTAACGATATCCCATGTCCCTTTTTGAACTAGACTCCTAATTTCAGATAGTATAGCTTCCTCCCACTCTGGTTTATCATCACATTTCAGAGCATTTTTCAAACTCATTTCAGCTGAACCAACAAAATCTGCAGCATCATTTGAATCATTAAAATTTATTGGTTGTTCAACTTCGGTCATTCGATAGATTTTCCTTGGACGGCCTGCACTACCTGTGCGTAATAATTTGGGTCTACCAGGAGCTCTTTTCATCATCCTTTGTTGATCAATTTGTCCACGCGTTCCAAGCGTTCTTGATTCTACTAGATGATGATCAATATTTGAAGGATTTGTCTCAGCATTCTGTTCGCATCCTCTCGATTCTACAGAGTATTCTTGACATTCGCTCCAAATCTCATCGTCTACTTGTTCTATTTGATTATCATGTTCTTCCGGTGGAGTACACTTTGAAAATTCGATATCAATGAACTCTTTATCCGTATCTTCTTTAACATTCGACGATCCTGGCTCTTGTGTCGAGATCTCGTGACATGAATAATCATTTTCGTGAAATCTCACGTCTCTTGCAACCATGAATTTTCTTCGCTCTGGAATCCATACTCTATATCCTCTCGCATTCTTTGGATATCCAACAAAGATACCAGAAATTCCTCTTGCTGTGAACTTATCCTTATTTGGGTCTTTATTTAAAATATGTACCTTGGTTCCAAATTTTCGAAGGTAATAAATCTTCACTGGTTTCTCTAGCCATCTTTCATAAGGAATATCACCATGTAGACTGCTTGTAGGACAACGATTCCTGATATAACACGCGGTATCCACTGCATCTGCCCAAAAACCTGCGGAAAGATCTGAACTTAGCAACATACACCTAGCCATTTCTACTAGAGTCCGATTCATTCTCTCAGATATTCCATTTTGTTGCGGTGTCCGAGCAACTGTCAGTCGTCGCATTATTCCAGCTTGTTTCAAATATTCGTCGAACTCAGCGTTACAATATTCACCTCCATTGTCGCTTTGAAGATATTTGATTTTTAATCCGGTAAGATTCTCAACTTGACTTTTGTACACCTTGAAAGCTTCTAAAGCTTTACTTTTCGTACTTAGAAAATATACCTCACACCAACGTGTACAATCATCAATAAAAGTAATAAAATATTTCGCACCTCTTACAGACTCACATCTCATCGGACCTACAATGTCAGAATGAATTATTTTAAGTTTTTCAGCGCAAGGACTCCCGGAATTAGAAAAAGGTAACGCGGTCATTTTTCCTTTAGTACATATATCGCAATCAAGTAAGCTCTGTACTTTGGTTGTGTCATTTTTGAAACCCAATTTAGTTAAAAGTTTATCGACATCCTTACCATTTAAATGTCCTAAGCGTTCATGCCAACTACGTATGTCGACATTTGCATTACTTAAACTAAATGAATATTCAGACCTATTTAAACAATACAAGTTCCCTTTGCGATGGGCACTCAATTTAATGTTGCCGTTTTTGTCAATCACATTTGCTACACTGTGTTTAAATGTGACATCACAACCATCGTTGGTTAACTTGGCTACAGATATTAAATTTGTTCTTAGGTTCGGAACATAAAGTGTATCGCGTAATTCAATTGCGGTCTTCGAGTTTTTGTTACATGCCGACAACCTTACAGTACCCTTACCTTTTACTTCAGTACTTACATGCGTAGCTAAATTAAGTTCTCCGGTAATAATAGTTAAAGTGTCCCTGAACATACTCGCATCATTACAAAGGTGAGACGTGCACCCACTGTCAAAAATCCAGTCATCTTTTTGTGCATTTACAGCATTACATACTTCTAAATCTGAAACATTAAAAGTAATTAGTGCTTCGTCCACGTCCACATGATGTGCTACTGCCACATCCTTTTGTACCTTCTTTTTGTTCGGACATTCTGATGCTTTATGTCCATGTTCGTGACATTTAAAACATTTATATTTAAATCTTTCTCTACTGGTAGTTGGGTTAGTTTTGTTTCCAACTTTTGCGCTTTTATTTAATTTCTTAAAACCATTTTTCACATATGTATTCATGACGCCTTCATTTTGAGATTTATTTATCTCTCTGGATTCGTGCTCTTCTAATATTTTAATCTTCAATGCCTCTGGCTTCGGCAACTCGTCTCTCGACTCAATGGCACATCTAAAGCTTTCAAATTTTTTAGGTAAACTATATAATAACATTATAGACAGCAAGTCGTCGTTAATATGTATACTCATTTCTGCCAGTTTATCAACAGCGTCGAAAAAACTATTTAAATGATCTCGTACATCACCTGTTTCCGACATTTTGTGTAACATAAGCCGCTTTAGAAGTGTGGCCTTCTTAGCAGGTCCTTTCGAAGCATAAATAGACTCCAATTTTAGCCAAACTTCTCTAGAACTGATACAGCCCCTAATATGTCGAAGTTCAGAACCACGCATCGACAAAATTAAATCCGCTTTGGCTTTTTCATCCTCTGCTTCCCAATTCTTAGCTTCTCCTATTTCTGACGGTTTCGGTAGTTTACCACTAGTAAATTTCCATCCATCATTTTTAATTAGGATCGCTTGGACCTGGATTCTCCAGCTGTCATAATTTTCCTTGTTCAGGGGCTCGATCCTAAATAAACTGCTCATCGTCGCTCCTTTTTCACAAATAATTACTTAACTGGATAAAATTTTCTCTCCTGACGTACCTCTCCAGACTTTTCACTGGATCTTCGTTATTCTTATCCCTCTTTCGATCTCGGCGATTGGGTGTCTGGATGACTGGGTGTCTGGGCCCATAACCAATGTAGGATTAAAGAAACGAGGAGATAATAACTTGTTGTAAATATATTCAGGAGATCATTTTATATAAGAAAAGCACACACAGAAGTGACAAGGAATCACAGCTGACCAAAGTACTACAGAACATACTTTTCTTAAATTCAAATTTACACCATAGACACATATACAGAAAGTTTGTATATCTAATACAGGCTGCAATGAATCAATAGAAGATGCTGAAATCATACCGCAAGGGTATCAAATCTTACGATGCGACCGAATGGGCGGACGAAAACAAGGAGGCGCGTTTCTCGTGGCCACACACGGGTTCGAGCTACGTAAAGTGATAGTTCCTGGTGACGTCAATGTCGATAGATGCGCTTTTGAAACGATTTGTGCTACCGTACATAGCCGTAATAGATATTTGTTTTTGTGTTGTGTGGTTTATAATCCTCCAAGCAGTAGCGAAAATGATTATATGATTTTGTTTAGAATTATTGAACAGTTATGTGTTAAATATAGGGACGTTGTTGTTTTAGGAGATTTTAATTTACATTCTTGTAATAATAATGTGATCAATTGTTACGAATATTTTCTTTCTTTTTGTGAATTCATACAGACAAATTACGTACCTAATTGCAATAGCCGTCAGTTGGATTTAGTATTGTGTTCATTGAGTGTGGGTGATGTGCGCGTGAGTGCGGCGGACGACGCTGACGCGCTTGTGCCAGTGGACCCCTACCACCCGCCACTCGTGATAAGCGTTCCCAAAGGTAAGTGCGCGCATTCGGACTGTAAATCCACTGTCCACACGCCTCCAGACCATGCAGTCACAAAATCAAATGACTTGTGGCCGCAGTGGAGTTTTGCCAAAGCCGATTATCCTTTATTATACTCGATGCTATTATCAACCGATTGGGGTTCGATGTATAACTTACATGACCCAGAGGCGGCGGTTCAATATGTTTATAACACCATAAATAATACTATTGATAGTTGTGTTCCAAGGAAAAGGAAAATATGTGTAAATTCTAGGTACAGGTACCCGGAATGGTATACAGGTGAAATTATTCATTATATTAGAAAAAAGGCAATGTTGCATAAGAGGTTCAAAGAAAGTGGGGTAAGCAGTGACTACGAAATGTTTGCTCGGTGTAGGGCGGCGGTAAAGACGATGATAGTGCATGCCCATAACCAGCACCAGGAGTGGGTTCAACAACATTTTAAAAAAGATCCTAGATCTTTTTGGGACTATGTGAGGTCTAAAAAAGCAACAGTTAACCGTAAAAACATCATTAAAGACGGCAACATTTTACCTTATTCAGAGTGTGCTAAAGAGTTCGCGCAATACTTTTATTCTGTCTACAACAGTCAGCAGCCGCGTCTCGACGTAAATGCAGCGGTAGCCTCAAGCGGCGGGAACGGCTCGCGGGTTCACATAGGTAGCCTAGCATTGAGTCAAGTAACGGATGCACTTACTCGGCTTAAACCAAAACGAGCAGCGGGGCCGGACGGAATTCCTGCTTTTGTAATTAGGGATTGCCGCGCTGTATTAGCGAAGCCACTCTTACACCTTTTTAATCTATGCATTGAGTCCTCATATTTCCCCGAGAGTTGGAAAATCACGCGCGTTATCCCAATACCTAAGGGTGGGATGAATTCAGACGTCAGTGGTTATAGGCCGGTGGCAATCCTGTCAACTCCAGCAAAAGTTTTTGAGTCGACCATACAAAGGTGCATATTAGAACAAGTGTTCAGTTCACTATCGGACGCCCAGCACGGATTTCGACCGGCGTGTAGCACAACCAGCAATTTACTGAACTTTATGACGTACGTGGTTCCAAATGTTGATGCTGGAGTACAAGTCGACGCTGCCTACTTTGACTTTAAAAAAGCTTTCGATTTGGTTGATAATGACATATTATTATAAAAGCTGGCAGCAATCGGATGTACTCCTAAGTTGCTGCAGTTCTTTGCTAACTACATGAGGGATCAACAGCAGTTCGTAGAATATGCTGGTTGTAAATCTGAGCCCTATTATACTAGATCAGGAGTAAGCCAGGGCAGTAATGTAGGTCCGCTGAGTTTTATTATTATGATAAATGACCTGCCTGAGGCTGTCAGGGTTGCCACTTGTCTATTATTCGCGGATGATCTTAAGTTGCTCATGGCCATTAAAGATAAAAGTGACTGTGCACGATTGCAGCAGGATATAGACTCTGTAGCTGAGTGGAGTAGGAAAAATAAACTGCAGTTTAACGTCGAAAAATGCTCAGTCATAAGTTTCAGCAGAATGAGAGAACCACATCATCACGAGTACAAGCTAGAGGGCACATCAATTGAGCGGGTAGAAAAGGTACGCGACCCGGGTGTACGCCTGAACACTGAGCTAACATTTCGTGACCATATTGTAAATATTTGTAAGAAATCATACAGAAGTCTGGGTTTCGTTCTTCGACGGGCATCGGGTTTTACAAATATAAAAGTAGTTGCAGCATTGTATAATGCGCTTATAAGATCTCAGCTTGAGTGTAATGCTGTCATATGGGCTCCACATGAGACTAAATATAGTCTCATGTTGGAGCGCATACAAAACAAATTTACCAGATTTTTAATAAGAAACTTTACGGTGTCTATCCTTTCTATCCGTTGATGTACCCGACCTTATTCGTTATCGGTATGGTCGGGTACAACAAACTCGAGACAAGGAGGGACCTAGCTGTAATCACATATGTTTTTAAACTATTACGTGGTAAGACATACACAGACAGACGTATCTCTTTCAAAACACCGGAATTATTTCCGGTGTTTTGAAAGAGATACGTACGTAAATGTGCCTGACAATTATGTATTGCGGCGCCGGAAGCCACGGTTACTAGCGGTGCCTCACGCACGAACCAACTTGCTCAGCAAAGCGCCACTGACGCGCGCCTTGCACGCACTGAATGACACTGCTGTCAAGATCACGAGATCACGATCAAGATCAGATTCATGAATTCACAAAAACAATGTTGTATGTATAATGTTATTTAAAATAGTTTAATTAATTACCACACTAACGCATTAGGAATTCCCTGTAATGTTAGTTGTGTTTGTGATAAATAAATAAATAAATCTTGTTTTTCTGAAAAGTCATAATTTTTCCGAAATTTCAAAGATATAGGCCACCGACCGGTGTAATTGGTGTTGCCAACTTTTGAAATCGGTAGAACAAAAACAAAACAATTCGTCAAAGTTTAGTGCAAAAAGTCGAAGATTTCAAAACGTCCTATCGCAGCCACCATCTTGTTTTTTTTTTTTTTTATACAATCTAATACCTTATTTAAAAAAACTCAGACCTTTCCCCATTAAAAAAAACACTACCCTAAAGTTTGCTTGTCGTCGCCCCTTTTTTTTTTTTTTTTTTTTTTTTTTTTTCGGATGGGAAATCATCAAATGACTTCTCCCGCTCTGGGCGGAGCAGGAGGGAGTGTCAGACTTTTACTGACTAAAACCCATCCATGTTCCTTCATCGCCCTTTGTGTTCCGGGGCCACGGTATCTCTTTCGAATAGTCCCGCAACCCCGGCAGGCATCGGTCCTTTCGGACCCCTTCCTTTTTGCTGACTCTCTTTGAGGCGCGCGTGGAACACGAACGCGCCGTCGACACGGCCTGTCGTCATGAGACGGACGAGCCGCTGGTTTCGCCGGGGATCTCCAGCATGCGTGCCCCCGTCGCGGTGACCTTAAGCCGGAGGCCCCCGGTGATCCCGAGCTCTCCGAGATCCACCGTCTCCTTCGCCTTCGCCAGCAAGTCGCGGTAAGACACGCCCCTCTTTTCCGCTTCCGGCTGTAGTGTTATTACTACAGCCGCGGTCTTCGGGGCGCGGAGCCTAGCCGCGATCTTTCGCGCCTTGTGCTGGCGTTGCCGCTCCTCATTTCGGGCCTTTTTGGCCGCCTTTCGCCCCTTCTTTTTCTCCCCGACCACCTGCCATCCGGCTTCAGCCGAGGGAGGTGTAGGGGGCTGGGAGGGCGGTGGTGGCGGCGGCGGCTGCTGTACCGCAGGCACTGGCCCATTCGCCGTAGGCACTGGCGTTGGCACAGTGTCCACCTGTGCAGCTGCCTTGCCCTTCCCTTTTTTGGCCGCCTTTTTAGCCGGCGCCGGTTTCGCCGGAGCCGGCTGGACGGGCGCCACAACCCTGCCGGAGGGCTGGCTGGACGGCCCCGGTCCGGGTGCGGTAGCCGCAGCAGCCGCGTATGAGGCAGCCTTCGGGCCCGTGGCTGCCTTGCTTACCGCCAGAGGGGGGCGCAGGACAATTCCCTCCAGGACGGAGAACCGCGCCTGGAAGGAAGCCAGCTCCTGCCGAACCAGGTTCAGGACCTGGTTCTCCACCGGCGCAGGCTGGCTCTGTCGCTGCTGCCGGCCCGCATTATTAGGCGCCACGCGGGAGCCAGCCTCACGCAGACTGGCCAGGTCTGCGTGGAGCTTGGCGTTCTCCTTTCGGAGATCCTTCGTGGCGGCCGTCAGGCGGGCCACCTCCGCCCGCAGCTTGGCCAACTCCTCTCCGCCTATCGGAGGAGGAGGAAGGGGTGGAGGCCCTGCGAAGTTGGCCTCTGCTGCCGCCAAGATGGAGGCGGAAGCCGCGGGTATGGCCTTGAGTTTTGAAGATGTCTTCACCTTCAAGGCCACGCCCCTTATCGCGGCTTCCACCGCCTTTGCAAACCTGGTCTTACGCTCCGCCTCGGAGCCGCCAGGTGCGCCCGCCTCGTCGCCTGACCCGGGAGCAATGTTGCCCGGGTGGCGCCCCTCCTCGGCCAGCTTTGCTGACCTTTCTGGCCTCACGGAGGCAGAGAGCCCCCTCCCCTTGCCCCGGATCCCACCACGCTTGTTGGTGGGGATTTTTCGGGCCGAGGCCTCCTCATCTCCGGATGACGACCCCCGGTCGCCATCCCGCCTGGGCCGCTTGCGGAAGAACTTGCTGTTCTCCGCGGTCGTCCCGGCCCTCGCGCGGCGGGAGCTCCCTGAGCCTCCCGCGCTCGCATCACTGGATGCGACGTCGGATTCCGACGCCGCATCCCTCCTCTCCTCTACTATGGCGGCGGTGTTGGTTTTTGTTTTTAAAAAATCTTCCATAACTGTTCCCACGAGTGTGGGGGAAATAAGGCTCAATCTAGGCAGAGACCCCTGTACCTAGAAGGGCAGATTTTGAATATTTATTACTCGCCAGGGGGTCTGCAGGTACCCTGGCGAGGAGCGCACTAACGACTGATTTGTTCTAAGGAACACCCGTCAGCCATACATCCCCTCGCGGTGCGTCGCCGCTTGGGATTCGGGGTAACTTTTTATAGAGGTTTTCTACCTCGCGGTCCGGGCGGTTAAGCCAAGACCCTCGGTCCCTATCGAAGCCGCGAGACGTGATCCACAGCACTTCGATAGTGGGATTACGAGACTGACGGTGACAGAGAAGGACGCATCCCTCTCTGTCTGCTCGGAGGCAGAGTGAGTGCACACCGAGCCCGCCCTCACTCCTCTGCTATGCCCTCTGCTAAACAGAGGGTCACGCAGAGGAACGCACCGGTGGTCCTGGCAGGACCCCACCCATGTCAGAATAATTAGCCGCGGCAGTAACACTCCCCGAGGGATAAAAGAAAATTCTCATTTCCTCTCATTCCCCGGAGAAGGATACTGCCGCGCCCAGGGTGCACCGGCCCAGCAGCTGCTCTTCCCTCCAGACGTATCGAGAGGGACCAGCAACCGCCAGACACACGTGGAGGACTTCTGACATCGCACCCCTTGTCGTCGCCCCTGAGTTACGCTTCACCCACTCAGTTCGCTCCACTCAGGACCTACCTGCCACCGGAAGGCTATCGCGACCTTATTTGGCTTCGGTCGCCCTTCGCTTTACCGGTACCACAACCGGACAGGTTTCAACACCGTCTATAATTTTTGTTTAAATACCAAATGGCTATCTCTAACCTTTATGAAGTTGGGGAGGGATAGGTATACAAATTTCAACGCCCCTCAATAGTTTTAGGTAAAAATCAAAAGATTTTTCAGTAGTAAAAAAAGGGGTGAAGAGGGGGGGGGGGTGAATGGCGTGAGGGAGAGTTTTGAAAAAAAAATGTTGACTAACGAATTGCCTCTATAAATTGATCTGAAAAAAAAAATTACCAAGTGTCTTAACTTCCGAGATCCGCTTAAACGGGGGTAGAAGGGGAGCAAGGGGGACATTTTTTAAAAATGGTTTTTACTTTTCCGAGCGTCCTCAATACGAATCTGAAAAAAAAAATGTTCTAAGTCTCGAGATAGGGAGGCGGAAGAAGGGGGGCGAAAAGGGGAGGTTTGGCACTTTTTTCCTACTCGTGAGAGTTACTTGTTTATGAATCTGTCAAAATATACCCTCCTCCCCCTCCACCACCTGGGAGAACAATATATCAGTGAGTGAGGTTTCGGAAACCGGAAATGGCACGGCCGCCATCTTGAATTTCTGAAATATCACAATTTTCTTAAAGTAACCTGGATACAAGTTACCTGTCAGTAAAAACAAGGTGGCTGTACGTTGACTTTAGTAAAACAAAAGAATTCGCTAAAGTCGGGTCTGACCCGAAAATTCAAGCACAAATGGCTCTCGGGGCTGCCAGCTGAGAGTGATGAAAATAGTCAAAAGTCATTAAGGGCTACCCGTTCTTGGTGGTTATGCAAAAATTTCCATTTAAAATGTCATCCTTTCTACTTTTCACGTTTTGGGGGAAAATCTGGGAAAATACCCTAAAAATTGGGATTTTTTTTTTAGCACCTGGCAACACTTCTCGACAAAGTACGCTACCGGTTTCATACAACACGATCCAGTCGGGGGATGCCAGCTGTTCCATTTATCCTATCGAAAATTGGTATTTTTCGTCATTTTCACAAAATGGCCGCCACACTGCCCGCCATATTGTTTTTCTAAAATGTCATAATTTTCCTGAAATCTCAAGGATATAGGCTACCAACTGGTGTGCTTGGTGTTGCCAACTTTTGAGTTTGGTAGAACAAAAGAACTCGCGAAATTCGGGTCTGACCCGAAAATTCAAGCACCAGGGGCTCTCGGGGTTGCCAGCTGAAAATTATGAAAATGGTCAAATGTAATTTGGGAGACCCCAATGTAGCCGGCTAGTCAAAGTCTCTATTCAGAATATCGTTATTTCTACTTTTCAGGTTTTTGGGGAAAATCTGGGAAATTTCCCCAAAAGGGGAGAGAATTTTTGCACCAGGCAATACTCCTTGACAAAACACTGTAGGATAAAAGAAACGAGGAGATAATAACTTGTTGTAAATATATTCAGGAGATCATTTTATATAAGAAAAGCACACACAGAAGTGACAAGGAATCACAGCTGACCAAAGTACTACCGAACATACTTTTCTTAAATTCAAATTTACACCATAGACACATATACAGAAAGTTTGTATATCTAATACACCCTCATAAATTTTAATTTAAAAACACTAAAATATATCCAAATCAATAATCTTTAACACCTAAACCAGTAATGCACTTGTAGTGCTTGACACTACACAATGGTTTAGTGAGAACGTCAGCTATCATGGATTCAGTGGGTACATGTCTCAGTTTGATGTCTTTGTTATCTCGTAGCACTTCCCTAATATAATGATGCTTTATATCAATATGTTTACTGCGTGCGTGAAACATTGGGTCTTGAGCCAAACATATTGCTCCTTGATTATCGGCATGAACAACTACTCGAGTGTACCTCACAATTCCTAGCTCCCTCATAAGACTATTCAAATTAACTGCTTCTTTCATACATTCAGATAGACTTACGTATTCAGCCTCACAAGTCGATGTAGCCACGCTACGTTGTTTCCTTGATTGCCACGATATACTCGCACCACCTAAAATTAAAGCATATCCAGAATATGATCGCCTATCTAACACACAATTAGCCCAATCAGCATCCGAAAACCCTTGAACACAATAACCAGTTCTCTTGTATACAAGACTGTGTCGCATTGTCCCTTTAAGGTAACGTAATAAACGTTTCGCTGATTTCCAGTCGCATATTTCCGGTTTCGTTAATTTTTGGCTTAGTTTACTCACCGCATTTGCAATATCGGGCCTAGTTGCGTTGCTCAGATAATTTAAGCAACCTATTAGTTCTCGATAAGGCCATATTTCGTCATTTTCTGAATCACAATTTTCTTCGGTTTTCACTTTCGAATTAATTTCCATAGGTGTTGCACATTTATTACATTTTTCCATATTAAATTGTTTTAATAATTTTTTAATGTAATTTTCTTGTGACAATATAATGACATTGTCATTTCTTATAATGTCTATTCCTAAAATATATTTCGCCTGACCATAATCTTTCAAGTCGAACTCCTTTGACAGCTCATTTTTAAAATCGATGATTAAACCTCTTTCTTGGCTCCCAATTAAAATATCGTCGACATATATTAATACAAATAAGAAAGTATTCCCATTTTGCTTAAAATAAAGGCATGGTTCGTTCAGACTCTGCTTCAATCCTATTTCAGTGAGTTTCTTGTTCAGCCTGAGATTCCATTGACGTCCAGCTTGCTTCAAACCATACAAGGATTTCCGCAATAAGCATGAATCGCAACCATTATCCAATTTACTAAGCATGTCCTGCGCGTGCTTTCTAACGATAGGATCTTCTCCCTCACGATTCATAAGCTTAATTAAACTCTCTCTTAATAGTTCTGGAATTTCCATGTAAATCTCTTCATCTAACGAACCATTTAAGTAAGCAGTATTAATATCTAATTGGTGAATTTCCAAATCCAATTCAACAGCGAGAGCCATTAATAATCTGACGGTGTCCAGTCTAGCTACAGGCGCAAACGTTTTCTCGTAATCAACCCCATATCGCTGGCTAAAACCTTGAGCCACAAGCCTAGCTTTCTTCTTAAAAGTCTTGTCGACATTCTGTTTTGTCGTTAAAACGTATCGACAACCAATGATGTTTCTGTTTTTCGGTCTTCTAACGATATCCCATGTCCCTTTTTGAACTAGACTCCTAATTTCAGATAGTATAGCTTCCTCCCACTCTGGTTTATCTGGATTATTTTCCATTTCAGAGCATTTTTTAAACTCATTTCAGCTGAACCAACAAAATCTGCAGCATCATTTGAATCAGTAAAATTTATGTTCAACTTCGGTCATTCGATAGATTTTCCTTGGCCGGCCTGCACTACCTGTGCGTAATAATTTGGGTCTACCAGGAGCTCTTTTCATCATCCTTTGTTGATCAATTTGTCCACGCGTTCCAAGCGTTCTTGATTCTACTAGATGATGATCAATATTTGAAGGATTTGTCTTAGCATTCTGTTCGCATCCTCTCGATTCTACAGAGTATTCTTGACATTCGCTCCAAATCTCATCGTCTACTTGTTCTATTTGATTATCATGTTCCTCCGGTGGAGTACACTTTGAAAATTATATTTCAATGAACTCTTTATCCGTATCTTCTTTAACATTCGACGATCCTGGCTCTTGTGTCGAGATCTCGTGACATGAATAATCATTTTCGTGAAATCTCACGTCTCTTGCAACCATGAATTTTCTTCGCTCTGGAATCCATACTCTATATCCTCTCGCATTCTTTGGATATCCAACAGAGATACCAGAAATTCCTCTTGCTGTGAACTTATCCATAGTTGGGTCTTTATTTAAAATGTGTACCTTGGTTCCAAATTTTCGAAGGTAATAAATCTTCACTTGTTTCTCTAGCCATCTTTCATAAGGAATATCACCATGTAGACTGCTTGTAGGACAACGATTCCTGATATAACACGCGGTATCCACTGCATCTGCCCAAAAACCTGCGGAAAGATCTGAACTTAGCAACATACACCTAGCCATTTCTACTAGAGTCCGACTCATTCGCTCAGATATTCCATTTTGTTGCGGTGTCCGAGCAACTGTCAGTCTTCGCATTATTCCAGCTTGTTTCAAATATTCGTCGAACTCAGCGTTACAATATTCACCTCCATTGTCGCTTTGAAGATATTTGATTTTTAATCCGGTAAGATTCTCAACTTGACTTTTGTACACCTTGAAAGCTTCTAAAGCTTTACTTTTCGTACTTAGAAAATATACCTCACACCAACGTGTACAATCATCAATAAAAGTAATAAAATATTTCGCAACTCTTACAGACTCACATCTCATCGGACCTATAATGTCAGAATGAATTATTTTAAGTTTTTCAGCGCAAGGACTCCCGGAATTAGAAAAAGGTAACGCGGTCATTTTTCCTTTAGCACATATATCGCAATCAAGTAAGCTCTGTACTTTGGTTGTGTCATTTTTGAAACCCAATTTAGTTAAAAGTTTATCGACATCCTTACCATTTAAATGTCCTAAGCGTTCATGCCAACTACGTATGTCGACATTTGCATTACTTAAACTAAATGAATATTCAGACCTATTTAAACAATACAAGTTCCCTTTGCGATGGGCACTCAATTTAATGTTGCCGTTTTTGTCAATCACATTTGCTACACTGTGTTTAAATGTGACATCACAACCATCGTTGGTTAACTTGGCTACAGATATTAAATTTGTTCTTAGGTTCGGAACATAAAGTGTATCGCGTAATTCAATTGCGGTCTTCGAGTTTTTGTTACATGCCGACAACCTTACAGTACCCTTACCTTTTACTTCAGTACTTACATGCGTAGCTAAATTAAGTTCTCCGGTAATAATAGTTAAAGTGTCCCTGAACATACTCGCATCATTACAAAGGTGAGACGTGCACCCACTGTCAAAAATCCAGTCATCTTTTTGTGCATTTACAGCATTACATACTTCTAAATCTGAAACATTAAAAGTAATTAGTGCTTCGTCCACGTCCACATGATGTGCTACTGCCACATCCTTTTGTACCTTCTTTTTGTTCGGACATTCTGATGCTTTATGTCCATGTTCGTGACATTTAAAACATTTATATTTAAATCCTTCTCTACTGGTAGTTGGGTTAGTTTTGTTTCCAACTTTTGCGCTTTTATTTAATTTCTTAAAACCATTTTTCACATATGTATGCATGACGCCTTCATTTTGAGATCTATTTATCTCTCTGGATTCGTGCTCTTCTAATATTTTAATCTTCAATGCCTCTGGCTTCGGCAACTCGTCTCTCGACTCAATGGCACATCTAAAGCTTTAAAATTTTTCAGGTAAACTATATAATAACATTAAAGACAGCAAGTCGTCGTTAATATGTATACTCATTTCTGCCAGTTTATCAACAGCGTCGAAAAAACTATTTAAATGATCTCGTACATCACCTGTTTCCGACATTTTGTGTAACATAAGCCGCTTTAGAAGTGTGGCCTTCTTAGCAGGTCCTTTCGAAGCATAAATAGACTCCAATTTTAGCCAAACTTCTCTAGAAGTGATACAGCCCCTAATATGTCGAAGTTCAGAACCACACATCGACAAAATTAAATCCGCTTTGGCTTTTTCATCCTCTGCTTCCCAATTCTTAGCTTCTCCTATTTCTGACGGTTTCGGTAGTTTACCACTAGTAAATTTCCATCCATCATTTTTAATTAGGATCGCTTGGACCTGGATTCTCCAGCTGTCATAATTTTCCTTGTTCAGGGGCTCGATCCTAAATAAACTGCTCATCGTCGCTCCTTTTTCACAAATAATTACTTTACTGGATAAAATTTTCTCTCCTGACGTACCTCTCCAGACTTTTCACTGGATCTTCGTTATTCTTATCCCTCTTTCGATCTCGGCGATTGGGTGTCTGGATGACTGGGTGTCTGGGCCCATAACCAATGTAGGATAAAAGAAACGAGGAGATAATAACTTGTTGTAAATATATTCAGGAGATCATTTTATATAAGAAAAGCACACACAGAAGTGACAAGGAATCACAGCTGACCAAAGTACTACCGAACATACTTTTCTTAAATTCAAATTTACACCATAGACACATATACAGAAAGTTTGTATATCTAATAAACACAACCAGTTCGTGCAACACAATCATACACAGTCATAATTTTCCTGAAATTTCAAGGATATAGGCTACCGACCGGTGAACTTGGTGCTGCCAACTTTTGAGTTTAGTAGAACAAAAGAACTCGCCAAAGTCGGATCTGACCCGAAAATTCACGCACCAGTGGCACTCGGGGTTGCCAGCTGAGAGTGATGAAAATGGTTAAATGTCATTTGGGGGACCCCATTGTTGCCGGCTAGTCATAGTCTCTACTCAAAATATCGTTATTTCTACTTTTCATGTTTTTGGAGAAAATCTGGGAAAGTACCCTAGAAATGGGGAAAGTTTTTGCAACATGCAACACTCCTTGACGAAACACACAACCGGTTCATACAACACAATCCAGTCGGGGGATGCCAGCACTCCCATTTATCGCTTCGAAAATTGGGATTTTTCGTCATTTTTACAAGATGGCCGCCACACTGTCCGCCATTTTGTTTTTCTAAAAAGTCATAATTTTCCTGAAATTTCAAGGATATAGGCTACCGACCGGTGATCTTGGTGCTGCCAACTTTTGAGTTTAGTAGAACAAAAGAACTCGCCAAAGTCGGGTCTGACCCGAAAATTCACGCACCAGTGGCACTCAAGGTTGCCAGCTGAGAGTGATGAAAATGGTCAAATGTCATTTGGGGGACCCCAATGTTGCCGGCTAGTCATAGTCTCCACTCAAAATATCGTTATTTCTACTTTTCATGTTTTTGGAGAAAATCTGGGAAAGTACCCTAGAAATGGGGAAAGTTTTTGCAACAGGCAACACTCCTTGACAAAACACACAACCGGTTCATACAACACAATCCAGTCGGGGGATGCCAGCTCTCCCATTTATCGCTTCGAAAATTGGGATTTTTCGTCATTTTTACAAGATGGCCACCACACTGTCCGCCATCTTGTTTTTCTAAAAAGTCATCATTTTTTTGGAATCTCAAGGATATACGCTACCGACCGGTGTTCTTGGTGTTGCCAACTTTTGAGTTTAGTAGAACAAAAGAACTCGCCAAAGTCAAAAAGTCCCAAAAATTAAAATATTCAATATTTTTTAGGGTTGCCAACTAAAACGAACCAAAATAGCCAAATGTCATTCGGGGGACACCAATGTTGCCAGCTAGTCATAGTTTCCATTTAAAATGTCCTTATTTCTACTTTTCATGTTTTTGGGGAAAATCTGGGAAGCTACCCTAAAAATGGGAAACAATTTTGCACCAGGCAACACTTCTCAACGAAACACACAACCTCTCGGTACAACTCAAACCCGGCGGATGTTGTTAACTACCCTAAAAAAGGATTTGAAAAAAGTCGAAAATTCCAACATTTTACAAGATGGCTGCCATACTGTTCGCCATTTTGTTTTTCTGAAAAGTCACAATTTAGAACATAACAATTTGTCAAAGTTTAGTGTAAAAAGTCGAAGATTTCAAAACGTCCCAATGCAGCCGTCATCTTGTTTTTTTTTTTTTTTTAACCATTCTAGATTTTGTATGGGACCTATGAGTCAAAACCCGTCCATGTCTTTTGCCCACCGAAACCGGAAATGGACTCGGCCGCCATCTTGGATTTGAATGTCCTCTATGTTGGCGCCTACAATGACACGCATAGCAACAAATGTTGCACTTTCGTAAGACGATCAAACGTCTAGGAGTTTTTTTTTTTTTCTTCGGTTTTCTAAAGTACCCCACATCACTTTTATTATATTCATTTTGCAAGCATCTGTCGCTCCGAGAAAAAATACTCTTTGAAGGTGAAGCTATATGGAACCTTCATGAGTAGAAAGACTACTGACAAGCATCAAGAAAAAATAATAAGATGTCTGTCACTTCTTTAAAATATTCCTTCTTATAAAAATGTGTAAAATATATTTAATTAAAGTTATTTTATGTCGTTTAAGCCTGATTTCTGATTTTATTTTAATATTTTCAACATGTTTCACAAAACAAATATAGGTACAATAAGTAGAAAAGTGAATTTAGAGTAAAAGTATTGTATTGATAAATGATAAATGATGTTTATTTTGCAAGTAGGTTTTTACAAACACTTTTACACGTCATTTTTTTTTAAACTAGATGGGGCCGGTGTACCTGACTACCCTGAGAAGAAACAGCCGAAACAAACTCAGAGGTCATAGTCTCTTTTGAAGTCCAGACATAATTTTGCTCAATTCACATGAGGACTATGCAGATTTGTGTCTGAGATGATCTTTTGAAGAAAGCACCACACAGATTTGAGTGGACCTGTCCAGTCAGTGCAAGCATTTGTCAGTTATCGTGTAGCTCGACTTATAACTCAAGGAGCTCAAAAGCGAAACGACGAACAATACCAAAGAAAGGACATTTGGGTAGGTCGCTTATAGTACTCAAACTGCCAGACAGTTGTGGAAAAAAAGAAAACAAACAAAAAAATAAAAATGAAACCCACATGGTCCCCACATTCACAATAATCAAATAAAATTAATAATAATTTACAAATATGTCAATAAAAATCACAAAAATCATATGTCAATAATAATAAAAAAGTAAGATACGTAAATATTCCTGTCAAATCAGAAGGTAAATGTAACATAAAATAAAATAAAAAGTAAAAAATAATAAAATACTGAAATAAGTATTCATATTATATTAAACTATCTATCTCTAATAAATAAATAAAATAAATAAATAAATAATATCTTTATTTTCAGACCATAGATCCATAATAAAAACACGAAACAAAAATAAAACAAACTTGGCACTTACTAATGAAGCCTTTTCATTTTTAACTGTACAAGGATCTTTTGGCGCGTGGCTGAAATCAGAACTAATTCCATTTAATACCATTCCCTTTGTTCAGATTAATAAAAAAAAACTAATATTAATACATGAAAATACATAATTTTAGAACATCACAAGCTATATAAACAATAAAATAATGTGATGTTTGTACAGATATCGGCTTCGGTTGTAACGTTGTAGAAACTCAGGAAAGTTTCTACCGTTACTTTGTAAACATAACTGTTAACGCCATCTATTGGTGATGCGCCGCGTCACATGACACCCTCTAGCGTCGAGTAACGGAGGCTCGGCACTAGAGGAATGAACGGGAGCGGCGCACGCTGATTGGTCGTCGTGGAGGTGCTCAGGAGCCATTCGTCGGTTCCTCGGGTCTTCCATTCGTTTCAACAGAAGAAAAAGGATGGTAGTCGGTCCACCATCAAAACTTACTTTAATCGTCGAAACCAATAATGCCTATGTAAATTGTTATAATTACTAGCATAATAAACGCATCAGACCTTCACGGATAATAAAATCGTTCATTGAAGAAGCCCTGACCCACAACACACAACAATAACTTAGTCAACACTATAAATAAGTTAAATGTCAAAACAAACGCCACAGAGTATACGTACTTATTAGGCCGTTCAGTTACTAAACGACTAAAATTAGCTGTTTTACCAGTGTTGTGCGCGCGTTACGTGTATCCGATCGAGTGAGTGAAGACTTGCCTATGCGTAAACACGCCAGTATAAATGTCGCGGACTCGCGATGACGAATGCTTTTTTAGAAATATTCTGCTCCCAAAAATTAGACGCGTTTTTTTTCATCGGAAATTAAATCTCGAGAAAGTATTTGTGTTCTAGAATATTCGGGCTTGAAGCAGGCAGCTTTAATTTTTATTAGTAACCTAACTCTTTTCGTATTCTGTGTCGGCGTAACTCCATACTGGGTCCAAGTTACCGGCTGACGTCCAAGTTACCGGCTGACGTTCAAGTTACCGGCTGACGTCCAAGTTACCGGCTGACATCCAAGTTACCGTCTGTCATCCAAGATACCGGCTGCCATCAGAAGCATCGGCTGGCAACCATATTACCGGAATCCGGTTAACCGCCGGCTCCGCAGCGGGTAGCTTTTTACCTGCGTGGCCGTGACGAGATTCTACGGGTCGGCGCGATCATCTGCCGTCCGTCACCCTACCTAGCGTCTGCAGCGTGGCACACCGCTACGGTCATCGTCACGCCCGCGCCGGGCTGAGCCAGGAGAGTACCGTGCAAACCCCCGGGCGGGCTTGGAGAAACTTGTGACCATAAACCTACCCGCACCCGTTTATTTTATTAATATATTTTTATGTTGACCTGGGTCCGTGGTTTCCTTTATTTACCCCCACGGACACCCTTTCCGTCACACGGTGTCTATCACAAAACCTTATAAATCACTACCTATGAGTAACGTCTATCACGATAGCAATTTCAAACTCGGTTGTCATCAATTTGATGTCCACTGCTTACGTAATCGCAATAATAAAAGTATCGATACGAAAGCGTCTGTCTAAATGAGTTACGGTGACTATAAGCCACGATGGGCACCAATGACATCATATTTGATCGCGACTGGTCATACATAATACGAAACTAGCCTTTTGACAGTTTTTTGATGGACACTGAGCCTAGTTACTATCATTTCGAGCTGTCAACAGATATACGTAATAGTCCTGCAGAAGGACAAAAAAGAATCGATAATTATTGTCTATGGTCGCCAGAAAGCACTAGCTAGTAGCGCCACATGGCAAAACAGCGGTGCGTCAAATTTAACATAAATTTGACGCAGCATTGTGAGCAGCTGTCAGAAGATGACGTTTGTGTGTCAAACAATTACAAAATAAAAACAGTGTGCGGGCGGTGGCGGAACAGTGTGTGTCGTTAGTGTTACTCGCGTGGCAGCGCAACTACCGGATTGCGTTCCCGAGCCGGGCACGGCATGCCAGCGATCTAACGGCGGCGTCTCAGACTGACCGTGCCAGCGCGCAGCGATCTAGCAGCGCGACGCATCAGGTGGGTTTGTTTACGTCGCGCCATGTGACCTGTGCTAACTGCGCCGCGGCCTTCGCTGTCCGCCGCTTGGGCCACGTGCTCGCCGGTGTAATCCGGTTAGCAGCGAAGGTCCCCGGCGTTGACAGGCTTGTTTGTCACGCAGGAGCAGAGCTCGCCCCGAGCACAGCGGAGAGGACGCCGCGGCGACATGAAGCCGCACGACGACTACAGGAACGGCGACGGTGAGCACCTGTACACCACACAGTACACGACACAGTGCACCACACAGCTCACACTCGCACGGGTCGAGCAGCGCGACTCGTAGCAACAGTGCGCAGCAGCGGCCGCCCGCGCGCCGATCATTAAGATATGCAACTTGACCTTGAGCCGCGTCGCTTCACTTGAATTAATGTCGATTTCGAATACGACATCGTCATTACATTTCCAGTCAGTAGGTGGCTTGGGACACGATTGTCAGTGTTTGTACTTGCAACCATTAACTTAACAGCTATGAGTCAACTTACAGCTGCACTGAACTGATCAGCTGCTCATGCCGTTGACCTCTGCCTGAAGGTCGCAGGAAGGCTGACAGCATGTTGTGGAATGTCATCCCATAACAAGTTGGCATCAAGTTGGCTCTGCTTGAATAGTAGATGTATGATAGGTCCCATTTATTATTGCATGTTATCACCAGGAAAGTTACAGAATAATAGTCATTGTGTTGTAAGTGGCAGGTGGGTGTAGTGATGTACTCATACACATGCTCATACATATGTATGTGTGAGCCGGTAGATGGGGCTCTACCAGCACAAGGCAGTGTGTATGCGGAACCAATTGAACCAATTGATGACGACACATTGCTCCATTGGAACTTATTGTTGCTAATCATGAGATGTCTCTCACTCACACACACACACACATACCTACTGAGCTAGCCATAACACACACATGATTTATTTATTTAGTACATGGAGGACTTACAGCTAATAAAAACAGAAAAAAAAAGGAAACCATAGTCACCAGAAAGCCAATTACAAGTCCTCGCGTATAGACTTATAATAGTAATCTATGGTGTAAGCACAAAACACACAGCTTTAAAATAATTAGTATGATGACAATTCATTAGGTATGCACTGTTTGGTAGTACAGCTGGGTGACATAGCATTCATTACATTGGAGTCATAACTCATAGCTTATCATTGGTATATTAATATTATTCGGTCACATTGTTATGAAAGTGTTCCCTTGTAATGATATATGTAGATAATGTCTATATTTAGTTTGATACTGAGATAACAAAATTGATATAATTTTTAATTATATGATAATACATGGTCTATAAACCCACATGTTTAATTAAACAGGTGTGTTTATGTCTCATTTATAAACATACTGCAACTTACTACATAACAAATGGACAGTGAGAACAATTAGGTCAAACATAATTATCGTCACAAGTTGTGAGCAATCACTAAACAAAATAGGAACACAAAAATATCACCTGCATATACAATACGTTTACCTGTTGTGTACCTACATATATGATGTGCGTGCGCACGGCAGACGGCGCGGGCGCGGCGGGCGGCGAGGACAGCTCGGAGGAGGAGACGTCGGCGCTGGAGAGCGAGCTGTCCGTGCGCGACGACGCGGCGCCGGCGCGCGTGCTGCACGCGCTCAACGCGCTGCGCAAGTCGCGCCAGCACTACGACGCGCTGCTGCTGGCGGGCGGCGCCGAGCTGCCCGCGCACCGCGCCGTGCTGGCGGCCGCGTCGCCCTACCTGCTGCAGGCGCTGGGCGCGCCCGGGCCCGCCAGCGCCGCGCCCGTGCCCGCGCTGCGCGTGGACGGCGTGGAGCCCGACGCGCTGGGCGCGCTGCTGGACTACGCCTACACCGGGCGCCTGAAGGTGCGCGACGCGGCCGCCGCGCGCCGCCTGTACCGCGCCGCCTGGCGCCTGCGCCTGGAGCCCGTGCGCGCGCACCTGGCCGCCGCGCTCCTGCGCCGCCTGGCGCCGCACGACTGTCTGGAGCTGCGCGCGCTGCCCGACCTGGGCGCCGACCAGCTGGCGCAGCTCGATGCCTACATCGCACAGAACGTGAGTAACTACGGTAGCCGCGCCTACGCTCAGATACCGACGCGCGACGGGGTGACTATGAACGATGTCTGGCTACCGTTTCAGTTCGACGAGGTGTGCAAGAGCGGCGCGTTGGCGACGTTGCCTCTCATCCGCATCGAAATGTTGCGCGAGACCAGCGCCGAGGGCGGTGAGGAGACAGCTTTCGCGGTGGCCGACGCCGCGCTCATCTGGCTGCGCGACCAGCAGGCCGTCGACGCCGACGTGAGTATCAGTACCGTCGGCGCACGCGCACCGAGCGCTCACACTCACACCGACACTCTGCGTGCAGCTGGACGAGCTGTGCGCGCGCACGCACCTGCTGTACGTGGACACGCGCGGCGCGCTGCGCGACTGCGGCGAGCTGCCGGCCGCGCGCGGCGACGCGCCCGAGCTGCAGGAGTACCGGCGCGAGGCGGCGGAGCGCGGCCGGGCCTCGCGCCGCGCCGCCGACGCGTCGCCGCCGGGCCCCGCCGCGCCGCCCGCGCCGCAGCTGGGCGCCCGCACGGCGCGCGCCGACTGCGCCGTGCTGGCGGCCACGCGCGTGGCCGGCGCGCGCACCACGCGGGCGCTGCTGGCGCTGCGCGGGCGCCTGGCGGCGGCGCGCGTGGCGTGGCGGGACGGCGGCGCGGGCGGCGCGGGCGTGGCGCGCGGCGGGGTGCTGGGCGGCGCGCGCGACGAGGGCGAGGCGCGGCGGGCGCGCCTGGCGCTGGGCCGCGCGGCGCACGGCGCGGCGGCGCTGGGCGGCCGCCTGCTGGTGTGCGGCGGGTACGACCGGGCGCGCGTGCTGCGCGCGGCGGAGGCGTACGACCCGACGCTCAACGAGTGGGCCGCGCTGCCGGACATGCGCTGTGCGCGCGCGCGCTTCCCGGCCGCCGTGCTGGGGGGCGCGCTGTTCGCGCTGGGCGGCTCGGACGGCCACGCGGAGCTGGACTCGGTGGCGGCGCTGGAGGGGCTGGAGGAGGGGGCCGCGCGCTGGGTGTCGCGGGCGCGCCTGCCGCTGGCGCTGTCGCACGCGGGCGCGGCCGGCGTGGAGGCGCGGCGCGAGCTGTACGTGGTGGGCGGCTGGTCGGGCGGCGTGAACCTGAAGCGGGTGCTGCGCTACGACCCGGACGCCGACGCGTGGAGCGAGGCGCCGCCGCTGGGCGCCGGCCGGTCGCAGTGCGCCGGCGTGTACTGGGAGGGCGCGCTGTGGGCGCTGGGCGGCTGCGACGCGTGGCACTGCCTGGCCAGCACGGAGCGGCTGCGGCTGGCGGAGGGCGAGGCGCGCTGGGAGGCGGGCCCGGCGCTGCCCACGGCGCGGCGCAGCGTGGGCGCGGCGGCGTGGCGCGGGCGGCTGGTGGCGGCGGGCGGCTCGGACGGGGCGGCGTCGCTGCGGCGCACGGAGTGGCTGGCGGCGCGGGCGGAGGGCTGGCGGGCGGGCCCCGCGCTGCGTCGGCCGCGCGCCGCGCTGGCGCTGGCCGTGCTGCAGGACGCGCTGTACGCGGTGGGCGGCTTCGACGGCAAGGAGTTCCTGTCGTGCGTGGAGTGCCTGTACGAGCCGGGCGGCGAGTGGACCACGCTGCTGGCGCCGCCCGCTCCGCGCACGCCGGTCGCGCTGCAGAACGGCGACGCGGACGGCGAGTGACGCCGACGGCGGAGTACTGTTCGCCACGTGGAGCGAGGTGTGTGCTGTCGCGAAACTGAACCGCTACCTCGGAATGAGACGCGTGCGGGAGTCGCGCGGCCTGCGCGTGTATCGATGCCTTCACTTCGCATTTGAACATGTCAATGATAAAGTTAGCCCTGTCTGTATATATCGGCCCTCGCTCACGAGTACTCTATATAATATTATTATATAATCACAGTTAAGGGCGGGATCGTGTTTTTCTCGTTCGCGTGCTTTCCCGTGCTCGTATTATTGTTACATTCCTTTTTGTAAGATAACGTGTATCCTCCATAGGACGTGGTTTGTGTATTGTTAGGTATTAATTTCTTTGTAAGATGATAACTACATGAAGTGTATCTGTATAACGCCCCCTATGTTTATGTTAATAAATCGTATCTCCTCACTCGGTGGCTTTCAATGTTCACGTACTACCCGTTGATCTGTCGGCAAACAAAGGGGTTCGGGCATTTTGGTCCTTATGACCAATGGACTTGAATCGTACAGGTCTTTTCCGCCTGATCAGTTAAATTGTTTTTCGCTTAAATCATGCGGAGGCGTCGGGCCACGCCCCCTTAAAGTTTAGGCCTATTAAGAAAGCGTCAATTTGGCGCGCAAAATTAGAATAACTCTCGTTTGGCGTGCGTCGTCAGTGCGCTCGGCCGATAGGTATCTTTTCATTTATTATTTCTATACAAAGTCAACGGGGCGGGGCTAGAGAGCGTTTCTATGTTGTAAGTGAAAGCAAAAATTATTTTATTGGTGGTCAGGCGGGAGTGTCCTCGATAGTACGGTCGAACAAGCTATTTGGTTTACATTTTACAATGTAATTTGTGGGTTAAACCCTAAACCAAATAGCTTGTTCGACTGTACATCGATGGATAGCTCTTTTCAAGATGAAAAAAAGTTATTATTGGGTTACATTTGCGCTTGTTGTCCGATTCGAGATATCGGCTTATAAAATATGTGTTTTTTAGTATCTCGGATAATACGCAAAAAATCAATAAAATAGGTACGTATTTTGTATTTATTAATTTAGTACAGCTTACACAATTCACAAAATTAAATAATCCTTTTAGTGTGTAGTGATTACTAAGCTTGAATGATAATGTGAACTCATTCCACATCTGTAAAAACTGCAAATATTTATACAGGGTGTAAAAGACCTCAACGAAGCCGTCAACCAAGCATTCTGTACATCAAACTAAGTAACTTTACGCAAAAATTATTAAACATGATTTTTCACCCCAAAAAAAAAAGGTGTTTACTTTTTTGTTTGGGGTGAAAAATCATGTTTTGTGGTAAAACTGTAGTATATCTTGTGTGTGACTGCGCGGGTATCGCCAGTAATAAACTAGCTACTGAACAGGACGGACGTTTCATTATCTACCTACACACTAATTGGCGACGAGGCCGAAATCTACCCGCAAGCTTTGTTTTGTCGTCGAAATGGCAAATTTCCTTGGAAATATAAGTACTTTCGATCATAAAATTCACGAATGGGAAGTATTTCACGGCAAGTTAACGCAGTTTGTTAAACTAAATAGCATATCGGATGAGAACAAAAGTGCAGTGTTGCTGACGCATTTGTCGGATGAATCCTACCGTTTGCTGCGGAATCTCGTGCATCCAAAGAAGATCGAGGAAGTGGCTTACAGTGAGCTAGTAATTGTACTCAACAAACATTTCACGCCAAAAAGGTCGACGTTCGCCGACAGGGCGAAGTTCTACGAAGCGATAAGATCTGACGGTGAAAGCATCGAGGATTGGGCAGCACGGTTGCGAGGACTAGCCGTGTACTGCGAATTTGGCACGGAACTTGATACGCTTCTACGCGATCGGTTCGTGCTCGGCTTTAGAACAGGACATGAGCGTGATAAGCTTTTCGAGAGCGACTCCAAGACCTTGACGCTGGGGCAGGCGATGGATGCGTGCGCGGCAAGCTCGCGATGGCGGCGCGGGCGTCGTCAGCGCGGGTGCCGGTGTTCCACGTGCGGCTCGCACCGGGCGCCAGTGATGCAGAGCGGTGCACAGTGTGCGGGTTAAAGAACCACAGTGCGGCCAAGTGTAGGTTTAAGAACTATAAGTGTTTAGTTTGTGGTCAGAAGGGCCACCTAAAAAAGTTGTGCGCGAAAAAAAAATCCGAGTTACATAATATCGGCACGGAGGAGACAGATGGGTGCCAAGAAGGTGATTGCAGCGAGTGTGAGCTTTTTAATTTGAGGTATGTTGACTATAAGCCTATTAGATTAACAGTAACTGTGAACAATATTGACATGCCTATGGAGTTAGATACCGGATCCGGAAGCACTGTAATATCAAAGAATTTGTATGTTCAACATTTTTCTACTCAAAGTTTGACTAAAAGTGATCTGAAAATGTGCCTTTACAACGGTCATAAAATCACACCTTTAGGATATTTTGTGGCCACAGTTAATTATTCACGATTGACAGAAAATATAAAAATATATGTATTGGAGAATGGTGGTCCACCGCTCCTGGGTCGTGATTTCATGATGAAATTTAGAATTTATTTTTCTTCAGCAAATAACAACATAATTTGTAAGAATAAAAACATTGATGAAGTGCAACGGCTATTGAAACAGTTCCCAGACGTTTGGAAAGAAGAGTTAGGTTGTTTTAATAAGTTTGAAGTTGAATTGAAGCTAAAAGAAAATGCAACTCCCAAGTTTTTTAAGCCGCGAACGGTACCTTTCGCTCTCAGGGACAAAGTTAGCCATGAACTGGATCGATTAGTCGGTTTAGGTATTCTAATGCCTGTTAATTACTCCGAGTATGCCACACCTATAGTTCCAGTTTTAAAGGAAAACGGGAAGTTAAAAATTGCAGGAGATTATTCGTGTACCTTGAATAAAGAACTAGAAATAGATAGGTACCCCTTGCCTCGAATAGAAGAGGTATTTTCCAAGATAGGGGGAGGGGAACACTATTCAAAAATAGACTTAAGTAACGCTTACAATCAATTTAAATTATCAGATTCGTCTCAAAAGCTTACAACCATAAATACACACAAGGGCCTATTTTCCTATACGCGTTTAGTTTATGGCTTAGCTTGTGCCCCCGCCATATTTCAAAAAGCTATGGAAACATTATTATCCGGTTTAGAAGGAGTCAGTGTGTGGCTTGACGACATTTGTATAACGGGACCATCGAAGGAAATACATTTGTCAAGGCTACGTGAAGTTTTAAGAAGAATGCAGGAAGCAGGTTTGCGTTTGCAAAAAGACAAATGTGTTTTTTTTTAAAAGAGTGTCACTTATTTAGGCTACGTTATAGATAGGAGCGGCTTAAAGACTTGTCCATCCAAGGTGGAGGCGATTTTAAGAGCACCTGCACCTACCGATGTACTAGGAGTGAAACGGTTCCTAGGAGTAGTTAATTACTATAGGAATTTCATTCCGGGTGCATCGGCATTACTGAGCCCGTTACATGAGCTACTACGAACTGGGGCAGAATGGCAGTGGGGAGGGCGCCAGCAAGCGGCATTCCGCAGCGTGAAGCGCGTGCTGGCGCACTTCGAGCCAGGCGCGCCCTTGGTGCTGACGGCGCAGATGGAAGTGAGCGTCCAATTGCATTCGCCTCTCGGTCGTTATCGGCGAGCGAGAAAAATTATAGCCAAATTCAAAAAGAAGCGACCGCTATTATTTTTGGTGTGAAACATTTCCATCAATACGTATACGGGCGTCAGGAACCATTTATCTTGAAGACGGACCACCGACCTTTGCTTTCTATATTTGGCAAAGGTAACGGTGTGTCGGTGACGGCTGCATTACGTCTACAGCGATATGCAATTATATTATCGGCCTATAACTATATACCTAAATACATAGACGGAAAAAACAATGAGATTGCGGATTATTTTTCTCGCTCACCGCTATCGGCCACAATCAGTGAGGATAAGCTGGACGGAGGAGGAAGTTCGAGGTATTTCCTTTTCCTAGAAGCAAGCGTAGAACCGGTTTTATTTAGTGATATCAAACGGGAGATCGCGGCGGACGAAGTATTGCGAATGGTAACGAAGTATATGAACAAGGGATGGCCTAGGAAAATAAATTGCAAATTAATAGCACCGTATTTTCAATGTAAAACGGATTTAGAGGTGATCGATGGTTGTCTTTTTCGCGGTCATAGGATAGTGATTCCGAGGATCTATAGGGAGAGGATGCTAAATGAGTTGCATTCGGCGCACTTTGGCATCGTCAAAACTAAAAGTGCAGCTCGTAGTAGAATGTGGTGCCCGGGTATCGTCGGCGATATCGAGAGGTGGGTCGGCTCGTGCGCGGCGCGCCTCCCGCGCACCCCAGCGCCCCGGCACCGCATACACATAGACTACATGTCGATAGGACAGATCGTTTACTTGATCGTCGTAGATGCGTTCTCCAAATGGCTGGAATGTATTCATATGGACCACACATGCGCTTATTCAAAAATTAAAAGAAATGTTTTCTAGGTTCGGTGTGCCTAGTGTGATTGTGTCAGATAACGATGTTAAAATCAGCTCAGCTGAATTTCATACTTTTTGTCGAGTCAATGGTATTGAGCATGTAACGTCCCCGATTTACCATCCTGCTAGCAATGGTCAAGCAGAAAACTCTGTAAAAACGTGTAAAAAAATGATAAAATGTATGTTTTCGGAAGGTAATTGCCAGAAAGAAGTCCTCAATAAATTACAGGGGTTTCTGTTTAATTTTAGAAACACAGTACATTGTGCTACAGGCTATACACCAGCTATGCTTATGTTAGGACGAAACTTAAGATGTAAGTTAGATTTAATTAAACCACAAAATAAATCTGACAGGCAAAATAGTACAGCGCCATTAAAACCAAACAGATGTTTTGAAGTAGGTGAAACTGTGTGGGCTAAATGGTTCGTAGCAAGGAAAAGTGTTTGGAGCGTAGGAATTGTAAAGAAAGTATTAGGAACACGAATGTTTGAAATTTATTTTAGAGATTATGATACCGATTGCAACAGGCACATCGATCAGATGAGGAAGTTTACCATAAACCGAGTAAACAATAGAAATGCAGATGATAGTGGTAGCGGAGACGCGTCCGGCTCCGGCGGCCCAGGAAGCGGCATTCCGCCGGCGCCTCCAGCACAGACCCCGTCCTCCGCGCCGCAGTCCCCCGCCGCGCAGCCGCCGCTGCCCGCGCCCTCGCCATCAATGTTATCGGCCACCGCGATGGAGAAGAGAACGACCCGGGCCGCGGCTACTAGTGTGCCGGATACAGCGGATAATGTCGAGCGGGCGGAGGCTTGTGAAGAGATAGTGGTAGAAGAGAATCGACCGGATGGACAGAGAGCAAATGAGGATAATGGTCCAAGTACTGCGCCTGCCCAAGTCGCCAGGCCGCTCGAGCGCTCTAAAAGACTAAAGAAACCTATTAGTTATAAGCAGTATTTTTAAGTCAATAAGTAGCCATCTATCTACCGGATAACATAGTCTTATATTGTAATGTGAAATGTCCATTGTTACAGGTTTCCAAATTAATGTTGGAGGGATGTAGTATATCTTGTGTGTGACTGCGCGGGTATCGCCAGTAATAAACTAGCTACTGAACAGGACGGACGTTTCATTATCTACCTACACACTAAAAACTCAATGTAACGCACTTAAAACATTGTGCTGATGGATGTATTGAATAGTACGGGGGTCGTGGAGATGTTTAAAGTAAAAATCTTACATTAAAAACATGTATTTAAAAAAAAACCTGTCAAAAAGTTGGAACTTTGACCTCCAATATTAAAAGGTTCCCAGGTATGGTGTGGAACAAAAAAATGATCGCAATGAGGAGAACAAGTGCCTTTCGGCTTCGTTAAGAGGTGTTTTACACCCTTTATAGGTACGTACCTACCTAGTTTTTTTTTAATATGAATTACTATTTAGGTTAAAAGGCATTCATATAGATTTAGGCTTACAAGTTGTTATTATTAACACTAGCCTAATTCAGCGAATAGGTGAGAGGTCGGTCAGGGGAGACGCAAAACAGCTTTCCCCACTCCCTCCCCCGTAAAATAAAAATATACTAAAATGAAATAGCTGTTTTATTTTAACCAAAGTAGAATTGATGGTGAAAGGGTTGAGCAGGAGATGTTACGAAGCTTCGACTCCGATTCCGATACGTCGGAACTTCCGATTGATATTACACCTCCGATTCCGACACTTTTAAATCGGAGCTGTGGTCAACGTACGAACAGGTTTATGCATGTCGCCCGGGGAACACAGCACGCGTTCTGTCATCGATTCATAATTGACTATTTTATTTTATTGCCTGCCCTTAACACATTTTGCTTCTGCCACCACTTCCGACTCCGCCTCCCGACTCCGATTCCGGTTCCGACTCCGACAAACCAAATTTAAAAACTCCGACTCCGATTCCGGATCCGATAAAACCACCTCCGTAACATCCCTGGTTTGTATGTAGCGCTGTGTTGGTTCCTATTCCTACGTTGTGACATTTTGTTTTCCTTTTTCATCTTGCGATCGGTTGTAAACCTTACGCAGATTTTTTGTGCGGTTATTGACTGCTGAGGTCCATTCTTCCAGCGAAGAATCTGCCTCTCAAAACTATTTACTTTATTCTATAAAGTCCCGTATGTGGTGGCGTATGAGCCTTGTTATGGTTATTTGATCACTCTAAGGCTATGGCTAAGGTGTTGGTATGTGACTGTACGGGTTGTAGTAGTTAACTCCGTACACCGATTTGTCGTGAAGGTTTGTAAGCTTAGAGAAACGCGTTCCACTAAAATGCACTAAGTAGTTAATTTATTTTAGGTAAGAGTATGTTACAGTAATATAGTAGAAGGCGATTATTTCTCTAAGTTGTTGATAGCTACCCAGTTATAAGTTCACTATATTTAAATTCGTTAGTCATGTAGTTTTATTATGCTAAATTATGACGCGCATCGTTGGCCTAAAGTAGGTTACCGAGTAAGCAGAAAAATGTACGGCAATGAGACCGTACATATTGGCAACCCCCTAAAAAGCTAAGATGGGTAAAGAGAGAGAAATAAACGCCTGTACAAAGTCAAACATTATAGTAAAAGTAAATATGTAAACAATCAATCAAAAGTAAAGGCAATGTTGTCTCGGTGTCCTTGAGTTTGAACGTGGCAGTCGTCTGTGGGCGCCTGCTGGTTTTCTTTTCTGGCAGTCTGCTGTCGAGATCCCATTGGTTGAAGTTCGATGTCCTCATGCGTTTGCCTTTTATCTGTCTTCCTCGGAAATGACCTTTTGAGCAGTGTGCAGTATTTCCTTGTTATGATCCACAGGAAAGAGATGACAGCAATTGTTAGTAAAAGGTAACAAATTGCATATTGGTGAACGTCATGGTCCGTGATAGTAGATGGGAGTTTTGGTTTGTTCCCTTGTTGGAACGGCAGCTTTTTGTCAATTTCCTCGAAGTCGTTTTTCTTAAGAGTGAAGAGTTCGTGTGGCGCGTTGTGGAGTGTAACGTTGATAACGTTGTTTATCGGTGAATTCAGATTCGGTACTTGCATGTCATAGTTAACGTTGAGGTTGCTGTTGTATTGATTGTGTGAAGTGATGGTGAGTTCTTTTGACCGCAGTACGTATCCTTGACTCAAAGTTACTATAGCCGCTGATGTGATAGTTTGCGATATTACGTCGTTTTCACAAACAGTAGGTACGTAATTCGCACCTTCCGCAACAAACAACCAACCAGCTGTTTGATTCTTGCAATTTGATCCATGCTTCCTCGCATGACACGCTGTGGACGTCACAAGGTGACGTAGTTGCACGATGACCCAGTAGTTTTGCTTCGCAAGGTGCATTGAAGTGTGTATGTTCCTTAATATTAATTAGTACCTAAGTATACTCCTTTAGATTAACGTGTCATATTATTGTTTACGTAGCGCTATGTAGTACTTGTATGCACTAATGTGTAAGTTTGAATATCATTATACTTTTACGATGGGAACCAAGCAGTAGCCTTCTTATTTCATACCCGAACCTTTTACATACATACCTACATCTCCTGGTGACTCTGCCTCGGGCTACACACATCTCATGGCGACCCTGTCATGGGCTACGTTTTTCGGTAGCTAAATAAAACGTACCTGAAAACCATCAAAAGAAAAATGTGTCGGTCAGCGGTTGAAAAAGACGAAGTTTTCATCACCCAGAACACAGCTGGGAACAATGACGCAACATTGAAGGGTGTCGGTGAACACGTGGAGCGCATGAACATCGCCGTCTACATAATGCTGGCTATCATTATCGGGGTAGTCTGCTACTTTTTGGTACGTGTCTACAAAAGGTGCCATCAGCGGTGGATCCAGGACGAAATTGGTCTACAAGCTATCCAACGTATCCGCGCATCACTACGAGGACGCCAGCCTACAGGAACTGCGGCATAATGATCAGTGCTTTCCACCTTAACAGTGAGTTACTTTCAGTATACTAAATTGAAAACTATCAAAGTGAAATATAAATCGAGAAAACGATACTGATGTCGTATAAAATATCGCGAGTGAAAGTTCCAAATAATATTCGACCATAAGAACTTTAAGTAATTTAGAAAAGTACTAAAAATAGAAACGACATTTACAAATAATGTTATTATGTTCTTCGGTAAATTGTCTAGAATCTTGCACAAACACTCATGCAATTTGATACTGTGCTGCAAATATGGAAACGTATGACATTCTTTCGCCGATGCATGTAATTTTACACTTTTGTTTTCACGTAGTTCGTACAATAATGTAATAGATTATGTTAACAAAATATAATTTTAGATTATGATTGAGACGTTGGTAGAGAATTATAACAATTTGAAGGACATAAGAAAATATTTAGTTAAAAAGGGAAAATCTAGATATATAGGAAAAACTATTGAAATAAGGCTAAGTGAAATGCTGCTGAAATGGAGGGAAGTGGACATTACGGTTTTTTCCTACTCCTCCACTATACTTTTCTGATTAATTTCGTTGCGGGATCCAAGACAGTTAAATTCATTCTCTGGGACTTCGTCGAGCTTCATTGTCTCGGCGCTTTTCTGGTGGTCGCCACTGTTGATTCTGGCTTTCAGGAGTTACAGTGGTTTGGGAACAGTGTGGCGGGCTTGTCCCATAAAAAAAAAAGGCTAAGTGAAGCCAAAAATATTTTAGAAAAAAGCCACGAATTGTTGTTGCTATTGGAATCAAAACAGGACACCAAGATAATATCATCAGCTACAGAAATTTTCAAAAATATAAAACAACTTTACGAGGAGATTAATAATTTGTGTACGTATCCAAATATTAAAAGAGATAAAATGGAGTTCGACTTAAAAACGGCTTGTAGTTTATTGCCTGTTATGGATGGAACGGATAATGTAACCAAACGGTTGATTGATGGTATTGAGATGTATTCAGAAATGATTAACGATACGGATATGGATCTATTAATAAAATTTGTTTTAAAAAATAGGATCACAGAAAACGCGAAATTACGATTATCTGCGACTTACGCATCAGTTTCAGAACTTGTCAAGGACATGCGTACTCATCTTACTACTCTGTCAAGAAAGTACCGGGAAAAGATCAATAATACACAAAATGTCTGTTATTCATCCAAGTTTATTTTATCACCTTCAAAGTATGCTCCTTTAGAAACGATACACTTGCGCCAACGAATAATCCATTCATCAAAACATTTTTTAAACGCTGCTTCCGGAATTGAGTTCAGTTCTCGCCGCGAATTCTCCTTTATGTCTTCTATCGATTGAAAACGGGTGCCACGAAGTGGTAATTTGAGTTTAGGAAAAAGAAAAAAGTCAGCAGGAGCCATATCTGGTGAATATGGTGGTTGCTGGATGGTATTTGTTGAGTGTTTGGTCAAAAATTCGTTCACAATGATAGCCTTGTGCGAAGGCGCATTGTCGTGGTGCAAAATCCAAGAATTTTCTTTCCACAAATCTGGCCTTTTTCGTCGAATTTGCTCTCTTAAACGCCGCATAACGCTCAAATAATATTCTTTATTTACCGTTAGACCTTCCGGTAAGAATTCAGAGTGCACAACACCGCGATAGTCAAAGAAAACAGTCAACATGACTTTGACTTTTGATCGACTTTGGCGTGGTTTTTTCGGTTTCGGTTCAGTTGGAAGGCGCCACTCCGAAGCTTGTTGACTAGTTTGCATGTCAAACTCGTAAACCCACGTCTCGTCACCAGTAACAATGCGTTTCATGAATGTTGGGTCCGAACTGACTCGTTCTAGCATGTCCTCAGCGACTTTCATGCGATTGAGTTTTTGGAGAAAATTCAGATCTTTTGGGACTAGCCGAGCAGCAACATGTTTCATACCCAAATGATTAGTTAAAATGGTACGGATCGACTCGTGAGATACAGAAAGTTCGGCGGCTATCTCTCTCAGAGTTGTATGGGGATTTTCAGTCACTATTTTCTTCACTTTTGCGATGTTAACTTCAGTTGCAGACGTTGACGGCCTACCAGAGCGAGGCAAATCTTCCATCACATCTCGACCGCTTTTGAACGCTTTGAACCACTCATAAGCACGAGTTTTTGATAAAGTCGATTCACCGTAAGCCTTCGTAACATTTTCAGTGACTCCGAACACGAAATTCCATTGGCGATGCAAAATTTAAGACAAACTCTTTGTTCGATATTTTTGTCCATTATGACATTCGCAATACACACTATATATGATATTACTAAAACCAGCACTGTATTTAATATAAATAACAGATGCAACTCAAACTCCGCGCCAAAATGGAAAACAGTTGTGCCAATCTAACAACTACAAAAAAACAAAAATTAGAATTTGGAACCATAAACATATCATCCATTCCCGATACTTTTTTGACTGAATGATTACTAAAAAGTTGTTCATGGCAATACAGTCGCGACTACAAAATGTTTCGCAAGGTTATAGAACAATTTGACGAATATGGAACTGAACTTGAACAACTCTTAACGGACTTGACAATTTCTCAAGCAGATGGTGAGTCAACGAAGTATGACATTTTAAAGCCAATCAATGAAAAAATTGCAATTAGAAAGTTTGCAGATGGTTTAAACAAATCTAGGTTAAGCACCATAGTTGCAGCTCGCAATTATAGCTCATTAAAGGATGCTATACAGGCCGCAAAGGATGAAGAGTGTTTAATTTCATCAAGTCCAGGTAACGTCATGCATTTTACTAATAAGTCAAATAACAGAGGTCAAAGGGGTAACTACTCTAATCACTCGAGATATCAGCAAGGATATGGAGGAAAAGGTGTTCAAGGACGAGGACAATCATCAAACAGGTATGTACGAGGACAATATTATTCAAAATACCATAACTTTTGCGGTAACCGTAACCCACGAGGACATAACAATCACAGGCGATCACCACAATCTTATAGAGACAGAAATTTTCGGAATAATAGTTATCGAGGAAATACACGTAGAATTTATTCGGCACAAGTAACTGAGTCAACGAATAATAATGGTCAAGAAACAGAACAAAAAGACCAATTAAAATTTTTTCGTGAATCAAAGTGAAATTTATGCATTTAATGGACTAACGAAATTCGTTTCATTTAATTAAGGAAATAATGCATATTATTGGTTATTAGATACAGGAGCTTCTTTGTCAATTATACGAAAAGAAAGTTTGCCACCAAATATAGATATCTATAGAAATGATGTTTTAGTAAATGGCATAGACGGTCAAATTCACGCACAAGGTCATGTCTATCTTACATTGTCATTAGATAATGGAGAAACAACACAACACAAGTTCCATATATTTAATAACTTACCTCTTAAGGCCGATGGTATTATCGGGTTAGACTTTTTAAGTACATATCTAGCAAAAATAAATTTAGAGATGAGGGTTTTGACCTTAAAAATAAATAGGAAAGAAATAACAACGCAAATATTTGATAGGTCAGAATGCAATTCAGAATTTTTAACTATTTCGGCGCGATGCGAATCTATCCATTACATCAATATAAAATCATGTACAGAAGAAGATAGTATTGTTTGCGCAGAAGATTTAGGGAATAATCTATTTTTAGCTGGGGCTATTGTGGAAGCAAATAAAGACAAAATACCTATTAAAATTTTAAATGAAAGTGAAAAGGATATACGAATTCCAATATTTACACCAATCTTAGAACCCTTATCTTTATACGTGTGCTATAAGTGTGATAAAAATAAAGCAAGTGCAACTAGAGCCGAAACATTAAAAACATTATTAAAATTACAACATCTTAATATTGAGGAAAAAACGTCTATCGAGGACATTTGTGAAAAGTATTCAGATGTATTTCATTTGCCAAACGACAAATTAACAACAACTAATATTTATGAGCAAAAAATAACATTAAAATTCAACACTAATCCTATTTACACAAAACCATACAGATTACCACAAAGTTTAAAGAAAGAACTAAATAAACAAATACAAAATATGATAAAAGATGATATTATTGAGGAAGCGCAAAGTGAATGGTCCAGTCCAATATTACTAGTACCAAAGAAAAATAATGAGAAGAAGTGGCGTTTAGTAATAGACTATCGTAACCTTAACGAGAAAATTCAAGATTACAAGTTTCCTTTGCCAAACATTACTGAAATGTTAGATTCACTCTCAGGAACTATTTTATTTAGCCATCTTGATTTACATTCAGGGTATTACCAGGTACCTTTAGAACCTTCAAGTAGGAAATGTACAGCATTTAGTACGAATTCAGGACAGTTTCAAATGAAACGTTTACCGATGGGTTTAAAAATATCACCAAGTGCTTTTAGTAGGGTAATGACAGTGGCTTTATCTGGTCTAACTTTTGACGAATGTTTCGTATATCTTGACGATTTAATCGTTTTCGGTAGAAATTTAGAATCTCACAGTCGGAATCTTATGGATATATTTGAAAGACTGAGAAAAGTAAATTTAAAATTGAATCCCACAAAGTGTCAATTCTTAAAAAAAGAACTGTTATATCTTGGTCACGTTGTGTCTGCGCAAGGTGTCTTGCCAGATCCAGAAAAAAATAAAGTATTGCTTGATTATCCGGTACCACAAACTTCTGAAGAAATAAAACGATTTATTGCCTTTTGCAATTACTATAGAAAATTTATACCATTTTTTGCAGAAATAACAGCACCATTAAACAAATTGTGCAGAAAATATGAACCATATGTTTGGTCAAAAAGTTGTCAAAAATCATTCGACAACTTAAAGCAACACATGACTAACCCACCAATTTTACAATATCCAGATTTCGCAGATGACTGCGAATTTATATTAAAAACTGATGCTTCCGGAACTGCAATTGGATCAGTTCTATGTAACAAAAACATGAAACCAATTGCATATGCGAGTCGACCATTAAACAAGGCTGAAATAAATTGTTTGGTCAGTTAAATATTTTAGGCCATACCTTTACGGTAAACATTTTATTATTGAAACGGACCACAAGCCATTAATATATCTATTTGGGATGAAAGATCCATCAAGTCGTTTGTTAAAATTTAGATTAACACTAGAGGAATACGATTATGAAATAGTGTACGTTAAAGGAAAAGACAATGTCGCCGCGGATGCATTGTCGAGAATTGTCATAACATCGAATGAACTAAAGAATATGCATAATGATGTAGTAACTGTTTTAACTAGAGCACAAAAGAAAAAAATGACAGGAATGGAAAATGTAGAAAGTACAGATTTGTTTAATAGATCCGACGACACAAGGTCTGATCAACCAAGAGTTGCGGAAATATTAAAGAAACCTAACGACTCCGTCGAAATGAGATTAATGGAAGGAGATGAATTAAATAAGTTAATAAAAAATAATAGGATATCAAACCAAGAGAAGTGTTTTGCTTATGAAGAAAATAAGAAGACTTTATACATAAATCTCAATTTTAAGACACTTTTTACGCGAGCCGAATTTGTGTCCAAGTTGAGCAACTATTGTAAGAAATTAAATATCAAAGAGATATGTATAATAAAGGATAAAAATAATGCTAACTTTCTAAGAGAGTTGTGTAAAGAAATCGAATTAATTAAAATTTGGTCCGGACCACGAGTACATGTACTAAGAGGAATAACAAGAATAACTAAAGACGAAGATATTAAATTTATCTTACACGATTTTCATTTACTGCCAACCAGTGGTCATACTGGTATGCGCAGAATGATAAACAACATTAAAAGACAATTTTACTGGCCAGGTCTCGAAAAAGACGTTAATTTTTTTGTAAAATCATGCGATAAATGTCAAAAGATGAAACACGGTAAATACGTTGAGGAACCCATGTGCATAACTACCACAGCGTCATATGCATTTGAAAAAATATTTTTAGATATTGTAGGTCCTCTACCTCAAGATTATGAAGGTAATGTGTACATTCTGAGTCTTCAATGTGAGCTCAGTAAGTTTGTCGAGGCATATCCACTTAGAGCAAAGGACACCGTAACTGTCAGTAAAGCCTTAGTAGATAATTTTATTTTAAGATTTGGTTTACCAAAAACATTAGCAACTGATCGAGGGGCTGAATTTATGTCATCAACAATGGAACAGGTTTGTAAACTTTTAGACATCGAAAAAATAACATCAACAGCATATCACCATCAATCAGTCGGTTCATTAGAAAACTCACATAAAAATTTAGGAGCGTTCCTTAGAATACAGTGTCAAAACAATCCACAATCATGGTCACACTGGTTATCATATTGGTGTTTTAGTTATAATACAACCGTACACACGGCAACTAAATACCAGCCGTTTGAGCTTGTTTTTGGCAGACCTTGTAATGTACCATCAAGGTTATGTAATGAAGTTGATCCATTATATAATTCAGAAAATTACTGTAGTAACCTAAGATATAAACTTCAGGTAGCTAGTAAAGACGCTAGAAATAATTTAATTTTAAGTAAATGTAATCGTAAAACTAATTATTATGATAAAAATTTGAACGCAGTTCACTACTCTAAAGATGATTTAATATTGGTAAAGAATGAAGTTGGAGGAAAATTGAGTCCTTTATTTCAAGGTCCATTCACTGTTGTAGAAGACTTAGGATGCAATGTGAAAATAATAAAAAACAACAAAACAGATATTGTCCATAAAAATAGGACCAAACCATTTGTTACGTAGCAATTAGACTTTAAGGTAAAAAAAAAAAAAAAAAAAAATACGTACGATTTTATTTTTATTTTTTTCTGCATTGCCGGATGTGAAGTTTGTATGTTCCTTAATATTAATTAGTAAGTATGCTCCTTTAGATTAACGTGTCATATTATTGTTTACGTAGCGCTATGTAGTACTTGTATGCACTAATGTGTAAGTTTGAATATCATTATACTTTTACGATGGGAACCAAGCAGTAGCCTTCTTATTTCATACCCGAACCTTTTACATACATACATCTCCTGGTGACTCTGCCTCGGGCTACACACATCTCACATTCTTATTTTGTAAGTTGAACACTGGTATGTTTGCGTTACAAATGAAGTTATCTTTTTGTCTTTTGATGCATTGCTTAAAGTCTTTATCTGTTAGTGAGATGTAAGAATTCTTCTCAAAGTTCACAGCAATGTATTCCGAAGATAACTGCATCAATTTGTAATTTGACTCCGCCTTGAATGGTATAGCGATAACCTTATAGTAGGTGAAGTCCTCATTTGTAATTAAAGGAATGTGAACTTCGAACATAAAGTAGTTCTTTGTTATTCGTGCTTTCACGTATAGCAACTTGTAAAGTTCCTTGATATCTTCTCTGATATTTTCTGTCGGTAATGATAGAGTCCTCGGCAGTCTGCCGGATATGTCTTCCAGTTGCTTTACTAGACTCACTGGTGATATCAAGTGCACATCCATATGTCCACTGTAGACATTAGTTAGAGTGTTCAGGAGCATAGTTTGAATTTCCTTAAGATTTCGTAGCAGTAGCGATGCCGTGAGCGAAGCGGAGTTGAAGTAACTTGTGGCCATCATTATTTGTATTTCTGTTTCAATGCTGCCCAGATTTGTCTTAGTTTCTTCCATGAAGTGTTCTATCATCTTGCATTGAAGCTTGATATTTTCATCGTTTTTCTTCAAAACGTCATTTTGTAGTTGCATGATCGATGTTTGGTTTTTTGCGAGTTTAAGCAAATAGTTTTCGTTACGTTGTATGGCATCAATGTCCTTGTGGTATTTGTCAGCAAACCTCTGGTCCAAGACACCGAACAAGCTGTTTGCTATCATGCCTACTCCGTTGATAAAGCCGCGCTTCTTGCGCGTAGATAAATGCTTGTGGGGAGCTAGCAGCATTGTGTTGTAGAAGTTGAGTAGTTCCATCTCGTGGGTAAGTTGATCCGTCGTCGCTTGGCAATAACTTTGATGGATCTTCTGGCAAAGGTCATTTACACCGTATATGTATTTTTCAATATGTTGAACGCCCTGCCAGTAGTTTGTTAAGTTGTAATACGTAAGCAATGTCCATTCATCGTGAATGAGTTCTATTTTGCCAATGGTGTCATAATAAATCGGTCGCTCGGGTTCCAGGTTGGTAATTTGAGTGCCTGACCTTAGTTGCGAACCATATGATCCATTCACAAGTATCAATAATGTGAAAAGAAACATTAAAATGTTTGTAAGACATTTTGTTCCAGAGTGTTTTGTTGTGGTAGGTTTCTCAGCCTTTTGTAAATCCGATTTTAATTCTTCATAATTTTTATTGCAGTTTGTGTCGATGGGTAAAGCTGATAGTTTTACTATAGGTCGTTTAATGACACCATTTTGGGTTTTTAGGCTTGTCACTCGAACGTATCCGTCCGCTCCGGGGTGCAGTTCTAGCACCTATCCCATAGGCCATTTCCCTGGCGGCAAATTGTTGTCCCGGACTAGTACGATGTCCCCCTCGCTGAGGTTTTTCTTGGGATTGTTCCATTTGCTGCGCGTTTGTAGTTGAGTAAGATAGTCGCTTGACCAATTCTTCCAAAATTGTTGGAACATATGTTCAGTTAACTGCCATCGTCGGCGGAGGTCAATGTAGTTTTCATCAGTGTAGTCGGCTCGTGGTAAAGACATTGTCGGTCCCCCCGTTAGAAAGTGACCCGGTGTCAGGTAGTTATAGAATTCTTCGGGGTCTTCAGTAAGTTGGCAAAGCGGCCGGGAGTTCATGCACGCTTCTATCTTCGCAAGCAGGGTGGCAAATTCCTCGTACGTCAGTTTTTGGTCTCCTAGCACCCGACGAAGGTGATACTTCATCGACTTGACCGCTGCTTCCCATAGTCCACCAGCAGTTGGCCAAGCGGGCGCATTAAAATGCCATTGTACTCCCATATCTGCGATGTTATTAAAGAAGTTTGGCGACAAGATTTGCTTGAAGTCTTCAAACTCTTTCTGAAGCAACCTTGCTGCGCCTATGAAATTCGTACCACAGTCCGAGTAGACGTGACCTGGTGTACCGCGCCTGGAGCACATTCTCTGGAAGGCTGCTATGAAAGTTTCAGTGCTTAATTCCGATGCAAGTTCGATGTGCACAGCCTTTGTCACCATACATACGAATATGCATTTATGTAACCCTTTGAAGTTCGAACTCCTCTTCCTTTGTTGAGTCTGACTTCGACGTGTCCTGTGAAGTCAACTCCCGTGTGAGTAAACGGGCGCGAAGGTGTTACTCGTTGTGGTGGCAGTTCTCCCATGAGTTGGTTTAACTCCGACGGGTTGTAGCGATGGCAACGCACACAGCGCCGTAGTTCAGCTTTCACCGCTCTGTTACCGCCAATGATCCAGTACCGTTGACGGATGTGCGCTAAAGTTAGTCTGGCTCCTCCGTGTAAAGTCGTTAGGTGGGCTTGATGAATCACTAACTCAGTAAGTCGTCCCCCCTTAGGTAGAATGATGGGATTCTTCATCTCAAAGGGTAAACTGGAATGGTTCAGTCTACCCCCGTGTACGGTCAGCAACCGCACATTGTACTTTAGTTAGCCTAGTTAAAATACTGCAAATTTTGTTATTTTATAAAATGTAGTATCGTCACGTACGCAAGTACGTCAGTCTTCGGTTTAATATCGAGCTCGCGCAACATCCTACATTTTGTAACATTTTTTATTATTTTCTTATTACATTATTTTAGTGCAATTTCGTATTAAATACCTTTGAACATTAACATTTATTTTATTAACATTTTTAACATTAAGTGTAAAGGCTCATGCCCTTACATTTTGGTCCTTCGAGCCGTTAAGAGTAAAATCAGTGCCGTGGTACGTTTTCACTCGCGGGAACAGTTGAACATTAAACTCGGACATTAAGCAGAACATTCAACAGAACATTAAAAACAGTGTGAACAGTGATATTAAGTGAGAATTACACAGATCAAGGTGGAGCGTAAGCAGCGAATCCGGTGAGCACGTTCCATATTACCTACTTTTCGGAAATTTTGGATTTATAGTCTGCACTAAGCACTGGATAACAACAATGACTACTTACGATGCTTTACTTAACTCTCAATCTACAAATCTTGAGGCTATCAAACGAATAAATGAAAACTTTAAAAAAGATAGTTCTACACGTAAAAACACTCTCGACTATCATGATGACAGACTTGGAAAGCTGGAGGAGTATTGGAGTGAGTTTAAAAAGAACGACATCCAATTAGCCTTGTTTGAAGGCACGAAGTCTGGACCTTACTATGAGAATCGCATTTACGAGCGTTTGGAACAAATATACGAGGAAACGAAGTGTATGATAAATAGGTCAAAACAAAGATTACTTGCTAAATTCGAGGACGAAAAATTTACTTCTTTTAGTCAGTTGCAAAAAAAAGAAGAAAGGCCGTGTGTTCAAGAGAATGTTCGAGAAGAACAGGAGAGCGATGAGATTGCGGATGATGTGAAGAACAATTCAAATGAAGAGTTAGTCGTGGACCAACGAACTAAGGATATGATGAATGAGCAGCGGTCGAACATCAAAGCTTTTGAGAGAACAGTCCGGAACATGGACATTGAAAAATTAAAAGAAAAGTGGCAACTTAAAGATAAGTTGAGGACAGTTACGCAACGTTGGGAAAAAGTCGATAGCACTTATTGGAAGCTCGATAACATGTTGGTCAACACGCAAGCATTTGAAAGTGATTATAATAGATTAGAAAGACTGTATGAATTCAGCAAGGAACAAATTAACAAGAGGATTTGGGATAACAAACACCAGGAAAAATCCACGCCGAAAATTGAACTTCCAATTTTCAGTGGTAGCTATGCACAGTGGACAACATTTAAGGACTTGTTCGTGGAAATCGTGCATCGTAATACTTTTATCTCTAATGCACAAAAAATGCAACATTTGAAGGCGAAATTAAAGGGAGAGCCCGAGCGATTGATACAGCACATGAACATTAGTGCTGATAACTACGAAGCTAGTTGGCAGATACTTCAACAGAGGTACGATAATAAGAGACTATTATTTACCTACCAAGCAAACATTTTACTGAGTCTACCCAACATACAAACTCCAACGGCATCTCTCCTGAAAAGGATGCATGATACTACCATTGAGTGCCTTCAGGCTATTAAGAATCTGCAATATGATACTTCTAGTTGGGACCCCTTAGTGGTTCACATTTTAATGCAAAAGCTGGACGCAGATACACGCCAGGCCTTCAAAGAATCCATGGAAAATCCAAGGGAAATGCCACCTCTAAACGAGTTCCTGAAATTCATCGAAACCAAGTTCATGTCAATGGAATCGGGTACAAACCCGAACCGCCCACGAAACTTTAACAGTCAACAGCAAAACATTCAGCCGAAAACAGTTCATAATGCAACGTACAGCAAGCCTAAGGTGCAGCAACATACCATTCAAGGTGGAACTAAGAACATGCCGAGAACATTCCATAACAAGCAAACATTTAATAATTCCATTATAACTTGTCCTAAATGTAATAACCATCATGGGCTCTATAATTGCAGAGAATTTTTAAGTATGGCACCTGAAGAAAGGTTAAAGACCGCTAACAACCTACATGTATGTTTAAATTGCCTGTTCAGTCATAACGGCGAAAAATGTACATCGGAAAAAAAGTGCAAGCACTGCGATGAGCCGCATAGCAGTATTTTGCATGAGGCGATTGGAGTTGCAAAATCGAGAACCGGCAGGGCTAATGTAGGTCAACAAGTGAACACGCATTTAGCACATGACAACTCAAATGAGGTACTGCTAGCCACGGCCCAGGTCAGAACAATAGCCAATGATGGAACTACGATCGTTTTACGCGCTTTATTAGACCAGGGATCTCAGGTTAGCCTAATTACGGAAAATGCTGCACAAAAATTGCAGTTAAAACGAAACAAGATGAGCGCGGTGGTGTCAGGTGTTGGTGCTTCAGCCACCACCAAGTGTAAAGGAGTGCTCCATCTTAAATGCCAAGCGATACACAATGACTTCAACATTAACATTAATGCACTTATTATGAAGAAAATAACAAACAAACTGCCAAGTAAAACAGTAAATAAAGATAGTTTTGAACATATACAATATTTACAACTCGCTGACCCTGAATTTAACATATCTCAGGATATAGACTTACTATTGGGAGCCGATGTTTATTCCGAAATATTGTTAGAGGGGTTAATAAAAACAAACACGTCATCCATCATAGCACAACAAACTCATTTAGGCTGGGTAGTATGTGGTAATTACAAAACATTCAATTGCCATGTAATTATCAACAACATTCAGGATCTAACCCAATTCTGGGAACAGGAGTCTTTACAAGAAAACAAAGAAGATGTGGACCCTGACAACAGGTGCGAACAGCTGAACAAAGAGACAACAACACGACTTCCTGATGGGCGATATCAAGTTCGTCTCCCACTGAAGGATAATTTTATTGAACACTTAGGAACATCGAAACCACAGGCCATCGCTCAATTTCAACAACTAGAGCGAAAGATGGCTAAAAATCATGCGTTTGCAAAAGATTATAAGGCTTTTATAGATGAATATGAAGAAATGGGTCACATGGAGCAAGTCGAAAGCAACACTAGGAACAAAAACATTGAATATTTTCTCCCGCACCACGGGGTAGTGCGACCAGGTGCTATCACGACGAAACTTAGAGTCGTGTTCAACGCGTCGGCAAAAACTAGTTCAAAACACAGTCTTAATGACTTAATGGAGGCCGGACCGAATCTACAAAAAGATATCCTTAGCATCTTGCTCAAATGGAGACAATACAAATATGTGTTATCATCAGACATTGAGAAAATGTACCGATTTATAGTGGTACATCCAGAACATCAACCCTTACAGAAAATAGTGTGGAGGAATTGTCCACGGCAACTGCTAAGAGAATATCAACTATGTACAGTCACCTATGGTACTAAGGCCGCTCCATTCTTAGCACTCCGAACACTTCAACAGCTAGCGATGGACGAAGGTGACAAGTACCCGGAAGCTAAAAACATCTTACTCAACCAATTTTTTGTAGATGATGCGTTATTCGGAAAAGATACCATAGGTGAGGCGCGGGATACAAGAGACCAACTTATACAGCTATTGAAAGAAGGAGGGTTCAACCTTAGAAAGTGGTCGAGTAACGAACAACAACTGCTAGAAGATCTGCCAGATCATATGATTAGCCTAGTCAACTTAAGTTTTACAGAAGCATCAGCTTCCAAAGCATTAGGCTTAGCATGGGATCCGAAACAAGATGAATTCATATTTTCAACTACATTAAAAAACAAAAACAACATTGGCCTTAACAAAAATTCGACAAAACGGCAAATCTTAAGCGACATATCAACAATTTTTGATCCTTTGGGCTGGCTATCCCCAATAACAATCAAGGCAAAAATTTTATTCCAACAGATCTGGAATTACAAAATCGAATGGGATGGCTCTGTTCCGGATGGAATAGAAAAGGAATGGAGAATACTAAAGTCTGAATTAACAAATATGCAACCTTTCAAAATTAACCGATGGCTCGGGTTAGAAGCAAGCAAGGTTTGGGAATTACACGCATTCTGTGACGCATCGGAAAAAGCGTTTTCGTGCGTGGTGTACAGTAAAGTTACAGAAGGTAAACAGCAACAAATTGCATTGGTTGCGGCAAAAACAAAGGTCGCTCCAATCCAAAAACAACAAACACTTCCCAGACTTGAGTTATGCGGTGCTCAGCTGTTAGCACAACTGGTCAAGAAAATAAAACATTGCCTCGATAAACCTAACATTAAAGTAACAGCTTGGACGGATTCAATGATCGTGCTTGGCTGGCTAAAGGGCGATGTCTTGCGATGGAAGGCCTATGTCGGACACAGAGTTCAGGAGATAACATCTGTAGTGCCCGCCGGGTGTTGGAAGCACGTAAGATCGGAGCAAAATCCAGCCGACTGCGCGTCACGTGGACTACTACCTTCTCAATTACACAACTTTCCTCTGTGGTTTGACGGACCCGAATGGCTTAACAGAGAAAAAATCCCGGAAACATATGACACCGTAAAGATACCAGAAATAGAAGTTAAAAAGGTGCATGCAGTTACGACACGAACTACCGGAAACAAAGACATGGACATTGTAACTGAACTCCTTACCAAGAACAGCTGTATTATAATTATAATACGCATCGTAGCATGGGTGTCGCGTTTCATAACAAACACGTCACAAAATAATCGTCACAGAGAAGACGCAGCTATGAATCATACAAACATGAATAGGCCGCCTGCGTCAAAACAATGTAATTTAACACTCGCTGATATTCGACGCGCTACTAACATAATTATAAAACATGTACAAAATGAACATTATGGACAAGAAATCCAAGATTTAAAAACAAAAGGAAGGATAAGCAACAATAGAGGACTTCAGAAACTTTACCCTTATCTAGATGACAATAACATACTACGCGTCGGAGGGAGATTACAGAATTCAAACTTACCTGAAGAAACAAAACACCCTGTTATCATCCCGAAGAACAGCAAGCTGGCATATCTTCTCATTGCCCGTGCGCATGTTACAACACTACACGGTGGAGCGAGGCTAACTATGGCTACATTAAGACAGAAATATTGGATAACAGGAGGAAATAACACAGTTAAAAAACACCTACAAGACTGTGTAAAATGTTGCCGCTTCAAACCATCGAAACAATACCAACTAATGGTGGACCTACCCAGTGAAAGGATAACGCAATCACCACCATTCTATCACACAGGGGTGGACTTCACAGGGTTTGTTAGTGTTAAACTAAACAAGGGTCGAGGCGTCAGAACAAGTAAAGGTTATGTCGTTGTTTTCGTATGCATGGCAACAAAGGCGGTGCATTTAGAACTTGCATCAGATTTGTCGTCACAAACATTTATACTGGCTCTCAACCGCATGATTGGGCGACGAGGTTGTCCGAAACATATTTACTCCGACAACGAGACAAAATTTGTTGGAGCCGAAAGGGAGTTAGCCAAACAACTGCATATCTCACAAACATTCAACAACGACACTTTATCGAGAAGGAACACCGAGATGGGGATAGAGTGGCACTTCAACGCTCCAAGCTGGCCGACTGCGGGAGGACTTTGGGAGGCTGCAGTTAAGTCAATGAAATATCACCTAAAGCGTGTCCTAGGAGAGCAAAAGTTGACATACGAAGAGTTTTTAACACTGCTTACTCAAATCGAAGCCTGTATGAACTCTAGACCACTTTGCCCTTTAACGGAAGACGTGGACGATATTGACTATCTTACTCCTGCACATTTTTTAATTGGCCGACCAGTAACATTCCTACCAACGGAAAATATCGAAAGGCAAAACATCAACATTCGACATAGGTGGCAGTTACTAAACAAAATGAAGCAAGGGTTTTGGACCAGATGGTTGTCAGAATACCTGCAACAACTTCAAATTCGTAGTAAATGGCTGAACAAAACAAATAATTTATCCATAGGGGATGTTGTCTTAATCAAAGAAGACAACCTTCCTCCTGCGAAATGGGCACTTGGCAGAATACAGGAAGTTCACCCGGGGAGAGACAATCTAGTCAGAGTTGTGACTATGAAAACAAAAACAGGGGTATTAACAAGACCAATAACAAAATTAGTTAAACTCCCAATACCAGAATCTCATATAGAAATACCTGACACCACCACATCCAATGACAAAACCTCCACTGAAAAACAAAAACCTACAATAAACAAAACAAATAGAAACCAACGATTCAAATCAAGGAATATAAGTTCCAGCCTGCTATTTACACTCTTAACATTACTAACGTTATATCAGCCCACAAAGCAAAGCAGTGACGCTATAAACATCACACCGTTTGAACCAAACAGAGCAGTGTACTTTGACAAAATCGGCAATTTGCAAAGCGTACACGATGACTGGAAGATTGTCACCTACTATAATATGACATCTTACTGGCAAGGCATGGAAAACATACATAGAGTTGTGAAACACCTGAGAGAAAGGTGTGAGCAATTTGCATACCAAACGATGTGCAAAACCATTATGACCGAATTAGAACAGGAACTTAACGAACTTGATCATAACAATTACATGTTGGAAACACATCATGGGCAGACAAGAGGGCGCGTTTTGCGAGGTCTTGTCAATGGAATAGGTTACCTTGCAAACAGCCTATTCGGCGTGCTAGATGAAAGGTTCGCAATACAATATAAAAAGGACATAGAAACATTGCAGAATAACAGAGACCATTTATTGAACCTGATCAAAGGTCAAACATCAATTATAGAAGCACATAATAACATTCTGAAGAGAAATGAAGAGGCAATGAACACTCAGTTCAATCTCTTAGATCAACATCTTAATGCTACAGAGAACTATTTACAGAAATTGGGTAAGGAGATTGAGCAAGAGGAAGCTTTGAACTACTTTAACATCATGGCTCTGACTAGTTCAACAATTCTGTCTAAACTACGCCACATCCAACACATGCTTTTAGACACAGCCATTAACATTCACCATGGTCATGTAGACACCAGACTTTTACCGCAGAACCAGCTCTTTCAGGAGCTCAACATTATCTCTGGACAATTGCCACAACAATTATCAATACCCGTTGACAATATTCAAAACCAATTAGCTGACATATACAAACTACTAGAGGTAAAATCACGATTATTTGATAAATATTTTATCATCGAAATCACATTACCATTAACAGGCGACACTCCATTCACCATTTATAAAACAGTTCCTATACCGATGATGAAAAATAACAAACATTCACTTACAATGAAAACAAATTCTGAATATGTTGCAGTCAATATAAGAAAAGAGACATATATGCAGCTCACAGACAGTGACCTAGAACATTGCATTAAAATGGAACCAAGTACATTTGTATGTTCACTAAACAAACCAACACGTAACATGAGAAATCATCAAATTCCATGCGAAATCGGCGCAATAACAAACATTACATTATCAAAATGTATCTACACATCCGAATCCTGCAACAATAAATGGACACCATTACAAAAACCTAACACCTGGCTCTATGTCTGCTGTGCGGATTGCCAACTGCAAATAATCTGTGAAGGTCGTATGACTACTAAGGCAATACATTCAACGGGAATTTTAGAAGCCAAAGAGGGATGTATAATTAGAAACAACGAAGAAACATATTACACACAAGTTTACTACACAAACAATATTTATGTCAGCCCTGAAATACCACTGATAGATCTGGATGACATCAACAATTTAACATCTGTCCAGCCGCTTGATTTATCAACTGGACAACAGAACACCCAATTTGTTAGAAACGATTATGAAAAGCTTCATAATTCATTGAAAGAATTGGAAGATCAAACAAAACAGGCTGAAATGTCGCAACACGATGTGCACCAATACATCGTTTCATACTCTACGATGGGACTTCTGATCTTGTCAATAGTCGTCGCGGGAGGAGCCTACGTGTACTGCAAACGCAGCGGCAAGGTCATCGTCAGTGACACCGGCGCGTCCACCAGATTACCGCCACGAAAGCCACCAAGAGTTGCAGCATCCACTGAAAACATAGAACTTACCTATGCGACACCTCATTCTTTTAACATTTGACTTATAATCATTTTTATTCACTTTGTTTTCATTTCGTGATTTGTATTTATATTGGTAAAATAGTCTTTAATAAGTTATCTCACTTGTTGCCCCGCCAAGATGTACGGTCAGCAACCGCACATTGTACTTTAGTTAGCCTAGTTAAAATACTGCAAATTTTGTTATTTTATAAAATGTAGTATCGTCACGTACGCAAGTACGTCAGTCTTCGGTTTAATATCGAGCTCGCGCAACATCCAACATTTTGTAACATTTTTTATTATTTTCTTATTACATTATTTTAGTGCAATTTCGTATTAAATACCTTTGAACATTAACATTTATTTTATTAACATTTTTAACATTAAGTGTAAAGGCTCATGCCCTTACACCCCGACTCGGATTAAGCCATTGTTGTCCAAGTATGGTTTAAGTTTAATAATGTTACTTTTTGTAGAAATATTTTCTTTCTTCATAAGTTGTTTATATTCTTGTGTAATTTCCGTTTGTTGGACATATTTTGTTATTTGTTCATTTGCATTGTTTAATTCGCACAAAGTGAGGCGTCCGGTTTCACGTTTCGTGTAGTTACGTGCGTTTGCGAAAAATCGTTGTATCCATGCTACAATTCTGATCGCTTTGGTCAATGAACTGCAATTAGTTAATAAGTTATGAATACAATTATTTGTCTCTTTGTTCATAGAGTTCGATTTCGCCTGGTAAACGGTGCCTATGTTAGTTGTAAAAGTGCATGTTATGATTTCTTCACGACTTTGTTCTTGGAAGGTATTCAGAAATGTAGGACCTTCCCACCACAGACTGAATGTTGTTAGCTTGGTTGGTAGCAATCCTCTCGATGCACAGTCTGCAGGGTTATCTTGCGACTTCACATAACGCCATTGCTCGGCTGGTATGATTTGTCTTATTTTTGCCACTCGATTGGCGACGTATTTTTCTCTTTTAGATGTATCCCCCTGTATCCATGCCAGAACCACTTGGGAATCACACCAAACGCTCGTAGTTATATCGAAACCATTCAGGGCTTCTCTGATTTTTTCGATGAGTTGCGATAGTAAGAGCGCGCCGCAAAGTTCAAGTTTCGGTAATTCTGTTCGTTTGTGATAACGGTGCTACTCTTGTTTTAGCAGCAAGTAATATTATTGTTGGCTTATTATGTTCATCTCTGACGCAGCTGTAAACCACGCCAGAGTAAGCCTTTTCGCTGGCGTCGCAGAATCCAAATAGTTCAATCTTCTGGTTCGTTGAACCGATCCAGCGCTTGATTTTCATGTGTTTTACATTGGGTATGTCAGCTCTTAGTTTTAGCCACTTATCTGTTATGTGTGACGATAACTGATCATCCCACCCAAGTTTGTTGACCCATTCTTCTTGTACTTCTTCTTCTTTCTTTGCCGCAATAGTTATGGGTGAGAGCCAACCCAGCGGATCCAGTTGTGAAATTTCCGAAAGCAGTCGCCTTTTAGTCATTTCCGGTTGACATTTTTCGTCATATTTCCAGTTAAACACAAAAGTGTCAGCGTGCGGATTCCAACCTAGTCCTAGGGTTTTCATGGATTCCTCTTGCTTGAAGTCAAAAGTAATTTTGCGTGAGATCTGATCATCACTCAAGTTTTGTAACAATGCAGGATCATTGCTGGACCATTTGCGTAAGTTCATCCCGGCCCCCTTTAGCATATCGATAAGAGATGTTTGGAGTTCCTGGGCCGCTTCCTGTGAGTTGTGGCCGCTTATAACGTCATCGACGTATGCTTCGTTCAGTAGTACTTTGGCAGCCATGGGGTATTTATAGCCATCATCGTATGCCAGTTGTTTAATGGTTCTCATGGCTAGCCACGGTGCGCATTTTGTCCCATAAGTGATGGTGCAAAGTTGGTACTCTTGCAGCTTCTCTGACGGCGTATTTCGCCAAATAGTTTTCTGCAAATGTTGTTGATCCTCAAACAGCCAGATACATCGGTACATTTTCTCGATGTCAGCTGCAAAAGCGTATTTGTAAGTTCTCCATTTTATGATAAGTTCTTGGATATCTTTTTGTAGGTTGGGGCCCTTTTCTTGTAGGCCGTTCAGGCTGTATCCCGTTTTAGTTTTCTGAGATGCATTGAAGACTACTCTAAGTTTCGTGGTAGTAGACTCTTCCCGAAGTACTCCGTGATGTGGTAGGAAACATTCAGTAGTTGAAGGTGTCATGGGTAGTGCTGGTTTCATATGGCCTAACTCCAGGTATTCCTTAAGGAACTCTTTGTATAACTTTTCAAGTCGGCCATTTGTTTTAAACCTTTTTTCTAGTTGCAGCAATTGTGATACTGCGATTGTCTTCGAAGTTCCGATCTTATTTTCATAATCCGGACGTAAAGGCATCTTCACAATGTATCTTCCATCTGAACCACGGCGAGTAGTTTCTTTGTAGTAAGTTTCACATTGATCTTCTTGAGATCGGTCAGTGTTTGTTTTGGTGACGTCTTCACCTTCCCAAAATTTAGTTATTTCAGCCAAGTCGAGTAGTGTGACGTGACAGTTTAAAGTTTCTAGTTTTCCACACAAAATCCATCCCAGCTGTGTCTGCTGCGCAACGGGTGACTTTGGTGCGCCTCTTAATATTCCATCTTGTATTATTTCAGCATATACGTCAGCTCCAAGTAGTATGTCAATAGACCTTGAAATGTTAAAATCAGGGTCCGCTAGTTTTAAGTTCTGCAAATGCGACCACTCTGGTCGTTTGAATGTGTTGTTTGGTAGTTTATTGATCAGCTTCTTCATAATTAATGCTTCAGTGTTGAAAGTATATTCGGAATGGATTGATTTGCATGTTATTGTAAGGCGTCCCCTACAATCGCCTGATACAGTTCCAACTCCAGATATCTTCGCAGTTAGTTTGTTTCTTGGCAGTTTTAGCAGTTGTGCTGCATTTTCAGTTATTAAGTTAACTTGTGAGCCCTGATCTATGAGCGCACGAAGAGTTACGTAAATCCCATCTACCGATTTGACCTTGACTTGGACGGTTGTCAGTAAGACTTCCATCTCTCTGGCTGATAGATGATTCGAACTTGGCTTTTCTGTTTCCCTCGAAGGTCGTTGACCGGAGCATTGGTTTTCGTTGCTCGTCGATGGTGTATTTTTTTTGGAATTGTTGTAATGTAAGAGCGTATGATGCTTCATACTACATTCCTTACAAGTTTTTGTAGAGTTGCAAGTTTGGTTTTCGTGACTAAACAAACAGTTTTTGCACAGTCGCAATTTTGCAACAGTGCTGTTTCTTTGCTTTGTTTCCATGTCAATAAACTGCGGACATCGCATTAAAACATGATTGTTTTTGCAAAGAGGGCACTGCCCGTATGAAGTGTGGTAAGTTTTTGGAACCCACTTCTTATGATCGAAGTTTTTTCGAGGTACATGTTTTTCAGTTCCAGCTGACTTCTCTGAACTCGGTATGTCCTTCTTTGAAGTCTTCATGGTTTCAAACGCCATAAACTGGTTTTCTAAGAATAACACAAATTCCTGTAGTGTTGGCACCTCTCTGTTATCGGGCACGGTTTTTATGTATTCATTGTAGCTCCCACAGTCTAGTTTCTGTGACATCAGATGGACAATCATCGGATCCCAACTGGTTATATCAGAATTGTAGTTGTTGACGGTTGTTGTACCGTTGAGTTAGTATCTCCCAACACGAAGTGTAGTTGTCGGCGCTGATGCTCAAGTCTTTCAGCTTCACCTTTCAGCCTGGTCTTCAGATGCTGCATTTTTTGAGCTTTATTCAATGTCGGGTTTTTATGTATGGTTTCCAGGAACAGATCTTTGAAAGATATCCATTTACTGTAGTGTCCAAAAAATTCTAGGATCTCGATTCTTGGTGTTGAATGTTGGTGATGAGCGGTGGACCACATCTTGCTTTTCAGACGTTTCCTTGTTCCGTCATATTTATCTTCCATGCTGTTGAACTGGTCATAGTACGTATGTTTCGTACCTTTCAGTAAGGCTTCCAGTTCCCAATGAGTATTGTCAATAGCTTCCCACTTTGACTTCAAGATTGACAAGTGATCGTCAAGTTCCCATTTTTCAGACTCTTCCAGTAGTCGAAGGCTCTTCCAGTAGTTGTAGTTAGTTCCAGTAGTTGAAGGCTCTTCCAGTAGTCGAAGGCTCTTCCAGTAGTCGAAGGCTCTTCCAGGAGTTGTAGTTAGTTCCAGTAGTTGAAGGCTCTTCCAGTAGTCGAAGGCTCTTCCAGGAGTTGTAGTTAGTTCCAGTAGTTGAAGGCTCTTCCAGTAGTCGAAGGCTCTTCCAGTAGTCTGTTGTAGTTGGTTCTGGTACTCATTGTGCCAGTACTCTGGCTAGGTATTTGCGCCTTCTCAATCCAACTGGGGCGACCCTCTTCCGGGAGACCAGTTGAACCGATTCGCTACCGTAACAAGAGACAAAACACACTAAGATACACGAAGGCTCGAAGGACCATAAATGTACGGGTTGTAGTAGTTAACTCCGTACACCGATTTGTCGTGAAGGTTTGTAAGCTTAAAGAAACGCGTTCCACTAAAATGCACTAAGTAGTTAATTTATTTTAGGTAAGAGTATGTTACAGTAATATAGTAGAAGGCGATTATTTCTCTAAGTTGTTGATAGCTACCCAGTTATAAGTTCACTATATTTAAATTCGTTAGGCATGTAGTTTTATTATGCTAAATTATGACGCGCATCGTTGGCCTAAAGTAGGTTACCGAGTAAGCAGAAAAATGTACGGCAATGAGACCGTACAGTGACTTTATTCGGTGTTTGTATGTCGTTAGTCGGTGTTCTATACTTCCTCTTTTATGGTTTTGATTTGTAGATGCTCGTGTAATTCTGAGGTCTTTATAAACCAAGGAGCGTGTGTTATAGTTCTGAGAGCTTTATTTTGGAATCGCTAGAGATTTTCCAGATTTGAGTTTCTTGCATAGCCCCACAGCTCAATCCCATATGTCCAAACAGGCTTTAATACCGCTTTGTAGATGAGCATTTTGTTTTCTAATGAAACGTGTGATGTTGTTCCTAAGAGCCAGGTTAGTTTTTAGAGCAGGATGTTAAGCTCGTCACGTTTTTTCTCAATGTGGTACCTCAACGTTTGTTTCCTATCGAGATAGACGCCAAGGTACTATGCTACTGTCCCGTGTGGAGGGGGTCAGTAATCTTTTCTGAGGGTAAACGTCACATGCGTAGATTTGTTGGCGCTAGCTTTTATTTTCCAATCCCTCATCCATTTGTGGACTTTGTCAAGATGTTTTTGCAGCACCAGTAAGGCCACACTAGGGTTTTTATGACTGCACAAAGCTGTCGTATCATCAGCGAAGGTGGCGGAAAGTACTTTTTCTGAGGTTGGTAGGTCTGCTGTTTAAATGAGGTACAGGGTTGGACCCAAGACGGAGCCCTGGGGTACTCCAGCCAGTTTGTCGTAGAATTTCGAGTACGAATCATTATTTTTTACCCGGAAAATTCTGTCTTCTAAGTATGACGTTAGTAATCCTAATCATACAGGCTGTGTGGCAGCTGTTTTTTTACTATAAGTAACAAGCCCTGTAGGCCTATTACGTATCTTTCTAATATCCAGTGACTATCAAGATTCGGTTGTACACCAAACTTTGATGACAACCGAGAATGTCATAATATTGGTGTTACGTATCGCTCTGAGTGGATATCACTTTACGGTGACTAACAGCCCGGGTACGGTGTAACGTCTTTCACGAAAGCCACTTCAAACTCAGTTATCAATGTGTTGTTTATTATGCTTACATAATCGAAATAATATAAGTAAGTATCGATACGAAAGCGTCTGTCAAAATGGGTTACGGAGACTATCAGCCACGATGACAACCAATGACGTCATATTTGATCGCGACAGGTCATACATAATACGAAACTAACCTTTTGACAGTCAATTGATGGACATTGAGCCCAGTTACTATCATTTCGAGCTGTCAACAGAGATAGGTACATAATAGCCCTACTGGTGCCAGACCTTATCGAACGCTTGCTGTACGTCTCGGAACACAGCCGAACAGTATTCTTTTCGTTCCAGCCCCTCTCGTATCTCATTCACCACTCTATGCACCTGCTCCACCGTAGAGTGCCCCAATCGAAATCCGAACTGATGTTGTGGGATGATACTGCTGTCTTTGACTATTTCTTTGAGCCTACGAGCAACGACTTTCTCAAATACTTTTGACATGACAGGTAGTAGGCTTATTGGTCTGTATGACGACATAAGGTGCGGTGGTTTTCCTGGCTTTGGGATCATGATAATTTCCGAAACTTTCCATATTCACGGAAAGTATCCAGTCCTCAAAATTCCATTAAAGAGCTGTGTAATTATGAATACGATGGCTTTTCTTGGCAACTGTCGTAGGATTTCGGTAGTTATAAGGCAATATCCAGGAGCTTTATTTAGTTCTAGATCTCGTATAATTCTCCAGATCTCTCGAGGTGAGCAGCATTTAAGCGGTAAGCCGAGTTGTAGATCTGTCTCCAAATAATTTTGGATCTCTCTATCTGTTTCCATTGATGTGTCGCCAGAATTGGGAGTGAATCACCGGCCAAGAAAGAGCCAAAGGTTTCAGCACGTTCGTCGTCTTTTCTTGCCCATTTATTATTTCCCAGCTTTATGAGATGCTGAGCTATTTGTGGTATGCTTTACGGTTTTCCAGAGCGAGTATTCATTTTTGATTTTTTGGCTGTGGTGTCTAGATTTTAAAGTCGGTTTTTTAAAGTCTCGTCTTCGATGTCTTTCAGGTATTGCTTCAGTTCTGCGGCCGCTCTATTGAAATCTCGTCTGTCAGAAGCGTGGCGGCTGGTGCGCCAAACTTCTGAGCCTCCTTTTTTCCAGGACCTTATTCCTACCTTCCTTGGGAATATTTTTGGATCCTGGCCTCGTAAGTATCGGTGTGCATTTCCATGCAGCTATCTGAATAAGGCTTGTGATGTCCGTAGCAGCTTTATCAATGTCGTCGTCTGTTTTTAATGATATTTTTAAGTTCACTTTTGACTCAATGTACCTATTCTCTGAATGCAACCCAATCAGTGTTCTTGTTGTAGAGACTTTCTTTGGAGGGTCTTTCTATTAGTGTTGTACTTACAGTGGCGATCAGGGAGGTATGATCAGAGCTGCTATCCAGGCAACTTTCGGCGCTTAGGTTGTAACAAAACTACTTGCTCCTATTAAATAAAAGGATAAGCAGACTTGTTCAATTAAAATTTAATTAGGGAAAGATTAGAATTAGGAATAAAACAATACAGCTAAATATTAAAAACCTACCTAGCACGCACTCTAGGATAGTTTTTTAGTTCACGCACTTAGTTGGTTAGGAAGTTCAGCACTGTAGGAGAGACGGGAACAGGCGTCAGGGTAGCAGGTCAATATCTGGGCAACTTCGAGGTTCAGCTTCAGGAAACCTCTGCAGGAAGGGCGTCGTGCAGATCTCAGAGTCCACCAAGTCAGCTCTGTAGTAAGGCAGGCGAGACAAGTAGCAAGACAGCTTCAGAAGATCGGGAGTAGAGGTCCCAGATCCGTAGATAGCTTCCGAAGATCGGGAGAAGAGGCACCAGGCAAAGCTTTAGTGGAATCCCTTGGGTAATATAGATATGTAACAGCAAAAACCAAACTGTTTTCTTATGCTTCTTATCTCAGATTCAATCGTAGACGCCTCCAGCGGTTCTTCAGCTCGTTTTTCAAAGTAGTCTTCCTATTTAAATTTCAAATATTAGTTTTCTTGTGGCCATCATCTCATCTGACAAGTGTAGTCGGCCAGGACATAACCATGAGTGCGTAAAGAATTTTATAAATATAATTTAAAATTAAGCTATTTAGTAAACAATTGTAATAATCTTTTAATACTTTTAATATAATTTAAATTTATAAACCAAAAAATCATCATAGACTAAGGTAGGAAGAGAATTAAAAAGTAATTGACAGTTTGACAATTTGGCGTGTCACAACACGAAAATTATGATAATATTTTATTTCAGCAATTTTTAAGTAAATGAGTCGTACTAAATTACATCGATTTGTTGAGTGTAGAAATATAAACAAATAAAAATGATGATAAATAGTATTATAAATGATGAATATAAAGTGTAAGTATGGCATAATGCTATAAAAGTACATATTAGAAAGTGTCTGCGCCACATCTACGCCTGACGCTTTTTCAATAGCATCAAGTTGCACAAGCGCCATAATTTTTTGTGTTGTCCGCGATTTGATTATAATTACCTTTTTCTACTACTTTATGTTGAGTACATGGCTGCGTCGATTTTTCTGTTATAAAACGCAATTTTATTGTAATCTTCAAGAAAATCCAAGATTAAAGCTGTTTGTGAAGAAACTGAGGTTTTAATTATTTTAAAACTTCCAAATGTCCACTACTGGACATAAAGTGGCGACCGTGACAGGACATTTCTGCAAAATTGGAATCGAGTACGAAGACAAAGAATCTTTATGAAAAAGAAGTTCATAAAATATTAATCGTGGAGACTACAGACGCAAGAACACTATAATAGAAGACAACTAAGCCAGCCAGGTCGGTCAGCAGAACGCGCCGCGCCCAGCCTTAGCTTCTACGACGTCGAAGTTCACCGTCAGCCTGCCACGCCAGCTCGAGGATTCCGTCAACATCTGCGCGAGCAGCTCGTGTACCTATTAGTGCCACAGCTACCAGCGAGGACCAGTGCAGCCAGAAGCAACCGTCTCGCCTATCAGTTAAGTGCCATTCCTATAAAACCCTACCCATAGTACTTAAACCTATAAAAAGGTCGCTGTTGGTACATTCCACTTGTGTATTTCATTAATTCAACAAAGTATCTAGCTACTTCAAAGTTTATCTCAAGTAAATAACCAGTATATATCCAAAAATAGTAAAATTAAAATCGATTGTTCAGTGTCAAATAACTACGTCATTTGCAAAATTGTAAATCAGTAATTACATTCTCAATATTTTCGTTATATATATATATAGGTAATCTGAAGCCTAAACTTAGTCGCCCTCCCAATAATACGTTCCATTACTCTAGTTCACATTATTTCAAATATTTTCGGCCGACTATTCCAGAAACATCGTCGCCGCCTGACGCTGCCGGTTACCGCTAGCCGCTTTCGGGTTATGTCGGCGCCAGCATTGCGCCGCCTCCGCGCTGCTGCCGTGTGGCTGCGTTCGGGCCCAGGTGCCGCTGAAGGAGTATCAGATAAGATTCCAAACACATAACTTTGTTCCTTCATTTGGCACTACTGTACAGATTACCTACTCAATCAACTATAACTATTTTTCGAAAGTTCTCAGTGCCAGTTTATCGTTTGTTGTTGCTACCATTAGCTATTAATTAACAAGATGTCTTTAAGCGAAGATAAAGACAGTTATGCAAAACAATTGAAGGAATGGTATGTATAGTAATGGTAGGTATAATGAATAGAAGGTTGTTTGCTAAACGTAGCTCGGTTATAGGTCGTTTAACGAAATTTAAAAAATATTTAGATATAGTATGCTCTTCAAAATTATCAAAAGGTCAAATTAAAGAGTTACAAATTAATATTGAAAAAATACGAGCTATGTCCAGCAAATTCGATAAACTACAGGATCAGATTGAGGTCATTAATTGTGATGATGTGGACTCTGAGATCGACGAACGGGATGAAATTGAGCAGATCTTTACTTCACATCTTGCTATTGCTGAAGAGCAACTTGATAAGTACAAGAATAGTTCTCAGGAATCTGATTTGCACGATTCATCACAATGTCATCACGGTCAGTCATCTCAGTGTCATCATGTTGATTTTAAATTACCACAAATACAAATCGCAAAGTTCGATGGCGCCTATTTCCGATGGCTTGAGTTTCGAGATACCTATTTGTCGCTCATTCACAACAACGAGCGTATCAAGCCTATTCATAAGTTCCATTATTTAGTATCGTATCTCGAAAATGAAGCTGCGCGAATTATTTCTAATTTAGAGATTTGTGAAACCAACTATGAAACTGCATGGCAGCTCTTGTGCGATCGTTACGATAACAAGCGCCAACTTATAAATCAACATCTCAATTCATTGTTATATTTTGAATCAACACAGCAACAACACAAACGTGAATCAGACAAATCACTGAGGTTTCTAGTTGACCACGTAACTAAAAATTTGCGAGCATTGTCAAGCTTAGCTAAACAGGATGAACTGCTTGACATGATAATTATCAAAATTCTTATACCAAAATTAGATAATCGCACTGCCATGAAGTGGGAAGAACATCGTAATAGGTTGTCCGATGTCCCCACTCTAAAGGATTTCAATAATTTCCTAACTGATCGCGCTGATGTGTTAGAAACTATGTACCAAAACAAGTCTGATGTACCTAAGATAATACAATCACGCCAAAATAACAATAATAATTCTCGTAGTACTAAATCCTTTTCATCTACAGTTCAGAACACCGGCTCTGTCGCTAGGCAGTGCGTTGTCTGCAAAGGTGACCACTGGATATACCTACGACTGCCCTACTTTCTTAGGGAAGAGTGTTCAAGAACGACGAGATGAAGCATTTAAGTTACACTTATGCTCCAATTGTTTACGAACAGGGCATCGTGCACGTGATTGTAAAATGGGTCCCTGTCGTGAGTGCAAGCGTAGGCACAACTCACTCCTGCATTTACCTAATTTTAACAGTACTAGTACAGTCAGCAGCAATAATGCTAACACAGATCGCGGGTCAACTGAGATATCAGTCAATATTTCGATAAGCAATAATTTCATAGATAATAACATTATTTTGTCAACAGCCATGGTTAATGTTATTAATCCTCAAACAAACAAAGTATTTCGAGTGCGTGCTTTATTAGACTGTGGAAGTCAGTTCTCATTCATTAGCCAGTCACTCATGGTCAAGTTATCATTACAGGTATGTGCTATAAATACCATAAATGTTATAGGTATAGGCAACAACTTAGCAGAACATGTGAACAAGAGTTGCATTGCCCGAGTAAATTCACTTAATAATGACTTTAGTGTCGTACAGTCGTTTTATGTATTAAACCAATTAACAGGTGCTATTCCTAAGCAACCTATAGATATTAGTCAATTAAAGATTCCAACAAACATACAGTTAGCTGACCCTAATTTTAATCAGCCTTTGGCTATAGACGTCTTGATAGGTGCGGACCTATTTTGGGTGTGATCAGCTAGCATTAGGTCATAACATGCCCAAGCTACGTAGCTCAAAGCTAGGTTGGCTCATTGCCGGCCCTATTCCTCCATGTGTAAGGAATCGTTCGTCACCTAACAATATTCCGTGTCATGTTTCAATCAGTGACAGTGGCGAATGCAATAATTCCAATATTAATTGTCAATTGACAAAGTTTTGGGAACTGGAGCAGGTTCCAGATAAGCAATATTTTAGCAAAATTGAGCAGGCATGTGAAGAACATTTTTATCGTAATACTTACCGTTTAGAATCTGGCAGATTTTGTGTCAGGCTGCCCCTAATTGATACTCCAGATTGTTTAGGGAATTCTTACGCAATGGCTAAGAAACGATTGTTGTGTTTAGAAAAACGTTTCCGTAAGAATCCAGAATTAAAGTTACAATATTCCAATTTTATTCAAGAATATTTTGAGCTAGGCCATTTAGAGGAATGTCCGACTATGAATCCCGTTCCATCCTATTACCTTTGCCATCATGCAGTGTTTAAACAAAACAGTGAAACGACAAAGACTCGTGTTGTCTTTGATGGATCGGCACGAACTTCCTCAGGTTTCTCTTTGAACAACCTACAGATGGTTGGTCCCAATGTTCAAAACTCAATTTTTTCTATTTTGATTCGGGCTCGTCAGCATAAATATAAATATTGACAGATGATATTGAAAAATTCTTTAGGATGGTCTCATTAGATAAAAGAGATCGTAATTTACAACTGATACTTTGGAGAAGTGACGAGTCGAATCCTATCAAAACTTTACGTCTAAACACCGTAACTTATGGTCTCGCAAGTGCTACATATTTAAGCACAAAGTGTTTGTCAGTATTGGCAGAGGATTGCAATGACGAACTAATAGGCAATATTATTAAACACGACCATTATGTCGATGATTTGGTCACCGGATCCAACAATGAGTCCGAGCTATTATACATTCAACGCAAGGTGTCGGACATCCTTGGATCTGGTGGATTTAAACTACGCAAATTCAGATCGAATTTACCAAGCATTTTGTCATCATCAGTCATTGATCAAAATTACAAGGTTAGTTTAAGTGAATCTACAAATACTTTAGGATTAGATTGGAACCCCAAAACTGATACTCTTCATATATCAATTGAGGTTCCCAATAACAATGATGTAGTTACCAAGCGATCAATACTGTCTGCATCATTAAAGATTTTTGATCCCCTTGGAATTCTCAGTCCATGTGTGATTATACCTAAAATGTTACTACAGTCCTTATGGCTCAATAAAAGAGATTGGGATGAGCCAGTTGGTTCCGATGTTCTGAAATCCTGGAACAAGTTCATTAACAATTTACATTTTTTATCAGGTTTACAGATCCCACGTTTAACGCTATGCGAGGCTCCTAGTTATATAGAAATACATACCTTCAGTGATGCTTCCCAAGTCGCTTACGGTGCATGTGTGTACCTGCGGTCACACAACTTAGCTGGTGATGTGAAGATAAACTTACTGTGTGCTAAGTCTAAGGGAGCGCCGTTGAAGCCGACGACTATACCGCGTCTGGAGCTTTGCGCTGCTCTATTAGCTGCAAAATTGTGCAAAGCAGTTTTTAGTTCTCTGCGGTATGAGGTCAATCGCATCATTTACTGGTGCGATTCTAGCGTTGTCCTCAGTTAAAAACGTTTGTAGCTAATAGGCTAGCCGAAATAAATGAACTTACCGATGGTTCGTCGTGGCACTATGTGCCGACTGATCAGAATCCGGCTGACCTGGTCTCGAGGGGCGTTAGCCCAGATCAAATCATCAACCTTGATTTGTGGTGGTCAGGTCCAAGCTATCTAAAACAGCCTGAATCTGATTGGCCCTATTTGAACAAATTAATAAATGAATCAGACTTACCTGAGATTAAATCCACTTCCGCTGTCGTTCAGGAACCTGTAACAGAAATTCTAAAAATAGATAAATTTTCTTCATTCTTAAAATTGAGACGCATGTTGGCGTATGTTAATAGATTTATACATAATATGAGACATAAATGTCCTAAAGATAAATTATTTGGTAAAGTGACAGTTAGTGAATTAAAATCATCTTTTATTGGTTTATGCAAAATTGCTCAGCAAACTTCATTTGCTCTAGAGTACAATGTTTTGTTACAAACTTTAAGTAGCAAGTCAACACTCTTGTCGCTTTCACCCTTTTTGGACGATGACAAGGTGATGAGAGTCGGTGGTAGAATAGAATTATGCGCCGTAATCTCGTCCTCATTTAGTACTTGTAGTTTGCACTTCTTGCTAACTCGCTATCACATTTTTTTAAAGATGAATCGATTTCATCAAAACGAAAATGTTGTCTGTGGTCCCGTCTTGGCGCGCTCTGTCCTGACATCTGTCAACTCATTGTACTTTTTTGTGAAGCGCGCAGGTCACGGTTCCGATAATAAAGTTCTGATAATTTTGTAATTACCAAACCGAGATGGGAAAACATCGAAGAAAACGAGGCGTAAATATGAGAGAACTCAACGAACGCCTGCGAGTACTAGAAAATCGGTCGAACAAGCGAAAAGGGAGTCGTCATCGAAAATCTGGTAAGCTTTTTTGTTTAAGTACCTACACTCGTCTTTTCCTAGAAGTACCTGGCATCCTGGCATAAGATGCACATGTCTCTAGAGTTTTCACGAGAGGTTACCCATGAGAACACCAATTGTGCCAACCTATTATTAAGACATCATTAGAGCTTTCACGAGAGGTTAGCCGATGATCTTAGCCATCTAACAATAGAACGACATCACAAGAGCTTTCACGAGAGGTCAGCCGATGGTGTACACGTTCAGTTGTTCGCATATGTCTCTAGAGTTTTCACGAGTGGTTAACTATGAGAACACCAACTGTGCCAACAATTAGTAAGACATCGCTAGAGCTTTCACGAGAGGTTAGCCGATGATCTTAGCCATCTAACAATAGAACGACATCACAAGAGCTTTCACGAGAGGCCAGCCGATGGTGTACACGTTCAGTTGTTCGCACATGTCTCTAGAGTTTTCACGAGAGGTTAACCATGAGAACACCAATTGTGCCAACAATTAGTAAGACATCGCTAGAGCTTTCACGAGAGTTTAGCCGATGATCTAAGCCATCCTACAGTAGAACGACATCACAAGAGCTTTCACGAGAGGTCAGCCGATGGTGTACCTACACATTCAGTTGTTCATAATTGCGTCCCTACTGCATCCCTTGAACTATCACGAGAGGTTAGCCGTGGATTTAAACTCGACCAGTCAGAGGCCTAACTCTAACTATTCTTTCTAGACGAGTATGAAACCCGCTCCAGTCGAACACGCTCGAGAAGCCGTGGGTATCGCGACCGAAGTTGTGAGACATGTGATAAATTCCGTCGCAGCCTGACTCGCCGCGACAGCTATTCCCCATAACGCCACATACCATTTACTCCTTGCCATCAATTATCACCTATTTCGCCACTGCTGACTACAGACAGTTGTCCTGTATCACCTAATGAAGGAAATATTTAAAAACTAAATGAAAAAGTGGCAGCCGCACTGAGGATGGTGGAGTAAAAAGGGACCAACAAATCAGGGGGCAGCAGATCACCTCGGCTGCTGCCATTACATCAATAGGCAAAGTTTTTTTTTTCTTGATTGTTAAACAATCTAATCAATAACTAAGAGAGTAGTGATCAAATTTTAACTCTTAAGTGATGCAGCCAGACTACTTTGTCACATTTATCATGCAAATGCATCACCAGACGCTCCCTAATCCTGCCTGGCCTCAGTATGGAAATGAAGAAGCTAATGGGGCAGACTCCAATATCTGAGTACCTGTTCGGGGATAAGCTACAGGACAAGTTACACTCACCACAGAGGCGCCAGCCGCGACGTCGGGGGCAGGAATACGTCTAGCTCAGGTAGACTGGTACATTGCAGTATTTCACTGAAGTCTGGAATAATGTTATCACCTATCCAACAATACAACGATTGGATCAAGGGTTATAAACTACACTTTTATGAAATTCCAGTTCAAACTTGCATTCCTAAAAACAATAACTTCAGTCAGAAAGAAAGCAATCTTATTTAACGGAAATTAATAAACTCCTACAGTTATGGTGCTATTGAATGATGTTTATCAATCAATTTTTATCCAGCATAGTTTTGCATCCAAAATCAGATGGCACTTGGATTTATATTAAATTTCAAAAAACTTATTAAATATATTAATACCCATCACTTCAAGCTAGAAGACTTAAGGACAGCAACCAAACTCATGACCAAACCCAGCTTGTTTTATGGCAACTATAGATTTTAAAAATGCTTAAATACTTATTGCCCATACAAAATATGATTGAATTCTCCGGTTTCAGTTTCAAGATACATTGGTTGAGTTTACATGCCTTCCATTTGGGCTTAGCATAGCACCATTTGTGTTCACAAAGATTATGAAGCCAGTTATGTGTCACCTGAGGTCAATGGGGTTGCTTTTCTATAATATATCTGGGTGATATTTTGTGCCTTGGTGATTCATATGATAAGTGTTTGAAAAATGTGTCGACAAATCAAATTTTCAAAAAAAAAAAAAAAAACTAGTGTTCGTTGTCAATACTAAAAGGAGTGCCTGAGAACCCAGACAGTGCTGTCAATTTATATAGGTTTTCTGTTAGATACAGTTCAGTATTATCTCACTTCATCAGAAGAAGATAGATAAAATTTCATCCCTAACTTATTAAATAATTTTAAATCTAAAATATTTTGCAAAATAGTAGAATTTGCTCAGTTGCTAGGTATACTTGTTGCTGCATGCTCAACAGTGGACTATGGTTGGCCTTACACCAAGGTTATGGAAATTAACAAAACAACAATAAAAATTACAAGGCTCTGCTACCTATCACAAAAGGAATTTGGATAGGACTAGATTAGTGGTTGTCTTACATTCCAACAACCTACAACAGTATAAAACTATTTGACTTTGTTCTAGAAATATTTTCTGATGCTTGACAAACTGGCTGGGGTCTGGTATATAATGATGTCAGACGCCATGGGCACTGGACAACTGATGATAAAAAGTTTCGTATAAATTACCTTGAACTATTAACAGCATTTAGAGGGCTGAAAAGATTTGCAAGCACACTCAGACACTGTGAAGTTTTACTTAGAATTAAATAGATAACACAACTGCCATAGCCTACATCAATAAAATGGTGGCAGTCGTTTTCCCCACCATAATAATTTAGCCAGAAAGTTGTGGCAACGGTGTGAGGAAAGACACATTTGGATCTAGGCATCCAAACACAGAAATTGAATAGAAATTATGTGATGTAGCTTACAAGACTATTATTGTTAAACCTCAGATTGACTTGTTGGCAAACAAGTTTAACACTAATTGTCAGAATTATATATAATAATAAATTCATTTATTTCAGACATATAATAATAATAAATAATACACAAAATAATAATAATAATGCTAATATATCATGCACTGTCAAATGGTATGGTGATTTCTTTTATACATTCCCACCATTTGCGCTTATTAGTAAGATGTTACAGAAAATAAAAAGGGAAGGGGCAACAGGCATTGTTGTAGTACCTTGGTGGCCCTCACAACCATGGTTTCCCTAATTTGAACCCAAGGTTATTTCTGAAGGAATAATAATGGAACCCCATCATAAAAGTGATACGAATCTGCTCTGAATCAGGGATTTCTTATTGTCAGAACCAAGATATTGACCCTCTCCTAGACTCAGTTCCCACTGTGATATCTTTTCTGACTAAAATTTTAATGAGGGACTATCATAAATAGCTCACTCAATACCATTAAGTTAGCTATTTCTCTAGTTCTAGGGCCCCAAATTGGCCTAGATGACCGACTGTCAAGGTTCTTCAGGGATATATTTAGGTTAAGACCTAAGAACCCCAAATATGAAGTAGTATGGAATCTCAGTATCGTTTTGAATTATTTGTGTAAACTATTTCCTAATGAAACCCTTAGTTTAGAACTAATAACCAAAAATTAAATTACCATAATAGCCCTTGCACACAGAATTCGAACCTTGTCTCTCATAAGTATACTGATAACATTTCTTGTAATCAGGATAATTATTAACATAAACATTCCAGAAATTATTAAAACCTTTGAACCTGGTAGATATCAACCCAATTTGATACTACCATCTTTTAAGGAGAATTTGTCTGTGTGTTCTGCTACTACCCTTTTGTTCTATCTAGATATTACAAAAAATACCTATAAAACAAGATTGTAAATCACCAATTATAACTATAAGAAAACCATATCGTGCCGCCACTACTGCAACTATTAGTAAGTGGATGAAACAAATTCTAACTAATAGTGGAATAAATACTCCCAAATTCACATCACACAGCACAAGGCATCCTTCTGCATTAAAAAAAAAAAAAAAAAACCTCTGAAATGGGTTTTAATATTGACGTTATAAGAATAAGCAGCTGGTTGGACCACAAATTCCTCAACTTTGCTTGCTTTTATTATGAGACCTAGATATATGAGATGAGATAGTTCATCATCAGCCTATTAATGTTCCCACTGCTGGGACACAGGCCTCCTCTCTATGAGGAGTGATTCTAAATTCTAGTGCTTTTGCACGAGCAGTGTTTTATATAGTCTCTGTAATATAGAACACACTGCTTGTTATTGTTGGTTGATTAAATTTAATGTTAATGGTAACTGTCTGATTAAAGTAATTAAGCTCATTATAAGATTATCATGACACAGGTTGTTGAGTTAGAGAAGATTTATGTTATGTTACCTTTTATTTAAATAAATGTGTAATTAGTACCTAAGTAATGATAATCAGAATAGTATGTTAGGTTGCATTGTTCAATGATTATAAGATGTTGACTAGATTACCAACACAACTTTCTTATTTGAACATCTACAAGTACTAAATGAGGACGAGATTACGGAGCATAATTATATAGATCGGACTAACTTACCTAGTGACGTCCGATCCTTAATTATGTGAAGTAATCTCGTCCTCATTGTATCCCAACCCTTCCCAGAAGATCAGCCTACTTATATGTGCTTTAAAGTGTCTTATCTACACCCCTTTTTAAAGTTGTGTTGACTAATGTATCGGGACTACGATAGATAACCGTATCGGTCATCTTGAAGTCCCGATCATATGCTTTGAAAGAATGAGTTGACAGATGTCAGGACAGAGCGCGCCAAGACGGGACCACAGACAACATTTTCGTTTTGATGAAATCGATTCATCTTTAAAAAAATGTGATAGCGAGTTAGCAAGAAGTGCAAACTACAAGTACTAAATGAGGACGAGATTACTTCACATAATTAAGGATCGGACGTCACTAGGTAAGTTAGTCCGATCTATATAATTATCAAATTACAACTAGACTAAAAAACATCCCATACTTTTGCACGCCTCTCATCCACTTACCAAATTGTATTTCAAATTTCAACACTTATACAACATGCATGCTGGGCCTCAGCTGTTGCTGGCCTGTGTAAGAGAGACTGTGTGGCCTATAAACGGTAGGCACTTGGCCCGCCGCACAGTACATGCCTGTGTCAGATGTAGACGTATACAAGGAAACACATTAAATCCCATGATGGGAAATTTACCTGCACAGCGCATCACACCTGATTTTCCATTTCGTACCGTTGGTGTTGACTTTGCTGGTCCGTTCCTCACGCTAATATAGAAAGGGTCGAGGTGCACGATTAACGAAAACCTATTTATGTTTGTTTGTTTCCGGTATAAATGTGTGCACCTGGAAGCCATCAGTGATTTGTCTAAAGACGCGTTCATCATGACGTTACGCAGGTTCATATCGCGCAGGGGCAAGCCAGCGGAGATATTTTGCGACAATGGCCGCAACTTTGTTGCAGCAGCTAAAGAGATAGGCAATTTTCTCAAAACTCATCATGAACCTGTAGTTGATTTTGCTACTAATGAAGGCATAAAGTTTGTGTTCTCTCCCGCGTATGCTCCACATTTCGGCGGCATCTGGGAGGCCGGCGTTAAGTCCGCGAAATACCATATAAAGCGCGTTATGGGGAACAATCATTTAACGTTAGAGGAGATAGGTACTCTCTTCACCCAGGTGGAAGCTGTGCTTAATAGTCGACCTTTGTGCCCACTCTCCCCTTCCCCTAACGATTACCACTTCCTGACTCCCGGTCATTTTCTGATAGGGCGTGCCCTGAATGCATTGCCTGGTCCATTGCTAGAGCTCGAGAACCAGAACAACCTTCAACGCTACATGAAGCTTCAACAAATTTACCAGCATTTTTGGCAGCGCTGGCAAAGAGAATATGTAGCAGAGCTACAGCAGCGCTCCAAATGGCGTACGAATTCAGCATCCTTCCAAGTTGGAGATTTAGTTCTTCTCCAGGAAGATAACGTCCCACCACGCTGGCGAATGGGACGAGTCAGCCGCCTGTTCCCTGGGACTGACGGCGTCACCCGAGTCGCAGACGTAGAAACTACCAGAGGCTGCTTCAGGAGGCCTCTCACTCGGATCTGCCCCTTGCCTACCTCTTCACCGAATGACGACTGAAGAAGTTGAAAGGAGTCTTTCAATGGGGGGGAAGATGTCTGCGCCTCATCTACGCCTGACGCTTTTTCATTAGCATCAAGTTGCACAAGCGAGTGGTGCCATAATTTTTTTGTGTTGTCCGCGATTTTTTACTCACACCCGCATACTTTGATTATAATTACCTTTTTTCTACTACTTTATGTTGAGTACATGGCTGCGTCGATTTTTCTGTTATAAAACGTAATTTCATTGTAATCTTCAAGAAAATCCAAGATTAAAGCTGTTTGTGAAGAAACTGAGGTTTTAATTATTGTAAAACTTCCAAATGTCCACTACTGGACATAAAGTGGCGAAAAACGTAAGTAACTAGTAGTACTTAAAGTAAATTATAAATCTGAGCACATTCGTTAACTTTGCTTATCTATGTTTCTATTGTTTGAGTTTGTTTACTGGGATCAAATTCTGGTATTACATTCAAAACTGGAAACCGGGGTAGTGAAACCCCCGTCTGCCTTCATGGTCTGCATGAACTTGTAGCGCGTAGGCAAATTACTTATACATCTTTAGTCTTAGGTCATGTATGACGTAGCTCGTAAGTTAACTCTGAAGCCCTCAACCACTGCACTGTATATTGTAATCTTTGTGTTAGTCGTTCAGTAAACCTTCAACTGAGAACACGCTTTTTACTTTGCCAAACCTTCTGACCGCACACACACATAAAATTACCTTATCGGCAAAGTGGTGACACCCGACGCGTCCGCTCGCGTATCGAGTTCCAAGTTTTTAACAAAGACTATAATTCATCGCGCGTAAAAACGAACAACTCACTCTACCAGGCCGCAGCTCTCCAACAACCTGCAGCCATGTCAACCCAAGACCAGCCACAGCCGCAACAGATGACGGCAGTTTCCATGACACCGAGGATACCGGACTTCTGGCAAGATCAACCAAGACTCTGGTTTCATCAATTCAACGCCATCGTGGATCCTCTAAAGGCAAGTGACCTGCACAAAAGTCAACTTCTAATAGCTAGGCTGAAACCTGACGAATTACCTGATATTAGTGACATTCTTGAAAACATGCCTGAGAATAATAAATATGAAACTCTAAAAAATAGGTTAATTTCGGTTTACGAAGAGTCGGAAACAAAACAAATGAACCAACTCTTAAACGAAATCGAACTCGGAGATCAAAAGCCTTCACAATTATTACGGCGTATGCGAGACTTAGGGAAAAATAAAGTCCCAGACGATACTCTAAAGTTATTGTGGACAGGTCGTCTTCCATACTCAATTAGGGCCGTCATAACCGCATGCGACACTGACGAGGTAAAACTCGATGGTTTGGCTAAAATCGCTGATAAAATTCTGGAAAATACCAGACCATCTGAAATAGCCCCGGTTTCTAAAACAACTCCGAGTGCAGACCCAACACTTCCCGAAACCATTGTAAATGAGCTGAAACAAATGAAACTAGAAATTTCAGAATTACGCACTAAACTAGACGATTCCATTAACCGAGATCGTTATAGCCGTGGAAAATCCCGGACGCGCTCTAAAAGTCGCGAAATCACTTATAAAAATAGGGAGAATTACCTCAGACAAAAAGAGAAACCAGGTGATGCGAATTACCAGTGTTTCTACCACTTCACATATGGCATAAATGCGCGTAAATGCGGCGACACAATAAATTGCAATAAAAGGAACCCGGAAAACTAATACAGACACCGGGTCAAATACACAATGTCGCCGGTGTCAACAATTCCTATCGTTTATGTGTTACAGATATTAAAACTGGTGCACGATTTCTTATCGACACTGGTGCTGATGTGTCGGTTTTAGCCGGTAAAAGGCAAAACCCATCTACATCAGATTACATATTATATGCAGCCAACGGCACAAAAATCAAAACATACGGTGAAAAATCCATCACAGTTAACTTAGGTTTACGTCGCCCATTCCAATGGAAGTTCATACTAGCCGATGTACAACGTTCAATAATAGGCGCTGACTTCCTTGCTGCCAACAAACTAATAGTAGACTTACATGGTAGGAAACTAATAGACAAACTCATTTTAGTATCGCGCGCCACAAATATTACAAATTGCCCTGAATCGAGTATTCGATCAATCGATGTAAACGACGAACAAAAATTTCCCGACCTCACCAAATTAGAAAACTTTAAAACACATCCTAAACATGATGTTCAACACCACATTTATACTAATGGACCCCCGGTCCATGAAAAAGTACGACCGCTTAATCCGGAGAAATACAAAGTCGCCAAAGCAGAATTCGAAAGAATGATGCAATTAGGTATTTGTAGACCTTCGAATAGTCCTTGGGCTAACCCACTTGTTTGCGTTAGTAAAAAAACGGTGAAATAAGACCGTGCGGAGACTACCGTAGACTTAACGCACAAACTACTCCCAACCGTTACCCATTACCAAGACTACTTGATTTCACATATTTACTCAAAGGGAAAACTATATTTTCAAAAATTGACGTCCGAAAAGCTTACCATAATATACCAATGGCTCCCGAAGACATCCCAAAAACTGCAGTCATAACTCCATTCGGTTTATTCGAATTTACGAGAGTGAACTTTGGGTTACGTAACAAAAAAAAAATTTCGTTAAAATGTGTGTTCCCTGTCAAAAATCTAAAATTCAACGCCACACAGTAACACCGATAGGCGAATTTGACAGCAGAGGTAATCGTTTTGAAAATGTACACATCGATATAATAGGACCACTGCCACCGGCAGAGGATTTTAAATAAAAATAAAAATAAATATCGCTGGACATTACACACAGCGCCATCTAGTGCCACACTAAGCAACGGGGCTTGTGTCGTGAACACCAGATAGTTGATATACTACATAGATACTTTTTGTTTGTAAATACATACTTATTATACATATAAACATCCATGACTCGGAAACAAATGTCCATGCTCATCACACAAACATTTGCTTCTACCGGGATTCGAACCCAGGACCCTAAGAACGTAAGGCAGCCTCAGTACCGCTGCGCCATTCGGGTCGTCAAATATTGCGTTACTATCATCGACAGGGTGACGATATGGCCAGAAGTTATACCCGTAAAAAATATAACAGCTGAAACGGTTGCTAAGGTGTTCGTAGAGCATTGGATTGCTCGTTTCGGTTGTCCAATACGTATAACCTCAGATCAAGGTCGTCAATTCGAATCAGATTTATTTCGGCAGTTATTAAAAAGACTCGGCATCGAACGAGTTCGCACAACTGCATACAACCCAAAGTCGAACGGCATGATAGAAAGACTTCACCGTACCTTAAAGGCTGCTATTATGGCAAAATGTTCAAATAGCACACAATGGTTACGGGAATTACCTCTAGTACTCCTAGGGTTGCGCTCGGCAGTTAAATTAGATCTGGGATACAGTCCATCACATTTTTTATACGGCAGTAGTCTCAGACTGCCAGGTGATATATTTAATTCAAAGTCTACAACCAATATTAACGACAGCGACTACATCAAACTGTTAACCAAGTCATTGTCATCCGTTCCCAAACTCTCACATTCAAGTTTACATAGCATCAACAATAGTGTATTCGTTCATAAAAATTTAGCCATTAACACTCATGTGTTTGTTAGAAATGAAGCGCGTCGATCTTTGGTACCACCATACGAAGGTCCTTAGAAAGTATTAAAACGACATCCAAAATTTTATACATTATACTGTAACGGAAGCCAAGTCACAGTGTCACTTGATCGTCTAAAACCAGCTTACCTATTAGAATTTGATAATGTGTCGGTCCCAGGCCAGGAGACCCAAACAACGACGCCACCCGACACCGTCCCACATCCGGCGATCGTTACGACTCCATACATCACTTCAAGCACTACGACACCGCTGATTACAACGAAATCGGGCCGGGTCGTTAAGAAGACCGTGAGATTCGACATATGAGCCGCCTCCGTCAACGTCTTTATCATTCGTATGAATAACCGTCACTCTTCAACAAACGCTCACTATCGCCGCACTCATACCAGCCAGCAGTCAGACAACATGGGCCAGCCAGCTAGCAAGATGACTATCGTGGCGCAGAACAGCGTAGCCGCCGGCAACAAGGTTTCGCTGCAAGATGAAACCATTACCGTCACCCACAAGATGTCGCTAGCCGCAAACATCCTAGTCAGCACAGCGGTAATCCTATCTATACTCTACGTGGGGTGGTGCTATTGCAAGCGCCACATCGAAGCCTTCGTCGAGACAAAATCAACCACGCGATCACACAACGTGCTATCGGCGCACCGCCAGGGATGCCCAACCTACTAGCAAATCGCGAGTGCAAACCTCAAAGTTAAAGTGTAGTGTAAACAACATGTGACGAAAATAATACTCTCTCTAGTATAAGTAGGATAGTGTGAACGCTCTAGCATAAGTAAAACCATTGTTCACAACTCAATTTGTTTATTGTTATGTTATCGTCTGTAATTTTAATTAGTTCATAGATAATTTTGTATTCTTTTGGGTTGTTACAAATTAAAATTTTATCGTTAAATCTAAGGGGGGAGGATTGTAGCGCGTAGGCAAATTACTTATACATCTTTAGTCTTAGGTCATGTATGACGTAGCTCGTAAGTTAACTCTAAGCCCTCAACTACTGCACTGTATATTGTAATCTTTGTGTTAGTCGTTCAGTAAACCTTCAACTGAAAACACGCTTTTTACTTTGCCAAACATTCTGACCGCACACACACATAAAATCACCTTATCGGCAAAAACTCTTTAAAAACCGAAACTAAAATGTTAGTATTAGAATCTGTGTCTTTGATAGAATCAAAAGGACTCACCACTGCTGCTGGTGTAGTGTCCGAACGCGATGCTCTCGCTATATCTTGACTATGTGTTCGCGGTATGTCACGATTGCACGATGCGTCGCGACCGTGAGCCACCTCCCGACTTGGCGACACGTCGCACAACCGCGGCGCATCACACGATGCTTTATGCATTCGTGAAGCATCAAGCGATCGCGACGACTCATGCGCCCCGTCACGGGTCGCATCGCGCGCCGCATCACGCACCCGCGATGCATCACGCGATCGTAACGCGCTATGCGCCACAGCACGTGACCCATCACTCAACGCATCACGCGCCGCAGCCCGCGCCTCATCACGCGATCGTAACGCGCTATGCGCCACAGCACGTGACCCATCACTCAACGCATCACGCGCCGCAGCCCGCGCCTCATCACGCGATCGTAACGCGCTATGCGCCACAGCACGTGACCCATCACTCAACGCATCACGCGCCGCAGCCCGCGCCTCATCACGCGATCGTAACGAGTCATGCGCCCCATAACGGGTCGCATCCCGCGCCCCATCACGGGTCGCATCCCGCGCCGCATCACGCGATCGTGACGCGCTATGCGCCCCAGCACACGACCCATCACGCGACGCATCACGCGCCGCAGCGCCCGCTGAACCAAGCATCCGTGAAGCACGGCTCGATCGCGACGCATCACGCTCCCGCGACGCATCACGGCGCCTTGAACTAGGTCTGCTGCGAGGTACATTGCGATCTCTCGACTCGCTGGTTCTCGATTCACTCGACTCGACACGGTTGCGGCGAGTTTTGCGACGTCTCCGCACAGCAGGCTCAGAGCCACTTGGTGAAGAGTCGTGTGACTCCCTTGTATGCAGTTGTCGAGACTTTCTTTTGCGAGTCATTATCGCTAGGAATATATGTTACAAAAAGTTAATGTTCTTAATTTAATATTTACCCAAGATAATCCTACCAATAGTTCTAATATTTAAATAAAAAATTAAAAGAAAATATATCACCAGTTCAGCTAGTATGCTATTAATCACTCATTCAACAGCGATCAAATGTTCTTCTTTTAAGCCAATGTTAAGTAAAGAGAAGCGTTTCCATTACCTTCTATGGGCGTTCAGTCCTTCACCGAGACGATTATAGATCGCTATCCCGATTATATCCCACTTCTGAACTATTGAAGTCCAGGGAAATTAAAACAATTCGTTAAAGAATAACACTCACAATATGTATTAAGTTTTTTATAAAATCACGTCAAACTTGTTTACACCTCAACCGTTCGACATCGACTGCCTAACGATCGTGCGCACTACTTCCCACCACATGTTATCTTTGACATTTATAGTAAAACGTGATGGTACGACCGGAAGTAGTGCGTGCGATAACACTTAATTTTATTATTAATGATAACAGTATTTAAATATTGCTATTAAATTTAAATACAGATAATAATTTTAACTTAAAATAATTTGAACATCTATGATTAATTGAATTAAATATCTAAAAATGAGTAATTGATTCCGGAAATCCGACTATCAAAGAAAGAGTTTCTAACACCTTGGTAAGACTGGTTGTCAGACTTTTTGGGCCTTTGACTACTTAACGACTGTCAAAGATCTGGCGGTCACTCATCCACAGACCAACCTAGGCAAGCACGGCTTAACCCAACACTCGACCCGAGCGGCTGTTATTATTTAGCCACGAGCTCCTCTTATTTTATTTTACACTTTTTAGTTAAATTAGGTACTTAGATATAGGTACTATTCTAAAATCCTCATGATGAGCCCTTTATCGAGCCGTTCAGGCTGCAGAGCGTGCCAAACATTTGAATTTGGCGCCAAAAATCCGCCATTTTCTATTTTTTTTTATGTACCCAGTGTCACTCTCACAGTACTTAAATAAATACAAATCTAACGATACCTCTCAAGCTACAATCCATCGAGCCGTTCAGTCTGCAGAGCGTGCCAAACAATTATACATAAGTACATACATACATGCATACATACATACATACTCTCGAAAAACATAACCCTTCTTCTGGCGCAGTCGGGTAAAAAGATACACTTCAATTTTATTTATTTAAAGAAAGAAAGAAAGAAAAAATATTTATTTGGGACAAGCACAGGAACTACAAAAATAATTATAATAATAAAAAAATAAACGAAACTGTTCCGTTCCGCGTGTGAGGTAAATTGAGTAAAACGCCATCTAAAGAAAATAGCTCTAAACAGAATGATTTACAGACGACTGACTTTTGACAACTTTATCAATCTACGAGTTCGAATTGAAGTAAAAGGCCTCCTATATCTTTTTTGTTGAAATAACGCGATTTCTGAGTGTAAATAGATAAATTAGCATTAAACAAGGAACATTTGATTTTTACTCATCTTATTTCGGACGAAATCTACCGTATAACGCATTTTAGTGATTGTCAATTTCATTACTGTTACCTATGCTGCCATCTATTGTTTTTTTTCAAGACTAATTATAATTTATTCGAGTTGAGACCCCATGCTACAAGTAGAAATAGACCCCAAGGACAAGGAGAAAACTGCATTTTCAACAGGAAAAGGGTTGTGGTAGTTTAGAGTTATGCCGTTCGGTTTGTGCAATGCTCCTGCGACGTTTGAAAGGCTGATGGAGCAAGTACTCGCCGGATTGATTGGAGACGCTTGTCTTGTCTATCTAGACGACATAATCATCGTGGGCCGTACATTTGAAGATCACGTTAAAAACCTCAACCAAGTGCTGTCAAAAATCCAAACAGCAAATCTCAAGTTAAGTCCGAAAAAGTGCTCGTTTTTCAGACAAGAAGTGAACTTTTTAGGACACATAGTTTCGGGGGAATGTTTTCAAACAGACCCAGAAAAAGTAGTCGCCGTCAAGGATTGGCCAGTTCCGAAAGACAAGGCATTTCTGGGTTTGTGCTCCTACTATGAAGGTTTGTCAAGAATTTTGCCAACATTGCAAAACCTTTGCACAAACTCACTGAGGAAAAGCGGCAATTCTGTTGGGACAAGAACTGCGACGTCGTATTTCAGGAATTAAAGAAACGTCTGTGCAATACGCCTATTTTGGGATATCCTGACACTGAAAATGACTTCATAGTTGACACAGATGCAAGTAATACTGGAATTGGGGGCGTGCTGTCTCAACGGAAAGGAAACCAAGAGGTTGTGATAGCTTACTTCAGCAAGTCTTTATCCAAACCAGAAAGAAATTACGGCGTTACAAGACGAGCATGTCTAAGGAGGGGGCAGTGTTACGTCGTACCCGTACTTACCTACAGTTACGGTAGTAGGTACCTACAAGTAGGTAGGTAGGTAGTAGTAGGTAGAACGAGTTTCGAATAATGTAGGTACAAATTCGCAAAGTACCTACAAAAGAACGCCGAGGGCATAAGGTACCTATTTCTTTCCTTTGTACAAGTTGTCGAAGTTTCTCGAAGGACAATGACCCACTATGGAATTGTCTAGAAGATTCTAGGAAGTCGTGGATATTTCTCGAACGTTCGATCGCCATATAAATAGTCGATGTGTTTGCGGGAGCAGGCAGTCTGATTTTGGCTACACAACGAAGCGGATCGAAGTGAACTGGAAGTGCAATATCTAAGCGAATAGTGATCAGTAGTGTATTTGTGATTGAGTTTTATGTGTTTTTTGATTATTAAAGTTATAAATTGTTTCTTCGGTAGTAATTAATTTATCCCATACCCAGCTCGTAACAATATTTATAAACATTAAAAGATTATAAAGAAAATCTTGCTTGCAGGTGTGTGTTCAGTGTTATGTAGGTAAGGTAGTGTTATGTGTTGTGATGTGTGTGTTAGATTCTCTTTCTTTTCCAATCGGTTTCATCCTACTATAATTTTTTTCGTTTTCAAAAACTATCTGCACCGGTCTAATAATCGAGTTTTATCAGTTTATTTGGTTTACAGTTTTTTCAGTTGGGTTTTTAAGTTTTTTCAACTACTTTTTTTGTAATGTTCATGGCATCTTGGCAACCGAATTTGATGAAGCAGTCTAAGTCATGAATATTCAATCACAGTAACGTAAGTATTATAATAACTCTCCCAGCTACCATCAACATTCATACAAAATTCAATACCTACTCGACCCAAATGTGACAGCATTTTTTTTATTAACCATTGCGATTTTGGTTTCATACAGAAAAAAGTTTAGTTTCATATTACTTGCATACACTTAAACAATGACAGAAATGCTTTTCGTTCCATTATTTTATTACTTCAGCAGCACTGCAGTTTTCGGCTACTTTGCTGATGGCATACTTTTTAATTAACCGACTTCCAAAAAGAGGAGGTCTGTTCGTCTGTTTTTTTTATCCTATAGGTATGTACCTAAATAGTGTCCGACCGAAACAGGATTTTATGCCGAACCCGAAACAGAACGTTCGGCGGGTTCCAGTTTCGACCGAAATCGAAATCCATCAAACAGGACCCTCAGGACATCAGTTGTAAAAAAAAAGACAATCTTGTATTTTTATAGTTTATTATTATTTTTTGTTCCGAGTAAGTTGTATTTGTAGGTAGCATAAGTAAGTCGTCGCACGTATTCACTCGCAGCAAGGTATTTCACTTTTTAAAAATCGACAACCGGAATTCAGGACTGATTTTTCGCAGACAACCCTATACCACCGTGTTCGTAATGAAATACTTAATCATTATTTTACTTAACTTTAATTCAATAGTTAACCAGACCACTGTAGACCATGAAATTACTGGTATGACAGCGGCGGCTTTACCCATTGCGAGGCTCCGGGTGGCAGGTCTTTGCGAGGCCCTTTGTCCTTCGTGAAATGTGAAAGGTACGTGATGCGAAAGTAAGCAAGTTCTGCTGGACTGTCTGTTTGGTTTAGGTATGCATATAAAATTTGAGTTTTAAAATATTTTAGATTGAAAGATTAACGAATACAGAGATGATAAATTTTAACATATTCAGTTCTTCTGACTCAAATTTTCTACCGGCATCACGATCACGCTAACTAATTTCGTAAATCTTGTTTTTTTTTTTGCACAGGGGAGGTCCAACCATGACACGCGAGGTTGTGATAGTCGTTGAGAAAATCCGGCAACTTGTGGTGGCATTGCACAAGGCCGAGGCCATGTGCTTTCATGGGCCTCGGAATGCGCTACCATCGGGATCCTCACTGACGGTAGGAGGGGTACACATCGGCGTCGAGTCGCCGCTGAAGTACCTGGGACTCGTCCTCGACAGCCGATGGAACTTCGTGGAACACTTCCGACGTTTGGCCCCCAAATTGGAACGGATCGGGGCTGCTTTTAGGCGGCGGCTCCTGCCCAACCCGGGGGGTCCAACCGCCTCCTGCCGGAGGCTCTACGCGGGAGTCGTGCGGCCATGGGGACCTTTACGGGGCCCCGGTGTGGGCGCGTTCCTTGAGGCGGCGAGCCACCCACTACTTGAACGCGCCCCAAAAGGTGGTAGCCGTAGGGTAAGGCGGCGAGCCTCCTTGCCAGATTGGCGCATGGGATCTGGAGGCGATAGTTCTCGCACGCCTGCACGAATGGTGCGCGGAGGCGCTACGCCGGGGGGAAACTCCGCTACCGCGACAAATTGTCGCTCAGCGGATAGACTTCCGGCATGATCGCATGGCGACATGGAGAGAGCGACTGTCGCAATCCCGTGCAGGGCACGCCACAATAGTGGCGATAAGTCTCCTTTTTGAGGAGTGGCTTGAGAGAGGTTCTCACCGGACACGGTTGTTTCAGGAGTTACCTGCACCGAATCGGGCGGGAGGAAACGCCAGGGTGCTTCCATTGCGAGGATCGTCCGGAGGACACGGTGGAGCACACTGTGGAGGTGTGCCCCGCTTGGGCGGAGCACCATCGTGTCCTCGAAGCGGCGATCGGCGGCGGCGACCTCTTGCGTCCGGCCCTGGTTCAATCCATGGTCCGGAGCCAGACGGAATGGGATGCCGTCATCTCCTTCTGCAAAGCAATAATGCTAGAGAAGGTGGTGGCGGAACCTGAGAGAGAAAGAACCTCACGTCCCGGTCGCCGCGGGTGTCGCCTCGGGCGTCGAGGGCACGAGGTGGCCCCCGCCCACCGTAGGCGCGGGCCTGTGGACGGAGAGCTATGGGCTAGCTCGCCGTCCGTCCCTTTACACTGTCACACCAGTGAAATGTTTAAAAACAATGAACATAACATGATATATTTTGTTTTTTTTTTTTTCAAAATTTTAGGCTCAGTAGGTTCGGAGATCATGGGGGGGAAAGGTCAATTTTCGTCTTATTTCATTAATTAAATCTAAACTATTTATTTTACAACAAAAACAAAAATATATTTGAGATCAGCACTCTCATTTGTTTTTTTTTTAATATCCTAATTTTTGTCCCCCGAAAATGACCCTTATTTTTTTAAAAATATCTCAAACTCAATCTCAAAGCATTTATTCCAATTAGACCATTACGGCACTTTTGAATGTCAAAAATACAAAAAAGAAAATCAAAGCTACAGTCCCAGTGACAAGGCATAATTACTTGAGAAAGTACTGTAGTTGCCCATTCCCTAGCGTAGATCTCTATGGAGAAGAACGGGCAAGAAACTCCATGGACACTCTTAAATCAAAATATTGTTACAAAATCTTGGCTACATCATTAATTTTGAGATTATACATATATGTGAGAACGATGTAGAAAGACGTGCACGCTAAGAGCGTCCAGAGTAAAAGATTAGATCAACAATTTATGAATAAAGTAATTAAAATGAACCCTGGCAGCTAAGAGATGACCAGTCCCAACTGACAGCGCCCGTTCACGAACATGACGCATGTATCGGCGCTATTCAACTCAACCATATTGAAGGGAACTAAATGACCCGACACACCCGCCACCATCAGCGAGACATTTAAGTGAGCATGACATTCTCTCAGCCACCAAGGCATATTCAAGTCAATGAAAGATAAATAAATGTAAATGGTGGCTGAACAGTACAAAGTACTCACACATGTGCTATGCAATTATATAATACTAAGAACTGGAATCTATATAATGCAAGTATATTTTTACAATCTTCTGCAGCTTACACAATACATTAACATGGGAATCAATTCTTCATCTTCTTCTTTACGTGTCGATGGACTTAAATAATGCCCGACCCGAACAATAAATTAATTTGTTTTAATTAATTTACTTTGCGCATCATGTGTTTGGGTCATAGGATTACACCAACCTACCAAACACCTGATTTGGTCCAGTAGGTTAGGAGCAAATTGGCTGTGACAGACGGACGGACAGACAGACAGACGCACGAGTGATCCTATACTAAAAGGGTTCCGTTTATTCAGTTTTTGAACGGAACCCTAAAAAAAAAGTACATTGTAATACAAGGGGCTAAAATGACCCATTAAATACGAGGTAGTTTTACTACCGAGCTTTAGCGAGGTAGTAAATAGGAACCGAGTTATACTGGGATTTTAGCGCCGTGTGTTACACTGTACTTTTCACTTTGAGTGTGAGAAAAATAGTCAATTTAGTACAAAAACATTTATTAAATATTACTTAATAAAATAAAAATCACGTCAGATTTTTTTACTTGAAGCTAAATGTGCGCATCACGCAGCAGCAGGTGCCGGGGGAGAGCACGTCGTACTCGTGGCTCAACAACTCACCACTACGAGATTTACTTTACGCCCTTTTTTTTTTTTTTTTTTTTCGGATGGGAAATCATCAAATGACTTCTCCCGCTCTGGGCGGAGCAGGAGGGAGTGTCAGACTTTTACTGACTAAAACCCATCCATGTTCCTTCATCGCCCTTTGTGTTCCGGGGCCACGGTATCTCTTTCGAACAGTCCCGCAACCCCGGATTTACTTTACGCCTTAGGGCCTAAAAGGGCCACTTTAGGTCCGCATTGTAGGGCTATATTGGCGTACTTTAAGAGCATGAGAAGTGAAAAAATTATTAATTAATCTTAGCTGAACAAAAATTTTTTCGTCAACAATGTAGGGTAGGTACTTCCCTAACATAAGTAATGTCAATGCAAATGTAAAATGTCAAATTTAAACTTAAATGCAGAAAATGTCAGTGAATGCTCAACGGGATGAATCTTAATAAAAATGCTAGTTGTCCGACTCAAACCACGTCTAATTGAACACTAAATAATGTAATATACATAAAATGCATAGAACAATGCAATATGTCAGTGTCAATGCACTGCCAAATGTAGGTCGCGTCCAAAGTGCAAATATGCGAGCCCACTGGCTAACTTATTGTAATAAATATATTTTAAAACACATGTACGTGCACCGTACATATTGCCACAACACAGAAAGAGAATAGTTAAATAACAATCCCAAAATATGTAAAAAAATAAAATAATCTAGAATGTAAAAAACAATGTAAAAAATGTAAAAATGCAGGACTCCAATGTAAATATGATTGATCTACGACTACTATGAGAGCAGCGGTGGCCCAGTGGTGGCGGCCCCGACTTACGAACAGTAAGTCGTGGGTTCGAACCCAGACAGGCTCATTACTTTGTGTAATTTATTTCATCACCACTGCTCTCAAAACGGTGAAGGAAAACATCGTGAGGAAACCGGCATGTCCTAGAACCAAAAAATTCGAAGACATGTGACATCTACCAATCCGCACTGGGCCCGTGTGGTGGATTATAGCCCATTCCCTCTCATAGAGAGGAGGCCTGTGTCCCACCAGTGGGAACATTAATAGGCTGGTGATGATGATGACGACTACTATGAAGAAATATAACTAAAGTCTATAAATAGAATGTCACCATAATAATAAATTAGCACACATCACTATGTTTTTCAGTGTCAAATTTCACTTTACTTGAGGTAGGGTTAGCACACGACACTTTATTCACTTTTGAGTCCCGTTTGTCGATCTTGCTGTTCCTGTCCTCGATGTCATGATCTTCTTCTCGTCTGCTTCTGCTTCTCGCGTCTTGCGGACCCTCCCCCTGTCTTTGGGTGGCCATCTTTCGCCAAAAGTACACCGATGTTACAAACAGTGCCATGCTAATCGCCACAACCACATAAATTGCAATGTAGTGATGAACGTCGTGAGAGGATAAAGTGTCTAGCTAAGACTGTTCTTCTATAGAGCGTAGTTGCGTGTCAATCTTCTTGAACGTCTCTTCGTGCGTTTCAATATGCAACGATGAGTTACGAATCGAGGTATTGATTATGTTGTTGATTGGAGAGATCGTGGGCACGATCATCGCATATGGTACGTTGACTAAAATGTCACTTGTATGTTCCATATATGCGTGCAATGTGAATGAGTCGCCTTGCAAGATGCATCCTTGTTTCAGCGTTATCAGACCCGAGTGACGTATCGTCTCCGATGTCGCAATAAGTACCTACATTTGCAAAAAGTACCTACATTTATTGACATAGTTAATTTGATATTAAATATTTTTCATCCATTAACCAGGGATCTTAGGATATGCCATAAAACATAGAAACAAAATAGAACAGGCTGTGACTAAAAATGCCAGTGTTCTGGCAATATATTAAGGACTAGTATTTGCGTTGTGCGCGAGCTGCGCGCAGCTCGCGTGTCGTCGTGTTCTTGAGAAGTATTCCTTACCCTTATAAATTTTGAGAATCCATAAGAATCATTAAACGAATTGGAAAATCCATTAGAGTCCTTAAAAGATTTTGTAAATTTTATAAAATCTTTTAAAAACCCCCTATGAACCCCTAAAACATTCTAAACAGTAATTAAAAAAAAACCTAAAAACCCTAATTTAAAAACTCAGACCTTTTCCCATTAAAAAAAACATTACCCTAAAGTTTGCTTGTCGTCGCCCCTGAGTTACGCTTCACCCACTCAACCTTCGTTACGCTACGGAGGTCGCCGGCTCGTTTCGCTCGCCACCTCCCCCCTTCGCTCCACTCGGTCTCGCAGGTTCGCTCCGCTCAGGACCTACCTACCACCAGACAGGTTTCGACGCCTACTATAACCTAATGGCTATCTCTAACCGTTACGAAATTACAGCCCTTTCAATTTTAGGGGAGGGTGGGGAGGGGAGGGGTGGATACAAAAATGTTAACGCCCCTCAATAATAAATTATAGTAAAAATCAAAAAGCCGCTACATGTCCTAGTTTCCGAGATACGATGAGGGGAGGGGTGAAGGGGGGAGAGTGGGGAGTTTTGCAAAATGATTTTGACCAACTCTAGGCCCCTTCGAACGAATCTGAAAAAAAAAATGTTCCAAGTGTCTTTACTTCCGAGATCCGCCTGAAGGGGGGAGAATGGAGACAAGGGGGCAACTTTGAAAACTGTTTTACTTTTTTTTACTTTTCCAAGTCTCCTCTATACGAATCCGTAAAAAAAACAAAATACGGGTCTCTTAGTTTCCGAGATACGATAGGGAGGGGGAGGAAGGGGAGCAAAAAGGGGAGGTTAGGGACTCATTTTGAGCATTTGATAAATTGATTAATTTTGTATTAAAATGTTAAAATACATGGTCTTCCTTTTATTTTTGACACGTATGTTATTCAGCAAAAAATAACCCTAATGATAAAGCCTTTCAATCGGTATGATAAAGCTACAGAGTGATTATTTTTCTCGTGTAGCGGGTTCGATTCTCGGTTCAACCATGTAATTATTTAAATATCTATGAATGCAGTTTAAATTGTTTTAAAAATTAAAATAATGTCTACTTTCAGTAAAATGTTCCATCCACAATATTCAAGGTACTTTCCCTCCATGTGGCATATCCGTGGGACGGCCTGTATAGTATAATAAGCGCAATAATAACACCTCATATCCTGCAAACATGCTGCACAGTGCTACACATGCATCTTTGTGGTATTTTCGGTGAAAATGGTACCACTATTGCTTATACATTCAGTCAAAAAAGTATCGGGAATGGATGATTTGTGTATGGTTCCAAATTCAAATTTTTGTTTTTTTGTAGTTGTTAGATTGGCACAACTGTTTTCCATTTTGGCGCGGAGTTTGAGTTGCATCTGTTATTTATATTAAATACAGTGCTGGTTTTAGTAATATCATATATAGTGTGTATTGCGAATTTCATAATGGACAAAAATATCGAACAAAGAGTTTGTCTTAAATTTTGCATCGCCAATGGAATTTCGTGTTCGGAGTCACTGAAAATGTTACAGAAGGCTTACGGTGAATCGACTTTATCAAAAACTCGTGCTTATGAGTGGTTCAAAGCGTTCAAAAGCGGTCGAGATGTGATGGAAGATTTGCCTCGCTCTGGTAGGCCGTCAACGTCTGCAACTGAAGTTAACATCGCAAAAGTGAAGAAAATAGTGCCTGAAATCCCCATTCAACTCTGAGAGAGATAGCCGCCGAACTTTCTGTATCTCACGAGTCGATCCGTACCATTTTAACTAATCATTTGGGTATGAAACATGTTGCTGCTCGGCTAGTCCCAAAAGATCTGAATTTTCTCCAAAAACTCAATCGCATGAAAGTCGCTGAGGACATGCTAGAACGAGTCAGTTCGGACCCAACATTCATGAAACGCATTGTTACTGGTGACGAGACGTGGGTTTACGAGTTTGACATGCAAACTAGTCAACAAGCTTCGGAGTGGCGCCTTCCAACTGAACCGAAACCGAAAAAACCACGCCAAAGTCGATCAAAAGTCAAAGTCATGTTGACTGTTTTCTTTGACTATCGCGGTGTTGTGCACTCTGAATTCTTACCGGAAGGTCGGTAAATAAAGAATATTATTTGAGCGTTATGCGGCGTTTAAGAGAGCAAATTCGACGAAAAACGCCAGATTTGTGGAAAGAAAATTCTTGGATTTTGCACCACGACAATGCGCCTTCGCACAAGGCTATCATTGTGAACGAATTTTTGACCAAACACTCAACAAATACCATCCAGCAACCACCATATTCACCAGATATGGCTCCTGCTGACTTTTTTCTTTTTCCTAAACTCAAATTACCACTTCGTGGCACCCGTTTTCAATCGATAGAAGACATAAAGGAGAATTCGCGGCGAGAACTGAACTCAATTCCGGAAGCAGCGTTTAAAAAATGTTTTGATGAATGGATTATTCGTTGGCGCAAGTGTATCGTTTCTAAAGGAGCATACTTTGAAGGTGATAAAATAAATTTGGATGAATAACTGACATTTTGTGTATTATTGATCTTTTCCCGGTACTTTCTTGACAGAGTAGTATATTTGCTTCACACTTCTCTTCTGTTTAACATGACGATTTCCAAACATTAACCTACACAACCACAGCAATTAGCGATTCTGTATCTAGTAATATTCAGTACAAAGGAAATATTTGTTATGTTGAATCAGCTTGATACTAACTACTAACAAAGGTGCTGGTCCTGATTCATTACATCCCTTTTTTCTGAGACGGTGTGCCATGTACTGGCTGTACCGTTAGCCAAAATCTACAACCACTCTCTTACTGAAGGAATTTTTTCAGAAGAATAGAAGAAATCTCGAATTGTTAGTAATCTTGTGCGGGGCTCGTGGCTAAATAATAATAGCCGCTCGGGTCGATCTTTAGGTTAAGCCGTGCTTGCCTAGGTTGGGCTGTGGATGGGTGACCACCCATTACATACAGTTTCCTCCGTGCCTCGGAAAGCACGTTAAGCAGTTGGTCCCGGCTGTTATTTGTATCAGGTAGTCAGTGGCCCAAAAAGTCCGACAATTAGTCTTACCAAGGGGTATCGTATTACCCAGTACTAACTGGGTTGTGGAGGTCAGATAGGCAGTCGCTCCATGTAAAATAATGGTATTCAGCTGCATCCGGTTAGACTGGAAGCGGACCCCAATAGAACTTGGGAAAAGGCTAGGCATATGATGATGTTAGTAATCTTATCTCAAAACATCAACACGGTTTTAGAAGTGGTTGTTGTATTCAGACTAATTTTGACCTGTTTTATCTTTGATCTAACAATAGACATTGATGGAGGATACCAGGTTGATGCAATATACAGACTTTTCTAGTGCCTTTGAAAGGTAAACCATCAACTTTTATTTTAGAAACTCGAATCTTATGGTATATATGGTTCTCTTCTTGCCTGGTTTAAATCATATTTGAGCGGAAGGAAACAAGTAGTTTTAGTGGGAGGTCACGACTCGTTTGTATTATGCCAAGTCTGGTGTACCAGAGGGTTCACACGTGGGCCCTCTTCTTTTCATTATATTTATCAACGTTCTGCTTCTCGAATATCTATTGTTACGTTGCGGTATTGCTAGGTAGAAGAAATAATAGGATTCTGTCTCGACTGCAAAAATATATTCGTGGCGTGGATGATCTACGTACGTATATAATATTAAGAAACGCGCGGCGCCCGCGTCAGTCGTCGAGCTCCGCCTGCGTCTCCAGCAGCAGCTGCGCCAGAGAGTGCCGCGCGCCCGCGTCCAGCCGCGCGAACCGTTGGCGCCGCAGCTCGCGCGCGCAGCTGTCGCGCTCGCGGCCGCACGGGCTCGCGCGCGGCGCCAGCACCAGCGCGGGCTCGGGCGCGCGCAGCACCCGCAGCGCCGCGCGCGCCAGCACGTCGGCCGGCGGGCCCCCGGCGCCCCGCCGCGCCGCCGCCGCGTCGTAGTCCGAGCGGTAGAAGGCGAGCGCCAGGCGCGCCGCGGGGTTGAAGCGGCCCGTGTTCACCTGCGGCTTGCCGCCGCCCGGCGCCAGGAAGCGCGGGTGCGCGTACAGCGAGAACCGCGCGAACGCCAGCGGCAGGTACCACTGCTCGCCCGCGATGCTGTTCATGCGCACCTGCGAACGTCGCGGGTTCCCATTGTACATATCTGAATCGTACGTGTCCAGCGCTACTGCGACCGATCGCGTGCAGTACTCACTCTGTTGAGAAAATCTTGGTTGAACTCGGCGTGCGGCGGCAGCAGCAGCATGAGCGCGTCGCGCGACACGTGCGGCATGGCGGCCGTGAGCGCCACGCTGCCGGCGCGCAAGTGCGCGTCGTACTCCGGCACGTCGCGCGCGTCGCCGGCCGCGCCGGCCGCGTCCAGCACGTGCAGCTGCGCGCCCGAGTGTCGCCGCCGCAGAGCGTCCGCTTCCTCGCGGATCGGGTCCATCACTGCCGTGTCGTTGGCGCCGCCCACTATCACCTGTCGATCGACATTATGACTAGTTTTGATCCGACTTACCTCGGAGACCGTATCGCACGTAAAATAGTATCAGATGAAAGCGTTTACCACGACGAGCGCGGTGTTCTTGTCCTGGTCGAGGCACACGGTCTCGTACCGGGCGAGGAAGGCGCGCACGTCGGCGACGCGCGTGTGCGCGGCCGGCACGGGCAGCAGCAGCGTGACCCGTGCGCTCTCGGTGACGTAGCGCACGGGCACGAGCCGCGCCGCGCCCAGCGGCCGCACCACGTGCAGCAGGCGCAGGCGCGCGCCGGCCCGCAGCAGCAGGCGGTAGCTCAGCGCGCGCGCCGGCTCCCAGCGCCACGCGCCCTCCAGCAGCGCCGCGCGCCCGCCCTCCCAGCGCCGCAGCCCCCACGCGCGCACCTCCTCCAGCACCAGCTGCGCCGTACACGTTACGTCATGAGCTCAGACCGTACACGCTCGGTTTAGAAACTCGGATACGCGCCACAACAATTCATCATTTTCAACTAATTTTTTTATTGTGACTCAGTTCATTTTCAGCTTTCCAGGAAATACTATCTGCAGCGTTTCTCAGTAGTAGTGGCGAGGTGTACTCACGTCGAGCGCGTCGCGATCGGCCCCGGTGATCAGCGCCACCTCGTGGTGGTCGTCGGGGTAGAAAGCGTGCGTCGCATTGAATGACACCCAGCGCAGGTGGTCGAACCTACAACACACGACACGTTAGTACATCACACTATCGGCAGTGACCAGCAGACAGCCAGGCGAAAGCACAGTACCTGGAGTCGGGCGTAGGCGGCGCCAGGCCGGGGTCGGCGCGGAGGCCGGAGGGCCACGTGGCGTTGCGGTAGTGCGGCGGGTGGCGGGCGGCGCCGCGCCACAGCGCCGCGCGCAGGCGCCTCACCTCGGCGCGGTCGCGCTCCAGGTGCACGCGCGACACGTACGCGTGCAGCGTGTAGAACGACTCGGCCTTGGTGACGGGGTGCACGGTGACGGCGTCGGCGAGCTCGGGCGCGAGCGCGGGCGGGCTGTCGGCGGAGGCCGCGCGCACGGTGCGGTACTGCTCGCCCTGCGCGCTGGCGGCGCAGGCGCGGTGCGCCGCGTGCAGCACGCAGCGCCCGATGTTCTCGTGGTGGTGCGGCGAGTACGAGTTGCGCACGCACCAGTCCAGCTCGGCGTGCACGGCGCGCAGCACCGAGTTGGACAACAGCACGCCGCCCTCTGCACGCATGGGACACGCTCAGTCTTTACCATCTCACATTATTTGAAAATTATTTTCGTGACCGAGATGTACCTGCATCTAGCAACACTGAGCAAATGTTCAATTACAACCATTGCATACTTTAATGTTTTTTTTTTGTTTTACATAAATAAATATCGCTGGACATTACACACAGCCCCATCTAGTGCCATACTAAGCAACGAGTCTTGTGTCGTGGACACCAGACAACTTTAAAAAAAAAAATTAAAACTTTTTTTTTTTATCCATACTGATTAGACGTATAAACATCCATGACTCGGAAACTGTCCATGCTCATCACATCACATACAAACATTTGCTCATTGCATTTGTAGTTTGAATTATAAAATTAATTCCGACGTCTCAGTATCAGCCCAAAATTGGAAATGACAGCTACATTTAACGTTGTAAATAGAAGATAATAAATAATGATCAGTACTTTATAATGGTCTATACCTCTCAATGAAAGTATGTTGGTAATAATAAAATTGGAAATGACAGCAACATTTAACGTTGTAAATAGAAGATAATAAATAATGATCAGTACTTTATAATGGTCTATACCTCTCAATGAAAGTATGTTGGGAATAATGAAACATTGCTGAGAACTCACTCCCTCAATCAAGCATGCTCAATCATGCTCAGTCTTTGATATTTTTGTATGATCAGCATCTGCCAGTTACTTGGTTTTAAACATCCAATAAAACTGTGGCAGCTTTATTAACTACGAGTAATACACTAAATAGATGGTTTTTTGTGAAGACAACTAATTAGTAAGTGAATGTTAGCAACTTACCAAGTGAGCAGTAATGGCTGTCGTCTTCAGCCACCGTGCCCATGTACACATCCTCGCTGACACTCAGCTGTGACACCAGTTCGGTCAGGCGACGAGCGTTCACAAATGCAGTGTCTGACACTAGGAAGAAAAAGTCATACTCCTCCAAATAGTTATCAGCTAAATACTTGAGTGCATGGAATGGCTTCAGCATCTCTCTTGTGTCAGTAAAGCCCACGACATTGGCCAGTCCCGGCACAGAGCTCATGGCACTGGCTGTGATGAAGAACTTCAGTGCAGGCTGTAAACGAGCTGTGGTGTGATTCAGTGCTGCTATTTGGCTCTTGAGAGCTTCTTCAGAACTCAGCACTCCGGTTAGCAGGGATCCTGAAACAATAGGTTGACTTCGAGCGTCGGGGAGCACTACAACTGATATGATCGTGGTATGATATTACGAGGAGACAGTGCGTACCTCGCATGCCGAGCTCGGTGCTATAGTAGCGCGGGCGCTGCACGCTGCGGCCGGCGGCGTGGCCGGCTGGGCCCAGCGGGCGCTCCTCGCGCTGCGGCTCGTAGTCGTCGGGCGGCGCGGCGCCCAGCGCGGCCTCGCACGCGGCCGCCGGCGCCTCGTCCAGCGGCACCAGCGCCAGCGACACCCAGAGCCCCAGTGCCAGCCCCACCAGGAAGTAAGAGTTGTGTTTCACCTGCGACACTACGTAACGCGACAGCATTTTGTATGCGGTCAGCGACCTCGCACTCTCGCAGCGAACTGACGACACGACACTGAACCGATCAAATGACTTTGACTACTCCGCCCGTCGTGTAATCGTGACCAAATTAAAGACGCTATTTGTTAATTAACAAATCGCGTCGATCTTTATCATCAATTATTATGCTTTTAGTCTCGAGGTCACACTTGTAGCACTTAATTTTATGTTCGGGCTACGATCACGAATTTACAATCTTAACGCTCGCTGCAATTTAGAAATTATTCACAGAAATTATTTTAGTTCCGTACACACGCGTTCCATTCCAATCCAGTTCCACATTCTGAAGCATACCATGTTTATTGTTTAATGATGGTATTTTAAACATGGTATTCTTGGACATTAGAAATTGTTTGCTTTTTCCACGATTCTGACCATCTTTTTAAACCACTAAGAAGTAATTTCGTATCAAATAAATAAGGTGGGCAAGGGCATAAATATAGAATACTTAAAACTAGAATACTTTAAACGTTTTACCAAAAAATTTGAACGCTAACGCTACCTAACTAACGTTTAATTTGAAATGGAACGGAAAGGTTATAATATAATCTATATGAAACGCGAAAACTCCTGAAAACACGACGACAACGACAATGACACTGACAGCTGTTGGTTGTCATTTGAGAAAGCTTGACACTGACAGCTGTTGGTTGTCATTTGAGAAAGCTACGTTCGTTTCATAATTCATAATCTTTATTTATCTCGACATCAAAAATTACAGGCGCTGGTTTATACACAATCTTAAATAGAGAAAGGTGTCTGATGTAGGACAATCCTGAGGTACAGATCACCTCTCCGGCTTATATAATATAACATTTTAATTTTAGCAAAAAAATGAGGTCAAGATTCTAGAGTTAAAACTGGAAGTAGTTACTCAAAATAAAAAATTGAAATTTGACAATTAACCATAGGTAAAATAAAATATGCAATTGACATGTAAAAAAAAATAATAATAACTTGTGGAACATTTTGGTTCAAAAGTAGTACTAGGTACAGACCAAACTTAAACAAACAAAAAATAAACTTATATAAATTATGCTTGCAGGCATAATGAAAAAAAATAAAATATGGATTGAACAAAAAAGTGGGCTATGATGTTCATAAGTACATACACGAAAACAAAATTTCAAATCAAAAGGATGAAAGTGGAAATGGAGTGATGAGAGTGCATTGATGCAATGCGTGAGTAGATGTGTGTGTAATTGTGTGTGTGCGAATGTGAGAGTGTAAATGTTTAGTGTATAAGTGTGAGTGTTAAGACACAGGTTTAAGTAAATTTTCTGTGGAAGCGTAGTCAAGACTTGCGCGATTTTCTTTTACAAATAGCTTTAGTATGTGTGTAAATAGATATTTTATTATTAATTGAATTATAAAGAAAAGTGCCAAGGAAGGCGAAACATTTTTGGGAAAAACTAGTGTTAAAACGGAAAATTGGACAAACAATTGCTGATCGTCTATTTTGAGTAAGGAAATTGCGATCAATGGGAAGTTCAGAGTGTTTTTTTAATACAGTCATGAGTATGAATAACTGCCGGACCGTTAGAACTTGGCAGTGTTGGTAGAGATCGAAGGTTGGATAGCGAATAGGGAAATAACAACTAACTTTTAATATAGCTCTTTGGGCTCTCTCTAAGTTAATTATATACGATTTAGAGGTTTCGTTCGTCGTTTGTTAGTAGTTTGCTGCGTTCTGTATTTTAAGCTTCTGCAAAACACTTTTATGACTAGACAGCAAAGTCCGAGGGGAATCGTTAGTGCAGGTAAGTTAATCGAGAAAAGAATAGAATAGGATAATTTTATTTGTGTAAAAACATGATGGAGGTCTTGGTAAAGGGCTGTGTTGGGCTTATTATTGTACTAGCAACCCGCCTCGGCGGAGGCGACCTCTCGCGTCCGGCCTTGGTTCAATCCATGGTCCGAAGCGAGACGGAATGGGTCGCCGTCACCTCCTTCTGTGAAGCAATAATGCTAGAGAAGGAGTTGGCGGAGCGTGTGAGGGAGAGAACCTCACGACGTGAGAGGGAAAGACGCCCTGGGCGTCGGACCACGTGGTGGCCCCCGGCCAACGTAGGCACGGTGATACAGAATAAAAACAAAACCAAAGGAAATCTTGGATTTATTCCACAATAAAATTACATAGCGTATTCTAAGCAGACAAATCGTTTGACACTATGACAATATAGTCTATGATGGAGTATCGATATGATCTCCTTACTACATAAGAAGGTTTTATATCATACACCCATGCTCTATGAAGAAACGTAGCCATGAAGATAAGCCGGAGGCCTTCTTTTTCGAGTAGAACAACGAGGAACTTCTATGTCTTCAACTTCAGCTGGCCCAGCTGCCGCAACAGGCTCGTCCTCATTTATAGGTGCAGTAGATGGTCCACGTGGTGGTTCATCGTCGGAGTTTTCTTCGTCATCTACTGTATATGGAAGAGGCGCCAGGGATCTATTCGAAACAGTTGTCTCACGGCCATGGTAGGCGTACATATGAGTATTCAGGGTTGTTTTATTGTAGTTCCACTTCTTTGACCGCTGGTTCATATGTGGAGTTTCGTACGTTTTTCTTCATAAAGACTGGCCCTGGAGAGTGGAGCCATGTCGGTAGTGATTGTCCATTTCCTGAGCGACGAGGATGACTGAACATGCGCTCGTGAGGAATGGCGTTAGTTCCCGTGCAAAGCAAGGATCTTATAGAATGTAGGGCTGGAGACAAGCCCTTCTCCCAGTCACTAATGTCAGCGTTGTTGGAGCGAAGATACAGCTGGATCGTACGCCACAAGGTTCCGTTTAAGCGTTCAACCAAGCCATTCCCTTGTGAGTTATATGGAGTAGTGCGACTGCACGCAGTACCAAGTGACGTCAGGTACTTTCTGAACTCATCCGATAAGAACGACGTCCCTCTATCGGAATGTATGTATGCTGGCGTGCCAAATGTGGAGAACAGATCAACTAAGCATTTTATAATTGTTGCTGGCGTCATGTCTTTACAAGCATAAGCAAAAGGGAACCGACTAAACTCGTCAATTATAGTTAGACTGTACTTATTTGAAGTTGAGGGAAGCGGGCCTTTAAAATCTAAGAGTAAGAGTAATCTCTCGAATGGTGTTGTAGCTTTTATGAGACGCCCTTCATTTCTTATGTAACGGGGTTTGATTTCGGCGCATACTGGACAGGCAGCGGTCATTCTTTTATATCTTTGATTGAATAGGGTAGATTTTTGGACCGTACAAAACGTATGAGTCATGCGTTTAATACCAGGGTGGCAATGAGAGTTATGAAGAAAAATGAGTTTACTTGGAGAGTTTCTGTCGATGTGCATGCAAACTCTTGTTATGGCATCAGCATTGTATAGTTTCACATTAATCCGCGTTACACATAATTTAATGTTTTTTGCTATTTACGAACTTCTTACTACTTCAGATTGCTTATAACACTAATTAATAAGATGTAAAAATATATATAAATGAAATCTGGCATGATTAGATGTTCAAATTTTAATGTAGTTTTTCGAAAATCATTTCCATTAACAGGTTTTATAATAATGGCAATACAACAATATCATTATAACACATCTCTATTACGAGACCATTGACCGACCAATGATCGACCATTATGAAGTTAGCAGATTACGAACTTTTAACAAAATGACAATGGCATCGTTCAACAATTATGAAATCAACAATAATGATAGATCATTGTGACACTATTGTAATAGCAGACTAGGCCCCAAGTGCGCATCACGAAAGCCACTACAGACTCTATGATTCCTGCAAACAGGCAAGCCCCTTAATTTAAAGTTAGTTAGTTAGTTTAGAGATAGATTTAGTCCGTATAGAAGAGAGACAATAATTCTTTATTGTCTTTTTAGCAGGCTTAGACTTACTGCGTTCCCAAATCCACAATCATTTGGGAATATTTTAAGTAGGCCACTATGCTGTCTGATAAGATCTATATAAGCCATACATTAAATTCTTACATTATTCTGTGATGCTGAAATACCGGAGTTACTGCATTGGTTGGAAGCTGTTAGCCTTAGAATGAGTCTCGAGATAAACAAGACTAAGACCAAGCTTCTCGTCATTGATCGCTTCAAAACCATCAAGCGTAAGGACCTCTTAGCAAAAAACGAAATAGTCAACCAGTTTCAGTATCTTGGCTCTGTAATAACCAATAAGGGCAGCTGCGAACTAAAATGTAACGTGTCATGACATTCGGTCACATAGTCCGCAAGGGTACGTACTAACAACATCGTGTCGGCTTAGGTTGACATGAAAAAAATTAGGGCAAAAAACCAAGAGGCCGAAGCCCAAAATGTCGGTCTGATTAAATGTCTGAACAACTCGATATACCCAACTTTTCTTTACTAGGCGACTGATCGTAACAGTTAAGAAAAGTTGGTATTGAAACGGAGTCACGATTCTCAGGAGTGAGTGAGCGAGTAGCGCTTCAGGCAACAGGTGCTAATCTGGCTAGTCTGTTCTTAGATAAGCGGTTAGCTTCTTCTTCGTGTCGATGATTCCCTTTTTTCAAATAAAATCCCAGACCAGAACTCTGCCACCTCGGCGGCGTCGGTGGTGGCCACGGACAGGTCCCTAAAAGTGAAGGAATACCGGTGCAGGAATCCGCTAAACCGATATAATACTTTAAACCTCCCCGGGAGGTAAATCATAATGTTCAGCTAATCTGCTAACCTCGACATTTAGATTCAGGAGCGTTAGAGCTCGTGTCCGAGCTGAATGGCGTGCAATTAGAGAGCCTGTGTCCAACAGTGGACTACTAAAGGCTGATAATAAGAGGTGGTGTCCCTCATTATTTTATTCCTCTTAAAATACATTATGCACATATTCTCTGAAGGAAATATTTTGGGCTGCTAATTACTGCATATTCAGTTTCTGATGAGAAGTATCCGTTCATTAGGACGCTTACCCTTCCTTCGCAGCATGCGTGAACAGGAAGTTAGTTACACTACTATAGGAAATGAGCGGTGATCTATAGGTCTAATAGCCGCATGACACCACATGAACTCTTGGCCAATCAGTGGAGCAACTTTCTATTTCTCTTGGTCTGCCCTACTTAAATTAAAAAGGAACAGAGAGTGCACCTGTGCCTGCGCATACACTTGTGCACTACAATATATCCTGCACCAATGGTTAATCTTGGCTAAGATTGGCCGCCGTGACCGAAAACGGTCAGGAGGACTATTATTACTTGACAAAGTTTTTTAGGACTTCGTCAGTCTCTGAGACATAGGCATGCATGTATTGTACGTCGGTTGACGTCAATGCCGCGAATGAATTGAAGTCACCACGCGCTGCGCACGTCGCACTCGCCGCGACAAACTCACTGTAATAAATAATAAAAAATAAAAAAAGCCTTTTATTCCATGCATTTACAAAATTATTTTACAATATTGAATTAAAATTTCATGCTTGGGACTCGTTAGCTCAGTAGTTTAGAGCACCGATATAATATAATATATTTCATGCTTGATAATCAATTCAGATACCTATATTTAGCAAATAAAAAAAATAAAAAAAAACGTAATAAAGGTAATGTTTGGGGTTGGGGTGAGATAAAGATAAACTAAGATTAAAGATTGTCAAGATAACTATATTTTAGTACTTAATACAAATAGGATAACTATTAAAACTAATGAGGTGAAGGATATGAGATTGAGTCGCGCCCGATATGCTGTCCGAGACGTACTGCCTGTTTTTACATAAAATATTGGAGGCATAGAGCGCGGTGTCGCGATTACGCTGACATGTTCATTATTGTTTGGTGATTGACCCGAACATGCTCCCGAGGGAGAAAAAGATGAGGTTAGTAAGGAGGTATAGTTAAATGGATAATGAAATTAATATTAACAAGGTGAAAACAATGTTCAACTAATACTAAAATAGAAATGTTGGGTTAGTAATGTTAAAAGATGAGAGTAAAGTAACATTTCAAATTAAACAGTATCGCTACAGTGCAAATCAAGAAGAGAAAACACGCGAAAGATCGGTGAAGAACCTCTATCTTCCTTTTTTTGTAAGCATTCACTAGATGGCGCTAGTCGCTTCGGATCACTTTTCACTGATTTACTACTAGATTGCCCATTTTCCCTAATTTCACTACACTCAATCACAACACTTTCTGTTACGGTGTGTGGACGCGGCAACCCAGTCGCCGCTGCTGCTGTCGTCGACCGCTCTGCTGTACAAGTGGAGCGATTTCCTTTACGTTGCCTTTGCCACCAACGTTTGAAACAGTAAGCTGCCACCAATAGCAAGATTGCCGATATGATGGAATATATAGCAGTATACTGGTGGATGTCATGGTAGGAGATATTGGTGCTCAAAGGTTCACTCTGCTTCATGATCTCAAGACTTCTCTTAATAGCTTCAAATTGCCTGAGGTTTTCTGAGTTATTGGGATTAAGCTCATATGACATTTCCGGCATCGTGATATTTATTATGTGATTGATTGGTGATATTTCCGGCGAGATAATCTTTGTCGTCGTGCTTTTTACTAGACAATCTTTTGTTTGAATACACCATAAAATCTTCTGTTTTTACTAAACAGCCTTCCCCAACACGCAACAGACCAGTACCTGATAACCTAACTGCCTTAATTTGATTTTCACACAAGTTTGACGTTACATTAATTGCAGCATAAATAATAATATTTGTTTTCTGATGTTAGCTCTCTCCAGTCATTCTTGCACAAGGTAGTTTTAGTTTTACAAGTTCTTGTGCCTGGGATCGTCTCACAAAGGCTATGATCATCTTTCATGTGGTGAATAGGCCTTCTGATATGACACAGAATAGTCAGAGGGTTTTGTAATACGCATGACTGTAGATCCGTGTCTGTGATAGTTAAAAACGAATCTTTTCTCATGTTGATGGCTGCTAATTCAAAGATGGTTTCGATCTTCATCGTCATGTTATCTTTCACCATGCGTGGAACCGGGATGAGATTAAATACCTCGTAAAGGTCCCTTTCAATCAGGGGTATTTTTATTTCTATAATTAGGTATTTGCCCGAGTATTTGGCTCTTACTTTGAGCAAGCCGTAAAGATCTTTAAGATTAAAGTTGTCGACAGGAACTACCAAGTCTCCAGATATTTGTGCTGATGTTATGCTTAGCTCTGATCTGAAATGAAAATCTAATTTTCCACTATAAATATCAGTTACTGTATCTAAAATTGAGTCCTGGATTCGTCGAAGGGTATACATCAAGTTGTTGGCAGTGAAAGCCGAGGTTATGAAGTCTGTGATGAGAGTTATGTTTTGCACTTGCTGAGAGAGATTTTTATAAGAATCTTGGAGAAAATTAAGCTTTTGATTTATTATTTTGTGGTGTTTGTTTATGGTATTCTCCATCCTTTTCATGAGATTAAATTCAGCTTCTACGACCGACGTTTGGTTTTTCCAGAGGTTGTATAAATGGTTTTCATTATGCTTTAAAAGGTCGATATCTCTCTCATATTTTTCTGCAAATCGTTGATCCAACACTCCGAATAAACAATTAGCAACGTAGCCCACTCCGTCTATCAAGCTGCGTCGCCGACGTTTCTTTTTAGTCATATATGAGTCATTTATAATAACAATATTATCGTAAAGTTTAATTTCTTCGAACTCGTGCTCGAGTTGTAACATGACGCCGTCGCAAGGTGTTTGTGTTCTAATCGTAGAGCATAAGGTTTCAAGATACTTGATGTACTTTAACAATGCCGCCGTTCCTTCTTGATAAGGTTTTGTATCATAATAGACTATTAACTGCCAATCATCTCTAATTAAATGCATATTCGATATTTTATCGAAGTAGACACTATTATTTGTCAGCAGGGTGGAGTTGTAGGATGCTTGAGCGGTGTTTATTAGTGCCAACAAGAATAACGTCAAAGATAAAACCATAGCTGAGAATGAGATGGGATGTTTTTTCTTCGCTACTGGCACTTCATTGTCAACTTTTGGGGCACTTGGATCTTGACCATTTTGATTTGTTGGCAGTAGGGACAGTTTTACAACTGGGCGTTTTAAGAGCCCGTTTTTGATTTTAAGTGTGACGACCCTTACGTGTCCGTCACTTCCAGTATGCAGCGCTACTACTCGACCTAGACTCCATTTTCCTGGTGGAAGGTTATCGTCCTTTATAATAACTATATCGTTAAGATTGAGATCTTTTTGACGCTTTCGCCATTTGGACCTCGTAGAAAGCTGCGAGAGGTAGTCAGTCTTCCACTTATCCCATATATCTTGATAGATTTTTTGCGTCAAGTGCCACCGTGTTCTGAGATCATGCTCTGTTTCGAAAATCGTTAGGTTGGGGCCGCTTGCTAAAAAGTGAGCCGGGGTCAAGAAGTCCAGATCCTCAGGATCTTTTGTCAGAGGGCACAGTGGTCTGGAGTTCAAACAAGCCTCGAGTTGGGATAGTAGGGTGTTATATTCCTCGTAGGTTAATTTTTGCTCTCCCACAACACGCTTCAAATGATGTTTTAGGCTCTTCACTGCAGCTTCCCAGAGTCCGCCAGCAGATGGCTATGATGGGGCGTTAAAATGCCACTCAATATTCATTTCAGAGATTGTCGATGTTACTTCTTGGTCAGACAAAATGTGGGAGATTTCGGCAAACTCTTGTTTTAAAATTTTGTTGGCTCCTATGAAGTTGGTTCCCTGATCACTTTAGATGTGCCCAGGAACTCCTCTTCTAGCGGACATTCGTCGAAGTGCAGCAATAAATGCTGACGCTGTGAGATCTGAGACGATTTCTAAATGTATGGGTTTAGTTACCATACAAACAACACGGACACACCAGTCCGATCAGCTGCACGAAGCGATTACTCCAACAACGATACAGATCAGCAACTTCACAACTCAACTACCGAATCCAACGTAACTGTTCGCAATAAACAGATAAGGCAGAGCAGCCCCCCTGAGGGTCCAATTAACGACGACACCATTTTAGAAATCTCAAAAGGTTCCCTCAGGCAAATTATAAAGCAAGAGATTGCCAGCGCGCTTAAAGATATTGTAGCTGACCAATTTAAGCAAATCAGCGAGCTAATAGCATACTTTCGGGTTTCCCTTGACTTTTTTAACGAAAAGTATGAAGAAATGAAATTGTCACTGGAAGAAAAATCTTCCAGAATTCAAGTACTTGAGAAAGATAACATACAGCTACAAACGTCAATCCACGATATAAATTGACGCCTAAACCTAATGGAACAGAACTCCAGAGCCACCAACCTCGAAATTCAGAATGTACCCGAAAACCGCTCAGACTTGCTTACCACGGTGTTACAACTTAGCAAAATTACTAATAGTGAAATCTCTGAAGCCGACATAGCTCATTTTACCAGGATCGCAAAAAAAGATGCCCAGACGGCTCGGCCTAGATCTATTCTTGTTAAATTCAACACCCCACGTCTGCGAGATACATTCCTCGCTGCTACTATCACGTACAACAAGAACAATACTAATAATAAGCTGAATACGAGTCACCTTGGTATCGCCACTGAGAACCCAGTTCCAATTTACGTGGTGGAACACTTGTCAGCAGATAACAAGGCATTACACGCGGCGAGCAGGCTTCGTGGCAAAGCACTTGGGTATAAGTTTGTTTGGGTGCGAAACGGAAGAATAATCATGAAGAAGAATGAACAAGCTGAACGCATTGTTATCACGAACCAAGAGCAACTTAAGTCATTAACGTAAATATATTGGGATAAATATTAAGCAAATTTGGAAAGTTTTTGTACTTTACTTAGCCTCATTCGATAGTTCAATTCGGATTTATTATCAAAATGTACGTGGCCTTAAAACGAAACTTAATATTTTTTACCATAATATGTCTTTACTAGACTATGACATAATTGTGCTTACGGAGACTTGGCTGAACGGTGGTGTTTATGACGCCGAATTGTTTGACGACAGGTATGATATTTACAGACGGGACCGTGAATCTAGTCGATATAGTGCGCGCAAGGATGGTGGGGGCGTCTTGATAGCGATTTCCAGGAAGTTAAAGTCATGTCGACTACCACACCTGGAAAGTTCATGTGAGGATTTGTGGGTTAATATTGAAACAGCCCCGCGTGGCTCAAAAGCACGCAATTTCCGTATCTGCGGCGTTTACCTACCTCCGCCAGTGACCGCTGATGTTATGCAAGTATTTTGCAATTCTGCTCAGGGTGCTCTTGACCGCGGTGATCACACTCTTATCTTAGGGGACTTTAACCTTAGTAGCATATTTTGGAAAATTGGTGAGCCAAACATAGGCCACGCGCAACCATTTCCTACTGGTAATAGCGAGGTGATTAAATGTTTCTTAAATTTTATCTCTCTAAATGCTTTAGAACAGTATAATTACTTACCAAATGCTAAATCTAAAACACTGGATTTGGCCCTCTGTAATACTACGTTACATAATCTTAGCCGTTGCACCTGCCAATTGGTTTCAGAAGATCCCTTGCACCCATCATTTGAATTTTCTGTATTTTTAACCATTAACTCAAATCATCTTCAAGTTAAGCCAACAAGAAAGCCAGACTTCTTTAAAGCTGACTATGATAACACTACGATGGCATTAAATTCTGTAGACTGGGAAAAAGAGTTTGAAGGTCAACCTACAACTGACAAAATGAACGATATATTTTACAAGGTACTGCACGATGTCATTAAACAACATGTCCCGATGAAAACAATATTGGCCAATCCACAATGGTATTCTCGAGAACTTATACGTCTACTGAAAGAAAAAAATAAATATAGAATTAAAATTAACAAATACAAAAATCCTCTAGACATCGTTTCATTTGATACACTGCGTGCAAGATGTAGCAGGCTTATGGAAGTTTGTTACAAAAACTACATGGTCAGAATGAAAGAAGCACTTGCAAAGGACCCAAAAATGTTTTGGACATTTATTAAGAACAAAAATAAAAACAAGAGTACTTACCCAGCAGAAATGTGTCACGAGAACAGGACAGCATCAAGCGGACACGAAATCTGTAATCTGTTTGCCGAGAACTTTGCACAAGTTTACAATACCTCATCGAATGTTTATGCGTCCAACCACGTTGATAGCTGTCTTGCCCCGTCCGGATTCTGTAGACTAGAATTTGGCGCTGAGGAAATATTCCGATCCCTGAGAGACTTGGATGAGCGTAAGGGTGCTGGAAGTGACGGTATTCCCCCCGTATTTATAAAAAGATGTGCAAAAGCACTAACTGTACCTCTTAAACTTATTTTTAATAAGTCAATGGTGGACGGCGTATTTCCTGAGAGGTGGAAGGAAGCTTTGTTAGTCCCTATTTTCAAATCTGGAGAAAAGCAACTAGTATCCAACTATCGACCCATCTCTATTTTAAACATATTCGGCAAAATACTTGAAAAGTTAGTCACCAAAAGCCTAAATGCCCATGTGAAACAGAGTATTACAAACCACCAACACGGTTTCATCAATTCAAGGTCAACCTCTACTAACCTAATGTGTTATGTCTCAGCCATATCAGAGTCTCTTGATAAAAGAATCCCGGTAGATACTATATACACAGATTTTAGTAAGGCATTTGACAAGGTTGACCACAACATTCTTATTAAAAAACTGAATCGATTCGGAATTGGGGGATCATTGCTTAAATGGTTCCATTCTTACCTCGTTGGTAGAAATTCAAAAGTGGTAATCAACGGTCACCATTCTGACACCTTTCCAGCAACTTCAGGAGTCCCGCAGGGCTCGCACTTGGGCCCTGTCCTCTTTAATATCTTTATTAATGACATTACGGTATGTTTCAAGCACTCTAGTTTCTACCTGTTTGCTGATGACGTCAAAATCATGAGGCCAATAGTGACAGACTTAGATGCCGCACTGTTACAAGCTGATCTCGATAGAATGGCGGATTGGTGTAGGGTAAACAGAATGTCGCTTAATGTTTCAAAATGTTATTGTATGCAATTCTCTCGCAATAAAATAGTGCAATCCCACAATTACACACTGCACCAGCAAACACTACAAAAGGTAGAGGAAGTTCGTGACCTGGGAATTGTGTTTGACAAAAAACTGAAATTTGATAAGCATATAATAAATATTACCTCAAAAGGGTTCAAAGTGCTTGGATTTGTCTTGCGCAATAGCAGGGAATTTTCTAAAGCGTCAACTACAATTAAATTATATAACGCACTAGTTCGCCCACTCCTTGAATACAACAGCACCGTATGGAATCCTCACTACGACATTTACACTAAACGCTTGGAAAGTGTGCAAAGACGTTTTCTGTACCATCTGTGCTACAAAGACCGTCTGGCAAAAAAAATCAGGAGCTACGACTTGAGACTACAACATTATAAAATGTCCTCGTTATTACATAGAAGACAGGTTCTAGATCTCACATTTCTTCACAAACTGTTCAATGGGGTTGTTGTCTGTAGCGAGCTTCTTGGAAAGCTGCAGATAAGCGCACCATCTCGCTTGCCGCGCAAATGTAACTATAACCTTTTTTATGTGCCGGGATCCAAAACAAACCTCGGACACTTTGCCGTTTTGCCGTTTGCCGTTTTTCGGGATTATTTCAGTAATAATCCTCACTCGATTCGCAACGAAGGGTTTCCATATCTCCGGTTCGCCACTTAACCAACCTAGAACGGCCATCGAATCAATCCAACCATAAACATGCATCTTGTAGCTCGATAGGGATAAGATGATTTTTTGCATAAGTTTTGATAGCAAGAGAGCGCCGCAGAGTTCCAACCGCGGGATCGATTGTGGTTTTTTCAGCGGTATTACCTTTGATTTCCCTGCAATAAGGGTCACGTGGGTTTCATTTTCTCTCTGAACTTTACAATACACGACGCAAGCGTATGCTTTTGTGCTAGCGTCGCAAAAGCCATGGAGTTCGATGATATCTTTTTCTTGAGTTTGAATCCAACGTGGTATTTTGATTCGAGATATATGAGATAGATCGGCTATAGTAGTATTCCACTCTAACGCGATTTCTTGAGGGACAGGATGATCCCAACCCAGGTCTGATTTCTATATTTCTTGGAACAAGATCTTAAGTTTTATTGTGACTGGTGCCAGCCAGCCCAAAGGGTCAAAAATTCTAGATATTTGAGATAAGAATTGTGTTTTTGTAAGGATGTCTTGAGAGGTAAACTCTATAGGATGGAAGATAAATTGATCATTTTTTGGTTCCCACCGAAGACCTAAAGTTTTGGTTGACTATGGTTGCTGAAAGTCAAAGTCTTCCTTTTGAGGTGCATCAGAACTATCTATTATTTCTGGCTAGTTTGATCGCCATTTTCTGAGATTAAACCCGCCAGATTTGAGGAGGTTGATCATCTCTTCCTTGAGCTGCTTAGCTGCCCTCTGAATGTTCACCATGCATGAGATCGTTCATGTAAAACGAGTGTTCTAAGATGTCAGGAGCGCAACTTTGGGGATAATTTGTCCTTTCATCGATGGCCAGTTGCTTCAGTGTCATCATGGCCAAAAAAGGTGCGGCTTTTGTGCCATAGGTAACAGTTGTTAACTGGTACTCATTCAAGGGTTGAGATTGATGGTTCCGCCACCTGCCGGGGTTGCGGGACTGTTCGAAAGAGATACCGTGACCCCGGAACACAAAGGGCGATGAAGGAACATGGATGGGTTTTAGTCAGTAAAAGTCTGACACTCCCTCCTGCTTCGCCCAGAGCGGAAGAAGTCATTTGATGATTTCCCATCCGAAAAAAAAAAAAAAAAAAAAAATGGTTCCGCCAGATAATTTTCTGAAATTTTTGATCATCGGGATGTAGCCAGATTTTGCGGAACATTTTTTCTATATCTGCTGTAAAAGCGTATCTAAATTGTCTCCATTTTAGGATAAGGCTCTGAAGGTCTTGTTGTAAATTGGGTCCTCGGCACATAAGATCATTGAGGCTGTATCCACTCGAGGTTTTTGCTGAGGCATTAAAGACAACTCGCAATTTGGTTGTTGATGACTCAGATCGTTGGACGCAATGATGCGATAGGTAGCAGTCCGGCTGTACGTGTGGCGCAACGGGTGTCATATGTCCGAGCTCTACGTATTCAGAAATAAACGTTTTGTAGTCACGTGCCAGTGCTGGTTGCTTACTTAATTTCCGCTCTATTTGGAAAAATTGAGCAATCGATTTCGTTTTCGACTCGCCTATGTTTTTCTCAAAATTTTCCTTGAAGGGTATTTTAACGACGTAGCTTCCGTCTTCCCGTCTAGAGGTTGAAGATTGGTAAAACTCGATGCAGTTTTGGTCTTCTTCCGATATCGCTGGAGATTCATGTATGTCCTCCACTTCCCAGAATTGCTGTATCTCTTCGATATTATTTAGGATCACATTGCAATGGTACGTTTTGTAGTTGCCGCTTAAGATCCATCCCAACTGGGTTTGTTGGGCAATAGGCAACATACCTTCTGACCGACAGATAGATAAGGATAGTGGAATAGATATCTGCCCCAAATAAGATATCAACAGGCCTACTTTTGTAAAATTCGGGATCTGCTAGAGTTATTTGGTTTAGAGTAGGCCAGTCTGGCTTAGGTAAGGTACAGATGGGTAAGTTATTTATGAGTCTACTCATTATATACACGTCCGTTTCAAAGGTTAAATCGCTAAGCAACGACGAACATTTGATGGTAATCATGCCCTTACAGTTGTTTTCCTTGTTTCCTATTCCAGAGATATAACCGTTACATTTTCGTCGCGGTAGTCTTAACAACTGAGCTGCGCTTTCCCTAATAATGGATGTCTGTGACCCTTGATCTAAAAGAACTCTCATTTTTTTATAAGATCCATCCGCTGCTTGTACGTTAATTATTGCTGTGGCAAGCAATATTTCTGAGGGTTCTTTTAGAAGCGATGCAACTGTATTACTTTCTTGCTGCTGAGATGGCGATTTCATAATCGTGGCTGCATTTAACTCAGATCGACGTGACGTAAAACATTCATGCAAAATGGTATTGTGTTCTTTATTGCATTCTTTGCATCTTTTTTCGGAAAGGCATTTTTTACCTTCGTGATAATGTAAACAGTTAATACAAAGGTTCAAGTTAGCAACAGCATTTTTACGTTCATTAGATTGCAATTCCAATAATTTTTGACATTCATGAATTCGATGATCGTCGGAGTTGCAAATAGGGCATTTCTTGCGATGGTTAATTTTGCGTTTGGACTTTGACGATTGCGAAACTTGGTTTGTTGAGTAATTCGTTATAGGATTGTTATAATTTCGTTTATAATTGGAACCTTTAGAAAATGATTGTTTGTTATTGTTGTTGGATTGAGATGAGGATGCTTTTTGTATAGAATTTTCAAGCTTCTTACGTGAAGTTTCCAGCATCATAAACTTAGTCTCCAAAAAATTAAGGAAACCTTCCAAGACGGGTAACTCTCGCGGAGATTTCAAGGCTTGTAATAATCCTCGTATGTATCCGAATCCAATTTTTGAGACAATATACATACCAGGAAAGGGTCCCAGGAAGACACATCGACTCCTAGATTCTTGATAGCATTCACGCTCTCGTACGTAGTGTCGTGAATGCGTTTTATATGATTTGATGATTGTTGCTGGTTTGCAGGGATATTCATGAGATTGTTAAGATACGAAGTGAAGATCAGTCGTTTATTATTATAACGATGGTTCAGGTTATTCCAGCATACAGGATAAATGTCGGAGCTTATTTGGAGATGTTGGATCAATTTTTCGGGTTCACCTTTGATTTTACTCTTTAAGAACTGCATCTTTTGTGCATTCGACAAAGAGGAGTTGTTGTGCACTGCTTCGGTAAAAAGATCTTTGAAAAAAATCCACTTATTGTAGTTTCCCTCAAAGGTCACTATCTCCATGTTAGCAGTTGATTTTTCAATATGCGCAACGAACCACATTTTCTTATTGGTGTCTTTCTTGATTTTGTTATAATATTTCTCATGAGTAAATTGCTCTTCATACTCGGGGTTTGATCCGCCATACTTGTTGTCCAGCTCCCAATGAAGCGAGTCAATAGCCGCCCAACGAGATTGTATGGTCTTTAGGATGTCTTCAAACTCCCATTTGTCCGTGATGAGATCAAGGTTAATATTGGAAGATGTTCTCAAAAAGGCTTTAAAGTTGGTAGCTTGTTTTTAAAGAGACCTTCGGCTTTACTCTCTTCTGGAGTAGAGCTTTTAGCAGCAGCGTGAGATGCGAGGTTGGAGGTTTGTGTTTCTGCAGTAGGTTGGAAAGTAGGAGGTTTCAATACAGGGGTTTGTGGTCTGTTTGCGAGAGGGTTATAGCTTTGAATAATAGTTTTAATGTTGTTATATTTTTCCTTCATTTGATCGTATTGATTAGTACTGAAATTTAATATGTATGAGATTGATCACCAAAAGATATCAACGTCATATGATTATTATGGAACTCTGTAAAGTATTGTTCCAAGGTAGCTAATCGACGACGTAGGTAGTCTGAGGTCTTGCGCTCTGCACCATCCTTCTTGAAATTGGTGAAGAGCCTGTCTACGGCTTCGATTAGTTGTTGTTGGGTTGCTAAAATGTCATCCATGTTCGACATTATAAAGGTAAAAAAGAGACCTTACTTGTACTGAAGGCTTCCTTGAGATCAAATATCCTTGCGAAGGCTGCAAGAACAAACCTGGAGTAATAGCGCGAAGACATGACGCGATGCTTTCGTAAAAACCAGGTGCAATCAGGATCAGCAGGATGGCTGTTTACCAGGGTGTGGTTATAAGTTTCAAGAGAGACACTCACACGGTTCGGGTAGTAGACACACGCGTGATGGTCCCGCTCCGATGGTTCGAAGGACCAATGTTTGGGGTTGGGGTGAGATAAAGATAAACTAAGATTAAAGATTGTCAAGATAACTATATTTTAGTACTTAATAGAAATGGGATAACTATTAAAACTAATGAGGTGAAGGATATAAGATTGAGTCGCGCCCGATATACTGCCTGTTTTTACATAAAATATTGGAGGCATAGAGCGCGGTGTCGCGATTACGCTGACATGTTTATTATTGTTCGGTGATTGACCCGAACAGGTAAATTATTATTACTTTTAGGATATTCAAGTTATTTTTTTTTATTTGCATGAACCCCTCTCAGGTGAAGGCCTCCTCCTAGGATTTACATTTGCCTCTGTCTCTGGCGACATAAATCCAGTGCGCTCCAGCGAGTTTTCTAATGTCGTCCTCCCAGCGCGTGTACGGTCTACCGACGCGCCGCTTGCCCTGTAGACCATCCCATGTAGTTACTTAAGATGTCCATCTCTTATCATTCAGTCGTGTTACATGTCCAGCCCACTTGAATTTCAGTCTTTGAGCATATTTGAGCGCATCTACTGTTTTGGTTATGCAGGCATTCCGAATCCCGCATTGCCTGAAGCCCCAAGCCTTTTAGATCATGTTTTTAAAGTGGGCGCCTACGAAACTACTCCTTGATTGGTAGAGATTTCTTCTTCACAATCGCTCACTCACGGTTCCCTATCCATTTGCATAAAATTTTAAGACCGAATATAACTTGGCATACTTTTGTTACTCCTAATTATATTTTCGCATAATTTTATTTACGCATAACAGCTTACGCATAATTTTTTAAGCATAATTTCTCTAATCATAATAATGATTATAATAATATATAATAATATTCCGAAGCATAAATTCATTTACGCATAATGAAATTAACACATACTTTTTATAGGCATAACAAAGGCATAATTATGAACTTTAGACACTAATACACATTTTTAATTCTAATACAAAATTTTAGACACTAATACACATTTTTATACAATAATGCTATAATTAAATTTGTAGGCAAGCAAGCATGCAGCATGCAAGCAAGCATGCAGCAAGCAAGCAAGCATGCAGCATGCAAGCATGCAGCATGCAAGCAAGCATGCATCATGCTACATGCAGCATGCAAGCAAGCATGCATCATGCTACATGCAGCAGGCATGGTTTCTGTCACGGCTCCGGCACTCCGGGGCTCCGGCGGTCCCACGCGAGCTTATCGTCGCAGATGTGTTTAACGCTCACCACCGCAGCTTCGGCAGCCTCAGCTGTGGCGGCGAGTGTTACAACCACCTGCTCTTCAACTCGCGGGCCGCCTCGCCTACGCGATTCTAAATTGCACTCTCAGGGTAGGGCAGACAAGACTACGTGGAATCGGTTTTGCAGCGATTCGTTTCTGTCACCATCTTTTGTGACCAACATATTGAATTTTTAAGGCAATACTTTAATTTTAATTTAGGGTTAAAAATGGAATTACCATAAATCGTCGCTCTAAATAAACGTTATGCTATCTTAAACGTATTGAATTGAGACCTGATTTTTTTTTAATCAACAGTAAGCAACATGGTTTGATCATAATTATATCTGGGGTACCACAAGTTCACCACCATAATTTCCACCCACAGTCTGGAGTACACATCAATTAACAAAAGAAAATATACCCAGAACACAAAATCATGCAGAAGCGTGGCACAATAGATTTGCACATTTTGTGGGAAAACACCATCCTGAATTTTATTTTTTGGCAAGAAAAATTGTTCAAAAAATGAAACATAAAACTATAGAAATAGAAAAACTAGATGTAGAAACATCTCCAATACCAACAAAAAATAAAAAATACACGGACAAACACAATAGGCTAGAAAAAATATAGGTAAAAATATGAATATACCTACTTCGAAACTTGCATTTTTACAAGCAATTGCCAAAAATATACTCCTGAAATAAAATCCACAATTAAGTTAGTTAACTGTTAATTAAAATTTTGTTGTGACAGAATTAATAATTTATTCTATAATAATAAATATTAATAATGTTTTATATGGTTTTTGTGGTTAAGAAAATAATAATAATAAATTTATTTTCATAATTTTATACTAATTAATTAAATATTTGTTATGCATGATAGTTACTTAATTATTGTGACTCTGTAATATCTGTGTATGTCTCGTGCCTTTAATTATCAAGCAAATATTTTGATTTTTGATTCTTATTTTAAAAACAACACACTTCTGCCACTTAGGGCCGGGTTTTTGATCCGTAGTTAACTCAACTAATGGTAAAAAATAGCAACAAATGGTTAAAGATTGGCAAAATGTGTTTTTTGATCAATTGTTAGCTTAACCAATGGTCAAATAACTAACTATTAGTTTAAAAAATTAACCACCCAAAATTGGAGAGTTAAACAATATGGCGGATGGTTAATTCAAACACAACAGCTGTTTTGTACGTACCCATCTACAAGTTTTGTTGTTGTCAGCGTCGTATTTCTCATTCTTTTGTCTCATGAATTTAAACATAGTTAGATATTATGATATAATGGTGTCGATTCTGTTGTGCACAAACTAAACTTAATTTAGACTATTGCTATCTTTTTCTCTTTAATAAAACGAGAAAGAGACGGACGTAATTTAGAGCTGTCAAATTTAGTTGGAACTAATATTCCCATACAAATGAAGGGTGCACGTAAAAACATGTCGACTAAAAACACGGTGAAGCGCAAGGCATAAACTAGTTTGACATCTCTAACTTAGTTCATAGCTATAGCCGTCCTTTTCTCGCACTGCCTTTTAGTAAAAGATAGCAATAGCCTAAATTAAGTTTAGTTTGTGCACAATAGAATCGACACCAATGTCGGAAAGTTCATCAGACGATGATATTTATGTAGTACGTAACCCACCCTTGGACACCTGGGATAGTGTAGACTTTTGCCAACGGTACGGTTATCAAAGGAAACAGTTATGTGGTTAGTCGGTGAAATTGGAACCTTTATAAAAACTCCCACCACAAGGTAGGTAAATTAGGAAATGCACCTATTTAAAGTTTCATTGATTGTATTTAATTCGCAAACCCATCTTCACAACAACCTAACCTCAAATCATTATTTCTTGCGTTTTAGGAATCAAGCTATAACATCTCATGAGCAAATATTGCTTACATTGGAGAAAATTTTATTTCATTTCATTATTTTTATGAAGACAGAAGATGCTTGGCAGTTACGGCACAAATTCAAGAACAATTCAATAAATAATTCGGAGTGAAAAATAAAAATTGTTCTGTTGTTGTTTCTCGTGATAATAAACTGTTTGATTTTTAGCGCAGTCTGAATTTTGACGTTTAAACTGTCAAATAAGACGTTTCTTTTGGTTTCATTCAATCATTAAGAGTAGTGTTGTCACATAGAAAAACGTTACCCCCAAAAAACCATAGATTTTTTTTCCTTAAAATAAGGAAAAAAAATCTCATTACACTGGCAATATAATAACCAATGGTCAAGGTTGACTATAGTTAAACTAGACATCGAAAAACGTAATAGCCCTTTAACCATTAGTTGACTAGTTGACTATGGTTAATCTAACAAATTGTTATAAGTACGGTGTTTGACTACGGATCAAAAAACCGGCCCTTACAAATCCATTAAATTTCTAATTTATGGTTTGACGACGGGACAGGGTACCGTAATTAATAACGCAACGTTCCGTCCTCTTGTAAACACACTGCAAGAGCCGGGCAAAAGAAATATTTCAAAGAATTCGAACGTTAAAATATCCTATTTTTATGAGCGACTCACAATGGCGAAGCGACACGTGTTCGCAATATACTCTGGTTATGGGTTTTTGCCGGACGGACCCTTGAAACAATTGAAAGATTCACAAAAAAGCATCAGCGAGCGAAGCGCGTAATTCTGGGAAATGGTTCAGGCGTTAAAGGGCTGAGAGCGTGGGAGCGACGGTTAGAAGAAATCCCGAAAAAGTGTGGTGGGCTCGAGGCAGTCGGTGTGACACCGCGGTAGAGACGAGACGATAAATAACTATGGTAGTTAAGTTAGGACGGAGTTGGGTCAAAAGCCCTAGGCTAGTATATGTGTGTGTTTGTTGGTGAGCGAGGAGGAGTCGGTTTAGCAAAGCGGACGGGTCCGGACCTTGTGGCTAGTCGAGCTGAGTTAGGATAGCCGGGATACAGTCGTTAAAGCACTAGGACGTCCTAGATTAGGCTCGTGAAGTAAGCGTAGTCTTGGTACCAGGATGCACACGTCCTTGTGGTCTTTTAAAAGAGAGCGGTTAATATTTATAAGCTAAATATAATTAGTAGTAATAAAGCTAGTCAAAGTGTGTGAGAACGAGGCGTTAAGGGAGACGGCAGAGGTAGTAGTCGCGCGTTGGCGGAGGCGAAACTGGTAATGTGTGAACTATAGATTGACCATCTTCAATGAACACTTAGTAAGTGTTAATCATAATTAAATCCAAGCCTGATAATAATCATATATTTCAGCATGACGGAGCAGTCGCCTTACGTCATCAAAATGTATATTATTATCTCATGTGTTATTATTTGTGTCCACGTCCTATTCCATACCTGAGCAAATATTCAGAAGCTGCGTTTGATTTTAGGGCGACGGCGACAGTCGCCTGACACCTGACCAATGACGAATATTGACTTGTATCTGACTCACTACATATGGGTGGCCGAACCATAATATTCGCACTTCGATTAGAACAAACTCCATTGTTCAATGGTGTAGACAGCACCATAATATTCACAGACTGTCTAAAAACAAATTACATTGTTCAGTATTATAATGCCAGCTTGTACTTGTGTTACAAATCAATCAAACGCTGCTGATGAATATTGCTTCCTGTAAAAGTCTAGCTCAGAAAATTGCGTTGAGATCTTTGGCGTCCACTTCTGGGAGTTTGGGTTAGGCATCACCAAGTATCACAAACTGAATTGATAGCTACATTCAAATGAACGCTAGGTACCGTGTCTCGTTAAAACCAAACCCGGCCACTGGTAGGCCTATTTCTGAATTGTCAATATTTATCGAGCAAACTCGACATGGGGAAGATTAAAGAAGTGAGAAGTCACGAAACAATTACCACTTCAGCGTCCAACGATAACAATTGCAATATGTTCTGCCACAGACCGAGTCTACGGTACGCTTGTTCAAATTGTGTTATGATATAATAAATGGGGTAGACGGCCGTAAGGGTTTTTATTAACGTGAGTACGTGTGTAAGTAGAGATACTGAAAACCTGTCTTCCTCAATGGTAGGATGGCCTCACAACCCATTGCCTTAGTATTGTGAAAGACATGTAAATAGTGCTTAGGGAGCGTGTGTTATTAGAGTTCGTAGTATGGTCCTTAGTAGGACCATGCGCTTAGGTCTAACAGTACACGTACGCCGGTTAAACGTTGTAAAACGGCTTCATGTTAATGACATGGGCTTGTTTGCGTTTGCAAAGTGGCATCTAGTTTGGAATTAAATAAAATAACGTAAATAACTAATCAATAATAATTTCTTAAGCGCAAGCGTAACGTTTCCCTACCAACCTTACATCATATATCATACTAGCTGTTGCCCGCGGCTTCGCCCGCGTAAAGTTCGGTAACCGTCCCACTGGATCATATTAAAGGGATAAATAGTGTCCTACGTGTTAATCCAGGTTATGAACTATCTATGTGCCAAATTTCATAATCATCACAATCACCATCACTATCACAACCACCATCATTATTACTATCACTATCACAATCACAATCACCATCACTATCACAATCACCATCACAATCGCACTCACAATCACAATCACCATTACTATCACCATCACAATCACCATCACAATCACCATCATCATTATCATCGTATTCACAACCATTATCATCGTAACCACAATCATCATCACTATCAAAGTCACAATCACAATCACCATCACAATTACCATCATCGTTATCACAATCATCATCATCGTAATCACAATCATTATCATCGTAATCACAATCATCATCATTATTATCACAAACGACCATCACTGTCACAATCACTATCACAATCACAATCACCATCACCATCACTATCACAGTCACAATCACTATAACCATCACCATCACCATCGGTATCACCATCACAATCACCGTCACTATCACTATCACAATCACAATCACCATCACCATCACAATCATCATTATCGTTATCACAATCATCATCATCATTATCACGATCACCATCACTGTCACAATCACAATCACTATCACCATTACAATAACCATAACTATCACGATCACCATATTATCACAATCATTATCACAATCACCATTACTATCACCATCACCGTCATTATCACCATCACCATTACTATCACAATCACTATCACCATCACCATTACTATCACAATCACTATCACCATCACAATCACCATCACTGTTATCACAACCATCATCATCAGTATCACAATCATCATCATCGTCATCACAATCATCATCATCGTTATCACAATCGTCATCACAATCATCATCATCGTTGTCACAATCATCATGATCATTATCACAATCATCATCATCGTTATCACAATCATCATCGTCGTTATCACAACCATTATCATAATTATCACAATCATCATTATCGTAATCACAATCATTTTCATCGTAATCACAATCATCATCATCGAAATCATAATCTTTTCATCGTAATCACAATCACCATCATCGTAATCACAATCATCACCTTCATCATTATTATCACAATCACCATCATCATTACCACAATCATCTCAATAAATCAACAATAACCCTGTATAGAAGTCGAATCCGCCATCTTCTGGATCTCAAAATAAATGCCATATTCGTAATCTGCACCCCTGATAATCTTGGTATCGACACCCATATTGATTTTTAGACATTTCAACCCCATCGCACCCCAACAGGGAATGAAGGCATTTCAGGTCCGCCACATTAAATCTTAAAATCGTTGTTTTTGTGATACCGACCCGATACACCATACAGTTGATTTTCAGACTTTGTTACCCCATTTCTCCCTTTAGGGGTTAAATTTTGAAAACTCAAACTCAAACTCAAACTCAAACTCAAAGCATTTATTTCAATTAGACCATTACGGCACTTTTGAATGTCAAAAATACAAAAGAGAAAATCAAAGCTACAGTCCCAGTCTCAAGGCATAATAACTTGACAAAGTACTGTAGTTGCCCATTCCCTAGCGTAGATCTCTATGGAGAAGAACGGGCAAGAAACTCCATGGACACTCTTTTAAAATCAAAATATTGTTACAAAATCTTGGTTACATCTTTAATTTTGAGATTATACATATATGTGAGAACGATGTAGAAAGACGTGCACACTAAGAGCGTCCAGAGTAAAAGATTAGATCAACAATTTACGAATAAAGTAATTAAAATAAACCTTGGCAGCTAAGAGATGACCAGTCCCAACTGACAGCGCCCGTTCACGAACATGACGCATGTACCGGCGCCATTCAACTCAACCATAAATTGAAGGGAACTAAATGACCCGACACACCCGCCACCATCAGCGAGACATTTAAGTGAGCATGACATTCTCTCAGCCACCAAGGCATATTCAAGTCAATGAAAGATAAATAAATGTAAATGGTGGCTGAACAGTACAAAGTACTCACACATGTGCTATGCAATTATATAATACTAAGAACTGGAATCTATATAATGCAAGTATATTTTTACAATCTTCTGCAGCTTCCACAATACATTAACATGGGAATCAATTCTTCATCTTCTTCTTTACGTGTCGATGGACTCAAATAATGCCCGACCCAAACAATCAATTAATTTGCCCCCCCCCCCCCTATGGTTGTGGAGCAGGACCAGCATGCAGAAAAAACCTGAAACACAAATGTTAACTCATTTATCGATAGAAGTACTCCTGTAAAGTTTCGAATAAAACAGGCTTACCTAATCTTATTTCCCCATACACACTTTTGACTCCCGTTTCATCCCCTTAGGTGTAAATTTTGGAAAATCTTTTCTTATTGCACCCTTTCACCTCATAAGAAACGTATGTGCCAAATTTGGATTCTCTAGGCTCAGCGGTTTGCTGTGCATGGATTTTTAGACTTTTTCACCCCATTAGAGAGGGGGACCTCTTAGAAGTTGAATTCTGAAAAAACCTGAAGCTCATGTCTACTCATTTATCAAATAGTCTAATTAATCTTGTTTCCCCATACAAACTTTAGAGCCCCGTTTCACCCCCTTAGGGGGTGACTTTTGAAAAACCCTTTCTTAGTGTACCCCTAGACCATTTCAAGATCATATGTGCCAAATTTGAGATCTCTAGACTCACGGTTTAGGCTGTGCATTGATTTTTAGACTTTGTCACCCCATTTCCCCCTTTTAGGGGTTGAATTCTGAAAAACCCTGAAACCCGTTTCTACTTATTTATCAAAAGGAGCACTACTGTGAAGTTTCGAATAAAATAGTCTAACTAATCTTGTTTCCCCATACAAACTTTGGAGCCCCGTTTAACCCCCTTAGAGGGTGAATTTTGAATAATCCTTTCTTAGTGCTCCCTTAGACCACATAAGGAACCTACTTGCCAAATTTGGAATCTGTAGACCCAGTGGTTTAGGCTGTGCGTTGATAGATAAGTCAGTCAGTCAGTTTCTTCTTTTATGTATTTAGATAGATATTTGCGCCCTCTTGTCTTATTAGCTTCAATTCATACCTTATTGATATTTTGCATTTTAAGATTTGTTATTACTCATGTATTTATGTCTAACTGGGTATTCTCAATATTAACTTCACCTTGAATTCCATCCCTGTCCATTTGCCTCAAAGGACGGGACAGGGCAGCCCCAAATTGGGAATCAGTCCTCTTGTCAGTGGGAGGCCGACCAGTCAGGGACGAAGCCTACAGGGTCGTGCGGATGGCGGGGCGCGACCTTTTCCCCTTCGGGGGAAACTGATCTTAATACTAATATATTAGCATGAATTAGGAAAAACGAAAATTTTATCAGACTGGGGTAATTTAGGGACAGTCACATTATCATTGAATCAATTTCTTTTTTTATTATTTAATTATTTGCATGAAAACTCAAAAATAAATACGTAAAAACAACTCAAATTTGTGTCCGTTGTTTCTATTAATTGTATGCCTAAATACTATTAGGCTGATAGTCATTATGCCTAGCAACATTATGCAAAATTCAATTTATGCCAAAACAAATCAGCCTTCAAGATGATTATGGCAACATAAACTGTATGCCAAAAAAAAAATTGACAAAGTATTATTATGGCAAAACAAATTATGCCAAAACAGTTATGCCAAAGTATATTAGGAAAAACAACATTATGCAAAAAAAGGGATCCCTGCATCTTGGCCTGGGTGTTTTTCTACTATGCGTCCAAGTGGCCATCTCCTTGGAACAGCATTTTCCGTCTTTACGAGCACTATTTGACCAATGTCTAAGTCTGGAACTGTCTTTAACCACTTCGGACGTTGCTGTAGTCTTGCTAAATACTCATGCTGCCATCGCTGCCAAAAGTCATTCAGTAGCTTTTGAAAATGCTGCCAGCGAGATAGTTTGCTGACAGATACGTCTTTCAAGCTTGGTGAAGGTACGGCGATTGGTGCTTTCCCGATCAGGAAGTGTCCTGGAGTGAGTACCTCCATGTCATCCTTGTCTGAATCATCGATGGGGCACAACGGTCGTGAATTTAGACAAGCCTCGATTTGACACAAAAGTGTAGTCATCTCTTCAAACGTCAGGTGACTATTCAAGACTTGTTTCAGGTGATATTTGGTGGATATTATGCCGGATTCTCATAGCCCACCGAAGTTTGGACTGTATCCCGGAATAAAGTGCCATTGCGTCCCATCCTTGGCCAAAGTATCTGCTATTTTACCTTCAAATTCTAACTTAGCTGCGTTCCAGGCTTCAACAAGCTCTTTGTTGGCTCCGACAAAGTTTCGGCCCTGGTCACTCCACATGTGATTGCATCTTCCTCTACGTGAGACAAATCTTCTGAACGCACCGATCAATGCTTCGGATGTCAGGTCGCCAACAAGTTCTAAATGTATGGCTTTAGTTGCCATACATATAAACAAAGAAATATACCCTTTGTTCGTTTTAGCGCCTCTTCCTTTAGACATTAAGATTTGGTACGGGCCAGCAAAGTCAACACCGCAGCGCAAGAATGCTCGGGCCGGAGTCACTCGTTCTTTGGGTAAGTCTCCCGTCAACTGGGTTCTGATTTGCGCCCTATGTTTTGCACAGATTTAACATCTGTGCACTGCTGCCTTGATTAAACCCTTTCCTCTCAAAATCCAGTATTTAGATCGAATGTAATTATACATTAACTGTACACTTCCATGCAAAGTTACCATATGTGCATCGGCCACAATCAGTCTTGTCAAATAGGATTTAAAATATTAGCTAAGATGATGGGGTGTTTTCTGTCCTTGTCTATATTGGCGTGTCGAATTCTACCGCCCACCCTGAGGATATAATTTTGATCTAAATACGGATTGAGTGACTTCAATACACTCCTATTCTTAACTTTACCGTTGTCTGTCAGGTCTTTAATTTCTTCTTCAAAACATTCTATTTGTGTTAGTTGTATACATTTGTGTAATGATCTTTCTAATTCTTCAGTATTTATACTTATCTGTGTTTTATTTCTTTTCAGGTTCAAGAATTGTCTGCAGTATGCCACTGCTTGCAATAACTCCGTCAGGGTATCACAAACCTCGAAGCGGGTTGACCAATTTTTGTCTTCGACAGATTGTTGTTCAGTTACCACGTTTACATTTATGACCTTTCTCATTTCTAGGTCCGTCGAAGTGCTTATGCTTGTAAATATTATTTCCTTTCATTTCAGCCATTCCGGTCCTTCCCACCATAAGCGACAATTTTTCAACTCCGACAGCAGCATGCCCCTGGATACAACATCTGCTGGGTTTTCCTTTGATAGTACGTGAAACCATTTGTCACCGATGTTATCGATTATCGTTACGACTCTGTTCCTCACAAATTTGTCACGCCTCACGGTTTGCCATCTTGATGGATCTCCTTGCAACCAACATAAAACGATTTTCGAGTCTGTCCATGAAAATATTTGTTTAGTAGGAATATGCATGGTGTCGCTTATTTGCTTTAATAATTTTGAAAGTAATAATGCACCACACAGCTCTAGTCGCGGTAGTGACATTGGTTTTATAGGCACAACTCTGGATTTGGCAGCAATTATGGTCGTTTTGTACTGATGGTCTTCTCCTAGCACCCTCAGGTAAGCTACAGCTCCATATGCTTTTTCAGAAGCATCACAGTGTACAGAAGCGTCCTTCATGTTTTGACTTGTGCATTGTAACCATCACTGCAGTTCAACTACTTTTAAATGTGATAAGCTTTCTCTTATACTAATCTATTCTTTTTCTGGTTCAGGGTCAACTTCGTCATCCCAGGCAGTGTGCTTCAGCCCCAAACTTTGGATTAACATTTTTGCAGGAACTATAGCCGGAGTCAGCCATCCCAGTGGATCGAATAGCCGGTAAACGTCAGCCAAAATCTTTCTTTTGGTCACGCCTCCAGTCATGAGGACGTAATCAAGATGATAATGAATAGCCTCACCCATGTTCCAGGATAAACCTAGTGTTCTGACAGTACCATGCAACTTCATGTCTATTTTAACTTGCTTAGTATGCTATTCAGCCTTAAATTGCTTCAGAAGTTTGCTACTGTTAGATGCTCGATTTTGCAGCGTAAAACTTCCTTTTTGTAGGATATGGCTAATATTCTTAGCTACTTCTATAGCCTGTTCTACTGTATCCTGTCCTGACATTAGATCATCCATGAAAAAATCATGTTTGATGGTTTCAGCTGCTATTGGAAAGTCATCTTCTGCTAGTTGTTACAGCGTTTTCACAGCAAGGTAGCTAGGGGCAGAAGCAGTACCGAATGTGACTCGTAGCAGACGATAATCTTTGATGGATTCTGTTTCATGATGACGCCAAAGAATACGCTGGTAGTCTGCGTCTTCCTGCGTCACCAATATCTGTCTATACATTTTCTATGTCAGACACAAAACAGACGGGCTTCATTCTCCACCTCATGACTAGAGACCTCATGTCTTCCTGTAGCTGAGGTCCTATCAGTAGTTCATCATTCAGAGATATATGATTGCAACCCTTGCACGAAGCATTAAAGACAACTCTAACCTTCGTTGTTTCGGTCGTTTCTTTCAGGACTGGATGGTGTGGTAAGTATACTGCTGAATGATCTATCTCGTTTCTTGGAACTATTTCCATGTGTTTCAGATCAATATACTCTTTAATTACTTTTGTGTATTCCGTCCTCAACTCTATATTTTCCTTAAAGCATTTTTCAAGTTGCATGTATCTTTTCAATGCTATATCTCTAGTTTTACCTTCACTTGACTTTGGATTTTTCGTTTTAAGTGGCAATTTTACCACATATCTTCCTTCGACGTTTCGCTTGTATGTTTCCCTGTATATTTTCTCACAAGTTTCTTCTTCTGCTGTTAGTTCGCTTCTTACCGTCATTCTCTACTTCCCAAAAAGATTTCAACATATTTTCCACGTCAATATGTTGATGCATGACGGTAATATCTTCCGTAGAAGTGTTTTCTTCTACCCTTCCAAAAAGAATCCATCCTAGGCGTGTATCTAGTGCACTTGGAGAGCCTAATGGACCTTTAACTATACCGCCCTTCAGAATGATGTCATAGATTTGAACACCTAATAAAAGGTCCACTCGCCCTGGTTGATTATAACTTGGGTCTGCCAGGGTGAGGCCTTGTAAATGCGGCCAGTCAGCGATTTTGTGGGTGAAATGTCTTGGTGGTAAGTTGGAGGTTAGGTTCTTGGGTATGACGTATGCCTTCAGTGAAATCTTGAAATCTTCACACCGAGATAATAGATTAAATTCTACGATGTGATGTATTTGTGTCTGTTTTCCTCCAATTGTTGTGAGTGTTCCTCTGCTTGATTTGCGTTTTATCTTTAGTCTTTCTGCTGCTCTCTCACTGATAAAACTTTCATGTGATCCTTGGTCAATTAAGGTGCGCAATACTGTTGTTAGTCTGTTATCATCCTTAACATACACTAGTGCTGTTGCCAGCAAAGCTGTGGACTTCTTCGTGGTGAAGTGTGATGCTATTGCAACGTCTTCCTTAGTATCTTCTTTAATGTTCCTTTCCTTTGATATGACTGTGTGGAGTTTGTGAATTGTCTGACTGCTTGTTGTTACTTCGCTGCTGATGCAACAGTGAGTGATGTCGACGATTGCATCGACGGCAGAACACAGGTACGCGACATTTCCAGCCTGAATGCCCTGGTGCCAGACAATTGTAGCAGAGGCTATTCTTCTTTACAAACTCGTTCCTCTACATCGGTTGAAGCTTTATAAAATCTTTACAATGGCATAGGGCGTGGTCTTCATTGCACATTGTACACGTCTTCACCGGTGTGGTTGCAAAAACATGGCATGACTTATCTTTAATAGTTTTCTCCTTTGAGGCAGCTGAACCACTACTATGTGTCACCAACTCCAATGTACGGAACTTAAAATTTATAAAATCTTTCAAGGTGGGTAACTTGTTAAACTCTTGAGTGTATGTATGCTCCTCCCAATCATTGTGGGTCTCAGGGTCTAATTTCTGATTGACTAAAAATATAATTAGAGGGTCCCAGTTGTCAATAGATAAATCCTGATTTTGTGGACTATTCAAACACTCAGCTGTAGTGTCCAGCAAGGCTTTTATCTGATTTGCAGTTGGTGTCTTGATCGCCTTTTGTCCGGTAAGTCGTTTGAACAAAGTATTTACTATCGCTCGTTTATTGCCGAAGCGATTTTTCAAAATGGACTAGTGATATAAACAAGTCATGATAAGTGGGCCAATTATCGTAATTACCATTAAACTCAGGCAGCTGGATTCTCGGCAATTTAACTTGTGTTTGGTTAATCGTCGCTGTGTTACTACATACTTCTGCTGTTGATGTCAAGGAAGAAATCATGTCCTTTAAATCTCCTTGAAAACACAAGAACAAGTCTTCAATAGCGTAATAATCTTCGTTAAGAAAGTACGGGATGGTCGCACGGTTATCTTTCGGTGTACACTTGACGAGTTCTTCATGTGTTGACTTAAAGCACTGCCAATATTCTTCTATGCATTGTAATCTTGCTTGGATGTAACCCTTTGTTAATCGTGCCCGAGGACATTTCTTCAAATTAACTTAGGCTTTCTGCATTTTACTAGCTGTTTCTTCGAGAAGATTGAGTTATTGGCTGCTTGAAGTACCCTTTTTTGAAAAAAAGGAGGTTTTTTTCTTTGATTTTAACCAAAATTTAAGTAAATACACCAAATTATGGCGATGTAATTTTATAAAGTCTTCACTAATGAGCTTGTTATTCACTTCTTATCACTATCACTTCTTATCGCTGAGGAATGTGCGATTCTTTTGTATTCGATCGGCCGTACAGTATTTACAACTTTTAAAATATAACACTTATGAATCCGGCTTGTTTGGACCATATGTTTAGATCTTTTTAAGGTTCACTTTAGGTTGGCACAGAAACTAGAATGATGAATACGTGTGTTTGCTTCAAATCTTTATTTTTTACTAACTTAGGCTATGAGACATGCATTTTGTTAAACGATTGACGTAAACATCACATATAAATATACAGGTATAATACTTCCTAACACCCTAATAAAATTTTGAGAATCCATAGGAATCCTTAATTAGATGTATTGGAAAATCCGTTAAAACACAAAAAAAAACATTACCCTAAAGTTTGCTTGTCGTCGCCCTTTTTTTTTTTTTTTTTTCGGATGGGATATCATCAAATGACTTCTCCCGCTCTGGGCGGAGCAGGAGGGAGTGTCAGACTTTTACTGACTAAAACCCATCCATGTTCCTTCATCGCCCTTTGTGTTCCGGGGCCACGGTATCTCTTTCGAACAGTCCCGCAACCACGACAGGCATCGGTCCTTGCGGACCCTTTCCTTTTTGCTGACTCTCTTTGAGGCGCGCGTGGAACACGAACGCGCCGTCGACACGGCCTGTCGTCATGAGACGGACGGACGGCGAGCTAGCCCATAGCCCACCGTCCACAACGCATTACCCCTTAATATGCATCTGAAAAAAAAATGTTCCAAGTCTCTCAACTTTCGCCTAAAGGAGGGAGAAGGGGGGAAAAAGGGGCAACTTTGAAAACTGGTTTTTAGTTTTCCAAGCCTCCTCTATACGAATCCGTAAAAAAAACAAAATACGGGTCTCTTAGTTTCCGAGATACGATAGGGAGGGGGAGGAAGGGGGCGAAAAGGGGAGGTTTGGCACTTTTCCCATACTCGTGAGAGTTACTGTTGTTTACGAATCTGTTAAAACATACCCCCCACCCCATTCACCATCTGGGAGAACAATTATGTCAGTGAGTCAGTCAGTCAGTGGTAATCAAGCTTTATATAGTATAATTCCTCTAATGCAAAACTTAACCCAGAGATCTTCTCAATCGGCAGTTTCCAACTCATTTGTACGAACAGGCACGATCCCCGGCTTAGCAGCTACTAGAACGCCACTGCCTGGTCTGTTATCTCGGCGTACTACATTCCAGTCAGTGGACACAACCTCAGAGCTCTCCGAGGAATCCAGGAAAGTCTCAGTAGCAACAATGATGTTATAATCCAGAAGTGACATAATTGGTCTTCCATCTATGCGACTTGGTTTTAATACTACGAACATTTTGATAAAATATATTAAGCGTAGTTATTGCTCTCATGCGTGTAGGGCGATTCTTTACGACAGGCATAGGATTATTCGGTATGTGGAAATCGGTTGTCCTGTTCATTGGTGCGAAATCGACGAAAGGCAATCCACGTCTTATTCCGAGCATTTTCTGGCCAAATCTCTAGCGAGAGAATGCGATCATAGTAGATGGACTGGACCACCTACATACATTGCTACTAACTTAGTCTTAAGATATTTAATATGCTACTAACAAAGTATCGACATTACCCGGTCTGAAATAAACATTTTTATTTATTATTATTATAGTAGGCTATCGGTACCACCAGTTTGTATGACCTATAATTGCCTTTTCTTTTTACTTCATCGACGACACATTTCGCTTGAGGGTACAGTTGTTGTAGGTATTCTACAATTTCGTCGGGACCGGACACCATATTCCACAAGTGTATGCTTTTGGTTTCTTTAGCCGCCCTAAGAGAAGTAATATTAGGCCCAGCAGTACAACGAATAAAATTTCGTTGTTTTTTATTACTGGGCATCATGTGCGTCCATCAGTAGGAGCAGCACAAATCTGCGTACCGTCAGCGGTTCTCACAATCTGTTCCCTCATGGAATACCGGTGATTCTTGCTTTAAGAGTGGGCAGAGTTTAGGGAAGGGTCTAGGGAAGCATCTTTTGCTACTGTGTAATTTGATGAAGAGACAGTTACGACTGGGACTGCGAGCACCGACGAGTTGGTAAGGTCCAAATCCCTAGCTGGCTCCGTGTCGACGTAAACAGGATCGTCATTATTGATTAGTGGTTCATCGGTTGGGTGAGCTGAATTTACGAGGTCCGTGTCTCTAACAGTAGGATGGTTACTAGTAATAATACGGGCCTTGTTGATACTTTATAAAAGATCTGACCACGCCTTACTTGTAGACTTAGACTGCGAATTTTTAGACCCAGTGGTGGCGCGAAGGGCTAAATTAGTGGACTGTATCTTGCGATGCGATATAGAAAGACTGATAAACGCTTGGTGGTAGGCGATTCGAGTTGCAGTGTGTGTGGGACAATAGAAAACAACCCGAAATAATAAGGGAAGGAAGCACAAACCTTTTACGGGAGCCACGTGCTCGTCGTCGCCGGTGCACCGGTTCACTTTCCAGATTCAGGGGCAGTTGGGCTTCAAATTACTGTCTCACACGTTAAACAATAACACAGACGGTTGATTAAAAGTCTTATTATATGCGAAAATGCGGTGTTTCCAAAGTTATCAATATTTTCAAGCGAAACGGGCAGATGCCATTGCGCACGCGATGCGATTCGATCCGGAAGTGGTTTCGCGACCAAAATGACGAGCGAAATCTTCTCACTCACTCGCGAGGTATGTGCGGAAAGGAGATGGGTATAGGAAGTAGCGAATGTCAATCAATTTTTGAATGTTGGTGCAATCATTCCCCCCGAGTTTGAAGGATTACCTTCAAAAACAATAAGCGAAACTAATCAAATAACAAAATTTTTGAGAAACCTCTAACTGCTAAACTATTCCTAAACTATATCTAAAGCGTTACTATAACTACTAAACTAAGTTGAAACCTGCTGCTGATTAGGCAGAGGACAGAGGCGAATAACCGGACGTAAATACGAACCGGTTGCGGTTTTAATTCGTACTATACGCGTTACTCCCTTCGAATCAGGGAAAACTTCCTCCACTACACCTAGAGGCCAGTGTAGAGGGGGCGCATTTTCGGTCATTAAAACTACCACAGTACCAACGGTAACTGGATTCGATGGAGTATTCCATTTTTGACGCGACTGCAGCGTGTGCAAATAATCTGTTCTCCAACGCCTCCAAAATGATTGTACTAATCTATCCAAAAGAGCGTGACGCTTTAGGAGAGCAGTCTGTCTTCATCGACATCCATAGCGGGCAAATACTTAAGAGGAGTCGTGGTTAAGAAGTGAGCCGGCGTTAAAGCTAAAGACTCCGACGGGTCACTAGATAGAGTTCGACACAGCGGACGAGTATACATCACTGCCTCTATCTGAGCGAGTACAGTGCTCAGCTCCTCATAAGAGAGAATCTGTACGCCTACAACGCGGAACAGATGCGACTTGAGGCTCTTAATGTTAGTCTCCCAGTTACCACCAAAGTGACTAGCAGCGGGCGTATTAAAATGCCATTCAATACGGTTTTCGGCCAAAACATGAGCGAATTCACTCTTATAATACTTTGACCGCAAGAATGCGTGTAGCTCCGAGATACTACGGCGAGCTCCAACATAATAACGGTACTACCGTTGTCCGAATATAAACGTTTGACGGGACCACGTCGCGACAGAAAACGCTTAAACGCGGACATAAAGCTTTGCGTACTTAAATCACCTGTCAATTTTATGTGAACAGCGCGAGTTGTTATACAAATAAATAGACAAACGTAAGCTTTTGTAGAGCGTATACCACGACCACGAGCAATAGTTACTCTAAACGGGCTAGCGAAGTCCGTATCGGTGTGTACAAAAGGTTTAGCGGATTGGACAACACGACAAGAGCGATGATCGGCCATTTCAGGCGCGATAAATCGCGGGCGAAGCTTAAAACAGGGCACACATTTGTGCACTCTAGCGCGAATCAAATTGCGAGCGGAAAGTATCCAATACTTCTGTCTAAGAATAGACATCAACAAGTCTGGACCTGCGTGACAATTCACCTTACGATGATAATCTACAAGCAAATCTAAAATATGGTCCTTGCGGGGTAAAACTACTGGATGCTTTTGTTCAAATCCTAAATCGGAATTTCTCAAACGACCACCTATTCGAATGAGACCATTCTGCAAAAAAGGTTTCAAATGTTGAAAAGCGCGACTACAAGTTTTGTTGGACTCTAAACTACTAAATTCTGATGAGAAATAAAATCTCTGCAACGCACGAAGCACGACTGACAGCTTTATCCAGATCAGCGGCGGTTATATTACCGCGTGTGGACAGTAGTTTTAGAAAACGACAGACATATACCACACAACGTAAAAGTCTCGACCAAGACGAGACTCGATTAGACAACGCTAAAATAATCGACTCTCCACGTGGAACCGAAACTACAAGCGAATGCTTCTTCTCCTCGGGTGTTTCTGAAACGGCAGCTAGGTTAAAGGGCTTAACCGGCCATTCCTCAAGCCTGCTGTGAATCCAAGGCGGAGCGCAGGACCATAGCGGATGATCTAAAATTTGCGAAGGGAGCAATCCACGGGAGAGACAATCGGCGGCATTTTCTATACCAGCAACGTGAAAGAGATTTTGTGGTGGTAATTCAGACTGAATTTTAGCCACCCTATTGGCAACGAATGTGTCCCAGCGATGGGGCGAAGAATGTGCCCAACACAAAGCTACAGTAGAGTCAGAAAAAGCCATAATTCTATCGATAATAATACGGTGCCTACATGCATTGACAATAGAGCTGATTAATTGCACTAACAAAATTATAGCGCACAGCTCCAGGCGCGCTAGAGAAACGACCTTGCGAGGGGAGACTTTGGATTTAGCGCTTATAAGACTAACCGAGACCTTATCAGCATTCAAAACGTGAAAGTAAACTACCCCCCCGTAAGCCTTTTCACTAGCGTCTGCGAAGCCTTCAACAGTAACTATACTGTCTGACAATATACCAACATGGCGTGGAATTTTTATTTGATTGAGCAATGGAAGCTCTTTGCGAAAGCGAGCCCACAATTTAACAATATTGTCGGGCGCGGGGTCGTCCCAATCACTATTGGAAAACCAAAGTTCCAGTGACCAACTTAAGCCTAGACCCTTGTGCGTATCATCACCATCAAATTCCTTCACTGAAGATAATTGATGTGATAGTGGAATCGAATCTAGAGCGGTTTGTGAGTTACTTGTCCACTTCACAAGATCAAACTGACCGGCTTTCATAAGACTTATTACTTGAGCAGCGGTCTCAACGGCCTCTGCCTCGCTGGCTACACTATAAACAAAGTCATCCATGTATAGTCCAGTCTCAATAGTATCTTTCGCTTTCGGGAATCTTTCACCCTCATCAGCGGCCAATTGCTTGATAGTGCGAAGCGCATGGAAAGGACTCGACTTAAGCCAAAAACAAACACGATTAAACTCGTAAATTCTCAAAGGTTCTGGAGGCGAAAATCTATGCAAAAAACGTTGAAATCGTGGTCGCATTCACGAATACCAATAGAAAGGAACATTTGCCTTATGACGGCGCGACAGCAAACAAGCGGAAATTTACGATAATGTCAAATAAGTTACCTTGAAGGTTTTGACCACAATACAAAATATCATTGAGCGATACAGAAGTGCTAGTCTTAGCACTGCCGTCCAAAACCCCGCGAAGCTTAGTAGTAAGCTTATCTTCTCTAACAACTCTGTGGTGCGGGATGATGTAAGATGGATGACCGTGAGTCTCGTCAGTCTCGGCGGTAGGCGCAGGTGAGATGTATCCTTTATCTAGGTATTCGATAACAACCTCATCATAGGCTTGCTTCAACTTCGGAGATGCTTGCATCTTACGTTCTAAATAAGAAAAGCGTTTTCCAGCGGTAGCGTAGGAGTCACCGAGCGAAAAAATATCCCCCTTAAATGGGAGCGCGACAACATAACGACCATCATTATTTCGAATAGTCGTGCGACAATAAATCTCCTCAGCCATTTTATCATCAGGGCTTAGGATAGCCGGGACATTGACCTCTTCAATTTCCCAGAACCTGCGGATAGTAGACTCCAGCGGCGGCTCAACCGTGCAGCAGTGTGACACAGTCGAGTAACTATCTAAATGTGCGGGTGCGGAACCAATAATAACAAAACCTAGAACTGTTTCTAGGGCGTGCGGCTGCGACGACGTGTCACCGCTTGATAAGCTAACTGTGCTCACATTGGATGCGTCATGCATGCATCACTTTTCTCCATATGAAGTAAAGTGTGGTGCTTTGAAGGGCGGGCACTTACGACAACTTTGACTACTATTACAAGACGTATCCCGATGCTTGTCACTGAAGCAGTTAAAACACAAATAATTTTCGCGAACAAACTTATAACGTTCATAAGGCGTAAATTTTAAAAACCCAGAACACTTGTACAATTGCGAATGTTGACCATTGCACAACGAGCAAATAGATTGTACAGGTGCAGGTGCGGTATTCACATACGTATGTGTCGACTTTTGTGACTTCGAAGGCGCATCCGTTCGACGGTCGGATTTAATAACCACCTTCTTCGTAACTTCATGGTTTTATTTAATAACGTTCCCGTGAAAAGAAAGCAATCCGTGTGCTACCTTGGTTTGGTCTTCGGGAGGGATGGCGCTAGTGCTGTCACGAGCACTTCGAGTCCGTGTTAAAAAATAGCTTAAAATTATAAATTGAACTCTGTTTATAACCAATGTTATCTAAAAATGTGCTTAAACATCTAAATATCTAGTGACATTATTAGTGAGTGAACTGTGACGCGTTAAATCATAAAAAAAACGCCTAGAAAACCATCATCATCAACTTCACTAGTAAGTTGTCAAAAACTTAAAATTGTGAGTAAAATCGACAAATATAGACAAGAAACGAACATACAAGTGACCAGTGACAGAGACTGTGCAGATTGTAGGAGGCACATTAAAAATGCGATGTATGGAAGTTAAACTTTGTTTAATGAATTTAATGAAATAAGAGGTAAAAGTATTACAGTAATATTGGCTATCGCTAGATGTTGACGGTGCCGGGTTGTTTTCGCAATGAATAATGGCGGCGCGGGCGCCGGCCATCGCGCGGAAGTGGAGTTAGCGGTTCCGGGCCGTGTTGCCAACTTGAGCGGCCTCGTTCGACCACAGATTATGTGTCGTTAACATCCTCCGCCCCCTTGGAAGCCGTGCTTTCAAGAAGCTCTGGATCTTTAACTGGCAGGATGCAGACTTTGTTTAGAGCTCGCCGGACGATTCCTTTATTTGTGGTTACATCTACAACTCTGCATAGACCGTCTGGTCCGACGAAAAGTTTCTCCACTCTTCCCAGGGTCCACTTCATTGGCGGCAGGTGGTCGTCCTTGATTACGACTACGTCTCCAATCTTGATAGGGTGGCCGCTGGATCGACGCCATTTGACTCGCTGTTGTAGCTCGGAAAGAAATTCTTGCGACCATCTTTTCCAAAAATGTTGCCTCAGTTTTTCTAAATGCTGATATCGGTTGATCGACAATTTTTCTACGATAGGAGATGCCAGTGATGTCAACGGACGCCCGATCAGAAAGTGGCCGGGAGTTAATGGGTTAAAGTCTGACGGATCTGATGACATAGGTGTCAACGGACGCGAGTTCAATATTGCCTCAATTTGTGCGAACAGAGTGGAAAGCTCTTCGAATGTAAGATTAGAATTGCCTGCGATTCGTTTTAAATGGAACTTAGCCGCTTTAACACCAGCTTCCCAGATTCCACCGAAATTGGGTGCATAAGCTGGACTGAATTTGAAGTCAATACCTTCGCTCGCTCCGAACTCAGTCGCGGACTCATTGGCGGCCTTAAGCATTCTGCCCAACTCGTTGTTTGCCCCCACGTAGTTCCTACCATTGTCGCAATAGATTATTCGAGGCTTTCCTCGCCTGGAAATAAACCTACGTAGACATGAAATAAATGCATTGGTACTTAGCTCACTGACAACTTCAAGGTGCAAGGCCTTGGACCAGAAACAGACAAAAAAGACACAAGTAGCATTTGCTAGTTCTGGCGCCACGCCCCTTACGGCTGGAGATATGGAACGGACCTGCAAAATCGGTACCACAGATTTCAAATGGTGATGAAGGATTGACTCTAGGATGAGGAAGGTTACCCATCAAAGTTTGAACGGATTTACCCTTTGTCCGCACACATTTGACACATTTTTTTGCAGTTTGTGTAGCAAGAACTCTGCCACCAATGGGCCAGAAGTTCTCTCGTATCGAACTAAGTAATTGCTGAGGACCGCAATGTAGTAGACGCAGATGCTCCTCTGCAAATAAAAGTTTGGTAAATGTATGCTTGGAATCAATTAAAATGGGATGTATTTTATTATAGGGTTGCAAAGCACCTTGAATGCGTCCCCCGACTCTCAGGATGTTTTCATTATCCAGAAATGGATTCAATGATAGAATATTGGATTTACAATTTACAGATCCTGTTGTTTTTAAAGAATGAATATCCCTTTCAAAGGAATAAGTTTGCGATATTTTAGCTAATGTTTTTAATGAAGTTTGTAATTCTCGTATGGTCAGTTTGCCTTTCAGTTTATTATTTTTATTTTTACAGTTGTATATAAAACGTTGTACATAGCTTAGAACTCTCTGTAGTCTAGAGAGCTTAGAAAATTTGTCTATAAATGAAATGAAACTTTGGTTACACTGTGTAGTTAAACTAACCTTCGTTTCAGGTAATGTGTTACTTGGTAAGTTAACATTAGGCTGAGGCCACTCATCTTCAGGCTCAGTTAGAAAGGAAGCGCCGTGCCACCAGAGATTGTTACCTTTAAGATCCTGGGGTTTGACTCCCCGTGAAGCTAGATCTGCCGGATTATCTTGAGTTGGCACATAGCGCCATTCATGTTGAGCGGTAAGTTCGCGGATTTCCTGTATTCGATTGCATACAAAAGTTTTTAAGGTTTTTGGTTGGGTCTTAATCCATCCCAAAACTATAGTTGAATCTGTCCACAAAACAGCACGTGAAGTTTCAATATTTTTCCTACTTAATGAGTGAAGAACCTTTGTAAGCAATCTAGCACCTAATAGAGCACCCATTAACTCAAGACGCGGTATAGTTAATTCCGGTTTTATAGGAGCTACTTTCGCCTTGGCACAAAAAAGATGACTATGTATTTCGCCTAGTGCATCGTGTGACTTAACGTACAAACAAGCACCGTAGGCAGTCTGCGACGCATCAGTGAAACAGTGAAATTCTACCTTAATTGGTGCTGGGCAGACCACATGCCTAGGCACCTCAAGATTGGAAATATAGTGCAAATTTTTAATGAATTCTTCCCATTGAAGTTTGATGTGATTTGGGACTTCTTGATCCCAATCGGTTTTTAATAACCAGAGTTGTTGCAATATTGTCTTTGGAATAATAATAGTTGCTGATAATAAACCCAGCGGGTCAAACACTTTAGAGGACATAGATAGAATAGTGCGCTTTGTGACTTTCGATTCAATTTTGAATTCTGTGGAAAACTTTAATGTATCTGTTTGCGGATACCACTTCAGACCTAGAACCGTGGACTCTTTGTTAAATTCTTGACAGTTGTTTGTTATAGGGAGATTCTCCAGAACATCTGGAACATTTGTCCGGAATTTGCGTAAAGGAAAACAGGCTTCTGAAAGCTTATTAATGACTTCATGAACAACATTCTTTAAATCTTGTTTTGAGTTAGAACCCGTATTCAAATCGTCGACGTAAAAATCATGCTCAATAACATGCTGTACGTCGGTTTTATCAGCGCATTCACGCGACAACTCTAATAAACATCTTGTGCTCAAAAAAGGAGCCGAAGCCGTGCCATAAGTTACAGTGTTCAGCTGTAGTACCTGCAACGGCTGCGTTTCTTCGTCTCTCCACAAAATCAACTGTAAATTTCGCTGAGGCTCATCAACCAATATTTGCCGGTACATTTTCTCTATGTCGGCGGTTACAACGAAAGCATTTCGACGAAATCTCAGTAAAATTGACAGAAGATCGTCTTGTATAACTGGCCCCACCAGTTGAATGTCGTTAAAGGACTTTCCGGACGTAGATTTGCACGAAGCATCGAACACTACTCGTAATTTAGTAGTTTCACTATTGGGACGTATTACAGCATGGTGGGGTAAAAAATAACCAAAAGACGGACGCTCAATTAGAGACAGATGACCCAGGCGTTCATACTCACGAATGAATGATTTATATTCCTCCTTTAGAATAGGTGACTTCTTTAGTTTTCGCTCTAAATAAATAAATCTACGACGTGCTACATTGTATGAGTCACCGAGAGCTTGTTCTGGAGAATCGGTTAGTGGAATTGTAACTAGAAAACGACCGTCATTTAATCGTTTAGTATTCCTTTTAAAGATGCTTTCACACAACTCTTCGGATTTAGAAAAAAAATGTTTTTTGATAGGAGGTAATTCTTCTACCTCCCAAAATTTTGTTAATGTGTGTTGAATACTTTGAGAAAAGTTGCATACAGTATTATTAAAATTTAATTTGCGACTGTTATCAACACTAGTAGGTCCGGATATTAACCAGCCTAATTTAGAGTGTTGTAATGTAGTAATGTAATGTAATGTGATGTGTCCCAAAAAATGTCTGCACCTAACAGAATATCGATGTCAGAAGGACTGAAGAACTCAGGATCAGCCAACTGAAGATTGTGAGGTAAGTTTAGTTGTGATGGATCAATGCCCACACTTGGAAGTTTGCTAGTAATTTGTGGTATGACAAGACATGACACAGTGACACAAAAATCGTTTAAACGAGATTTCAATTGTAAATTGCAATATTGAGCAGTATTTATAACCGCGTTATTGATGCCACTGACCGTGACTGGATTTCTGTTTGTGAAATCTAATTTTAATTTATTTTGTAGGTTTTTTGTAATGAAGGAGGACTGACTACCGTTGTCTAGCAATGCCTTCACAAGGTAAGTATTATTTTGTTGGTCGACTATCTCGACCAGGGCCGTGCATAATAACACCTGGCTCGCCATCACGACCGATAACGACACTGCAGGTGCAACGCTGGAATTCGACCCAGAAGTTGAGGGTAAGTTGGAATTTTCAATATTATTAGTTTGTTTTGATTCTTCACTTTCATGTAACAACGTACTATGTTTTTTCCGACAGAATTTACACGGACCTCGGAAACAACGATTGACATTGTGTCCACCGCGAAGACAGTTGGGACAAAGCTTATGCTTAGCAACCTCTTTCAGGCGCAAGTCTACACTTAAAGTTTTGAATTTTTCACACTCGTGAACCAAATGACTTTGCTTACAGATAACGCACTGCTTACTGGTTGACTTTTCAGTACTACTTGAAGATACAAAAGATTTAGTTTGGGGGTTTGAACGCTGAGGTTTAACATCTGATTTACCAAAATACAGAGTTTCTAGAACATCAGCTCGATTCCGAAGGAATTGGTAAAATTCATCAAGAGTTGGACAAACCGATAAGTTGTTCCGATGTTCTTCCCAATTGCGACCTGTGGCGCCATCTAGTTTAGAAGCCATCATGTAAATGATAATTGTGTCCCAGTGTTCTGTGGGTTCCTTTAATAAATTTAAGGCACGTAAATTTTTTGTGAAGTAGTCAATCATATAACGCAAAGATTTATGTGATTCCTTCGTGATGGCATCGAAATTAAACAGTGACTTTAAATGGTTATTTATCAACAGTCTCTTGTTGTCATACCTATCACACAAGAGCTGCCATGCCAACATGTAGTTTTCAGCAGTGAATGCAACCGATTTTATAACAAGTGCAGCACCATTGTCCAGTGAAGACCGGAGGTAATGAAATTTATTTATTTCCGGAATGGAATTATTTTTATTAATTAGCGAGTCAAAAGTATCCCGGAACTCGAGCCACTTCAAGTAGTTACCATCAAATTTTGGAAGATCTATCGTTGGTAGTTTAATGTTAGAATTTATTTTGCAGGATGAACCACTGCACTCGGATTTATTATCAACGTTATTGTTATTGTGAGTAGACCCGCCTTGAGTCTGTGAAATGTTTTCAATTATCAGCTGCGCTTGTGAAATTAAGTTACAAAATGTTTCCTCAAACGATCCTCTTTCAACAAGCTCACCTTCAGATTCAAGCTCTAGGGCTTCAATTTTAGATTGTAGTTCATCAAATTGGGAGAACAATGCCTGAAATCTTTCTAACTTTAATTGCAACTCGGTAAGTTGTAATTTTGTGACTTGACTGGGATCAATTGATTTTAGCAACTCAACATGTTTCTTGAATAAAGTGATTCTACCCCTTACATTACTGCGAAGCTGTCGAAGCTTCTTAATGTCGTCCGCCATTGTTATTCAATAAGGAAAGTACCAATGCAAAATACGAAGAGGCAAACAACGTTCAAACAAAGTATGAATAGCCAATAAACAACATAGGTACAAGAAATGGTACCGACAATCCAATCCCACGAGCCCGGAGCGCAGCGAGTGCAGGCTGATGGCGCCAGTGTCACCTTCAGTTCAGCTTACTCTGCTTATCACCCGCCGTGACCCACGCGCAGCAATAGTCGTGCAGCCGTGCAGCGTAGTCTTCGCGTTCCGGTGGAATCTCGGAATCTGGAATAGTCGGCGAATATAATCACTAACTGTATCTAAACTTGTCACAGTATAAAATGGCGGGAAGTTTTTACTTGTTTTATATTTTACTAAGTCGCAGGTAGAAGGGTTTTCAATATTTCCGTTGAAAGTATCACGCAATTATTATGGACACTCTAAGTAGGGTTTTATTATTATTAACTTCCTTTAATGAAGTAAGGGAACAAGATCGTCTTTGTTACAAATTAGGTAAAAAAGGAGTTTGAAGTTTTATTACGACGTAGGTATTACGAAGTAGGTATTACGAAGTAGGTAATACTCGCAGGTAGCTATCGTTGTCTCAGAACGCTAGACGGAGAAGATAGAAGATCGTCTTTGTTACAAATTAGATAACAAAGGAGTTTGAAGTATTATTACAAATGACCTAAGTATTACGAAGTAGGTAATACTTGGAGTTAGCTATCGTTGTCTCAGAAAGCTAGGCGGAGGAACAAGCAATCATAGCGCAGATCGTTTTTTGGTTACAATAATGACAAAATAGGCGTTTATTTCGTCAGTAATGTAGTGAAACGTAAATAAGTAGCAATGTCATGCCCAGGTAATCGTGCGCCCACTCAACGAAATAAGCGCGAAATGTAAGCGTGCATATATTCTAGTACGTACCAATATCTTGCGAGAATAATCGCTTGTTTCTCTGTAATGTACCTAGCGAAGACAGCTTAATAATTATCGTGAGATAAGTATGAATTTGACTCTCCTAGGAAAGCGATATGAATGTAGGTAGGTACCCAAGTTAGTATTGTAGGTACGAAGTTCGTCGTTATATTACAATAACGAAAAGAAAAGTTTGCGAAACTGACACACCGTCACACAAGAGGCAAATTGAAGTTCACAGCGATTTTAAGTTGAATATGATTGTTTACCTTTACCTCCAAAATGGCCACTTTCTCAACGAACGACAATAAGAAAATCACATCACCACAGTCCACAGCATTAGTTTTCCTCAATCCTGGATTTGGGCAATTTGGATCAGCGATTCCCAGTTGTTGTCTAGGAAGATTCGTTCAGATGCAGCAGGTACAGCTTGTCGCGACTCGTCGTTCAATCTGGTCGCGTTGTCCGAGGCGGCCGGCGCGCAATTCCTTGTAGAATTTGCAGAATTCGTCGACTAGAAAGATTCCTTTTTCTTGTTGGAGTCTTGTCGGTAGGTAGCTGTTACGCTTCTCGCCTCAGATATCACGTCGGGGTCACCAAATTATGTGCAGATTGTAGGAGGCACATTAAAAATGCGATGTATGGAAGTTAAACTTTGTTTAATGAATTTAATGAAATAAGAGGTAAAAGTATTACAGTAATATTGGCTATCGCTAGATGTTGACGGTGCCGGGTTGTTTTCGCAATGAATAATGGCGGCGCGCCGCCGCCGACCCGGCGCGGGCGGCGGCCATCGCGCGGAAGTGGAGTTAGCGGTTCCGGGCCGTGTTGCCAACTTGAGCGGCCTCGTTCGACCACAGATTATGTGTCGTTAACAGAGACAAAACCACAACAATTAAATAAAACAATCAAAACAAAGACAAAAGTGAAGTGTCATAGTGTGGCAAAAATTTTTTCTTAATGAGTCACGGTAACGCACTTTCTTGATTCAAATTTTGTACGAAGAAGTAAGCACTCGACAATTTCGTCATATGTGAGTAACAACCAAGTGGCTAATTAGCTACGGTAAGGACATTGCATCTGACACGACCGTGCGACTCCGGGTTCAAACCTCAGCAAGCGTAAATATTTTTGGAAACTAAAAATATTTAAAATGAATTTCTTAGATAACATCACCTTTCGTCGCAACCGTACTAAATCCGACTCAAGCACTACTAGCATTACGAATGAAAGTAAAACTTCAACTGAATCGCCTATAGATGGCACCACAACAAGCTTACCTGACATTTCTGATGACGAAGACAACCAAACCATCCAACTTAAAAAACAACTTGAACAATTAACAACAGAACTAAACAAAGCTCACAATGAAATAGAATCATTATCTCTAGAAAATACTAACCTCAAGCGTATTAATCAGGAGTTGCTTGAGCAAAATGAACATTATAAAGATATGACATGTAGTTCCCAAAAATTAAAAACACCAGTAAACCAAGATTTAGTCGAAGACAGCAAATCAATCATTTTAAATGAAATAGAAAAAAAGACCGCAACTACAGTGCAATACAATGAGAGCAAACAAAATAAAATTTGCATCATCAGTACCAACAAATCTAATAAAGTATTATCGATTGCAGAGGAAAAAATAGCCAATTATAATATCTATCATCACCTTAAAACAAATTGCGGAACCCAACAACTACTTAAAGGAATAAAAAACATGGTTAAAGACTATACCAAGGAAGATTTTTGTGTAATATTAATTGGAGAAGACGACTTCAAAACAACAAATGACTACTTTGACTTAATCTATGACATAAGAAACAACTTGAAAGAAATTGACAACACAAATATTATTCTATGCCTACCTACCTTTAAGTTTAATAGCAGTTCAAATCTTTTCAACTGGCGAGTCGAAAACTTTGCCAACTTATTGTATCTAGATATAATGACACATTTACATGCATACCTATTGGATTCTAACCTACATCTTACGTATGACAGTAGCATGTTTAGCAACTTGACAGGAAGACTGAATAACAATGGAATGCGCACCATATTTGACGATATAAAACGGCAAATGGAAGATATAATTGCTGTAAACCTTATGACAAACGATGACTACGATCTCGAACAAGAGGGTCAATCAAAGACAAAAAGAAAAGTAGGTGACGGCCCTCAGTTTTTTCTATAACACCGAATTGCACCAACGAAACAGAGCACAAGGAAACAAAATAGGTCAACAGACTAAGTTTACACTAATCTTCCAAAATATCCAAAGCATCGGAAACAAGGTAGAATTAATAGAACAATTACTTTTAGATTCTGAAATTGATTTTATCTCACTATCCGAATTGTGGAAAAGTGAACATTTTTGTGAATCAATCTTACCACAGGGATTTAAAATAGCGTCCATTTATTGCCGCAAAACTCGCGAAGGCGGAGGCGTTTGTATTATTGTTAAAGACTCATTAGATTTTATTGAACGAATAGACATTGTTAACCATTCAAAGGAGTATGTTATCGAATTTAGTGCTATTGACGTTCCCAAACTAAACTGTACTTTTATAGGACTTTATAGAGCAGATCGTCATATTGATATATTTCTTCAACAACTGGGAAAAGTTTTAAATAAATTTAATATTAAAAAATCACATAAACACTTAATAATAGGAGGAGACTTTAACATAAATGTATATAATAAAAACAAACAGACTCTAGAGTTCTTAAACTTTATGAAAACATATAACCTGCAACAAATAATCCGCGAACCAACACGAGTAACCAAGACAACATCCACTTGCATTGACCTACTTTTTACAAACTACCCACAGCTGATAAACAAAGCAACTGTCAAAGATTATGGACTATCGGACCATAAAGCAATAAATGTTCAGTTAAATGTAGAATATTTATCGAAAAACAATAGTAAAACTTGGTATACCGAAAAGAGATTATTTACAAAAAATTACGTCGAAGGTTTTAAAAATTCGCTAAAGTCAGAAAATTGGGAAACAATACTAAATAAAAATAATAGTGTACACACAAATTACGAATCCTTCATTACAATAATAAAACACAATCTAAATAAATACATTCCATTGCAAAAAATAAGAATAAAATGCAAACCAAAGAAAGGATGGCTTACTAAAGGTCTCAAAAAATCATGCGAACATAAAAGAGTGTTAAGAACTATTTTTAATGAAACCAAAAGTAGTGTCATAAAAAAACACTATAAATTATTTAGTAAAATATTAAAATTGACTATTAGAAAATCAAAAAAACTAACATATATTAAACAAATGCAAAAATCTGACAATAAGATAAAGACAATGTGGAATATAATTAACACAAAAACAGGGAAGACAAAAATAAATAGACGCGAAAATATATCACTGAAGATAGACAATGAAGAAGTAAAATGCCCGTTAAATGTATCCAACATATTTAACGAATTCTTTGCGACGGTAGGGCAAAGTCAAACTATTAACTCGACCAATAACATTGGAAAACCCGTGGTCAACCCCTCTACTTGTTCCATGTATCTACGCCCGGTAGACCAAAAAGAGATCGTTAACATAATAAGGTCAACTAAAAATAAACATAGCTGCGGTATCGACGATATTCCGCCAATTTTATTAAAGCAATGTGCAATAGAACTTTCCATTCCCCTGATGTTTTTGATCAATCAAAGCTTCCAAGATGGCCAATTTCCAGACGCACTTAAAGTAGCTTTAGTAAAACCAGTGCATAAAAAAGGTGACAAGCATACCCCTAGCAATTATAGGCCCATAGCCCTGCTACCAACCTTTTCCAAAATATTTGAAAAAGCTATGTGTAATCAGCTATATAAATTCTTAGAAAAGTTTAATATTCTTGACGACGCACAAAATGGATTTAGAAAATGTAGATCAACAACATTAGCAGTTTATAAATATGTTCAACAAGCGCTACAACATATAAACGACAAACAATATGTAATTGGGCTACTACTAGATATGACAAAAGCTTACGACAAGGTCCTTTATGATATCTTACTTACTAAACTATATGGTTGTGGTGTACGAGGACCAGCTTATTCGTGGTTTAAATCATATTTACAAAATAGGACACAAATAGTACAAATTGAAAATTACGACCATGATAAAAATGAGATCAAAAATATTAGGTCACCAGAAAGACAAATTACTTGCTCAATCCCTCAAGGAAGCGTATTAGGATGCCCACTATTTTTAATCTACATTAACGACCTTCCCAAAATATTAGATAAAGAAAACGCTTTACCAGTACTATTTGCAGACGATATTTCAATATTAATCAAGTGTGGAAACGTAAACAATCCTAGTCTACAAATACAAAATACACTCCAAACTGTAGATACTTGGCTCCAGATCCACAACTTGGAAATCAATAGCAATAAAACTAAAATAATACAATTTAGATCATATAAAAAACCACCTCTTAATATAAAAACAACATTCAAAAACACGCAAATAGAAGAAGTTAATACATTTAGCCTCCTTGGCATATATATTGACACACACATTAACTGGAAGTCACATATAGAACATATAAAAATCAAACTCTCCAGATTCACATACGCACTTTTTCAAATTAAACAAAGCACTAACACACAAACAGCTATGGCTGCTTACTACGCATACGCATACTCCTGGCTGCGATATGGCGTCATGCTATGGGGAAATAGTGTTAACGTAGAGGAACTATTCCTAATACAAAAAAAGTGTTTGAGAATTCTAGCCCAAATTGATAATACGGAGACCTGTAAACCATACTTTATAAAGTATCAGATGCTAACTCTGCCGTCAATATACATACTTGACATTTGCGTATTTGTTTTCAAAAATATGGACAACTTCACCAAAATTGAGGATACACACAACGTCAACACTCGCCATAAAAAGAGGTTATGCGCTCCATCCTCAAGAATTAAAATGTTAAGTAATAGCCCATACTATATGGCAATAAAAATATATAATAAGCTGCCCAACATGTTTAAAACTGAAAAATCTTTAATAATATTTCAAAAAAGGCTAAAACTATACCTTATCCAAAAATGTTTCTATTCAGTAAAAGAATATTTAGAGTCTAGCTTAAAATAACGATTTTCTCTCATGTACAAAAGTGGCGATCTGACCTACCCAAACAGTAAGATTGAGTCTACCCTATTTAACTACATATAAAATTAAAATTTGTACTACCTGAAAAGGATTACATTGACATTCCTAATAATTGTATTACATTCACTATTATTGACATTAAATGCTGACATAACTACTATATAGAATTGTATTATCACTATCATTGACATTTAATTTTTTGACATAACTAGGTATTATTATCGCTATTGAATTGTACTAATTTAAAATATAAAGATTACGTAATAACAATGTTTAATGCATGCTAATTTAAAGTGAGAAGAGCAGACGAATATGAAATTGCAATGCTTGTAAAAGGCTGCTAAGTCATAAGTACTAACATAACTTAACACCACATTGTACACTTGGTTCGCAATAAATGTTTTGACTTTGACTTTGACTCTTAGAGAGAAATTTTTCATTCATAGATCATATAAAAACTGTCGGTGAAAAAGCTAAAAAGAACTTTTATGCCTTAACGAGAATATCAAAATCTACGTGGGGTCTGTCATTTATAACTTTAAAGACCATTTAAGGGGCTACTTACCTGGGGTGTATGTGCTACGGGGCACCTGTCTGGGCCGATAGGAGCGGCACGACGTAAATTGCTTCAAAGCCAGCGTTTGGCTTTGATATTCTTATGCAAAGCGTATAGGACGGTTAGTACTGAAGCCTTACCGGTACTTGCAGGTGTACTTCCAGTTGATCTTGAAGTGCAGCGACGGGCTGCAATGTACTATAACGCACGTGAGACCGCGGACGCAGACTTTTTAACCCTACGTTACCGTGTTAAGATTGCTAGATTATTCAAACCACAGACCGACGTCTGGGAGGAACTTTTGTCTGCTGAATGGCAAGGTAGGTGGGATAATTCCATCAAGGGCCGACACCTCCACCAGTTCTTTCCATCCGTTCGTGAACGGCTGGCCAGGACATGGTTGGATGTTGATCACTGTGTTGCCCAATTTCTCACCGGTCATGGTAACTTTAAGAGTAAATTATTTTCCTTCAAGCTTGTTGACTCGCCTTTTTGTCAATGTTCCACATCTGACTGCGAAATCAAAATCAATCAAAATCAAAATCAAAGCATTTATTTCAAGTAGGCCAGTTACAGGCACTTTTGAATTGTCGAAACAAAGATGTAAATTAAATGTAGCTACAGTCCCAGTCACAAGACATAAAAACTGTGAAAGTACTGTAGATGCCCATTCCCTAGCGTAGATCTCTATGGAGAAGAACGGGCAAGAAACTCCATGGACACTCTTTTAAATCAAAATATTGTTACAAAATCTTGGTTACATCATTCATGTTGAGATGGTATATTATGTGAGAACAATGTAGCAAGATGTGCACGTTAAAAGTGTCCATAGTAAAAACAAAAAATACAATTCAGAAATAAACATACAAATAAGCCATGGCAACTAAGAGATGACCAGTCACAACTGACAGCGCCCGTTCACGAACATGACGCATGGATCAGCACCATTCAACTCAACCATTTTGAAGCGAATATGAACAATCAGCACATCACATTTTATGGGAGTGCAGTCTTTGGCAGAATGAACGCAACATTATGTTGGATAGTGTACAGGTTACATCCGGAGTTATTTACTATACAGACCTTGTGGAAACTAGAACAAATTTCCGTGCGTTCAAGCGTTTTTGCCATACCTATTATTGGAATCAAATATAACAGCTCACGACTTAGGACCCATTAATGTTAATATTTATCCGTGGTGCTAGGCAACTGGGCCTATCCCAGTTGTAAACGTCCCTTTGTGCCTATTGGCCTTGTTTCGTTCTGTCTCCTGCTGAAATGGAGGGAAGTGGAAATTACGGTTTTTTCCTACTCCTCCACTATACTTTTCTGATTAATTTCGTTGCGGGATCCAAGACAGTTAAATTCATTCTCTGGGACTTCGTCGAGCTTCATTGTCTCGGCGCTTTTCTGGTGGTCGCCACTGTTGATTCTGGCTTTCAGGAGTTACAGTGGTTTGGGAACAGTGTGGCGGGCTTGTCCCAATTTAAAAAAAAAAATGATCTAAATATGCGGTAGCTACTAATCTTTTGTCTTCGTATTTCGACTTTAAAGTTTTAACAATTAATGAATAATTTTCGGCACTAAAAGTAATGCCGGCACAAATAGTTTTAGCTTTACCAGTTAACTTTTCAACCAGATAGTGTAATTTTTCATGATCTGTCAAAGAGACGTACGTTATCTATAGTGTTTTCAAAACTATCTATAAACAGATTCCAATTGCGAATATCACCATTAAATTCAGGTATCTGAATGGGCGGCAATTTAGGTCGATCGCGAGTGTGATTTGCCTGGATCTGATGGCCAGACGGCATCTCCAAACTTCTCGCGACGCGTTTAATGCGACAGAATAAATCATCAAAATTAAATGACGCTAAAGCTTGGTAACTCACAGCGTATTTTGGATTTAATTCTAACTCTAAAACGTTAATATCATGTATTGCGGATTCAAATTCCGAGCGCAAACTATCTAAATTTTCTACAGAACATAAGAACGAATCTCTAATGGCTAGATCAGCTGTTTTAAGTGCATTATCACAAATAGATTGCACGCGGGAAAATAGCATGTCTCGTTTAGCATATAAAAGTTTCAATTGAACTTTGTTATCCTTTGGAGGCATCGTGAACAATATTATGACACACTATCAATGCGGTAAACAAACAAAATAAAGTTATTTTGTCTACTTAATAAGCGGTGAAGAACAGTGACGCGGACCATATCTAATTGATTGCATAATTGCCGGTCGTAGTGAACAGACGTATCGAACAATTATTGCAATAAACAAATAATCACTTGCAAAATTGTGACCTAGTTACAAATAGCCAGTAGTAACGTATACTTGTACAGTACATTTGTGTAAGGTGTATTATTAGTAGAAATGACCGGTGTTTAACAGGAACAATATAATATTATCCCAGTTCATGATGGAGGACAGTCCATTCAACCGGAGTAGTAAATGTGTTCGGTCCCCGCCTTCTACACCTGTGCCCGGCCCCTGTGCACCTCTGCCCGTGATCGTACCCACCTCTACCCCTGTGCCCGTTGCCGTACCCACATCTACACCTGTGCCCGTTGCCGTACCCGCCTCTACCCCTCAAGCGCCTATCCAAAGGAACGATGCCCCTGCAGTTGTCTCGACGGCAGAACTTCAGAACTGGATGTCGACTATCGAACAGAACCTGAAGGAGGTGTGCGCTATTGCAAATGAGGGAAAGCTGAATGTGGAGCAGAAAACACGCATCATTAACCTAACCCGGAAGGTCAGTTACGGAACCTCGCAGATGGCCGTCATGTACCAGTCCGTCAAAGCTAAAGCCCTCCAATCGCAATATGCCGTCAGAACTCTGGAAAATCAACTCGATCTTTCGCAGCAGCTACAGAACCTTAAGCTGAGTATAGAAGAGTCGACGAAACCTGCCCAGGGATCTTCCTTTGCTGACATGGTAAAGAAAGGTGCCAATAATTTTATCCAGCCAAGTCATGTAAGTTCTGTGGCCATCTATCCCAGTGACAAATTGAAGACCAGCGATGAGACGAAGAACCTGTCATCCATCAAAAACACGATTTTAATTGGAGATATTAATATCAATATTCTTCCAGGAAGTGCTGATGCTTCTGCTCAGGACTACCTCAACCTATGCGCCTTTCATGGCCTGCTCCCAGCACACAGCTTTCCTACACATCACAGTGGCTCCTGTTTGGATCATATTATGCTTAAATCGAATTTCCCCTCACTTGCACTTGTTGTTAACGCAACAATAACCGATCATAATGCTGCCCTACTAACCCTAAATTGCAAATTACCTAAACAAGGCACTCGCAAAATTTCTAAATTGAATATAAATAGACTTGAAGAAGATTTACGCGTCATCGATTTTGATCCAGTCTATAATTCCGCTGACCCGCAGTTTTGCATGTTGTTTGTAATTGAAAACCTACGAAATGCAATTCAGAAAAACACAGTCGTATCGCAGTTGAGCAACAAAAATCACAACATAAAACCATGGATCACATCAGGTCTTATTCGCTGTATGAAACATAGGGATAAACTGCATATGAAAGCTAAATCTAATCCAGAAAATGTTGTATTGCAACTTTCGTACAAAAGATATCGAAATTTCTGTAATGATCTTCTTAGGAAAATTAAAAGCAACTATGACAAAGTAGTATTGGAAAAGGCTGGAACAAATAGTAAAAAGATATGGACTTATATTAAAGACGCAACGTATACTACAAAACAATATGAGTCATCTTCAAGTTTATTACAAGCACACTCGTCACCAGTGGAATCCGCTAACATAGCAAATAATTTCTTTGTTAATGTGGGTAAATCTCTAGCAGAAAAAAATCTGGGTCAATCCCAAAACATGACGAACTTTCCTTTAACTTCTAACACTGCTTTAACATCCTTCGCGCTGCTTGATACTGACGAGACTGAGGTAGATAGTATAATCATGACCTTGAAAGAAGACTGTGCAGTTGGCTGGGACAACATTTCAAATAAAATTATTAAAAGATTCAAGGACATTTTGGTACCACCACTGACCTATATTTTCCGCATTTGTTTATCTTCAGGACATTTCCCAGAGTGTCTCAAAAAAGCTGTAATTATCCCTGTATATAAATCAGGCAGCAAAGAGCAAGTGACAAATTATAGACCTATTTCTTTACTTCCTTCTATGTCAAAAATATTGGAGAAAATAATAAACAAAAGGTTGTTGAAATATTTGGAAGACAAATCTATTCTGTCTGAAAGGCAGTTTGGATTTAGACCTAAAGTTTCAACTGCCGATGCGGTACATCATCTGACTGACTATCTAGCGCAAGAACTTGACAAGGGTAACCACACAGTAGGAATTTTCCTGGACCTCGCCAAAGCTTTTGACACAGTTTCCATTCCAATTCTATTGCGCAAGCTTGAGATCATGGGTGTAAGAGGCACCCAATTGAAAATATTCAAAAGTTATTTAGAAGATCGTTCCCAGTGCGTAAAGATTGGCGATGTTCTCAGCGCTGTTCAAAAAAACTCATTTTTTGGTGTTCCCCAAGGAAGTATTCTAGGGCCCACCCTGTTTTTGATCTACATTAATGACCTTTGCAATCTAAAGCTAGAGCATGGTACTATCATTACTTACGCTGACGACACTGCTTTACTTTTTTCGGCTGACTCAGAAAATGAAGTCTTCAAGCTTGCGCAACACGGATTTAATATTGTAAACAAATGGCTTCAAAATAACTCACTAACTCTAAATGCAGAGAAGACAAATTATATTAAGTTTTCGATGCGCAAGCATATATCCAATATCCCCTCAGCGTTGCATGCTCATTGTTGCCCAGTCCCTGCAGATAGCCAGTGTAAGTGTCCCAATATTAAGAAGACTGATAAAATAAAATACCTGGGTATTATAATAGACGAAACCCTTTCCTTCAAACAACATATGGAAGCTCTAAATAATAGAATTCGTAAGCTGATATTCGTATTCAAAAAACTACGATTTATTACAGATCCAAAAATACTTAAGCAAGTATATTTTGCTCTTTGTCAGTCAATTCTAACTTACTGCATTACTTCATGGGGTGGGGCAAGTAAAACTCTGTTATTGCCCATTGAAAGAGCTCAAAGAGCTATTCTCAAGGTGGCTACTTGCCGCCCTTTCCTTTTCCCCACTAACCTCCTGTATAAATCTTGTGAAGTATTAACAGTTCGACAGTTATTTATTATGAGCACTGTACTAAAACAACACGCAGCACTTCCATACAGCACTGAATTCACTAAAAAAAGACGGAAAGATATAGTTTGCCCTCAAAAAAGTACAAAACACGCTTTCACAGCCAAGTTTTATATGTACCTCGGACCCCTACTCTATAACAGGCTAAATGAAAAAGTAAGCATCTACTCTTTAAATCACAATAACTGCAAGAAAATCCTTAAGAAAGCTCTTCAAACTATGTCCTATGAAGATACAGAGAAGTTATTACTTGTGCTAAAGTAAATATTGTCCATATTATTGTTATTTTTATATTAGCTTAGTTAAAATAGTATAATTTTATATACCTTTTTACATTGGTACCAATAATATTAATATGATTTATGATTATTTAATAAATTAATGTTACCTCAAAGCGCCTGAAACACAGGATTACCTAGTTCAGGCTCAAAGCATGGGTGAACTTGTCATAGATTTAAGAAAAACTGTAAACGTTTACCTCATATATTTTTGAATAAAATTTTATTATTTTTATTTTACACCACACCATACACAGAGTACACTGTATATATCATAGACTTAGTAAATATAGACCAACAAAGCGTGCGAGGGAGAAGAAAATCCCTTAAGGAAATCTATCAAGATGAAAAAGGATCGCGAATCTAATATCACTGTGACCGGTTTTGAATGACAGGTCTGCACAAGTCGGCACGCGGGGAATCAACTCCTCAGTATTTTGGATTTTTAGCGTAGGTACATCGTGGTTTATTTTCAGTGAATACAGTAGTATTAAACAATGGTTACTTGTTCTGTTCGTGAATGTGGTGTTAGTCATAGAAATAAACCTGAAAATTGCACATTTCATAAGTAAATACTCAGGACCACTCACTGATAAGACGCGTTTATTTTTGGTTAAAATTTGCCTTTTTACCTGTTAAAAATATAAAATAAAAATAAAAATAAAAATAAATTACCTAAAGTGGGTAGGCAGTTATAAACGAACTGCGAGTGTACTAAACGAACTGTAGGTACTTTTAAATCAATTATAATTTACCCACTAGGTTGTGTCTCTGTTTCTGATTTACAAATACTTTTAGACTTCTGAATGAATTAATTAATAGCGATCTATAGCTACGTATGTAGGTATTACGTACGTATTATACGTAGGAGATAGATGAACAATTTGCGAAACGAACAACGAACTGCGTTAGGTTAGTGTGCGGTGCGTTTATTCCCTATAGAATAAATACTAATGCGATAACTACAACAAATATGTACCTAATTCAAATACCTAACTATCCGGTGAGAGGGACCAAAGAAAATGGTGGCGCGAAGGGCTAAATTAGTGGACTATATCTTGCGATGCGATATAGAAAGACTGACAAACGCTTGGTGGTAGGCGATTCGAGTTGCAGTGGGTGTGGGACAATAGAAAACAACCCGAAATAATAAGGGAAGGAAGCACAAACCTTTTACGGCGGCCACGTGCTCGTCGTCGCCGGTGCACCGGTTCACTTTCCAGGTTCAGGGGCAGTTGGGCTTCAAATTACTGTCTCACACGTTAAACAATAACACAGACGGTTGATTAAAAGTCTTATTATATGCGAAAATGCGGTGTTTCCAAAGTTATCAATATTTTCAAGCGGAACGGGCAGATGCCATTGCGCACGCGATGCGATTCGATCCGGAAGTGGTTTCGCGACAAAAATGACGAGCGAAATCTTCTCACTCACTCGCGAGGTATGTGCGGAAGGGAGATGGGTATAGGAAGTAGCGAATGTCAATAAATTTTTGAATGTTGGCGCAACCACCCAGACTGCGAGTTTTTAGACGCAGACTGCGAATTTGTAGGGCGCCTTATGGTATTCGTCTTCGTCACTTCTCGCCCTTTAGGATTAGATATAGAGGCAGTTGGATCTGCCTGTTTCGAATACTGTTGATAACTGATAGATTAAATAAGATAGATTTAAATTTTCCGCTAAGACTAATCAGGTTATCTTTGCATTCTTTTATATTTTCGTGACAGCAATGCACATAGGTGAATATTTCAGTTACCTTAAGACTCATTTCCAAAACTCGTTCCTTCAAATCTTTCATCTCCAGCACAATGCTGCATAAGTCCTCGGGGAAGTCACTCTTACAGTTGGTAGATGATACTTTCCTGATGGTTATATTTGGACAGGTCTGGACAGTTCTAGACAGCTCTTTCTTCCAATGACAATTTTTGGTTGTTGCAAAGGTAGTGCCTACTACGCTGCTCAATCATACACTGAAGATATTCTTCTCCAGGATTCAAATCATTGTTACATGCAGAACACTTCATCTTAAAACGATTTGCTTGTTAACAGACGCAGAAATAGTACATAAATATCTTTCAATAGCCATATTGTCAGTATCAATATCAGTGTCATTAAAATAGTAGAAAAGTTAATTGTGAATCAGGTAAGTGTTTTCTTGGAAAAACACAATATTCTGACAGATGCACAACATGGTTTCCGACGTGGACGGAGCACGGCGATGGCCTTGGCGCGGTTTGCGGGCGTCGTCAATGAGTATTTGGATCAGAGGACGTAGGTGGTGGTGGTCTACATTGATTTAAAAAAAGCGTTTGACACCTTGGAACACCACCACCTGCTTCAAGCTATGGAGGAGTGCGGGGTCGCGGGACTACTCAACAGGTGGTTCCGTGCCTAGCTCACAGACCGGACGCTGCGAACGGTTATTGACGGCATCGTCGGAGAGCCCAGACACGTCACGTATGGTGTGCTAACTGGATCAGTGTTCGGTCCCATCGGATACATCATGCATGTCAACAGTATGTGCAATGTGGTTCATAAGTGTCGCATCTATGTATGCTGATGATACTTGTCTAGTTTATGCGGATAAAGATTTAAATATAATTGAAAGTATCATTCAGGAGGATAAGACGAATTGTTTTACAGCTTCGTCTTCAAGGACCCACCAAGCAGATCCACCGGTGGGTCTCCGAATACTGATGTGTCTCCCAAGACCTACTGACTGGTAGGACCTATGTGACTATTTACTTTTATATCCCCATTTAAGTTCCTGGTGGTGGGTCTCACCACCAGGAACTTAAATGTACGAAAGAAAACAATTACAAATAATCCTTTATGGGCGGCATGGGCACTGGGCCGTAGGCCGACGAAGGAGGCCGGCGGATCCCGGCCCAGAACTTTGGAGAAGTCAAAGAGTGTTATTTAGCGAAGCGAGCGCGGGTTTTTTCGTACCCTTATCCTTGACGCTACGTTTTCTATTTTTAGACGGAACGGAGATAGTATATGTGTTTGGGGTGAGAGGATGTTTTTTTGTTTGTTTGTTTGTGCAAATACATGCTGCCATTTTTCCCCAAAACTACTAGTCCGAGTGGATCTTCGAAGACAATGAAATCTCAGACGACCCACTAGGAGGTCTTGGGAGATACATCAGTATTCGGAGACCCGCCGGTGGGTTTCCTTGAAGACAAACTGGAATTTACTAATATTATAAAATGGGCTCACGACAATGGCATCGTAATCAACATAAATAAAGCCAAATGTATGCATATACGATTTCCTTATCTTTAAACAAAAATCGAACGTCTGCCGCGCATAGTGGGAAATAGAATAGCTATGAGTGTCTGCACAGTGACGGACGACGGACGGGGTATGTTATTTCTTACTCTTTTAGTTTTAGTTTTAGTTACAGTAATTAGTTTAATTAAATACAACCGTTGTATTTAAATCTAAATATATAAAAGAAGAAACTGACTGACTGACTGACTAACTGACTCATCTATCAACGCACAGCCCAAACCGCTGGGTCTACAGTCCAGGTTCCTTACAGGTTCCTTATGAGGTTAAGGGGTGTAATAAGAAAGGATTTTTCAAAATGTACCCTCTAAGGGGATGAAACGGGAGTCGAAAGTTTGTATGGGGAAACAAGATTAGGTAAGACTGTTTTATTCGAAACTTCACAGGAGTACTCCTATCGATAAATGAGTTTGGTGACGACGTAAGGTTGATTGTGAGGTTTTGGGGTATTTTTGCAATTTTTGAATAAAATGACACGACTGTTTTGTAGCTCTGTACTGAGGCAACTAAAGTACATAATACGATCAAACATACCGCCCACCAAAAGGACCCTATGTCCTTTTACAAATACAATTAATTGGGCTTAATAACTAACTTATTGTTTCTAAACTTAACAATTTTTCAAAGTAAATCTAACAAATTCTTAAAGTGGACTGTAATGTAAAAAAAATGAATAACAGGTTTTCAAATATTTAATAAGTGCCTACATGTCTGTTTACTACACATAATAGTACAGTACCAAGTATTAAGTATGACTCATTAAGGTAAGTAGGAACCTATCTGTTTCACAATAGAATTAGTTATTAGTTGTAAGTATACATAGTTTTAAGTAGTAAGGAAGGTGAGTACATCATTGTTATTGCAATACAGTTTAGCAACTTCAATCATCGAATGGTAAGTATGTGTACATAGGTACATAATTATCTCAGTAGTAAATATGTAGTATAAATAGATACATAGTTAGTTTTATTTAGACCTAAGTACATACCTTTAATAATGTAATGAACAATGATATGTAATATCATACAGACTTAAATTCATAAGGTAAGTAGAATACATAAAGATAAGCAAGTATATAAACAAAACTTGATTCATTTATCTAACAATTACTTAAACGTCTTTAGGTAGGAATATTAACTTAGATAAAGGTCTTTTTAATTCACTTTGTCCTTTACACTGTACTGTAACCACTCTCACTAAATTGTCTTTTCCAGGATGCAGCGTTATAATTTTTCCCAGGAGCCATTTCGTAGGAGGCAGACCCTCCTCCTTGATGACCACAATGTCTCCCACGGTAGGTGACTGGATAGCCGATTGCCACTTGGTCCGTTGTTGCAGAGTGTTTAAGTATTCTGAATGCCACCTTCGCCAGAAGTCTTGTGTCATTCGCTGTACTAACTGCCATCTAGTCAATAGACTGATTTTTGAGTTTTCATATTCATAATCAGGAACACTGAGTAAGGGCTCACCTATTAAAAAGTGCCCAGGAGTGAGTGGTGACATCGTCTCAACAGTATTGTCCAGCTGGCATAATGGGCGGGAGTTGAGACAAGCTTCTATTTGTGTTAGCAATGTTGCCATCTCTTCATAGGTAAGTTTTGTGTCTTTGCTAACTCTTGCTAGATGTCTTTTTGCAGCTTGCACTCCAGCTTCCCAGAGGCCTCCACAATTTGGCATTCGAGGCGGGATAAAATGCCACGTAGTTCCATCGGTTGCTAAGTGTTCGGAAATTTCTTTGGAAATGCTGTTTTCCCCTACTTTGAAAAGGTCTTTGAGCTCCCGTGCAGCACCAACGAAATTAGTGCCGTTGTCGCTAAACAGATGAAGACATCGCCCTCGACGTGCGACGAATCACCGAAATGCAGCCAGGAATGCTTGAGAAGTTAAGTCGGTTACGGCTTCCAAGTGTATGGCACGTGTAGCCATACACACAAATAAACAGATGTACCCTTTAGTAGCATGATGGCCTCGCCCTTTCGATGTTCTCATTAATACAGGACCTGCATAGTCAACTCCACTGTTTAGAAATGCCCGCTGTGGACTCACCCTAACAGCTGGCAATTCACCCATTAACTGGTGGTTTATCTTGCCTTTATTCACAAGGCAAACCTTGCAACTTCTTATGCATTTTCTTACAGCTGATTTTAAGTGAATTATCCAATAATTACTTCTTATGTATGTCATCATAACCTGTATACCACCATGTAAAGTTTGTTTGTGTGCTTCGTTAATCAACAATGTAGTGATATGTTGATTACTCGGTATAATTATAGGATGTTTGGTTGTGGCTGGCAAATTAGCGTTTTGTAAACGACCTCCAACTCTCAGCAAGTTGTTTTTATCTAAAAATGGTGTCAAGCTAATTAGTGAACTTGATTTTCTCACCCTACCATTTTTCTTAATGGATTCTATATCTCTTTCGTAAATTAATTGCTGATAGTATATTATGCACCTTTGCAAAATTGTGCTCATTTCATTTGTAGTTATATACTTCTCTTTGTTTTTATTGTTTAATCTTCTGCAATAAGCAAGTACTCTCTTCATTCTAGTCAGATTTGAAAATCTTTCCCAAATTGGGTTTTCTTCCTTTTCTTGGGTTTTACTTGTAATAATAGTACAACAGGTAATTTTTAACTCTAACTCTGTCTCTGTATTTTCTGACCTTCTCAAATGAACTTCTTTTTCTGATAGCCATTCTGGCCCCTTCCACCACATCTTCTCTTTTTTCAGATCTGTTAGTAACATTCCTCTGGATGCTATATCAGCAGGATTTTCTTGTGACACGACATGATGCCACTGTATGTTGTTTGTATTGTCTTTGATTTCCACCACACGATTCGCAACAAAGGTCTTCCATTTTTGAGGTTCACCATGAAGCCACGCCAGTACTATCGTTGAGTCTGTCCAGCAGTAGGTTTGGTTATATGGAATTTTCATGGCTAATGTGACTTGTTTTAGAAGCCTTGACAACAAAACAGCTCCACACAGCTCAAGCCGAGGCAGTGATACTGTTTTCAACGGAGCAACTTTGGTTCTTGATGCAAGTAAACAGTACCATCCTGTTGTTTTACTCTGCAGTATACAACAGCTGCATAGGCTCGAGTGGAAGCATCGCTGAAGCCATGCAATTGTATTGCTTTTATATTGCTGCTATACGAGCGTAACCATCGGTTTAGAGAAATTTTGTTGACATTCTTGAAATCGTTTCTTATCCTCAACCAATCTGCGGTTAATTCATCTGATAATGGTTGATCCCATTGTGTGCCAACTAACCATAGTTTTTGAATGAGCATCTTAGCCAGCACAATGCTTGGCGATATCCATCCTAATGGATCGTAGAGCTTCTGTACATCGGACAAAACATTTCTCTTTGTTATGGTAGATGGGGGTGAAGAGAGACTGATTTTGTAGAGAAATTGATCAGTACCAAGATTCCAGGTGATACCTAACGCCTTTACAGTACCATCTAGGTTTATATCAAGTTGGATGTTTGAAGAAATGTTGCTTGGATCCATCGACTTCATCAATTCGATGTTGTTTGATGACCATTTCTTCAACTCAAAACCTCCCTTGCTTAACATAGCTCTGAGTTGATTGCTAGCTTCTATGGCTTCCTTTACAGTGTCACAACCCGACATGACGTCATCGACATAGAAATCTGACAATGTAATGTCAGCAGCTACTGGATAGCTATCTCGTTCTTCGTGTGCAAGTTGGATCAAGGTCTTCACTGCTAGATAAGGAGCGGAAGTAGTCCCAAAGGTCACGGTAAGTAATCTAAAATCTTTTATTTCTTCATTGCTATTGTTTCTCCACAGGATTCTCTGAAAATCAGCATCTTCCTTGTATAACATGACCATTCTGTACATTTTTTGTATGTCCGCAGCGAAACAAACGGCGTGCATTCTCCAGCGCATGATTATGCTTCGTAGGTCTTCTTGGAGCACTGGACCAGGTAAGAGTTCATCATTTAATGATATGCCATTTGTTCCCTTACAGGATGCGTCGAAAACTATGCGGGTTTTCGTGGTTTCTTTATCTTCACGCAGGACTGGATGATGGGGTAAGTATACTGATTTTCTTGTATATATTTCCTTTTCAGGTACTTCTTCTATATGACCTAAGTTTTTGTAGTCTTCTATGACCTTTTTGTATTCCTCCTTTAACTTAGGCTGATTATTAAACCTTCTCTCTAAATGTATCAATCTTGATTTAGCTATATCTCTTGAATTTCCTTCGGTTGATTGAATACAATTTGTTTTAAATGGTAGTTTCACTATAAATCTTCCTTGTTCATTTCTTGTGTATGTTTTGTGATAAATATCTTCACATAATTGTTCCTCCTTTGTATTTTTTCGCCTTGTAGTTGTGTCTATCTCCCAAAGAACCTTTAACATGTTCTCAACGTCTACTTGGTGATGCATGACAAGAAATGAATGTTTCTGTTGTGTTGTATCTATTTCTCCAAACAATATCCATCCTAGGGTTGTTTTCTGTGCACACGGAGACCCTGGCGGACCCTTAATTAATTTGTGTTCGACTATTCGTGCATATTCCTTCACACCAAGCAGCATATCTATCGGGCCTGGTATGTTGTACTCTGGATCAGCAAGATCAAGACCCTCCAGGTGCTGCCAGTTGTGAACAGTCATTGTATGATGTGGTATTCTCGTGGTCAGTTGCTTGGTCATGACGTAAGCTTCGACGTGCATGTTGAATTCTGGTTTCCCTCTCGATAATATGTTTAGCTGAACCACGTGTTTAATAGGTGCCTGCATAGAACCCACACCAGTCACAGTGCCTTCAATTGATTTTCTTTGAAGCTTCAATAATTGAGTTGCCTTTTCACTTATGAAGCTCGCTTGTGAGCCTTGATCTACAAGAACCCTTAACAGTGTCGTATGTCCATTTTCTCCTTTTACTTTGACTAGTGCAGTTGCTAATAATGCTCTTCCAGATACTCCAACACCAACATGAAGACTTGTTATAGCCTCCTTATTGTCTTCTTGTTGAGACGTCGATGGTTGTATAGGTTGGTTAGGTGTGGCCTCTGTGGGACCCTTCGAAGCCTCTGATTTGTGGAGCAAGGAATGGTGACGTCTTTTACATACGCGGCAAGTAATTGGTACCTTGCATTTATAAACTGAGTGACCCGGAAGCAAGCAGTTGAAACAAAGTTGTTTTTCTTTTACATAGTTGTTACGTTGAGTAAGGTCCATTTTAATAAATTGTTTGCAATGACATAAGGTATGCTTTTCACTACAAAGTATACAGCTTTTTTCTTTAACAGCACTCACGGCATGATAGGATCGCTCCTTGACTGTACGGTCTTTATTTGTTACGGGTTGTATCATTTCCAGAGTTCTAAATTTCGATTCTAAAAATCTTTTTAAATCTGCCCAAGGTGGTATCTCTTCTGACCCGTCCTTATAGGCATAAGTTTCCCACTCTTTATGTGATTCCTGGTCCAGCTTCTGAATCACCAGAAAAATAATTAATGGATCCCAGGAATCGGTGTTAATTTTCAAGTTTTTTAGGTTATTTATGCACTCTGTTGTAGTATCTAATAAAGTCTTCACACTGTTAGCGGTTTGCGTTGTGATTTTCTTTTGATAAAAAAGTCTTTGTAAAACAGAAAACACAATAACACGTTTATTTCCGTATCGGTCTTTTAACAATTGCCATGCTTGATTGTAATTATTGTCCGTAACTTGGATGTGCCGTAATATTATTTCTGCCTCACCGGTAACACTAGATTTTAGGTAATGTAGTTTTTGAACGTCACTGATTGAATGATTATTGTGCACAAGTGATATGAACATGTCCTGGTATGTAGGCCACTCCTCGTATTTTCCCGAAAAGGTTGGTAATTGAATCCGAGGCAGTTTTACGATCGAACATTGCCCTTGACCACCAAGTAACGATGTGTTTGATGTCTCCATTGATGTTTGCTGCATTTTGCTCAACATGTCTGTCATGTCTGCTTGTAAGCAAAGGTACAGGTCTTCAACGACGAAAAAGTCTTCATTGAGGAAGTACGGGATTTCTCCACGCTTGTCTCTCGGAGTACATTGTGTCAACATCTCATGAGCTTGCTTAAAGGAACACCAATACTCTTCAATGCACTTCAATCTAGCCTTTATGTAGCCGTCTGTAAGTCTCACTTTAGAGCACTTCTTTAAGTTCACTTGAGTTTTTTGTATCAAATTTGCCACGTCTTCTAGTGTATTCAAATACTTTTGTTGCTCCGAAGTTAACGTAGCCATTATAACGTTCTATTATGTACGTATTGTAATCTCATTACACTTGTGTTATGAATAGTGAACCACACTTGTATATAATAATCTAAGTTCATATAAAAACTTCACAATTTTGCGTAAACAAGTCGTCTTCTTATCTCTGGAATGCGGCCTTTTGTTCTCAGCTCGCTCGGCTACCGATTCACTAATGACCCACAGGTGTGCCGTGTACTGATTATGCGGCTCGATTTGCGACCATATGGTGACGACGTAAGGTTGATTGTGAGGTTTTGGGGTATTTTTGCAATTTTTGAATAAAATGACACGACTGTTTTGTAGCTCTGTACTGAGGCAACTAAAGTACATAATACGATCAAACAGAGTTAACATTTGTGTTTCAGGTTTTTTCAGAATTCAACCCTTAGAGATGGAAATGGGGTAACAAAGTCTGAAAATCAACATCGGTATTTTTTGTATGGTGTATCGGGTCTGGTGTGTTACAAAAACAACGATTTTAAGATTTAATGTGGCGGACTTGAAATACCATCATCATCCCCTGTTGGGGTGCGATGGGGTTGAAGTCTAAAAATCAATATGGGTGTCGATACCAAGATTATCAGGGGTTCAGATTACAAAATGGCATTTATTTTGAGATCCAGAAGATGGCGGATTCGAATTCTATACAGGGTTATTGTTGATTTATTGTGATGATTGTGATAACGATGATGATGATTATGATACTGATTATGATGATTGTGATTACGATGATGATGATTGTGATAATGATGATAGTGATTGTGATAACGATGATGGTGATTGTGATTGTGATGGTGATTGTGATGGTGTTTGTGATAGTGATTGTGATTGTGATGGTGATTGTGACAGTGATGGTGTTTGTGATAATGATGATGATGCGCGTGATAACGATTATGATGATTCTGATAACGAGGATGGATATTGTGATAATGATGATTGTGATTACGATGATAATGGTTGTGATTACGATGATGATGATTGTGATAATGATGATAGTGATTGTGATAACGATGATTGTGATAGTGATGGTGATGGTGATGGTGATTGTAATGGTGATGGTGATTGTGATGGTGATGGTAATTGTGATGGTGATTGTGACAGTGATGGTGTTTGTGATAATGATGATGATGCGCGTGATAACGATAATGATGATTTTGATAACGAGGATGCATATTGTGATGATAATGATTGTGATTACGATGATAATGGTTGTGATTACGATGATAATAATAATAATAAAAACGAGGTGCGCGCCTTCAACGGTTGGGTCATGCCGGTTTTGATGTATTCTTTCGGCATACTCAAATGGACTCAGATGGAACTTGATGCCCTGGATAGGAGGGTACGCACACTGCTGACCGCAAATCGAATGCATCACCCGCGGTCGTCGGTGATGAGACTGTATATCCCGCGGAAGTGCGGGGGTCGTGCCTTCTTAAATGCTAAGACCCTACACAACCGTGAGGTATGCAGTCTCAGGGAATACTTCCTGGAAGTCCACGGGGAGATGCACCGAGATGTGGTCTCAGGAAATTCATTGTGAAAGATGGCACGGTTGACATATGTCGGGCAAGCCACCGTCCGGGAAAATCGATCGAACACATTATTTCTGGGTGTTCTAGTCTGGCTAACGGAGAGTACTTGCATAGACACAACCTCGTTGCCAGGATTATCCACCAGCAACTTGCTTTGAAATACAACTTTGTGGAATCAGAAGTGCCATACTATAGGTATGCGCCCGACCTTTTCTCGATAATGGTAATATCACGTTGTATTGGGATCGACCTATCACCACTGACAGGACTGTTGCTGCCAATAGGCCTGACATAGTGGTGATAGATCGATTGGAGCGTCGCACAATGATTGTTGATATAACGGTCCCGCATGATGAGAACCTCGTGAAAGCAGAGAAAGATAAACAATTCAAATATCTAGATCTGGCTCGCGAGGTTGTTGACATGTGGGACGTGAATACAGCAGTCATTGTGCCGATAGTCGTGTCGGCCAATGGCTTAATAGCCAAGAGCCTCGACCAACATCTTAGGAGGCTCTCGCTTGGCAGCTGGATCAAGGGCTTGATTCAGAAAGCAGTACTTCTGGACACGGCACGTATTGTTAGGAGGTTCCTCTCTCAAGAGCCCTGACCACCGGCAGCTCGGACCCTGTTCCCAGCGCTGGTGGGCTACTATTTTTTATATTTTAAAATGATTTTTTATAGTGTTTTGTATAAAAATATTTAAAAATGTTAAAAATATGTAATATAATAAATAAAGAAATAATAATAATCCATTTATTTTCAGGTAACAAAGACCCATAGATAAATACCTTAACCTAAGTATACATATGTTTTATTACAATTGTATTAGTAAATATAACTTAAAACTATGTTAGTATTACTAAATTGCACTAAGTCTTTATGCGTTCTGGTGGCACTTGTCCGCGAAAGCGGCGAAATACCACATCCTGTGGCCAAAAACTTTCTTCCATCACCTCATGCAGGTAGCATGTTGGTACGCGCACCACAAACGCCTTAAAGTTGACGTTGCGATGCGACTCCAGCAACTGCACTCACGGAGAGTAATTCAGCCTTTGGCGCACGTACTTCACGTCTTCCGCGTCAGTGGTGTAATGGAGACGCGAAATATACACCGGGGTATTCGGCTTCGCAGCACGCAGTTTCATGTTAGGCTCTATAGGAGCCTTGCCGCAGCGGTTCTTACAGCTACTCTGACGGCGTTCCCGCCTTTGCACCGTCATAAAGCCGTCATCAGCCCGTTCCGTGTCCTTTGAAGACATAGGCTTTGCGGGGGGAGCAGCGGGTGTGACCACCGGGTTCGATGGTCGCATCGGTCGGGCAGCGCTGCGGGGTGGAGCTGCTGTGGCGGGGCAGCGAGACACACTTGTAGCGCTCATCGCTGGCTCAGCAATCGGCGCCGGCGACAAAACTGCTGACGCAAAACTCGTGACCGACGTATCGAGGCAGCCGACACCATTTTTTAATGTGTGATAATGATGATAGTGATTGCGCTAACGATGATGGTGATTGTGATTGTGATGATGATAGTGACGGTGATTGTGATGGTGATAGCGATGGTGATGGTAATGATGATAGTGACGGTGATTATGATGGTGATAGCGATGGTGATGGTGATGGTGATTGTGATGGTGATGGTGATGGTGAATGTGATGGTGATTGTGATTGTGATTGTAACAGTGATGGTGATTGTGATGATGATGATCATGATTGTGATTACGATGATAATGATTGTGATTACGATGGTAATGAGTGTGATAACGACGATGGTGATTGTGATGATGCTGATTGTGATTACGATGATAATCATTGTGATTACGATGATAGTGAATGTGATTACGATGATAATGATTGTGATAACGATGACGGTGATTGTGATAGTGATTATGATGGTGATTGTGATAGTGGCGGTGATTGTGATGGTGATAGCAATGGTGATGCTGATAGTGATTGTGACTGTGATAGTGATGGTGACTGTGATAGTGACTGTGATAGTGATAATGGTTGTGATCACGATGATAATGATGATGGTGATTGTGATGGTGATTGTGATTGTGATGGTGATGGTTATTGTGATAGTGATGGTGATTGTAATAATGATTGTGATAATAATGGTGGTTGTGATGATAATAATTGTGATGATTATGAGATTTGGCACATAGATAGTTCATAACCTGGATTAAAAGGTGGGACACTATTTATCTCTTTAGTATGATCCAGTGAGATGGTTACCGTAAGTAAATAAATGTTAAGATCCATTCATTGGGGACAAGCCTATTACCATGACATATGTTGTTAATAATGTAAAATAAATACATGGCGACTTGTTTGGAAAAATAAATAAAAAACTTATATGCAAAAAATAAATAAATGGAGTCAACTCAATGGGTTTAAAAGTAAAAATGGGTGTATCACAAGGTTCGATATTGGGTCCCTTTCTCTTTTTAGTGTATATTAATGACCTACCCCATTTATTTAACAACCATCCGCATATGGTGTTGTTTGCTGACGATACTTCTTTAATATTTAGGATAAACAGACGTGCCACTAATCTTGACGACGTAAAGACCTGCCTACTGCAGGTCCACAATTGGTTTACCGCCAATAATTTAGTACTAAATGGAAAAAAAACTAAGTGAGATTTGCTCTGCCAAATGTCAAAAGTAGTGATTGTGACATAATATTAAATCAAGAGAAACTAGAATTTGTCGATAAAACGGTTTTCTTGGGAATTACGCTCGATTCAAGGTTACAATAGGGTCCTCATTTAACATCTCTTGCAGGACGGCTGAGCTCAGCAGCATATGCTGTTAGAAAAATCCGTTAATTTACTGATATTGATACCGCGAGGCTAGTCTATTTTAGTTATTTTCATAGTATTATGTCATACGGTATTTTACTATGGGGACGGGCTGCAGACATCGAGACTATATTTATTCTGCAGAAAAGAGCCATCAGAGCCATTTATGAATTACGTAGACGCGATTCTCTAAGAGAATTGTTTAAGGAAATTAATATCATGACAGTACCTTGTAAATACATCTATGAAAACATCATGTACGTTAGGAAAAATCGGCATTTATTCAGTAGAAGAGGTGACAGACACCACTATAACACTAGAAATAGGGACCAACTAGTTCAGCCAGGTTTCAGGCTTGCTAAAGTAGATTCATCTTTCATGGGGTACTGTTTGAAATGTTACAATAAAATACCTCCCCACATTCTTCAACTGAACGAGACGAAATTTAAATCTTGTATAAAACGCACACTATGTAGGCAAGCATATTATAAGTTGGGGGATTACATTGATGATAAAAATGCTTGGCTAAATGCTGGTCCTGCTCCACAACCATAGGGGGAGGGGGCAAATTAATTGATTGTTCGGGTCGGGCATTATTTGAGTCCATCGACACGTAAAGAAGAAGATGAAGAATTGATTCCCATGTTAATGTATTGTGGAAGCTGCAGAAGATTGTAAAAATATACTTGCATTATATAGATTCCAGTTCTTAGTATTATATAATTGCATAGCACATGTGTGAGTACTTTGTACTGTTCAGCCACCATTTACATTTATTTATCTTTCATTGACTTGAATATGCCTTGGTGGCTGAGAGAATGTCATGCTCACTTAAATGTCTCGCTGATGGTGGCGGGTGTGTCGGGTCATTTAGTTCCCTTCAATATGGTTGAGTTGAATGGCGCCAGTACATGCGTCATGTTTGTGAACGGGCGCTGTCAGTTGGGACTGGTCATCTCTTAGCTGCCAAGGTTCATTTTAATTACTTTATTCGTAAATTGTTGATCTAATATTTTACTCTGGACGCTCTTAGCGTGCACGTCTTTCTACATCGTTCTCACATATATGTATAATCTCAAAATTAATGATGTAGCCAAGATTTTGTAACAATATTTTGATTTAAGAGTGTCCATGGAGTTTCTTGCCCGTTCTTCTCCATAGAGATCTACGCTAGGGAATGGGCAACTACAGTACTTTCTCAAGTTATTATGCCTTGTGACTGGGACTGTAGCTTTGATTTTCTTTTTTGTATTTTTGACATTCAAAAGTTTGAGTTTGAGTTTGAGTTTGACTTCATAAAAAAAACAAACAAAAAACACAACAAAGTGAAAAATAACTTTAGCTTCAAAAGCCGGTGACAAAAACACTAAATCGATCAAACAATCCAAGCTTCAGAAGTCGGTGACAAAAACACTAGGTAAATCAATCAAACAAAGGTGAACTGTCTGAACCACTTCACCTTTTTATTCAAGTCGGTTTTATTTTGTTACCAAGTAATCTCTTTTAATTCCTTATAGAGGCACTCTAGTATATGAAAATTAAAATTAAAAAATATTTATTTGCCCCAAAATAGTTACATAGATTATAGATGAGACAACCCCAGTAAGTAATTGGTAATACTTGTGTTGAGGCATATCTCGCTCTTTCCCATAAGTATAAACAATATCGAGACTATTACACAATTTTTACTAAAGGTGACTAAAAATTAAATTAAGGAAGAAAAATTAACAGTACTAATTAGCAGCTCTTTGTGTAACTGTTGTTGATTTTATGTGCGTCGTGTTTGTATTGTTGCGAGTGTATGTGTATGTGTTAGTGTGTGAATGTGAATGTTTTTGAGTGTGTGAATGTGTATGTGTATGTCGTCTTTGAAGTGCCGATGTGTTCGAAGCAATTTATATATTATACTCATTGAAAAAGAAATTGTTTAACCAAGTCTGACCAAAACCTGTTCAGTTTCTTCGATGTTAAGGTTTTAGGCCACTCGGTTATTACCTTTTTGCATACATGTGAGACCTCATGGTGGAACCTTAAATTTGTTGTTTATTTTATTATAAATGTAGGCTGATTGGGTTGCATACTGACGCCGTGCAAAAGCAGTTCGGACCCCCAGGGAGTAAGCCACCATTCCCTTTCGTCTTTTCTTCTGTCTGTCTTGGTTAAATGGAATAGACTTTTGTAAGTACAGTGTCGTAATTAAAAAGTATAGTTTTATCACTGTAAGTAAGCCACTGATTCTATACAGATCAACTGTGGGGTATCTGTATGGTTTACAGTACATTACTTTTATGAGTGACCTTTGGGCTCTTTCTAACTCGAGAAATTTAGTTCTTGTAGCTCCTCCCCAGACTGGTAAACAGTATGCAATAACTGGTTGCGTGAGCGCTATATAGATTCTGTTTAATGTATTCTGGGGCATTACATATCTTAGATTTTTTTAAATCCATATAAACTTTCGCACCTGTGACGTAACAATCTCAACATGCGAATGCCAAGTTAAACACTCATCAACTATAACTCCCAGGTATCTTGTGGACGATACATGTTTAATGTCTTGACAATTACAACTTTGGTCCCTGTGATACGTACACGTGTGGATTTGAATTCTAAAATTAGGGTTCGGTTTAGACCTTCTACTAGGAGAAAAACAAATATAGTTTGTTTTAGGAACACTAAGGGTCAGTAAGTTTCCTTTGCGCTATCTATCGATGGCAGCCAATCCTTGCTCGGCATTGTTGCAGACGGCTTCCCACGTGTCCCCAGAGTAAACTATGGCCGTGTCGTCCGCGTAAGAGAAGATTTTACCCCCACTGCATCGTAGGTTGCAAAGTTTTTCGCGCACGTAGGTCGGTTAACTAGTGTCGACGTTATGGGAATCGCAAAATAAGTACTTGATTTACTTAATGATGGAGTAAGTTTATTAAAATAAATTACAAGAAGCAAGAATGCCAACCGACCGAACCCGGAGACGAAAAGTTACTGACTGAATTCCACATTTGAACAATTACCTTGGGATACGGTCGGAGCGGCACGTTACAAGCTAAAAACTGTACAAAGGTTTATATAGCTAGCTAACACAATAAAAATAGTTAAACAATAAACACATTACAAACAGAACCGTCGGCATCTCAACAAAAATATCAAAGGCTATTACTCTAAATTCTTAAAGCTAATATGAACAATAAACAAAATGGGCAAGGCCTTACCATAAACTATTGTTATCCTTACATAGCCAAAGAACAAAATCACCCGCAATAAAACATCTGCGGGCTTGCCGTGAGAACCTAAAGCGAATGGTACGTAACAGTTAACTTAAAATACTTACATAATAATTTCACACTAAAAGTAATACCTATAATATTAATACATAATGAATAAAGACTCTACAAGTTCATTAATATATACTTGTTATTGTGAGAGTGGACTGTATTTATTAATCTATTAAAAAAAGGCGCTTTTTGAAAATAGTAGCAATTTTACTCACTTTCTTAAGGCTCAAGGACAAAAGATCTCATACAAAATCATAAACAATCAATAGACAAAAAAAAAGCATATCAAAAACAGAGACTACTCAAGAAGGTGCGTTATGCACATGCTCCCCCCTTTTAAAGTAAAGGAATGACCTTCTTAAGTGGGCTACGGAGTACGCCTCCCTTAGTGGCAATATCTACTACCCGTGTGACGCCGTCTTTGCCCGAATATGTAGCGGTAATACGGCCTTTGGGCCAGGATCCTCGTGGTAACGTACCATCAGCTACCACTACCATGTTACCAATAGCTATTAATGGGGCTGTTCCAATTGCTCTTCTAGGAGAAAGGGTAGGCAGGTATTCTACGACCCATCTGTTCCAAAAATGGTCAGCCATACGCACTGCTCTTTTCCATCCTGCTCTGCTGCAGACATCACTGTCAGTTAATTCTGCTGGAATAGGGCGTCCTGAAGAATATCCCAAAAGAAAGTGATTTGGGGTGAGCGCTCCAGGGTGTTGAGGGTCATTTGCGACGTGCGTCAAAGGTCTAGAATTGACTAATGCTTCGGCTTCACATAGAAGGGTAAAAAGTATCTCATCGGTCGGGGTCCTTACATTATTTCCGAGGGTCACTTTTAGAGCTGTTTTGACTGATTTTATGAGTCTTTCCCAGGCTCCTCACATGAAAGGTGCTGATGGGGGAATGAATCTCCACTTGATCATTTCACTAGCAGCGAAGTTTGGGACAGCTTCCTCGTATAAGGTTCTGAGTTCTCTATTTGCGCCGACAAAGGATTTGCCGTTGTCCGAGTGGATTTCAGTTGGTGTTCCACGTCGAGCTATAAATCTTCTTAGAGCCATTATTGCAGCGTCTGATGATAATGAGTGGACAACTTCCAAGTGGATAGCTCGAACTGTTAAGCAAGTAAATAAGCCAACCCAGCGCTTTTCCGTTCTTCGCCCAATCTTCACAGTGATGGGGCCAAAATAGTCTAAGCCCACAAAAGAAAATGGTCTACAGTGATGAGCGAGTCTGGCTGCAGGAAGGTCGCCGATGGGTGGTTGAAACGCGACGCTTCGACGGACCTTGCAAAACTGGCAATTGAAGGCTACCAAACGTACAGTGCTCCTAAGGCTCAATATCCAATACTTTTGCCGTAGTTCGTTCACGATCATCTCTGTGCATGCATGAGCCGCCTTTCGATGGTAGTCTAGCACGAGAAGTCGGACAGCAGGATGTTTTCCATCAAGCAGAATAGGAGACTTGACAGCTTCTGGTACCTCTTTGACAGCGGCTATTCTACTAGATAACCGCAAAATATTCTCACTATCAATAATAGCGGATAATTTAAATAACCTACTACGGCGTGACACGGGTAAATTGTTCCGGATGGATCTGATTTCCTCCGAGAATGAGTCTATCTGACTCTTACGAAAAACATGAATCATTGCTAAGTGTAAATCATCATGAATGAATGAATGAAGTCGCAGTAATGATAAGTACCGGTGAGCGTGAGCAGTAGCTCTGATTAGGCGAGACCACGAACTAAAACGTCGTGCGCTCGCAGATAATGAATGATTATCGTTTGATATAATGTTGATGACATGAGCATGAGTTTCGTGAGTAGTTCCGATTGTCATAACAGGCTCTTCAGGCCAGTCTGAGGTCAATAAAAAGTCGGGTCCCTTTATCCAACGGGACTCTGGAATAAGAGGACCTCGACCCAAACGGGTTGCGTCGTCAGCGACGTTGAGGCTGGTGGGCACCCACCGCCACTCTCGGACATCAGTGAGTTCTATTATCTCACCCACTCGATGAGCTATGAAAGGTTTGTAGGTGCGTGCATCGTTTCGAAGCCAACCCAAAACGTTCATTGAATCGCACCAAAATATGCGTTTGTGAGGTTTTAATCTAACTGCATCTACGATGGAACTAGCTAGACGAGCAGCTATTAATGCAGCTTGTAATTCTAATCTAGGAATACTACATGGCTTCAAAGGGGTGACCCGTGATTTGCTAGATACAAGCGCGACCTGCACATCTCCGTTCAAATAAAGAAAACGCCAGTATGCTACAGCAGTATATGCTTGTGCGCTTGCGTCTGCAAAGACGTGCAGTTCAACTTGACTGGGCTCCGTCCCCCGTGGATTGTAACAACGAGGAATTTTAAGCTGTGTAGTTAAAATCAAATCTTGGAACCAATCGTTCCATGTCTTGATTTCAGAACAGATAAATTGAGTGTCCCAATCCAGATTCATTCGCCAGACATTTTGAAATAAAATTCGACCGCGAATTACAACGGGAGCAAGGATAGTGGGTCAAATACTTTCATTATTAATGAAAGTACTTTGCGTTTTGTAAGTAGGCTAGGTAAAAAAGCTTCTTCACCTTTACCTGGAGTATTAAAACTTAACAGATCAGTAGTTGAATGCCAATATAGTCCTAAAACTTGTGTACAAGGAGTAGATGAAGGAAGATTAGCAAGACTGACGTTTAATCCACACACTGTCTCAGATATAAGACTTTTAGGTAAAAGTTTAAGTGCTGAAGGCTCATTAGATATCCACCCACGCATTTCAAGTCCAGCACGCGCGTGAATTTTAACTATATCAGCAGCCAAACTAGCTGCTATGTCACTGGAAGACACGGAGCCAATATAGTCGTCCATATACGTATCATGTACAATAGCATGCGCTGCATGTGGAAACTTATCCTTGACTTCCTGTGCATTTTTATTTTTCATATAAAGAGCAGTAAATGGACTAGATACTGCCCCGAAGATCATGGAAGACATCCTATAGGTTTGAATGGGTTCAGCAGGACTGTCTCGCCACAAAAACCTTCGCGCGTCCTGGTCCTGTTCAATTATTTCAAACCTAGGAAACATTTCCTTTATATCCGCGGTCATAGCTACCTTGCCCTCCCGAAAACGAAGTAAAATTTCATACAGAGACTGTAATAAATCTGGTCCTGTTAACAAAAGCGAATTTAGACTGACGCCATGAGTTTTCGCAGCAGCATCGTGTACGACACGAAGCTTTGCTGGTTTATTTGGGTTTACTACTCCAAAATGTGGGAGATACCAACATACGGAATCAGGAGAATGCTCTATTTGACTCTTTTCAGCATAATCTTTGTAAATCATCTCGTGAATATTTAACTTGTAGCGCTCAGCATAAACTGGATCTCGCAACATTTTCTTTTCTAAACTTAAGAAACGGGACAAGGCAAGAGGGTAGCTATTAGGAACAACAGGGCTATCAGATTTCCACAAAAGACCTACTTCAAACCTACCACATGGCAAACGATTGGCAGTACGATCTAAAATCTGAACAGCACGTAGGTTGTCAGCACTATGCAGTGTCTTTTTAGAAATACCTATTGAGTCTAACTTGTATTGTTCTTTTATCATGCTTTCTAGCAATTGATTTTGATTATTATCAACATGTTCTTCGAAAAGGTGATTCAGTAGTTCAACGGGTCTAGTCCTGCTACTACTAAAACCAAACAAAACCCAGCCTAAGGCAGTTTTAATAGCGACTGGTTGTGACTTGGTACCTTTGCGTACGGCTTGAGGTATGGTGAGATGCCAATTATCAATACCGATTACAACCTTGGGCTGAACATTGTCATAACAAAGAACAGATTTTAATTCAGAAAGAAACGGATAATCATTAACAGTGTGAGGGGAGACAGACTGCTTAGCTAATTTTAAAGATTTTAGAGACCGTGCTCGATTGTCGCGATGCATTTTGCTGACGTGGTGGCAACCACCATATACCATGACCAACATATTCTACTTGGGTGTCCTTTGATAAGCCACCAACGCATCTCAAATGAGTTTCCACTACAGGGCCCCTAGCTACTATCCGCGCCGCGAGATCTGCATCTATAAAAGTTGCCGTAGACCCGTCGTCCAATAGGGCGTAGGTGTCCTCGCTACCAGTCGGACCTGACACCGTGACAGGAACGACTTTCAGGAGAGGTCTATTGAAAGCGGCCGAACTATTAGCATGCGCAATAAATTCAGTTACTTCTACATTGGAAGATTTATCTGAGTCCGCAAGTTCAGGACAGGTAGGAGAGGCCGAGTCTTCGTGATTGTCCTCGCTTTCTACTACATAAGCAATGTGTAGTAGCCTATGATGTGCGGAGCGGCATTTTTTATCATTACAAACCTCTTTTTTAATATTACAATTTTTATAGTTATGTGAACCTCTTTGCAGACATTTGTGGCATAACTTTTTATCTTTAACAAATTGCCATCTATCAGTGACAGACAATGACTTGAAGGTGCTACATTGGCATATGTCATGATTTTCGCTGCAAAAACAACAAGATACAAACAAACGAGCAAAACGCAAACGAGCTTGTTATTTATTTGCTCATGAGTTTTAGCGGAAGAAGGGCGTGAATTTGAAGAAGAAGAAGCAGAATCGTCAGCCTCTACTAGATGAACTTTATCACCCTTTTTCACATAGTTGATTGGCTCGGTGATTAGACCAAACTTGAGCTGCAGGTCTACTTCTCGAATTAGAAATCGGGCCAGGAGCTCCAGCTTGGTACAATCTCTTTGCTGTGAAAAATATTTTGATGCATAGTCTGCCCAGCGTGTCCGCAACAGAGGCGTGAGTTTACTCAAAACAGACTGAAAAACCTCGGGCGACTCCAAATAGGAACTTTGGTTAAGAAGCCTCATCACCTCGGCCGAGTTACGAACGTGACAAGCAAACTTATGTAGATCGCTACCGTCATTATTTATCTTTGGTAACGCACGAAGGGTACTGACTTCCTGTAAGACGATGTGTTCAGGCCTACCGAACCTAACCGCTAAAGCTTCCATCACCTCAGAAGGATTGCGTGCTGACACTAGCAGCACCGCAACAGCTTCACGAGCTGCTCCTTTAAGCGCATAATTAATGCGCGCTAAATTATCTGAAGTTGAATACTCTACCTTGGTATTTTCGTACGTTATATTAAAAGTTAACCAGTCCAAAGCTTTACCGTCAAACACAGGTAGGCGACCGTCCCAAAATTTAGGTCTGGATACGTTCTTGCTTGACAAAGACGCAATTGCTTGGGCTAGTTGAGCTATATCTGAAGATGGAGTACAATTATTATTGTTAGTAGATAAAGTGCCTGGTTTTAGCGCAATAGGTATGGAGCTGTCTGCTAGACAGGAATCGTTATTATTAGGCACCTGTTGAGGTACCAAGGCAACCCCTGGACGCTGTATAAAATTGACCGTAGGTCTTTTAACAGAAGAATCTGCAATGACACCGTCCTGTGGTTCCTTTGTTACATCAACCTGAATAGAGTCAACACACTTATTTAACCATTTACGTATCTCCCTGTTGGAAATATGGCTTGAACGACTTGATTTACTAAGCACGCTACCTTCTTCCATCACTGCGGCAAGTTCAGCTTGCTTGCGTAGTTCTAAAGCCGTCCGCTCCAATTCTAGCGCAGCGCGCTCTCGTTCTACAGCTGCACGTTCCAACTTTGCAATTTTTAGGGCATAGTCTGCCTCGATATTTAAAGTACGGCTCCTTACCGTACCCGAAGAACCTGAAACAGAAGTAGTAGCGCTGGGCAGCCCAGCGGTTTCCACGACCGCAGTTGGTGCGGTGACAGGAGGGTTTCCGTCCCCGACGGTCGAAGCACCCTGCACCGCATTCGTATTATCAGTTTTTTTTCCAGATCTTGTTTCTACCATGTTATTTAAGGTAGAAGGACCAATATGTTATTGTGAGAGTGGACTGTCTTTATTAATCTATTAAAAGAAAGGTGCTTTTTGAAAATAGTAGCAATTTTACTCACTTTCTTAAGGCTCAAACAAAAGATCTCATACAAAATCATAAACAATAAATAGACAAAAAAACACATATCAAAAACAGAGAATACTCAAGAAGGTGCGTTATGCACAATACTAGAAACAGTGGTGGGCCGAGGACTGACCCCTACGGGACACCGAAAACAATGTTTTCCTCTCCATTGCCTATTTTAACTTGCTGTCTCCTACCTCGGAGGTAACTGTCAAAGAGGGAGAGAGCCTTACCTCTTATCCCTATAGCCTCAAGTCTCTGCACAAGGATGGGGACAGACACGGTGTCAAAAGCCTTTTTCAGGTGTAGAAACACCGTAACGCATTTATAACCCTTGTCTACCTTATCAGTGATTTCAGATGTTAACGCAATGACCGCATCCTGGGTAGACCGTCCCTGTCTAAAACCGTATTGTGAATCGGAAAGAATGTTGTATTTATTTAAATAACTTACTAGTCTATTGTTTAATATTTTTTTCTGTTATTTTCGAAAGTGATGATAAGACAGATATCGGCCGATAATTGTTGACATCGCTCTTATTCCTATCCTTGTGCATGTGTAATAATAGCACGTTTTAGCGCGTCAGGAAATATGCCTGTTTTAAAACACAGATTAGTCAACTGGCTGATAAGAGGAACAACAAGATCTTGAGATAGTTTAAGGAAACTCACAGGTATGCAATCCTAACCTGAAGCACCTCCTGAGTCAAGCGACCCAAGTATGCTATACACTTCTGCCGGGTCGGTCTCCAGCAACACGAACAAGTTAATTTGAGATAGTGACCTTAAGTTAGAGACAGGTCTAGATGCTTGTCCAGTTAGGGTTATTATGTCTTCCGCAAGTGTTTTTCCAATGGTTACAAATCAGCCATAACATGCTCTAATAATTAAACTTAATAGGTAGACTGCCATGTCATAATTAATACAATTTATATTAGCTTACAATATTTTGATAACTTTGATTACAGACCTGAAGTAAGCAGTATTATGGTTATAAGATAAAGAAAGATACAAAAGAGAAAGAAAAAAAAATATTATAAGTACCTCACTTCAAAAATTCACACACAGATAATAGCCGTATATCCGAAGCCGTATCGTCTGAAACTCACCAATCACTTTTGTCACTAGACTGCTCCTTCTTTTTCCAATTAACGACGCTCTCGGCGAAAGATACTCGCATACTTACCTTTGTAATGCGAACTCGTTCAGTCGACGCTCCACTAGTTTTTCATGGCACCTTTTGTATGTGCGCCAAATAACATATACCGCCTCCAATGTCAGGACAACGCAGATTACGACCAGGGTGTAGTTTATAGCACCAACGTGATTTTTCAAAGTCTCCAGGTGCGCAATATTCTCTGCGTCACCAGAAGCAGTTTGCGCCAAGATCACTTCCTCTGTTTTGGATGTAGAACCTCCTCGATGTGACTGGCAATTGGTGAAACCTTCAGGACCCGTATTTGCAGTTGTACGCAGGATAGCAGCACAAAGTCCGATATTGTAATTAATCATTGTAGCTATGTTTGTAATTTTGGATCATGTAGGTCATTTAGGAATGCACACCCGAGGCAGACCGCTGCCACGTTGGCAGGGTCGCCATATATTGTGAGGCGAGAGGAATGAAAGACGAGTTGAGATACACTGATCTTACAAATAGAAACACAAAATGATTTTTTAAAAAGATTTTAATGGCCGTCGGCCAAACAAATTATAATTTAAATAAAAAAATGGCGAACACAATGAAAAATTTAAATAACGACAAACGCTAGTGGTTCGGGCAGAACTTCTGCACTCTGTGACGAACGATGAGCAAATGGACGAGTGCCGCTAGCCACCTTCCTTTTATAGCCACTCGCGGTGTTGCTATTCTTGATTTAATTGTTCTTCTAATACGGCTTCTCCTGACGGGGCTGCGTGCTCGAAGACCTCAGCAGGAACTCGAGGATGGTCCAGCAACACCCTCCGCGTCCAACGGATGTTCGGCGTCATCATCATCAGTCTCTGTGAAGATACACACATTCTAAGAAACATATTTATTTACATCGTGTATCAAAAGTTGGTCTAAATTCATATAATGCATAAAAGCGTTAGATTATGTACCAATTAGCCAAACAAGTCAACATAAGCAGTAATAAACGCTGCACACTAGCGTTTCAAATCACATAGGTTTTACACAGGTCTGTTCACACGCAACCGAATACCCCGCACATAAGTACTCTCGTGCGCAAACAGGATTTACATCAATCTCTAGTAGGTCACCCCAGATTCCTAATAAGGGCTGGATTTACACAGGTCTGTTGTCGGTTGCGCCACCGACTCACCCCAGAAACCACCAGTGTCAAGGTCAACCCAATACCAGGCGCACAGGATTTACACGGGTCTCTTCCACTGAACACAACACATAACGTAGCCAAAATCAATTAATACGGCCTTGTTTAGTACATAATCTAGCTTAGGAATAGGGAAAAGACTAGTAGGTATATAAGCTAGCAAATTAAGCATAACAGCAATCGTACAAGTACCTTAAAAAAATGCAGCACATGTTTCGGGTGTCCATTCACCCTTCCATAACACCATGTATGCAGCAGCTGCCTGACTAGTCTTTCCAAAGCTCCGGGTAACAATTGGACCTCATACCTATCGTTAGGGAGTTGCTTAGTAACTTTATAAGGGCCTCTCATACCGCTATCTAGCTTTCCGGTGCTTTGAGATCTCTTAATCACGTAGACTAAATCATTAACTTGAAACTTTTTAGGCGGTTTTCTATTTTTATTTACGTAAGAGTTTTGTTTGTCTTTGTTTTCGTGAATAAGTCCTTCTGCACGTTGCCGTCTTATCTCGCGAATTGCACCACGGTTTGGATTCGAGCCTTCGCAAGTTATATCTTTAATCAAAAAGTTTATTAAAGGTGTAGTGGAATCAGTGCCAATAAGAAGATTTAATGGTGAATATTGAGTAGTCCTATGTTTAGTGACGTTTAAAACCAATTGCAGTTTCCATAATATTTTGGACCAATCATTTTCGTTATGATTTACTTAAACTCTTATCATGTTTAAAACTGTACAACAATAACGTTCCACTTGTCCGTTTTCCTGATGCATTTCAGGGGTAATAAAATGCACTTCTATTCCATAATTAGAGATCCAATTAATAAACTCATGGTTATCGAACATACGACTTCTATCGCACACTAGTCTTTTAAAAGTGCCAAACAGTGAGATTATTTGAGTCATTACACGTTTCAACTCGCTACAATATTGTCTTGGTAAGGCATAAAGTATACAATACTTAGTACACGCTTCAACGACGATAAGTACATTTTTATGACCATTACTTTCTCTCAGTGGTCCGAGTACATCCGCGTGAATTGTATCAAATGGTACCGGAGCCTTTTCCCAAGACGAAAAGGTTGCAAAGGTGCGCATGGAACTTGCTTATGTGAACTATACACTACGCAGTGCGTGACGTATTTCCTTACAAATTGTCTAAGACCGGGGAACCAAAAGTGTCGCAGGATCAGATCGGTAGTTTTGTCTACACCGATGTGTTCATGCTCGTCATGGAAAACGCGTAATAAACTTAAGCGAAATGCCTTAGGTACATAACATAAGAATCGTGCTTGCTCACCCGTGACGTCATACTTATAGTACAAGAGGTCATCACGTTTTATGTAACGCGTGTTATCTAATTTACCGTTATCTAGTTTTTCAAGTAACGTTAAATGTTTCTTCGTCACCTGCCTGTGCCACTTGAGCCCATTTTTTTGGTTTTTGAACAACATTAATAATATTGACCGGATTCCTACTCAAATAGTCTACGTGCGGCATTAGTGCGCCTTTACGGTATTCTAGCGAGAAATCAAAATCCTGCATATACACCCACCACCTTGCAACTCTGGGTTGGAGATCCTTCTTACGTTATGTCATTTTTAATGCATTACAATCTGTAATTATTTTAAAAGATTTACCAATTAAATATTGCTTAAAATGTTGTAATGATTTTACGACCGCGAGGTTCTCCAGCTCATAGCTGTGATATTTTGATTCCGCACCAGCGGTCAACTTGCTAAAATAAGCAACTACCCGCCTACGGCCGTCTTTGTGTACTTGCATAAGGATTCTGCCGTATCCAATAGAACTGGCATCTGTATGCAGCTCAGTTGTCAATTCAGTATCGAATATAGCTAAAATTGGTTCATTGGTTAAATAAGAAAAAATGTCTTGACGTGCATTTTCGTGTTCATTACTCTAATTAAAGATTACGCCTTTTCTAGTCAGGGTGGCGATTTGTGCAGTCTTAATCGCGTAATTAGGAATGTATCTTCGGAAGTAACCTGCGAGGCCAAGAAATTGGCGGACCTGTTTGACATTACTCGGTCGCGGTGATTTAACCAATGCATCAATTTTATAATTGCTTGGTCTAACCTGACCATCTTTTATAACCCTACCCTACCTAAGTATTCTATTTCGTCAGTGAGAAAAGTACATTTCTTTAGATTAATAGAAAAACCGGACGAGATTGATGAAAACCTCGTTTTATTAGATTCGGTTATAAAAACGCTAACTGAAGCACAGTTAGCGTTTTTATAACCGAATCTAATAAAACGAGGTTTTCATCAATCTCGTCCGTCAGTATTAACACGTCATCAATGTAGACCATGACCTTTCCAGCATCAATGAAGGATTTAAGCGTTTTAGAGATAGTTTTCTGATAGAATATCGGCGCGTTTGCTAAACCGTAAGGTACCTTACATTATTCATACTGGGCTTCTGGTGTAACGAATGCGGTCTTATGAATGGACTCTTCAGCAACTCTAAGTTGATGGAAGCCGGAAACCATGTCTAGAGAGCTAAACCAGCGAGCATTACCTAACCTATCTATATAGTCGTAGGTTGAACTACTTAACATATTTTCCATACAAATTTCGGGGGGCTATTACTCCACTGTTTGACTTGGTACATCTAAAGTTAAACATGATATCGTTTTGTCTCATTATTAACTGTGTCTGTGCTGAAACAGAATAGTAAAATAAAAAGCCATTCAAAAGTTACTGAGCTACCAAAGATTTGTTTTTATTGCCAATTTTAACGCAACTTTGGGCGTAAATTAGTAATAAAAGAAGTGTCAAATTTCCAAAACAAAGTCCGTACCGGCACAGCACAATTATTGAAGAATTCAATACATTTCATTTGTAAATGATTTATGCAGTGGTTTTTTCATAAAATTCGATTTCCCAAAGGCCGTTTCGTATTTTGTTACGCGCGCCTTTTACTATGAATTTTCGTTCATCTCACTGAATAATGTTCCCCCGGTGCGGTGCGGGGGAGGATGACGTTCACGCACACATGAACAATATGTCAAACGCTATCGCGTTTGACATGTCCTTTGTTCGATAGAAGAACAAGAACTATATTTCTGTCCTTTTCATTTCATGCATGACGTCAGTGACGTGTCATTTGTTTTTCGCTGAAGTTGAAGGGCCTGTGCATTTTTATTGTGCTCCTATAATGTGTGCGTTTCGATGGCGCAACCACGGCGTTTTTTTTTTTTTAAATCTAGGGCTAGATTTTGTACAAATTTGAATTTAAAATTGAATTAATTAATTTCAATTTTAAATTTCACATTCAGAACGTTTTGAAGGTTATAAGCGATACCGTACTACAGCTCCTGAAATATAAACCTAGGATTTTTTTCCGTGGCCACGCGGTTCTCCGCGTTTCGATGGCGTAGCCATGTTCAAACCCTTATAACTTTTTAACCGTAACTTTGACAAATTTAAGGTTTTGGGAAATTTTAACCAAATTTAATTTATTTAGAAACTTTATATACATAAAACCTGCACTATATGATACTTTTCTTCTGATCTGTCACTTCTCTGTCTTGTGTTGACTAAATTTATATTGAATGATGAAAAATTTTAATTTAATTTAATTAGTGTACAACAACCACTAAATTGGTGACTCCGACGTGATACGCCTTGAAAAGGAAATCCTAAATTTTATCAGGCCAAGAAAATCCACAGTACCGCGATGACAATATAAAGCAGTCGTCTGCCGACCAACGTCCAGGCTCTGGTGGCTTTACAGCCATTTATTTCTCTAGAGGGATTAGCAGACCTGGCGGAAAGCGTCCAGGACATCGTGACCCCAGGCCAACAATAACGAATAATATAGTAAAACAATATTATTGTTGCCACTAATCTCGCGAATTGTGTAATGACGTTATAAGTTGATAAGTAAAAGTTTTAAAGATAAGTTTTATTTTATTCTTTTTAGCGCATTTAAATAAAAGGTAAGACGAAAGTAATAAAAGAAAAAGTTATTTGTAAAGATATTATATTGTTGGCGAGTGTTGAGCGGCGTCGAATAGCATTATGTGTGCATGGTGTGACTTCGTTTTTGTTCGGAACGGTTCGGAACGCTGTGTGTGTGCGTACGAATTAGACGTGCGTGAAGACTAGCGCCTAACTGCTAGGGTTGCTAACTCAGTTGATCAGAAAACCGGGAGGTGAAAAAAAAAGTGCATAAAAATATTTTATTTAAAGTTGTATTTTTTTACATTGCGAGCAGCTTGTAATACCTTTTGATTAGAAACTTGAAATTTGTGCACACCTGTATCTCAGATTTCACGTGCGTCTCATTAAGCCGATTTCGACTTTTCGACCACAGTTCGTTTACTACGCTGAAAACACGTTCAGCGGCGGCGTTTGAGATGGGGATCGATAGAGCGAAGGTAACAAGTTTTTTTAATTCGTTGCCAGACTCATCCTTACATTTTTCAAAAAAATTAACCCAACGCAAGTCTACCCTCTTGGTTTTGCTTGCCACTACGTCACGATCTTCTCGCAGTAAACAATAACCGTCATACAATTTATCCTCATTTAATGGCACATTCAGAGAAGCACCCAGATCTTTCAATTTATTCCAGTGAATTTTTTCGTCCATTGTCAAGATGTTCATTTTCTTGTAAATAGAGTCATCAAATTCGTACCACTTAACCAAATAAGTCAAACATCGCTCCAAATATTTGTCTGCCTCTTCTTTAAAAGTGTTTTGATCACTCTCTGTCAACTTCCTTAGACATTGCTTCGCTGGCTGTCCGTAGAACTTATCATTCTTTCTGTTAGTTATTTTACTTTGTAATTCAGTCATAATTAATTGTGTGTAGTTCAGTGCATGTAATATGGTCACTTTCCAGTTTTTGTATAGCAGTATCAAAAATTTGCATAACATTGTGAATAAAATAGCAATAGCATAATGGAAGACAGTTCTCATCTTGAATGGCATCCAAACTATTGCTGCACATTCATCTTCGCCTTCATTTACAAAATAATTATTCTCTCAAGGCAGGCCAATCCAAAAGAAGTCTGTCTAAAGCTGGTAGCAATGATAGCCATTGTGTTGGCACATTGCGAAGAATAGATTTGTACTCCAAAAGAGAGAAATCGAAGAATTCCTTAAGCTTTGCAGTTCGCTTGGCAAACGCAGAAAATTCGCTGTAAACTTTCAATACTAAAGATTCTACATCAAACTGTAAAGTTTTTAATGCATATTTGTTATAATTGTGTAAAATGTGACACTTACAATTCGCTTTCAAAATATTAGAATTCTCATTTTTAAGTTTTTGAAAAACTGAGTTATGAATTCCATAGTTGACTGAAGCATTATCTGCGGATAGGGAAGATACTGATGCCCAGGATAAGCCATTTTCCTGTAGAACTTTACAGAGCTGTGTTTTAATAGCTTCACTAGTTTCAGCAGGGTCTTCATAAAAGTCTAGTAAACCTTGATTCAAACCATCTTTAAGCGAAAACCATTGCACAGTTACTGGAAACATTTTTAAATTTCCTTTGATAAAATCTGTGCCAATAGAAAAATATGTCGAATCATGCAGTTCAGATAGCAGTATTTCTTGCGACAGCGGGGCTAGAACATTTTCACAAATAGTTGTAGCTTTAGTTCGACCACACGCTATTTTTTTTGCAACTTCTGAATCAGGAAATAAACTTCGAAACAACTTATTATTACAGTCTTGACTTGAGTAGCTGTGATGGTGTATAGCTCCATGATATACAGATGTGATTTCTGCGGCAGTTATAAGATCTTCTTCTTGTGAATGCTTTTGCACAAAAAAACCGGAAACGGATGGTGTTGAAGACTTATTTTTTAGAAATAACTTATGTTTCTTACCTTCCGAATGCACAATCAGAGCTCTTTTGCCTTCGTATTACATACATTCAGCGGAAAATTCATCTCGCTTTTTAAGCCAAGAACTAAACAGAGGATCGTTCAACCAGTTTACATCAAAGCTCGTATGATATTTAACTTTTGTCTTCTTCGGCGGTGTCTGCACCGTTGAGCCTTCCAAATCCGACATTAGGTACACTTTATTTAGAATAAAACAAGAAAGAACAAAAACAATACTCGCATTCCCGTACCTACAATGTTTACAAACACAAAATACGTCCAGGATTGTAATAATAATAATAATAATAATTTATTCAGTTTGCATGACAAGGTACAATATTAAAAGCTAGAAACAAACAATGATCCTTAAGCACTAGATTTTACAAATTCCCTGGACTCCACACTAGGATACCCTGTGTCGTGGGGTCCAGTCTCTTCCCAAGTAAAGGTAACATGATAGCTTTAACTGAACTACTTAATTACAAAGGAAATAAAAGATAGGTAAATTAAGATAAATAAAAAAAAAAAAAATAATAATAACTAAAAACTATTATAACAATATTTTTAAATCGATAAATTTGAGGACAAGAGTTTTGATGTTTTTGGAAGTTGTGTGTGTGTGTGCGTGTGAGTGGGTGAGGTGTGGTAGGTGTTAGGATATGTATGGCGTGTATGAGTGGGTGTGGTGTGTATGGTGGGTGAGTACGTGCATGGTTGTGTTTCTCTATATTTTTTGTTACAATTTTACGACTGTATATACAAAAGGTGTTCTGTTTGGTCATAGTTTTTGGGATGCAGCCATTTAAATATAACATTTTTACAAGAGCCGTACGTTAGGGTGAGTATAGTTTTATTATAAGCGTACAATTTGGAATAGAGGTAGGGGCCAAGAAATGCAAAAGATCTGCGTGCAAAACATGAGTGTACTCTTAGTCGATACCATTTTAATGTTCTGGATGAGTGAATGGCCAACTCTCTAGCAGACCTATGGAAACGCAGCAATGTGGAAACGACAAACAACTGCCTCACACGAAGTACGCTACACTCTGAGTACAAAGCATCAGTAGAGTAGCGCCATGCTTTTTTGTAAGCTATTGTAGCTGTTTATTACGCAACTAAAGAAAGTGCGGGCTGCGTCGGCGGCGTCGCGGGTAGAGAGGGGGCCCGGGCGGGGCGGGCGAAGCGAACGACAGCGCCGCGCGCGCTACTACACGATCCCCGCGGCCGTCCCGCCCGCGCCACTGCTAGTTGCGGCAGTGGCCCACTGTCCGCCAGCAAGCCAATAATCCGGGAGATTTTAGCTGCGTTCCTGGAGCCGGGAGATTTTAAAATCTAATGTCTGTTTTCCGGGAGAATCCCGGAATTCCGGGAGAGTTGGCAACCCTACTAACTGCTCATCACTGATACTATCTCTGTCAGGCACGATGCCAGGTGAGACAGCGTGCTTTTTGGCTACGCCCACCAATGAGTTCGAGCTCGTGACTTGTGTCACCTTAAGGGGAGTGGATTTCTAGTTTTGACAGTTATTCGATTTAGTGCACGGTAGTCCACGACCATTCGATCAGAACCATCCTTCTTTTTTACTAGTAGGATCGGACTAGCGTACTCTAAATCGGACTCGCGAATAATTCCTTTATCGAGCAAATCCTTTACTATAGTGCGTACTTTTAATTTTTCGTCATGCTATAATTTGTAGGGTCTGTAATACACGGGCACATCAGTTGTTAGCTTGATATGCATCTCACTATCTTTCACTGTTGTGGTCGCGGTACCACTTAAAAAGAATTTAGAATACTTAGTGAGGATCTCTAGTAACCGTTCCTTATCATTTCCAGATACTGGCGTATTAACTTGATCGGACAAAGAAATCGTGTTAACTTGCATAACATTGTTTACGGTCACTTCACTACGAACTATACGTTAATCACCGGTCCTAACATAGGTTACAGGTATTAGGTATACCTTTCCTATTCAGTACGTCTGTACCGATAATGACGGTTACATTCAAATTATCACCATCTACAACGCAAAAATCGATTTCTATTGTGATATCGCAGAACTCAACGGGTAATGTTACAAATGATTCCGATCTAATTTACGTACCACCCAAGCCGCGTAATAATTGATTATATAGGCTTTAATTGGCACGGGAAATGTTTAACAACATTTTTCGACATTAAGGAAACACATGAACCACTATCAATTAGTACAGTCGAACAAGCTATTTGGTTCACATTTTACAATGTAATTTGTGGGATAAATTGTAAACCAAATAGCTTGTTTGACCGTACGTCTAACGGTATTCCCATTATGATAGCAGTAATCACATCACGATTTTTATAGCTACCCGTAATTTCGCGACAAAAGTTGACACCATTATTATTTCGAGATTTTGCGCGTTCCTTAGCAAAACAAGTATCCTCGGACCTACTTTTTTGCAGAATGTACACTTCAACGGATCGCCACGAGATGTCGTAGGTAACGCCATTGCTTTTTCGTTAATATTACTCGAGGTTGTATTTGACCGTTTGTTACAATTAACACTCGTATGACCACATTGCTTGCACTGGAAACATTTTATTGATTTTAAATCTTTAGAATCGTATTGACGTTTGCGATTTGAGTTACTACTGTTGGAGGACTTATCGGATCGATTAGAATTGGAATACACTTTCATAATATTGCTGTTAGAAGGTTTAAAAAAGCTCGATAAAAACTCCACTATAGAATCAGGTGATAATTTAGTGTTGGTAGCCATAGCGCGAATTTGTGGATCGGAAATTCCACGAATAATAATAGCAGTGAGCAGCTCGCCACTTAGACCTTTAATTATGCGTAACTTTAAAAGCGATTTACGAGCGTACTCGGCGTATGTAGAGTATTTATCGGACTCTTTCCGCATTACATCATAAAGAATGTTCGCGACATCGACAGAACGTGGAACGCTTTTAGCTTCAACTTGAAAGTGGACCACGTGCGAATATTGCTTGTCCATTGGCTAAGCCAGGTGCGAGATTCGCCCTTGAGACAATGTCCGACGCGAGCAAGGCATTCTCTGTCGTCCCAACAGTTTGAATCTCTCTACTTCGTCGCACCACGTGTCGAAGTCATGAACACTCGGATCAAAATCAGAGACAAAATATCGGTTGGATCTGACCCGAGCACAGATGATGGCGGTCAAAAGACGCTCTGCAGCGTTCGTCACCACGTCTTCAGACTGTGTTGATCCCATGTTGCTAGTGTGTGGAGTTGGCGGCGTCGTCCCCATTTGCGCGGACACGAGTTCGCAAAGCGGTATAGGCGCCCCAAGCTCTGTTGCCGATGGTGTCGTGTTGGGCAGCTCAGTGGCGTGGCTATTGCCAACGCTGGTCGTTGCAATGGCTTGCGTCTCCACAGACGCACGGGGCTGGTCCTCCAACACGCGCAGCCTCCTCAGGATCTCTTCCATCGGATTGGGCGAAGGAGTTCGCCCACGGCGTTTTTGTTTGCTGCGTTTATCGTTGGCAGGCATCGTGCATACAAAAACTCCGCCCGAATATTAAATAACCAAACCACGTGGAGGTGAAGGAAATACCAAGTTTCCCTTTATAAAACCAGAAATGTAGGCCGTTCAGCGGCTTTTCAGCCTTCGAATCCTACTTCTGATTTTACAAATAGAAACACAAAATGATTTTTTAAAAAGGCGGCCAAACAAATTATAATTTAAATAAAAAATTGGCGAACACAATGAAAAATTTAAAATAACGACAATCGCTTGTAGTTCGGGCAGAACATCTCTCTCACTCTGTGACGACCGATGAGCAAATGGACGAGTGCCTTTTTTTTTTTTGTTTTTTTTTTTTTTTTAGGAGGGACCACTCGCAGTTGCAACGCGCTAAGGTTGCTTTACTGCTTAACCGGACAATCCTGTGGTGGCCAAAAATTACTTTAAGGCCCCCAGCCAGGGCTTACAAACTAAGGATTTAAATTAAATGAATGGGGTGGGGTTCGGGCCTCGGCTTAGTGCGTCATTGATAAGAGGGCAGCAAGGGACAACAGGCTGGGTCGGATCATGGACGAGTGCCGCTAGCCACCTTCCTTTTATAGCCAGTCGCGGTGTTGCTATTCTTGATTTAATTTTTCTTCTAAAATACTGAATATATTTGGGAATAAACATGATTAATATTTAAGTACGTTATAGTGGACATACACTACACACCATTTTGCATTTACAATATCTATTCGAATTAATTTATTAAGTACTTATAAATGTTAGGTTTTCGCAATTACTTCTTAATAATAAAAAACCAACCTGACAATTTAATAAAAATAAATAATACGTAATAATACGTTTATACTGTGACACTTCGTGCACACTGCATGCGCACGGCTCGATTCGCGTGAAGGGCGTTAAATACCTACTACTAATACCTACTCACTAAAACCCATCCATATTTCTTCATCGCCCTTTGTGTTCCGGGGCCACTATATCTCTTTCGAACAGTCCTACAACCCCGGCAGGCATCGGTCCTTATGTCCCCCCCCACCTTTTGCTGACTCTCTTTGAGGCGCGCGTGGAACACGAACGCGCCGTCGACACGGCCTGTCGTCATGAGACGGACGGACGGCGAGCTAGCCCATAGCCCACCGTCCACAGGCCCGCGCCTACGGTGGCCGGGAGCCCCGTGGTAGCCCCCGACGCCCGGGGCATCTCCCGCGGCGGCCGGGACGCTGTGAGGTTCTCTCCCTCTCACTTTCCGCCACCTCCTTCTCTAGCATTACTGCTTCGCAGAAGGAGGTGACGGCGTCCCATTCCGTCTCGCTCCGGACCATGGCCTGCACAAGGGCCGGTCGCGAGAGGTCGCCGCGGCGTACCTGGCCTAAAGTAGTGTTTTTTAAATGGTAGGTTTATTTATTTAACAGTTTAAGTATGTAATGTACACCAAGTACGGTAAAGAAGAAAGGAACAGAAAAATAGGTACTACAAAGGTGATGCCTTATTTCTAAAGAAATATCTTCCAGCATACCTACCTGCGCGAAAACACACACAAAACACCCACACAATATGTAAACATAATATTTAGAGAGTATAATGTATGAAATATAGTAGGTCGGGTACTTAGATACCTACCTACTCTATCTACCTACCCTACTTACCTACCCTAACATGGGTTGGTCCCGTAGAAGTTTTGATCTCTTTGAAATAGGATCGATTGGCACCAAAAAAATGTTCTGTGTAAAATGGCCATTTTCTTGCTAACTGTACACCTAAATTTTTTTGAAAATCTGTAATGGTGATCCAAATTTCACGTTAAAATATGGATCGTCTCCTAAAACCATTTTCGTGTAGCTGCAACGGTTAAGATAGTTCCCCTCACTGCCCCGCTGAACTAGTTGAACGTATCTACCTATTCATACACGAAATCTCATAGGGGGGTCATTGTACTCATCATTATAGTGATAGTTAAAGTAGTTCATAATGATGAGTACAATGACCCCTTATGAGATTATGAGGTACCCGTAGGCACGGGTGGCAAGCCTATCTGCAAATCTTGAATAGGACAGGTGAGCGTAGAGCTCATTAGTATGAACACCGCAATAGTGGGACTATTGCGGTGTACCATCTAAGCTTTCACTGTGGAGTCAGGGACTGCTCTGAAAAGTTTCCTAGTTTAGTTTATGTAAGTATGTAGTAACATCTACACCGGCCGCAGTTCGGGCTCAACCTCAAGGGAACCGGTAATCTTCCTCATGTCGGGAAACACTCGTGGCTTACCTTACGCTTAGCGGCCGCATAATGCAATGTTATGAAAAGTCTTTAAAAGTAATTTATAAACTGATTGTTGTGTTTCCCTAAGTCAGAAGAAGTCAAATTGAAATGTTACTAGATGTGGCTAACTAAATATCCTTATGTACCTATTTCATATAATGCGATATCCGCCAGCAATCAAGAGCAGTTCCAAGAGCATACATAACAGCTCAATAGAGGTCAACGTAACCTATGGTAATGAGGGATTTTCTTTTTAGCTCTTCCCTAGTCGCTGGGTAGATGGCGCTGAACTTGGTACGTTACTGCAAGGAACTAAAAAACTGATATTAACAAAGCGCGAGAAAACTAGGTTTTATTCGGAAGCATAAGCAAACGAAAGTGTCAGTCAACGAGCGTTTGTGACTTGACGCAATGTTTTTTTTCCAAGCGTTGTCGTTTGGCACCAAGTAACGAACTCAGTTCAGCGCCATCGAGAGAGTTCTTGGAAACAATTTTTATTTCAATCCCTCAAAAGAAACCCTCTCATTCTCAACGATGATGTGGCCCGCCCAACCCTGGCCGGTGACAAACTGCCTCCTAAACAAAATCGTACTGTCTAACGAAGGGACGAGGCATGATGACCTGCGGTCTCTTGTTGTTATACGGTAACAGTGTTGACTGACACTTCTAGTAAGTCGCAGTACTCGTCGCATACCGTGAGCATGCTGACCGCCGAGCACGCTGTTTGTGTATGCGTTAGTATGCCGAGCACTCGCGACGATCTGGAGACAATGATCGCGCATGCGCGGCACGTACTCCAATGATCTCGTGAAATTACCACAGCGCAACTTACTTTTTGATGGTACATTGAATATGCGTTTACCTGTTTCCTTATAATATGTTATCGTATTATTCGTTTTTAGGGTTCCATACTCAAAGGGTAATTAAAACGGGACCCTATTACTAAGACTCCACTGTCCGTCCGTCTGTCAGTCACCAGGCTGTATCTCATGAACCGTGACAGCTAGACAGTTGTTTCACAGATGATGTATTTCTGTTGCCGCTTTAATAACAAAATAATAAAAATAAATTAAAAATTAAGGAAGACTATGGTGCAGGTGGTACGGAAGTCGGAATCCTTCATGCGCGAGTCCGACTCGCACTTGGCCGGTTTTTACTTTGTTAATTTTACTTATTTTAGATTGTTCTATTTTGTGTCTTCTAGCATCGTATTGGACGAGTCCGTAATGATGTTATAATTGGAGTTAAATCAATAAATAAGTAAATCATGTTAGATCTGTGATGTTCGTGTATGTTGATAAGAGTTGCACTGACCGATACTAACAGGGAAGTAGGCGTCACATGTAAACGCGGCAGAGCTGTTCAAACTCACCAGACTCTGCAACGACCTCGTGTCTCCTTGACAAAGTCCAAGTCGACGGCGGGTGGCATTCTGACCTATAGCACTGCAGCCATGGGTCACCCGTCATATCCGACAGCCTGAATGCATTCATATTGACTACATTATTACATACTAGTAGTAATCTAATAGTGGCTTGTCACGTGGTTGCATGTTGCAGTCATCATTTTAGTAGGGGTTTGATTCAAAGCACGTTATAGTACATTTAATACATTTTGATACAAGTGGAGAAAATTTAATGCATTCGAGGCGGAATCAACACACGAGCCGTAGGCGAGAGTGTTATTGAGCCGAGAACTGCAATAACAAATGTCCACGTGTATCTAATGACGTTTTTCAATACACTTTTGAAGAAATAAAATAAATGAATGAAAATAATTTTTGTCTTGCATTATTAAGGTGAATGCTCCAACCAGCCCGCTAAATTAAAATTTACTTACGTTTTTTGCAATTTGCAGGCCAGTGATAAAGTGTATGTCGATTAAAATATTATTCGCGGCTGTATAAATAGAGAATTATATAATCATCAAAATCATCAATACAACGCTCCAAGTTTTTATAGGTGTAGGAACCAAAAAAAACCAGCCAAGTGAGTAGTTAGTCTGGCTGCTGTGGCATAGGTGCTCCCACATTCGAAGCACACATGTCAGGCGCAGGTGAGGGTGACACCGAACTGTCTCTGCAGCCACTCCTTCATACGAACATTCATTTATCTAGTTGACTCCCGCGGGTAGAAGAAGGCATGTGCCTAAGAGCGGGAAGCTTTTAGGCTGATAACACTATACCTACTAAGACCTCGTGCCCACTTGTCAGGTGTCGGATCCGTTTATTAATCGGAGGTTCCAGTGGCAGAGCATTTTATATGAAGCTATTCACACTTGTCGGAAACCGATTTTGTGTCGGCGCCGACAACAAATGTCGGGTGTTTTGTCAGCCCTCTACTAATCGTGTGGGATCTCGAGTAAGAGTGGCGCTGTTCATAATTATTTGTGATGTCGGGGACTCGGGGGCTCGGGGCCGACAACCCAACATTTTGGTTGTTTATGCTCACTGATATTTGAGCCAGTAGATCATTAATTGCAAAACGTAATTTCGTCACTTCTAATTCTGTTATTAAGTTTTGAAATGTTCCTAAACTAAATCTTTCCCTCAGGATTGGGTGCAATATTGTCTTTCCTTGGCTGTGTTTATTCGTTTTCTTCTTAAATAATAAAATATCACATCAAGAACTTAGTCGTCGTCCATCGTGCACAGTCGCCTCGCGTAGAGTGCTGAAAATTGGCACCAGATTTAACCGTGGCCGACAACCGATTTGAACAAAGGCGCCGAAATACGATTAATATACAGATCCGACACCCGACAACTGAGAACGAGATGAAAGTGCTATTCCTACTTATTAACTGGTGAATTTTAATAAATGGTAGCTTCCTTGTATCACAGTAACAATGCATTTGAGTAAATTCGCTGAGTTCGTATGAGGAGCTCCGCTGCTGCTGAAGCGCCGGTCTTCGCTGCCGGCGCTGCTGGTGGCTGCGAGCTGCGTGCGACACATTCGTGAGGAGAACACGGTTACAGGGCGCTTGTTAACTTCCGCGCATGGTGCCGTCGCGTCCTGAGCACAGAGGGTCATATTCAGCGCTAGACTTTGTCGTCACTAAATTATTACGTTCGTTATCATTCATGAATGCACACAGGATCACACCATGCGGTGATGCGGTACATGTCTGCTATCACTTTACATGTTTTTTTTTATTATTTTAACAGCAGAAAATAAACATATCGTCGGGTGGCGTTCATTGACAAATAATTATTGACAGTTTGAACGCGAATGCGTTTCGTCCGTGCAGCGCCTGCGGGTACGTTCTAGACTTTTATTCACAGTTAATATAAAAAAGCGCGACAGTAAATTAGGGATAAAAATGTAATATTTTTCGTACTATATTAATTTTCTATAAACTATTGACTGAAATATAGTACGATAAGTACTACCTATATATTATAGTACGGGCAAACCATTGTCTGCTTACTTACCAGTTCCGTAGGTATCAGTAATTCAGCTAGAAGTCTCTAATTGTGCACAACTACTACTACTACTGCTCGCTACAGTTACCTATCTGTATTAGGTACCTAACTACAAACAATAATGGCATTTAATGGTTTTTGACACACACTACTTAGTTCGTGGCGACCGGCTCCCACGGTGGCAAGTCAAGATTCAGAGTACATTCTACATTAGTGTCTTTAAACTGGTCGATCTCATAATCATAAAAGTTGAAAGTGTGTGTCCTGTCCTTTCCTGTTGTCGCTGTGTAGAACAGCTAATTCCCTAATTTCTTCATCATCCCTTCGGATTTCGTAACGTAAGATTAACATTCGTAAAGTTTTCTGTGCGTAAAGAAGTAGGCATGAACTCTTAAGATTAAGTAGCTCCACGGTATGTCGCTTGCGACCTTTCTGTCGGCATGGCAGCGCATCTCCACGTGCTTTATTAGCTCGCGTGTCCTCTGAACGCGCACAGTACGCTTGCCCCCGCCCCAGCGAGATCGCGCTCATTTTATTAGAGTTTGGAAAATCTAGACTGCGCAAACGCATGTCACCGTATCGCACAAATCGCGATTCATTCTTTCGCATTACTCGAGTTAACCTTCGTGGTGTCTATGATTGCCAACTCCTTCTCATTACAAACGGTATCATAGCGGAGTAATTGTGTGTGCAAGTGGACAGAGTTGTGTGCGACATGACGGTGAAGGCGGCAGCGGCAGCGAGCGCGGGCGCAAGTCGCGTGCGCGCCTATGTGCACCAGATCCTTATAGTCGTACTGAGTAAGTAAAGCCTCCTCTTCATTAATCTTATTTAATAGGCTAATAAAACATGGGCACTGTTTCAAACAAAAGGCCCCATTAGAGCCATTAGATGAAGTCGTATCGACCCAGGTTGCACAAGGGTTCAGATGGCCTCTAGAGTAGACCCGGAGCTCTCCTTCCATTGTGCTGCTGGCCTGGAATGGTTTTACTGAGGTACGGCACATTCAGAGGGCCAAGCTGGCCCGGCGCAAGGGCGTAGCTAGGATTTTATTAAGGGGGCAGGAGAGGGGGGGGGGGCAGGCGTAGACAAACCGAAAATATATTTATCTCAGGTAAATGCTGCATGAGCAATAGGACAGGTTACGTTAAAAATGAAAAACAAAATATCCATCAGCGAATTTATTTTACAAAAAAGTAGTCGACGAGGCTCTTCACAAAACCGTTTTAGCACCTCAGAATCAATTGTATCCTTAGTTTTTAGGGTTCCGTTCCGTTCCAGATCACTTTCTTGTCCGTCTGTCTGTCTGTCCGTCTGTCCGTCCTTCTGTCACCACCGATTTTCTCAGGAACGGGTTGACCTAGCATATTGAAATTTATACCAGATAATGAGGTTTGTATTCCCTATTAGGTGTATGTAAATCAAGGTCCTGAGTCAACATAATAAAACGATATGGATAGGTTTAGATTTTCGCGAAAACTTGTACTTAAAGTACCAAAATTTAACTTAATTTCCAACTTTTTTAATTTTTGGAATTTTCCCTTTACTTGTGGTGTAAGATCTTGCTTTTAACCAAAATTGACAGTTCTAGGTTAATCGGAAGTACCCTATAGGGTAGGTTTTGGGTCGAAAACCACAACGGTAGTACCAGAATCACGAAATTTGGTGAGAAGCAATGTCTTACAGCACATTTATAGGAAAAAATCTGAAAACCGTGAATTTGTAGTTTGATAACAAAAAAAAGGGATTTTACTATTACAAACTTATTATTTGCGGTTGGTGCAATAGCCGTTTCATGGGATCGAACAGCAAAGTTAAGTTTGTCCTTTAAAAAGTTTGTACTTGTCGGCGGCGGGCACCTTACAAGGTTTCACCCGAAAACAAAAGTAAAGGCAGTCAGTATCGCTTGAAAGGTTTATGTGCTTCTTAAAAGTATTGCACGCGTGATATAGTTAACTGCAGTCAGTTGGCTCGAGACACGAGCGGGCGAATCACGATCCTCGACTGCTTCAGGAAATATAGTGGGCAAACATTTATTGTCACAAGTAGGTACTATGTCCCGGCATTATGTTGTTCATAACATAACATGCTCACGCCTATTTCCCCGAAGGGTAGGTAGTCTTTTAGCATTACCATACACTTGACACATTTTCCTCAGGTCTATTCGGTGCAAAAATTAGAAATACCCAAAGGAAAAACACTTATTGTGCCGCTGTTGTTTGAAATCTATATAAAATCTCAGTGCAATCTTTTTTTCTTTTATTGCCCACTCCTGCGCAAAGGCCTACCGCTATTCCTTCCACTTTTCCTGATGTTGCGCCTCTTCTCATCAATTAACGAGAAAGCCATCCAAGGCGTCCCGCCATCTTCTCCATGGTTTGCCGCGACCCCGTCTAGGTGTCTCAGGGCTCGAGTTTTGTGATATGCAGCTTTGCGCAAAATATGCGGCAGATATGGCCTGCCCAGTCCATTTAGTTTGGGATTAGATATTTACATTATGGTCGCGTAAGACTTCATGGTGTTCACGTATGAGATGTAGGTACATCTTATTAAGTGCTTCCCATACCAACACCAACCGGAAGGTCATCCGCACTGTTGCTGACATTGCTAGGTAAACAGATGACAATTTTGCAAAACTCAGCAAATAGCCGACAAGCTCGAGCGCCAGCACACATACAGAGTGCACCGGCAGGGTTGCGTACTCCGTACACCATTAGTGTGCCAATGTCTGTGTGCAATGTACGCCGTGTTGCTTCACTACCCTTGTTCTTGTACGTACGAAGCTGCTCACCTTCCTCTGGTCAACCAGCGAGACGTCGCGTCGTCTGTCAATAAGAGCAGCGCGTGGGTATCGTACCTACACACCGCTCGCTAGCACGGAGAGACCGCGCCAGGTACTCATAGTGGTCAGTTTAACACTTAAGCGATTGTTCGTACCGTTTCGATGCTATCACAGTTGGAAGAGGTCGTGATAGTTTCGCCTGGTGGACGATACGGCACGGGTTGTGATCATCATCTATCCTGATATCCTAACCTGCCTATCTGATCTCCTTAATAAGTAATACGATATCCTTTGGTAAGATTGGTTGTTAGACTGTCGGGCTTTTGACTAGTCGTAACGCATCCGTTACGACTAGTCAAAAGCCCGAGAAGCCATCGCAAAGAACTAAAGATGAGTGCCGGGACCAGCCGGGACCAACGCGGCAACGGTTTAACGTGCTTTCCGAGACACGGAGGGCATCGGTATGTAAGGATGTTTACCCATCCACTATTTGGAACCTGTCGTACAAGTATTCGATAAAAAATTGATAATCGACGAAATGTCTTAGTGTCTTATGTGTAGACTTGGGAATAAAAGGGTGAGAGTGGCACTTTGTTTGAGAACTGAGGTGTAACGTCGGTGCAAGGCAAAAATGTAGTGCATTATAAATACCTATATCGAGTAATATTGTTCGATACTCTAGTTTTTTGATAATAGCTGCCTGGTGTTTGACTGGAGTGAGACTATTTTTATCCGACTTCCAAATGGAGGAAGTTTTTTTTGTTTTTAAGTGAAGCGATTTGGATGATTCTTTTTTTGTTTGGAAGAGTATTATTTCGTGATAGGACGGTTTAAATTTCGAAGATCTAATGCTGATCTTCGGAGATATACAATGGAACTCTTCAATAATAGACAGCAAGTCTGCCGTAATTGTTGTAATCTTTGGATATGTATTGTTTACACAATTCCATAACCTGACATTACGCTTTGAAGGGGTATTAATGCGTCCAATGCCGGTTATGCTTAAGTTCCATTTTATTGGGGATAAGCCTCTTACTAAAACATGTATTGTTAAAAATGTAAAATTAATGCACAGGAAAAATTTGTATAGGATATTACAACTAATAAAAAACCGGCCAAGTGCGAGTCGGACTCGCGCACGAAGGGTTCCGTACCATTATCTATACAACATTAGAAAAAATCACGTTTGTTGTATGGGAGCCCCCCTTAAATATTTATTTTATGTTTTTAGTATTTGTTGTTATAGCGGCAACAGAAATACATCATCTGTATGAAAATATCAACTGTCTAGCTATCACGGTTGATGAGATACAGCCTGGTGACAGACAGATGGACATACGGACAGACATTGGAGTCTCAGTAATATATTTTACTCTTTGGGTACGGAACCCTAACAAATCTTTGTTTTTTTTTTATGCATGTTTGCTGTCAGGAGCTATATTTAGCACAGTAATTGTTTACATACACCTCCGTTATCAGGAGTTATCGGCAGCTACAGGTACCCATTGGTAAAACCCAATGACCACAAGATTGTTAATGTGTATAACACAAATATTATTGATGCAGACTACGTGGGATATTTAATCAAAAGACTTGAAATTATTATAAAAAATGTTAAGAAAAACTTGATGAAGTACTAGTGTTGACTGTTGATCGACAAATTCAAAACATAATTTCCGCTCGTTAGTGGGTGGAAGGTTTGAATGGGACAGCCCGCGTCCGTTGTTTGTTGCTGGCCGCTGGCGGATCATTGATCACTAAACGTATTGTAGTTTTTGTTACTGTTTATTTTTACATCGAAGGTGCTGCCTGACACGTGCTCTGCCTATTATTACTCAGTTTTAACAATTTTGTTCAGGACCCTCTTTCTGTGACCGTGTTTCACTAGGTACTCTGTGGGCTTGTAGGCCCAGAGAACTAACAGGATACGGTTGTACCTGACTAACACTCAATCCTCTGGTTATTTTGAGTTTTTTTCGTATCTTTGCCACTCAGTATTTTTCTTCACATCATATCACCAATAACGAGTATTTTTTTATTTTTTCGGGAAAACAAACAATTACACATTAAGAATTACAAAAAGATAAGATACAAAAATGATACAAATGTGAAATCAACCACGTTCTCCACAGATACACAATGAGACAATTTGGTAAATTTTAAGATTAGCTTTGTAAACAATAAAAAAGATGAATAGTAAAGTAACAACAATACATAACATAAAGCTGCCAATAGTGCCGCAAAAGTGGAACAACAACAGTGTCATACTAATTTTCCAATATTTTTAGTAACATGACTCTAAACTTTCCTTGCGGTAAAGCAAACAGATCCAAATTACTGAAATTCTTATTAAAATTGCTCGTAAGGCGACGAAGAGGTGCACGCAAGCCGGCATTTGCACGACTGGTAGTAGTAGCGAATACAGGTCGTGCGCGCACCTCGCGTCCCTGGCATGTTCTGGGAACTATATAACACAACTTGTTACTAATATCTAAACAATCATACGAATTATTGCATAAGTCATATAAAAATGAAGTTTCAAGAAAAGTACGCCTTGAACTCAAAGAAAGATTGAAATAAGAGATTAAATTTTTTGATTTTTTGATTGAAATAAGAGAAAAAAAGAGATTAAATTTTTTAAGTAACTCACTGTAAGAGAGATAACAACTCTTTAAGCAACGATAATGCATAGACTTCAAAAACTTACGTTGTATGCTTTCTATACACTCAATGTATTTATTGTAGTTAGGGTTCCACACAGGCACTGCATATTCTAATTGAGACCTAACTAGTGATCGATACAGATATAGATATGTACTAGGGTGCTTAAATTCTGTGGCTGATCTCATCACCAAGCCGTACATGCGATAAGCATTATTAACAATTTTATTAACATGTGCATCTAAGTGTAGTTTATTGTCAAGTAGTATTCCCAGGTCGCGGATCAAACACTCCCTTGCCAGAGTTACACTGTGTATTGCATAGGGATATTTAAATATGTTTCGATTTTTGGTGAAGCTAATACAACAACATTTAGAGATACTAAGTTGGAGTTTGTTTTTAGTGCAGTAATCTGCAAGACGATTGAGGTCTTGTTGAAGTAGTTGACAGTCAAGCATTGTTTTGATGGGTCTAAAGACTTTAAGGACATCCGCGTAAAGCAAGAATTTAGAATTAAGAAAGCACATGTCAATATCATTAACAGATATAATAAATAACAAAGGACCAAGTATCGAGCCTTGAGGCACCCCTGATGAAACAGTTATGGATTTGGAATGGAAACCATTAACTACCACTTTTTGCGTTCTATTTGTAACATAGGAAGTGAACCAACGAAACAAGTCCCCACGAATACCGTTAAATGCTAATTTGCCCAGTAGTAATTTATGATCGTCGAGTATGTATGTTTTTAAGTGAATGGTAAAGTTTGAGCCACTTTATTTTGTTGCAGTCAACGTGCCGACGATATCGTTTGGCCTGGCGATAGGCTGGGTGTCACTTGCGAGCGGTGAGGGTGGCGCGGAGGGCGTGGGGGGCGGCCGGGAGGTGGACGAGGCGCAGGCGGTGGGCGCGGCCGCCACCACGTTCGTGGCGTCGCTGCTGGGCGTGCCGCTGTGCGCGCGCGCGCTCGCCGGCGGCAGGAAGCGCGCCGTGGTCGCCACCTCCGCCGCCTTCGTGGTAACTCGCGCTACATCACTGCTGTATTCAGTGATGGTGTGTGAGAAGCTAACGTGTGATGTGACTGTGCGCAGGCGTGCTGGGCGCTGAAGCTGTGCGGCGGCGGCTGGTGGGTGGTGGCAGCGCGCGCTTGCGCCGGCCTGGGCGGCGCCGGCGCCTGGTGCCTCGCTCCGCTGCTCGCCCGGGAGGTAGGCTCACGTGCTGACCGTTCGCGCTATGTTGTCAGAACCGAAGCCTGATGTTACGCATTTTGTCGTCAGATGTGCGAGGAGGGGGTGCGGGGCGCGGCGGTGTCGGCGCTGGTGCTGGCGCACAACCTCGGCTTCCTGCTCATGTACCTGGCCGCCGACGCGCAGGTGCCGCACAGGTAACATTGAGTTTATCTATGCGTGTACCTACTGTACGGCATGCAGTTAGTGGAATATACGTAATTCATTTTCATAAACAGGAAAATGTACAGGCTCAGGATCAATAGTTTCGCACCTTGATGGAAACGGAAAGATATTAACGGAACAGCAGCTCGGACAATGTGGGTATAGTCAACACGGTATAAACACCTCTGCCTAAACAGCATTGCGTGAAGTTATTGATACCTGCATTTACAGTTCAGATACGGCACGATCTTTTTATCAAGTGGGGTTATTTCAATTACCTTATCAAAGAGGTTGTCCGAGCTGTTCTGTTCTTATAATGACGGCAGGTTGTATTACATGACCTTGATGAGCGAGAGAGCGGAGTGACGCGGGTGTGGCACGTTGCAGGACGGTGCTGTGGAGCTGCCTGGCGCTGTCGGCGACGCACTGCGCGCTGTTTCTGTTCGTGCCGGAGTCGCCGCCCTTCCTCGCCGCGCAAGGCAAGCCCGACGTGAGTGCCGCTGCAATGGAAATGGAATTCTTGCAAGTCTCCTCACCACTCGCCCGTCTCCGCATAGGTGGAGACCGAGCCTAGACCGTGCTCGTTCTCGAAATAATTGTGACCCGCATGTACTGCAGGAGGCGCGTGCGGCGCTGGCGCGGCTGCGCGGCGCGGCGCGCGACGACCCCGCGCTGGACGCCGAGCTGCGCGCGCTGCCGCCACCCGACCAGCACGTGCAGTCGCCGCTCGCGCTGGCAAGAGACATGCGTGAGTGTAGCGGGGCAGGAGCTCACTTGTAATCCAGCCCCTTGTGCAATTCCACCTGTTCCTTGAGGGACCTGTCCGAAGTCACTACTGAAACTGTCTTCGTGGTAGAGTTCTGATCTAAACTTTTTTAGCTTTAAAATAGGAATCATCGATACGACAAAGAAAGAGTTATAAAATACACTGGCCTGCAAAACTAAGTACTACTTACACTTTTAAAATTTCAATTTATCTGCAATCAGCTATGCTATGAGCAGATGAGATGTCCGATGTGGCAGTTTGAGTGTGTCCTCCAGTGAGGTCATCTCCTCATCAGTAGACCATCGAACTGGATTATATGGTCAATATGTCTTTCCGCTTTAGCCGTTTTTTGTAGCTTCTAGTTGTTAGCTTAGCCGCCAATTTGTTGGGGAGTCTTTCCAGCTTCCCTTTGTATGTTTCTGTAGTGTTATGACTCTCTTCCTTGACCGTACTCATCCCCAGATGATGGTGTATTTCTGCGTTGGTGATTTACCATTGGACATTGCATAGGTTTCACAAGCGCTGCCCCAGAGTTGTATACCATACAGGTTTAAGAACACTCTTGTGTATGAGTAGTTTGTTGTCTACACTTAGTTTGCTGTTTCGGCCCAGGATCCAGGAGAGGCGAGTGTGTCAGAGTTTGAGTTCTTGCCTCTTAGTTTTGATATGGTGTCTCCATGTAAGGCGTCGGTCTAGGTGTAGTCCAAGGTATCGTACACTGTCTTGATGAGGTAGAGTATTGTATACAATTTCCTTGTCGCAGTGTAAACGTAACATGTACGGATTTTGATGCGCTAGCCTTTATTCTCCACTTATGGAGCTAATTGGTAATATTATTGAGGCTTGCTTGTAGTTTTTGTGTTGTAAGCACGGGGTTCTTGTCGCTTGTTAAAATTGCCGTATCATCTACGAATGTGGTAGTAGTGACACTCTCATCTTCTGGCATTTCAGTCGTATATATGGTATACAGTACAGGTCCCAGGACTGATTCTTGTGGCACGCTATCATCTATTTGGTTGAACTTGGAAGTGGAGTCGGCTTCCTTCACCTGAAAGAGTCTGTCTGCCAGGTATGATTTTAGCAGTAGATAGTAACTGTGAGGGAGGCTATTCTTGATTTTGCAGAGTAGTCCTTTATGCCAGACCTTGTCAAAAGCCTGTTGTGTGTCCAGAAAGACTGAAGAGCAATACTCTTTCTCCTCTAAAGTCTTTCTTATTTTATCCACTACCCTATGGGTTTGCTCCACTGTGCAATGGTGTTGCTTGAAGTCAAACTGGTGATTATGGATCACATTATTTTTCTGGAGTAGGGGTAGTATTCGGTGTAGTAACAGTTTCTCGAATACCTTAGATAAGATCGGTAGTAGGCTGATAGGTCTGTAAGGGGTTACTTCATTCGCTGGTTTTCCTATTTTGTGGACCATCAAGATCTGTGAGATTTTCCAAAGTCTGGTAAAATATTGGACTCTTAGCATGCTGTTGAAGAGTGTTGTAATAAATACTATGGCTTTTTGTGGGAGTTGCACTAGCACTTCTTTTGTGATGAGGTCAAATCCTGGTGCTTTTTTATGTTTCAGCTCTTTGTTAATTGTCCTCCAGACTTTTCGTACAGTTATTGGGGCTGGTGGCGGCAACATTTGCAAGTCCTGATTAATAATGTCATCCACTTCCTCGGACTCTACATCATTTGCCTCATTCGGACAAAACACATTGTAGTGCAAATGTATCTGCTTAATCTTAAGGGGTGCGCGCCCATCCGTTGTCGGTTTTTAGCGAAGGTATGGCTGCTTGTGGTCGGTCATAGTTTTTGTAAACTTCCATAGCGAATAGTTAGTGGACGCACTGACTGTAAGTGATTCCAGTTGATATTCCAGGGTGTCATTGTGCCATTTGTGAAGCATTTCTTTTAGTTCTGCACTCGTTTTTCGAAGTTGGTTTTTATCGATCTGCAGCCGACTTTCATGCCAAACCCGTCTTAACCTTCGTTTTTCCAGAACAGTGGAATGTCAGAATAGATAATGTGTAAATAATTAAGAAATACCTATCAGCTTTATTAGTTTTTATGTAAAAAATTAAACTCTTTTTCGAGTCCTTTTTGTTTCGAAAGTATTTCTTGTGTACTTAAAAAGTTATTACAATTTTTAAAAGTGTGATACTTATTTTTCCAGGGCAGTGTAGTTAGCGCGATAGTACCATACGGAGACTTTACCATCAGAGTTGAATATGAGGCCTTTTGAGTTAAATAGTGAATAATGCACCGACATTATTTACAAGTAATGCGTACATATATGCGTATCCGTAATGTGTATATTTAAATATTTTGGCATCGGCAGTGAGTGACGTGCGTCGGCGGCGCGCATTCGTGCTGTGCCTGGTGGCCGTGGTGGGGCAGGAGGCGTGCGGCGTGCTGGCGCTGCTTCAGTTCGCTGAGCGCGTGTTCGTGCTGGCGCGCGACGGGAGTGCGGGGGGCGCGTTTGGTGCGGGGGCTGTGCCGGGTGCGGGGGGCGCGTTCGTCTCGCCCGCGCGCCACGCCGTGCTGCTCGGGGCCGCGCAGTTGGTGGCGTCTGCGCTAGCGCTGTACCTCGTCGAAAAAGTCGGCAGAAAGGTATTCAAATAAAGTAAATTAGAGTGGGTGAGAAGCGGAAGTTCTGAAAATTCAGTTAAACAATCGAGAGATTTGAATTGTTCCCAGCGGCTGATGGTGTGGTGCGCGCTGGCGACGGGGCTGTGCTTGCTGGGGGGCGCGGGCGCGGTGTGGGCGCGCGCGGGCGGCGCGTGGGCCGGCGCGGCGCTGGCGGCCGCCGTGTTCGCGGACTCGGCCGGCCTGCAGCCCGCGCCCTACGCCATGCTGGCCGACATGTTCCACTACCAGGTATGTCAGCTACAGCCTGGATCGCTGATGATGCTTATCCACCCAGCATGCTGTTCGTGAATGGACATTTTCTAAATAATCATTTCAATGGTAACAAGATTTTGTTTCAACGTTTTGTTTTATAATAATACAAAGGAAAAAAAAAACAAAAAAAATGAAAATTAACTTTAGCTTCAGAAGCCGGTGAAAAAAATACCAAATCAATCAAACAAAGGTCAAGCTTCGAAGTCTGTGACCTTTGTTTGATTGATTTAGTATTTTTGTCACCAACTTCTGAAGCTAAAGTTATTTTTCACTTTTTTGTGTTTTTCTTTTTGTGTTGTATTGTATGAAGTCGGTTTTTGTTTTGCAAAAAAGTTTTTTATTTATTTTTCCATTTTTAGTTGTTCCCAAACAAGTCGCCATAAATTTATTTTACATTAATAACAATACATTTCATGGTAACAGGCTTATCCCCAATAAATGGAACTTGACATTTATTTAATTACAACGGTTGTATTTAAACTTATTACTGTAATTAAAACTAGAACTAAAAAAGAGTGAGAAATAACATCAAATTAAAAAACAAAGTATAGGTTCACACATTCATAAATTCCTCTCACAATACTTCTGACATGCCAATAAAATCTTTGTCCATCCATCCGCAACTTTCGAAATCTGGGTGTATTGTTCACATCTGCGTACCCCCTCAGAGCATACAGGCGTGATGTTACGTCATGATGCTGTATAAACAATAAACATCCAAGCGATTGCAGCAATAACGAAAGATTTGCCGTCTATTTTTGAAGAGTTCCATTGTATATCTGCGAAGATGATCAGCATCAGATCTTCACCAAAGGAGACATTTTTGTTTGGAGAACAGGCCACTCACATAATAATTCGCATAGAGCTAAAAAATGTTACGCATGTTGGGAACACCATTACAAATTAAATCCAATAAGGAAAAGTTTGGTAACCTGCACTCCCGTCGACATGCCGACAAAATAACAAACGTTCCCTCATCCTAAGCAAATAAGAGAAATTGAAAACATTAAAATATTTAAGAAAAAATTAAATTACTTTTTGGTAAATAGACCATATTATAAAGTACATGAATTTTTGTCCGACAGATTCATGATGAGTCAGTGCCAAACTGTTTTTATGTTTTGATGCAAAATAAAATAACTCTTTTAATTAAAATGTCTATTAGAGTTAATGTAGTTATATCACTTAAACTTAGGTCTAAGATTCAATACTAAACAAACCAAATTGTTTCAAACTATTGTATGCCGGAAATGGTAGAGCAGTGCAAACGCACACACAAGTAACTTGATAACAACTCTGTAACCACTGTCTCACAATAAAGATCTTTGACTTTGAGTTTGACTTTGACTTTGAAATGTCAAAAGTCCCCATAGATCCGACCTTTGCAAAAAAAAATTCAAGGTCAAAGGTAAACGTGTTTTTGCATTTTTAAGTCAAACGGTAAGATTTATCATAAAAATATGTTAAACAAACTTTTTCCTGAGAATCACCACTTCCGAGATATTATAGCTGTTCAAAAAGTTGAAAAAGTTGTGTTCTTCATAATAATGAAACGTTTCCACGGCAACGGTGAAGTGGTGTACCTGGCGTGTTTTTTTAATGTGTTTACACCGATGAGGCTTATTCCTCGATCTATTGTGGTCAAGTTTATAAAAAAAAATGTAAAATATAAAAAATTGTACTTTTGGAAATTGCGGTGAAAATTATAAGTAAAGAGTTTATACCAGCGGCTTCACCCGCGTGGAGTTCGATATTTGTCCCACGGGATCATGCTACGGGGATAAAAAGTATTCTATGTGTTAATCCAGGTCATAAACTATCTATGTGCTAAATTTCATCCAAATCCGTTCAGTAGTTTTTGCGTGAAAGAGTAATAAACATACACACTTAAAACTTTCGCCTTTTTAGTGTGAAGTGTGATTGTAGAAAATTATTCGTCTAATTGATAAATAGTTATCTCTTGGAACTAAAAACGAGTGCAATCAGCTGGTCTTCCCACAACCTCTGCTTTTGCTTGGAAATTAATTGACAATACATTGGAACCAATACAGACATACTCCAAAACGCACGATAAAGGAGTTTTACGGATTTTTTATGCAATTTCAATAAAGGGTGTCGTGCTAAATGCGGTTGCAACAAAGTTCGGTTGTTTTGATTATTAGCATATAATTATGCCGCTTGTTAGGGCCAGTCCTGCTCCAATGTTGAATCGCCTTTAAAAGAGTATTCTTACGATATCAGCCAGGAGATATCTGATGTATCGATCGTAGAACAACTTTAACAGACTTTTTGGGCCACCTGTAACCCCTGTCAAAGATTTACAAATGACAGCTGGGACCAACTGCTTAACGTGCTTTCCGAGGCACGGAGGAAACTCAGTATGTAATGGGTGGTCACCCATCCACAGACCAACCTAGTAGAATACTAGAATACTACTCCTACATATCGAAAGATCAAATGTGCGCACAAGATATTACTTCAGTTCAAAAATATTACGATAACTTAATCAAACTCATCACCTTAAGCTTGCAAAATGCCCGAAAAGTTCAAAATTCTAAGAAAAACCATAAAACACTGTCAGAACGCACACTAAAACTTTTAAAAAGAAGACAAGAACTGCAAAAAAGTGATAATAAAACTAGAGCAATGAGAAACGAGATTTCGGCCCTCTATAAGCTTGTCAACAAGTACATAAAGAAAGACTACACTAACTATAGATACAAAACTATTGAAAAACACCTGATCCAAACCGGTAGCACAAAAAAGGCATACAAAGAGCTGAAACCAAACAAAACTTGGATTGAAGGGCTAAAACGAGGCGAAATAACAAAAAATTATCGCAGTGACGTCATCAGCATCGCAACCGAGTTTTACAAGAAATTATACAGCACAAAGGAGCCTAAAGACACCAACCAGGAAGACCATGGTTCCAATGAAGGCAACGAACTAAATAGACCCCAAATAGAAGAAAAAGATTTCATAGAGGCATTAAATAAACTGAAACCAGACAAAAGCCCGGGCTCGGACAATATAACAAACGAAACTCTAAAAATAGCTGCCCCTATACTAGCCGTACCCTTCACGAATCTATTTAACTTCATCCTGGAATCTGGAGAGACGCCCGCTCAATGGTCTGAATCTAACATCATTTTGCTATACAAAAAAGGAGATCCAAAAGACGTTGGAAACTACAGACCAATTAGCCTACTACCGAGTACATACAAGTTATTTTCTACAATCCTCACCAAAAAAATTAGCTCTACATTAGAAAAGAGACAACCCATTGAGCAAGCAGGATTTAGAAAAGGCTTCTCTACAATCGACCATATTCACACACTCGAGCTCCTTATCGAGAAATACCAGGAGAAAAAAAGACCACTGTACCTGGCATATATAGATTATAAAAAAGCATTCGACTCAGTGTCACATAACTTTATTTGGGAAACTCTAATAACACAGAAAGTGGAAAAAGAATACATACGAGTAATTAAAAGCATATATAACAACAGCAGAAGTAGAGTTAAACTAGAAACAGCCGGTTCTTGGTTCCCTGTTACAAGAGGCGTAAGACAAGGGGACCCACTATCACCTATATTATTTATAGCTACATTAGAATCAATTATAAGTAAGCTCGACTGGAAAGAACGCGGCATAAAAATAAACAATGAATACTTAAATCACCTACGTTTCGCCGATGATCTGGTGCTGATATCAGAGAAAGGAGAAGAACCACAGTACATGGTAGAATCATTAAACAAATCCAGCAAGTTGGCTGGCTTAGAAATGAACCTCTCTAAAACCATGTTTATGACCAACAGCACCAAGGTACAAATATCTGTCGACGGCGAGCCTCTTCAACATACTGAAAAATACATCTACCTAGGTAAACAAATTGGCTTCGACAGCCAAAGCAACTACCAAGAGGTCGAACGCAGGGCACAGCTAACATGGAATAAGTACTGGAGCTTAAAAGAAATATTTAAGAGTTGCATGCCAACTCACCTGAAGACCAAGGTTATGAACTCTTGCCTCATACCATGCCTGACCTACGCCTGCCAGACGTGGAAGTTCAATAGTAACATAAAAAACAAAATTAAAACCTGCCAACGCGGAATGGAGCGCAGTATGCTAAATATAAAAAAAATACATAAAATAAGACATACAAAAATACGAAACATCACAAAAGCAGCAGACGGCTTGGCACAAGCACTTGCACTAAAATGGAAGTGGGCTGGGCACGTAGCACGTCTTCAAGACCAGAGGTGGTAAAAAGCGTGACAGCATGGAAGGGACCAGTAGGCAAAAGAAAAAAAGGGAGACCCCGCAATAGATGGGAAGATGAAATAAAACACACAGCGGGTCCAAACTGGATGCAAAAAGCAAAATCCAGAAACGACTGGAACACCTTGGAGGAGGCCTTCACCTGCGGAGGGGTTCTTGCGGAATAAAAAGGCAAAAAAAAAAAAAAAAAACTAACACTTAAAACAAACTAAACTTTATGCTACTAACAAAATACTTTGTAAACCTTAATAATTCTGCAAGAAATAAAAGGCTTTTTATTTATTATTTATATAGATTTATTTCTTATAATCTTTAGATTACAGTGGGTAATATTAGTGAAGCCATGTCTAACCGGAATGATGAGAAATTTGAAAATGAAACCACACACATACAAATTGCTGCACGTCTGTAGCAGTCTCTGAAAGTAATTGTATTCGCACATTGCGTTGAAATCTTACTGCACAATTGACACAACGACCAGCAGATGCCATTTTCAAAAAATAGTTTTTATTAAATGCGAAAAAATCGCAGAAACACTTTCACGAAAATCGAAATAAACGAAAACGAAAAAAAGAGTAAATGTCAAATGAAGTTGTCTGTAAACCACCAAAAAGACGCATTTGCAACGTTCCGTGCCTTAATGATTTTCTATACCATCTAAAAGATTTTAGCGGAAACCTTTAAAAATAGCATTTAAAAAGCTCACAGTTTAATATTATTTATTTTTATATTATATTCTATTTCTATTATAATTAAAGAAGATATTATTACCATTGGATACTTTACTTTTTTTGTAAACGGAAAAAAACGCCTTAGTTACGTAAGTATTTTCTGTCAAATGACATTGACCACAACAGGAATGATTTGACTCGCAAAAAAATATCATAACATAACTTATTTATTATGATTTCAAGATTCCAGTTTCGTTTCTATTTAATCTTTTGTTTATTACTATAATAAAAAGGTTACTTTTATTTTGTGTAATATGAATAATATTTATACCACATCGAAAAGGGCATAAAAAAGCTGTCTCCTTTATGTGGGACCACCTCAGGAGTATACTATAATAATAATAATAATAAATCTTTATTGGAACAAAAACACATTTTACAAATTGATTGCGTACGTAAATAGCCGCATTCGTTACAAAACTGTGTCGCAGCTATTAACGCCCACCTCCAAGAGGGAGACCACAGCGTTCCAGTACAGAGAAAACAAATACAATATAAAAACAAAAAAATAAAAAAATCAATAATAAACAATTAAAGTAGTAAATAGTCAAAAAATAAATAGGTAAGTGTTTAAGTTGTGCATGCGGGAGTGTTGTATGTGAGTGTAGTGCGTGTCTGTGGGGTGTAAGTGTAGAGTGTGCTTGTGGAATCTCCCCACGAGCACACTCTTCGCTACGTGTATATGGTGTGCATGTCTGAGGAAGAAAGATGTTTAGGGTTTAACTAAATTCTCCAACTCTTCGTATGTGAGATTATGAAGCCATTGATCAATTATTCTTTTGCAATCCCGGAGAGTGCATGGATAAATTGTTAGAACTTTATTTATTCTATTATAAAGCACGGGACTGAAGAATATGAACTGCCGGCGGACAATTTCTAATTTAACGGCTGATGTCGGGCAAACTCTGTCCATTCTTCGTTTATGTTTTCTGAACTCTGGGTGAAAAGACAAGTTGGAATGTTTGCGCAACATTGTACTACTGTAGGGAAGCGATAGGGTTTGAAGGCCACCTTAAGAACAGCCCTCTGCGCCCTCTCCAAACGCAGCAGAAGACATTTACCAGCACCACCCCAGGCCGAAATACAGTACGTTAAAATGGAATGGGCAAGAGCAAAGGACACAGTTCTCAGGGTAGAGAAGTTGGCGGAGGTCCTTAGATTTTTAAAAACAAAAATTAATTTTCTAACCCTAGATACCAGTGATTTGATCTGCTCACTCCATGTCAACGCACTGTCAACCCAGACTCCAAGATATTTTATTGACTCCGTGCGCATAATTTCAGGACAGCTACAGGTGGCAGTCCTCGTTGTAAGGCACTACACAATACTTTTTCAAATAAAAAAAGAAATTTGAGAATCGGTCTACAAATGGGGGAGAAATCGGGTAACATACATTAAAAAAAAGAAATACATACACGAACATATAACCTCCTCCTTTTATGAAGTCGGTTAAAAAGAGTGTCCATGGAGTTACTTGACCGATACATTTCTACGTTCTAGAAATGGCAACTGCATTCCTTTCATCAGATAATATGCTTTGTAAAGGGACGGTATATATATATATATATTTTAACGTAAGTTTGAATTAGTGTATAAATGGTTGTCTCCTGTTGCAGTACCGCGGATGCGCGGTGACGCTGATCAGCGCGGCAGCGTGGGGCGGCAACGCGCTGGAGGTGGCGCTGTTCCCGCTGGTGGCGCGCGCGGGCGGGCTGGGCGCGGCGCTAGCGCTGGCGGCGGGGCTCACGCTGGCGCTGGCGCTGTTCGCGGCGCGCGCGCTGCCCGAGACGCGCGGCCGCTCGCCCGACCAGATCTACGATGTCATCTGCCCGCCCGGACCCATCTGCGATACTGTGCGGACTGAGCGGTGCAGTGCACGGACTATCTCCACCAAAATGTGATCAGTTACACTAAGCACGAGAATCGGTGAACTCTTTGTGGTGACATCTCTTTAGAAAGACTATTTGTTGATCACTGTCGACTGTTGACGGTACCACCTGGTGTGACCCAGTGGCCAATATAAGCGAATGAAGAACTGATCTTCAACTGCTTCCCAGTAAAATTAATTATTACATAAGTATACCGTACCGTACCTAATGTATGAACAATGTGATATTAAATGCTATGTTATTAAAATTCAAATGAAATACAATGAAAAAAATCATTCCCAAAATAATATTACAATCCTTTCTCCGGCATCGGTACAGTGACATGTCTACTAGAACAATACCGAATCAAGAAGTCAAGCCTTACCCCAATCATCGGCAGCACGGTGTTAGAGCTGACCCATATTCTGTGCAGCTAGGAGGCGAACGCTCATGCATAGTCGCGTACAAGCAGTCGGAAGCTCGCGTTGCAGTCGTGTAGCTTGGGCGAAGATACCCGAGGCGTTGCAGAATGGGGGCAGCCTAATCAGAGCCCTGGACGCGTTATTGTACTGGACGCGGAAGGCGTTGTAAGTTCTTGGAGTATAGTGAGCCTCCAAGCTCCACGAGTAAATCAAAATCAAAGCATTTATTTCAAGTAGGCCAGTTACAGGCACTTTTGAATTGTCGAAACATTGATGAAAATTAAATGAACCTACAGTCCCAGTCACAAGACATAAAAACTGTGAAAGTACTGTAATTGCCCATTCCATCTCTATGGAGAAGAACGGGCAAGAAACTCCATGGACACACTTTTAAATCAGAATATTGTTACAAAATCTTGGTTACATCATTCGTGTTGAGATGGTAAATTATGTGAGAACAATGTAGCAAGATGTGCACGTTAAAAGTGTCCACAGTTTCCACATTCAAAAACCAAAATGATTCATTCAAATAAGCCGTGGCAACTAAGAGATGACCAGTCGCAACTGACAGCGCCAGTTCACGAACATGACGCATGAATCAGCACCATTAAACTCAACCATTTTAAAGCGAACTAAATGATCTGACACACGCGACACGCACGCACGCGCGCGCTGCACGCATGACATACTCTCAACCGCCAGGGCACATTCGAGTCAAATAGTGTGATAGCTTTCCAGTTAGTGATAGCTTTCTAGTACTATGCGATTATATAATACTAAATTGATTAAATCTATACATTGCAAAGATCAGCCCAACAACAACAACAAATGTACAATGTACAATCTTCAGCAGCTCCAACAATACCATTTAATGCTATCAATTTATGCGCCCCTGTTCTTGTGGAGCAGGACCAGCATTGAGCCAAGCATTTTTGTAAGAGATATAATAGCTCAACTTGTAATATGCTTGCTTACATAGTGTGCGTTTAATGCATGTTTTAAATTTCGTCTCATTCAGTTCAAGAATACTTTGTGGAATTTTATAACAGCATCTCAAACAGTACCCCATGAAAGATGAGTCTACTTTAGCGAGTCTGAAGCCTGGCTGAACTAGTTGTTCCCTATTTCTAGTACTGTGATTATGTCTGTCACCTTTTACCAAAAAGGTGCAGATTTTTTCTGATGTACATTGTTTTCGTAGATGTATTGACAATGTACCCTCATGCATGATCCCAATATCCTTAAACAGTTCCCTTATAGAATCGCGCCTACAAAGATTATTTTATTTTATTTATTAGGGAAAACAAACAATCTAAATATATAAAAGAAGAAACTGACTGACTGACTCATCTATCAACGCACAGCCCAAACCGCTGAGTCTACAGATTCCAAATTTGGCAAGTAGGTTCCTTATGTGGTCTAGGGGTGCACTCAGAACGGATTTTTCAAAATTCACCCCCTAAGGGGGTTAAACGGGGCTCCAAAGTTTGTATGGGGAAACAAGATTAGTTAGATTATTTTATTTGAAACTTCACAGGAGTGCTCCTTTTGATAAATGAGTAGAAACGGGTTTCAGGGTTTTTCAGAATTCAACCCCTAAGCGGGGGAAATGGGGTGACAAAGTCTAAAAATCAATGCACAGCCCAAGCCGCTGGGTCTAGAGATTCCAAATTTGGCACGTACGTTCCTTATGAGGTTAAGGGGTGCGATGAGAAAGGATTTTTCAAAATTCACCCCTTAAAAGATTAAAACGTGGGTCCAAAGTTTACATGGGGAAATAAGATTAGTTAGATTATTTTCTTCGAAAGTTAACAGGAGTGCTCTATCGATAAATAAGTAAATATTTTTCAGAATTCAACCCCTAATATGGAGAAATGGGGTGACAATGTCTGAAAATCAACTCATAGCCCAAACCACTGGGTCAAGAGATTCTAAATTAAGCACGCGTAGGTGTGTGTCTTTCTGTGATGGACAAAGATTTCACCCTGATGCAGCGGATCTGTATACACGTCCACAATAGCAAGACCCAAAAACTCAACAGAGTCTATACAAAACAAATTTATTTTGCTGTTAGGTACTATCATGTACGAAGGCCTTCCGTCGGTCTTGTTTACTTGGGCTGAATGGCAGGAGAAACTTTTGGCTACCTTCCCATCGGAAGCAAATGCTGAGCGATATGTTGGCCAAACGGGCTAGGTTCGGACTCCTTGGAAGAGTATTATTATGACAAGCTGTCCCTAATCAATAGATGTGGTATAAGTGGGAAGAGGGCAGTAGAATGCATTTTACATGGCATCGACGAGCGGTCGGTTAGATTAGATTATGGTATCTGTTATTATATGTTGGACCTGAAGTTCAGAGATTTCTAAGGCGTCACTAGTTTTACGAATGACTACGTGTGACTACTCCGTGAACGTTTGACCTACTAAGAGGAGCACATGCATGGCATCATCTGCAACTATCAGTAATTCGAGATCAGCCTCCACGGTATCGATAACTATTTGAACTCTTTGTTTACCTATGCAATGGACAACCGAATTGTCAAAACCTCTCAGTACTGGAAGATTATTGATACTATAACTTGAACCTATGTTTCGAAATACTGACAATCTAATCATTGAGCATTAACTCCCAAAATCTATAAATGCAGTTATGGAAGAACCGTTAACAGTAGCAGTTTTGAAATACTTCTTGTTCGATTCCGACACAGGAGTTGTTATTTTTGAAGAACTAAACGCGCCTACGTCACCCGTATCCTCTACTCGCATGACCTCTTCCCTTCAGTCGATGGCAGTTTGGCGGTGGAACAGTGCTACACTGTTCCACCTCATGACCTACTTTATTGCATCGACTACACTTCCTTATGGGTTGAGTGCACTGAGATGTGACATGACCATCCTTCTTACAATTAGAACAACATGTCGTCCTTTAACTATTTTATTATAATATTAATTATAATAATTTTTTGAGCGTTACGTAAATAAGTAAGGAGTTTATTTGGGTCATCAATCTGAGCTGCCTCAGCACCTAATCTAACCGACCGCTCGTCGATGCCATGTAAAATGCATTCTACTGCCCTCTTCCCACTTATACCACATCTATTGATTAGGGACAGCTTGTCATAATAATACTCTTCCAAGGAGTCCGAACCTAGCCCGTTTGGCCAACATATCGCTCAGCATTTGCTTCCGATGGGAAGGTAGCCAAAAGTTTCTCCTGCCATTCAGCCCAAGTAAACAAGACCGACGGAAGGCCTTCGTACCATATTTGTGCTATACCCTTTAGTTTTGGCAATGCAAAATGAATGACTTGCTTTTCCGACCACGCATAAATGGTTGCGCATTCATTGACTTTATGCAACCACATTGTCATTGTCTGTTCCCGTTTACTTGGGTCAAACTCGGGAATAGTATTGTTGAGGGAACCTAATTTATCAGCACTACTTTTGGACATAGATTTTAAAACATTGACAAGGTCTGAAAGAGTAGATAACTCCATTAAAGAAGTTGGCTCACCTGCGGTCTTATCTCGAATCGCGGCCTGCACGTTTCTCGCTGCACTGGCTTGCGGCCTTACTGGGCTACGCGAACGATGGCAGCTTGTGCGGCGGCGGCGGTCCGGACGGCTCGTTTCGCGACGGTCCGACCTGCAGCTAGATGAGCGACGGTCCGGGCTGCGGCTCGACGCTCGGCGGTCCGGGCTGCGGCCAGATGCGTGGCAATCCGGGCTGCATCTCGATGAGCGGTGGTCCGGGTTGTGGCGCGATGCGCGTCGGTCCGGCCAGCGGCTCGATGCTCGGCGGTCCGGGCTGCGGCCTGATGCGCGGCGGTTGCGTGTGCGGGAACTCTCCCGACTTCGACGATGCACTGGTTGATCTGGTGAGCAGCGACTCGGGCGCCTTCCTGATTGATGCGTGACCTATTTGAGTCCCGGCTGCAGGCTTGACGCCTTACAGGGCTGCGTGACCGCCGGTTACCAGTAGGTGACCCCGTCGGATCTGTCGGTGTGTAGAGAACACGTTCGCGTTCGTCCCTCTCCATGGGGTAACCCTGGAATGTTAATAATATCCCAAAGAATCGTTCTTTAAAACAGAATCTAAAATAAAAATTATTAACACCACATAAAACATAACAAGCACGTTGTGTAAGTAAAATCCCCGAGAACATTTAGGTTGTATTTTAAAAAGCTATTAAGTGGTTATGGAAAGCCACCTATCAATTTTTAGACAGCATATTTAAAGCGTAACATAATAATTGTAATGATTAGATACAGTTAAACAACATACCACCATTACTAACACATCCACAAGACAGTAAAATGCGTTGCTGAATGTTAAAAAAAAAATTAATACTGATAAAAATAAACTGCTAGGCATGAAATGCCTAGCAGTTTATTTTAGACAACGTAATTGAAAAGTACATATTTCAATTTTATTGTTTATATACCTGATATAGCAATTTCAAAGCCATTAAATAGCCAAGAACCCAAACAACTGTTACCGTACCCGTTATTATTTTATGTCAAACAAAAAAAAAACAAATTAAGAGAAATAAAATAAGTAACACAATGGCTTAGTAGGTAAATCCCACAGGGAGATAATTTAGGGTAGACAGAAAGATATTTAATTGGAGAATCTAGTGATAGTTTAAATATCAAAATTAACCGTTGCTCAGGTGCATAACTTTTTAAAATAAGGTATAGAAATAATAGACTTTAAGTCATGTACTGACTTATATTTTTCCAACACACAAAATCAAATACACAATACACTAGATATTCTCAAAAAACAAATGAGGTTATAGTAGTCGATTTCTCGACGTTTGGAGCACGACTGAGCTCGCAGGATTGGCACGACAAACAACGTGACATTCTCCCACCATTCTGCCTACATTCCAATCAATGCAGTATGATTGGTTAATTGTGCCATCTACGAACTCAGCCGGTACTACAGTAGTCAAAATAATACTTTTAATATTAGAATGAAATATAATTTAACAAATCCAATTGGATAAAATGTGAAACAATTTACTATTGATAACAATTATAGTGCATGCTGTGCTTATCTGTAAGAGATGAGGCGCTTAGACTTTAGTTTGCTATGTACAAATTATAATGTAACAGTGTACTCATTGTTGAGAAGCCGTATAATAAATAAATAAATTATAACTTACCTTCTAATAGCGCGTTGATCAAATCTCAGGCCATGGCGTGCTAAGACAGACCCTAGAGGACTAATTGTGTGCTTTGTTTAAGTGTGTTTGAACATGTTTATAAAATTAAAAAATCAAGGGTGAGGTATCGAAACGATCCACTGCGAGGATCGACCGCAGGACACGGTGGAGGTGTGCCCCGCGTGAGCACCGCCGTGTCCTCGAAGCGGCGATTGGCGGCGGCGACCTCTCGCGTCCGGCCCTGGTGCAAGCCATGGTCCGGAACGAGACGGAATGGGACGCCGTCACCTCCTTCTGCGAAGCAGTAATGCTAGAGAAAGAGGTGGCGGAACGTGAGAGGGAGAGAACCTCACAGCGTCCCGGCCGCCGCGGGAGACGCCCCGGGCGTTGGGGGCCACCACGTGGCCCCCGGCCACCGTAGGCGCGGGCCTGTGGACGGTGGGCTATGGGCTAGCTCGCCGTCCGTCCGTCTCATGACGACAGGCCGTGTCGACGGCGCGTTCATGTTCCACGCGCGCCTCAAAGAGAGTCAGCAAAAGCAAGGGGTCCGTAAGGACCGATGCCTGCCGGGGTTGCGGGACTGTTCGAAAAAGATACTGCGGCCCCGGAGCACAAAGGGGATGAAGGAACATGGATGGGTTTTAGTCAGTAAAAGTCTGACACTCCCTCCTGTTCCGCCCAGAGCGGGAGGAGTCATTTGATGATTTCCCTCCCTTCCGAAAAAAAAAAAAAAGGTATAGAAACGAGTCGCCTGAATTGGGGGGTAGGGGGGATGGGGGAGTGGAAGGAGGGGTGTATAGTCGCCCCCCACTTTCACCCCCTGCCGGAGATGCGTAGTTTTTAATTTTTTTTTTTAAATGAAAATTTCGGTTATTGAATACGAAACGGGGCACTAATTTTTTATTGCAACCAATTTCGAGGTAGCGCTCGCCGGCCACTGCCACGGCACCGTTCGCTCCGCTCGCTCGTCTCGCGCGTCGTTGGTCAAAGTTCTAACCTCACCTAAACTATATGGTCGGAGTGAACGGAATCCATTCGACATCGTTTTTACGACAAACGGTTAGTCGGAGACAAAAAACACGAAGACACTTTTAGCCTTATATATAGGGGTTTTATACAATAGAATCGAGAAAATAAATGATTTGTGAAAATAACACATTTTTGGCAAAAAAAATGTTTTTTTTCTGTGCCCCGTTACGTACGTAAAAGTTTTTTTTTCCCCGGCAGCTAGAATCACATGCCCCCCCCACAGTGTCAGAATCTTCAAATTCAGGCGACTCTTTTTAAAATCCAACCCAAAATCAATTCTGTTTAAAAAGGTTTATGCAAAATTTGAAGTAGATTGAACCAAGGAATCACGTCCCATACAAACTTTGCCCCCTTTTTCACCCCCTTAGGAGTAAAATTTAGAAAAATCTTTTCTTATTGGATGCCTACGTTATACAAAGTATACACCCTCCAAGTTTCAGGCCTCTACGATCAGCGGTTTAGGCTGTGCGTTGATCCGTTTCATTCAGGAACTATTTCGTTCCCGAACTCCTTCGTTACCGTTCCGAATCGAGTCACCCTCCCATATGAAGTTATCACTTCAACAAAAACATGCGTAAAACAGAGAGAACTTCTTCAATAATATTTTTTACATTATCTGAAGACGTGGAGAATAGTATACTGAGAAAATGTCATGCTGACTAAAATTTCTCGCTGATGGTGGCGGGTGTGTCGGGTCATTTAGTTCCCTTCAATATGGTTGAGTTGAATGGCGCCGATACACGCGTCATGTTCGTGAACGGGCGCTGTCAGTTGGGACTGGTCATCTCTTAGCTGCCAGGGTTCATTTTAATTCCTTTATTGTTAAATTGTTGTCTTTTTTTACTCTGGACGCTCTTAATGTGCACGTCTTTCTACATCGTTCTCACATATATGTATAACTAGCTGTTGCCCGCGGCTACGCCCGCGTAAAGTTCGGTAACCGTCCCACTGGATCATATTAAAGGGATAAATAGTGTCCTACGTGTTAATCCAGGTTATGAACCATCTATGTGCCAAAATTCATAATCATCACAGTTATCATCACTATCACAACCACCATTATTATCACAATCATTATCACAATCACCATCACTATCATAATCACCATCACAATCACAATCACAACCACATTCACATTAAGTTATCATAATCTTAATCATCGTTATCACAATCATTATCATCGTAATCACAACCATCACAATTACAATCACCATCACAATAACCTTCACCATCACAATCACTATCACAATCACCATCACAATCGCAATCACCATCATCGTTATCTCAATCACTATCATCATTATCACAACTATTATCATCGTAATCACAATCATTATCATCACAATATCCATCCTCGTTATCAAAATCATAATTATCGTTATCACACGCATCATCATCATTACCACAAACACCATCACTGTCACAATCACAATCACAATGACAATCACTATCACAATCACAATCACCATCAATATCACAGTCACAATCACCATCACATTCACCATCACTATCACAGTCATTATCACCATCACCGTCACTATCACCATCACTGTCGATATCACAATCACCATCGCAATCACCATCACAATCACAATCGCAATCACCATCACACTCACAATCACCATCACAATCACAATCACAATCACCATAGCCATCACCATCACCATTACAATCACAATCACATTCATCATCACAATCACCATCATCATTATCATCGTGAGCACAACCATTATCACTATCATAATCACTATCACTATCACAGTCACAATCACAATCACTATCACAATCACATCACATCACATCACAATCACTATCACAATCACAATCACAATCACTATCACAATCACAATAACCATCACCATCGCTATCACTATCACAATCACCGTCACTATCACAATCAGAATCACAATCACCATCTTCGTTAGCGCAATCACTATCATTATCATCGTAATCACAACCATTATCATCATCATCATAATCACCATCACTGTCATAATCACAATCACAATCACCATCACAATCACCATCATCATTATCATCGTGATCACATCCATTATCACTATCACAATCACCATCACTATCACAGTCACAATCACAACCACTATCACAATCACCATCACTATCACAGTCACAATCACTATCAGCATCACAATAACCATCACCATCTCTATCACCATCACAGTCACCGCCATTATCACAATCACCATCACAATTACTATCACAATCACCTTCATCGTTATCATAATCTTTATCATCGTTGTCACAATTATTATCATCGTAATCACAACCATTATCATCGTAATCACAATCATGATCATCATCACAATCTCCATCCTCGGTATCACAATCACAATCACCATCACTATCAAAGTCACAGTCACTATCACCATCACAATCACCATCACCATGGCTATCACCATCACAGTCACTGTCACTATCACCATCACATCACCATTATAGTTAGCGCAATTACTATCATCATTATCACAATCATTGTCATCGTAATCACAACCATTATTATCACCATGGCTTTTACCATCACAATCACCGTCACTATCACAATCACCATCACAATCACTATCACAAACACCATCATTGTTATCACAATCTATATCATCGTAATCACAATCATGATCATCATCATCATCATTATCACAATCACCATAACAATCACAATCACCATCACTATCAAAGTCACTATCACCATCACCAACACCATCACAATCACCATCACCATCACCATAACAATCACCATCACTATCAAAGTCACTATCACCATCACCAACACCATCACAATCACCATCACCATCACCATCACAATCACAATTACAATCACAATCACCATCATCGTTATCACAATCACAATCATCATTATCACAATATCCATCCTCGTTATCAAAACCATCATTATCGTTATCACGCGCATCATCATCATTATCACAAACACCATCACTGTCACAATCACCATCATCGTAATCACAATCATCATAATCATCATCATCGTTATCACAATCATCACAATAAATCAACAATAACCCTGTATTGAAGTCGAGTCCGCCATCTTCTGGATCTTAAAATAAATGCCATTTTCGTAATCTGCACCCCTGATAATCTCGGTATCGACACCCATATTGATTTTTAGACTTCAACCCCATTGTACCCCAACAGGGGATGTTAATGGTATTTCAGGTCCGCCACATTAAATCTTAAAATCGTTGTTTTTGTAACACACCTAACCCAATACACCATACAAACAATACAGATGTTGATTTTCAGACTTTGTTACCCCATTTCCCCCTTTAGGGGTTGAATTCTGAAAAAACCTGAAACACAAATGTTAACTCATTAATCGGTAGGAGGACTCCTGTGAAGTTTCGAATAAAACAGTCTTACCTAATCCTGTTTCTCCATACAAACTTTCGACTCCCGTTTCATCCCCTTAGGGGGTACATTTTGAAAAATCCTTTCTTACTGCACCCCTTAACTTCATAAGGAACGTATGTGCCAAATTTGGAATCTCTAGACTCAGCGGTTTAAGCTGTGCATTGATTTTTAGACTTCATCATTCAGTCATCCCATTTCCACCTCTTAGGGGTTGAATTCTGAAAAAACCTGAAACTCATTTCTACTCATTTATCAATAGAAGTACTCATGTGAAGTTTTTAATAAATTAGTCTAATTAATCTTGTTTCCCCATACAAACTTTAGAGCCCCATTTCTTTGAAAAACCCTTTTTTAGTATACCCCTAGACCACTTAAGGAACATATGTGCCAAATTTTGAATCTCTAGACTCAGCGGTTTTGGCTGTGCATTGATTTTTATACTTTGTCACCCCATTTTCCCCTCTTAGGGGTTGAATTCTGAAAAACCCTGAAACACGTTTCTACTCATTTATCAAAAGGAGCACTCCTGTGAAGTTTCGAATAAAATAGTCTAACTAATCTTGTTCCCCCATACAAACTTTAAAGCCCCGTTTAACCCCCATAGGGGGTGAATTTTGAAAAAATATTTCTTAGTGCACCCCTAGACCACATAAGAAACCTGCTTGCCAAATTTGGAATCTGTAGACCCAGCGGTTTGGGCTGTGCGTTGATAGAAGAGTCAGTCAGTTTCTTCTTTTATATAATTAGATTTCAAAATTAATGATGTAACCAAGATTTTGTAACAATATTTTGATTCAAAAGCGTGTCCATGGAGTTTCTTGCCCGTTCTTCTCTATAGAAGGGAATGGGCAACTACAGTACTTTCTCAAGTTATTATGCCTTGTGACTGGGACTGTAGCTTTGTTTTTTATTTGTAATTAAGACATTCAAAAGTGCCGTAATGGTCTAATTGAAATAAATACTTTGAGTTTGGGTTTTGAGTTTGAGTAAAATGCAAGTTACATATTCAGTACACTAGTACCTAAGTACAGCGCAGCGGTACCAATCAGCAGGGTGTTGTGTACGGCGTTGCCATGACAACCGCCGCCGTCGATACCGCACAAGCAGTCGTCACTTGTCTCAATAGTGATCGAGTTATCCCTGAGCTGTGCAGCAGTTAGTTTCTGAGCCGGCCACCGGTGCCAGTAGTGCCCGTGCTCACCTTTCATCAAGAGTACAAATTCAAGGGCTTCTTAAGAACGTATCTACCTACAGTATAATTTTCAGTTAAGTATGTGAGATCCTGAGAACAGAAACCGGGTAAGTAACTATAACATACCTACCTATTGCATGCGTGACAATATTCTACCGACAATTATGTATTGATTTTAATATTATGGCTACGCAGTTAACATCGATGTTAAAATCACAGGTTAAATAAAATAATGATTGTCCGTCGAGTAGAGACATCTTTAGTAGAAAAAAATGATTAATGAAGTCCAAAAATATTCAAACTCAAACTCAAACTTTTTATTGCATTGATGTGTACATTTAGTTGTTTCATTAATGTAAGTATGTTCCAACATGAAACTCGGTTAGGGCACGGCAACACAATAACAAACAAAACAAGCATCCAGTTAGTAGGTATACTGGATTGCAAGTTTGTTAAATAAATATAATTATTATTGATAATATTACTATAGTAGGTATTAGGTTTATGTAGTTATTTTAATTAATATCATGTGGTTATTCAATTATTTTATATACGTATTTAAATTATTATATTTTATTATTTTGTATCAGTTTTATTATAATTTCATCGTCATTCTCGACTTTTAATAATTATGTTAAATAATTATTATGTGATAGCCAGTACCTGGACCTAACTAGAGGGTACCATCCATCCAGTAACTGGATTGTGAAAGACAGATAGGCAGTCTCGGATTAGACTAGACATCAACCATAATCATAGTCTGATAAAGGCTAAGGAGATGATGAACCAGTTCTGTTAGAGTTCTTTTCAGTTGCTCATGAGCTAGGTCGACAGCGGGTAAAAGAACTGTACTAAAGAATATACCCGTAATATTTAGTTATTTGGGTTATTGGGGACCGCATTGACAAAGGTACTAATACTAGATTTCTGGTAATCATCACTGTATTTGCGCCATCTCGAGAGCGCGGGCCTACTTGAATGCGTCGTCTAAAGTGAGTGTGCTATTTTTCAACAGCCTTTGACGTACTATGGACGATGAAAGTCCGGATATGAAAGCGTCTCTAATAAAATCACTTTCGTTTTGTTCAGCTGTTACTTGTTTAAAATTGCATTCTTTTAAGAGCAGTTTCAAGACTTGTAGATATTGGTCGATGGACTCACCTGGTTGTTTCGCTCGTTTTGTGCTAATTTGTGCCTGGAATATATTTCGTTGGGTGGCTTTAGAAATAGTGCATCCAGTCTCTTTATAGCAATATCGTAATCAGTGCAATCCTGTAATCGCATAAAAGTTGTAGAGGACAAATGATGAGTTAGTAATCGGAATTTAGTCTCTTTTGCAATTATCGTTCGTAGTCTTTAAAGCTGTCAGAAAATTTTCGAATGTGTTTTTCCAATTCCAATGTGTCCACTGAGGGGACAGATCTTGGCTTGAGGAAGGGTCTCCGTCGAAACGTTCTGGTCGTAAATATTTTTGTATATAATTTTTTTTTATAGATATTTTTTATCTTTACCACAATTCATTTAACAAAATGGTTAAATGAATTGTAGGAAAGAATATACCCGTAATATTTAGGTTTTGTTTAACAAAATTCAACATATTGATACAATGACACTATCAATCCTGACAACTCAGTTTCTTGTATACAGGGTGTTTGGCTTATGGACCGACACAATTTTTCCAGGGATTTGGGTGGTCAATAGCTTGGTTCTACCCAGACACCCTATGTCCTAAATGTCACGGTTGGTTACATATGTTTTTTTTTTTTTAAATGAAATAAATACCCAAAATGTTCCTTTAATTCCAAATAACTTTTTCGTTTGTGGGTGTAATGGCACAAAATAAATTTTGTTGTACTCTTCAAAATCGTTTAAATGTAAGTATACTTTGTTTGATAGAACTGGTTTCAAGAAAATTTGTTACGAGCTACCAAAGTTATTTTGTTTTTTAAATGAATGTAATTTTACAACTTCTAAATTTATTATAAAAAAAACTAAAAGCCATTTTGAACTTAGCTTTATTTTAAAAAGTTCTTTAGTTGATACCCTTTCTAACGGTATGCTACAAGTCACAAAAAACAATTAATTAAGTAGTCAAAATATTAGTTAGGAGAGTCAGGGTTAAGAAAAGACGTATTAAGATTATTATGTTTTTATAAACTAAAGTTATAAATCTTGTTCAAATTTGATTCAAATTAACCCAATATTTATTTTGTGCCATTGTGCCACAAACGTAAAAATTATTTCGAATTAAAGGAAACATTTTGGGGATTTTTTTTTAAATAAAAAATAAATAACATATGTAACCAACCGTGACATTTGGGACATAGTATGTATGGGTAGACCTAGCTAATGACCTCCGAAACCCCTGGAAAAATTGTGTCGGTCCATAAGCCAAACACCCTGTATATAGGACGTTCAATATTGACCAAGGAGTTAATATTATAATACTACAAGAACCGATAGACCGTTTAATTTAAAGGAGCTCAAGTTAACGTACAACTTTTTGATGTTGTCGTGTTGATGTAACTGTTGCAGTCGACGATGGGTCTGCTGGACAAGCTATCCGTGTGGCTGGGGCGCGGGCGCGCTGAGGTGACGGTGCTGGTGCTGGGGCTGGACAACAGCGGCAAGAGCACGCTGCTCACCGCGCTGCGTCCGGTCGAGGCACGCGCGCCCGCTTGCGCCGTGCCCACGGTCGCGCACACGCAGGAGCACTTCACCAGTGCGTACCGCCACACGAGCGACGTTTCGCGTCATCGCGTGCGCCCGCACTTACACAACCCACTGCGCAGGTGGCGGCGTGACGTTCAGCGCGTGGGACGTGTCGGGCGCGCCGCGGCACCGCGCGCTCTGGGAGCGCCACTACCGGCGCGCGCACGCCGTCATCTTCGTCGTGGACTCGGCAGATCACCTGCGGCTCGGTCAGTACTCGAGTCATGAGACCCGGTCGACGCGTTACTCCGACCGGGTCTCATGACTACGTTTATCTATTATTATTATTATCTATTATATATTTTGAATTTCAGTCGTGATACAGACGACCTAGTAAAATAAATTTAATCGTTTCAATCATTTCATTACTTATTAAAATGGCAAGCAAGCTTCTACATTTCTAAAAACATAGTTTCTTTAAAACTTCAGAAGCTATTATAGAGAAATAATTTCTAAAAGCTGTTTACCCACCTCAAATGAAAGCAAAAATATTGATTCCATTTAAGCGAGCGGCCCGACGAACCGTACTACCTACATAGGAAACTTCACGCAACTCAGAACTCACAGTTTAACTTGTATGTTTGTCGGTGAGTTAGGAATGTCCGTCGGCATGTAATTACATCGAGATGGCCGGCCCCGGACAGTGCAGTGCAGTATGGAGCTTGTACCACCCGCGCCAGTGTCGGCCGGTTTGTGTCGATACCAGCACCCCTAGCCAAGTTACAAACGTTTTGTATCGATTCTCTTTCTACAATCGTAAACGCCTCGAGCGATTGTAGAAAGCGCTAAATTGGTAGCCAAGTTGACACGACTGAGTCGATCGCTCGTTCTCTAATGTCTGTAGAAAAAACCTACACTTAAGTCTATGGTGAGCGTTCCTACCAAAGAGTTTAGCGATCAACATTGTAGAAACGATAACATTCTATTCTATCATTTTGAACGATGTTAACTTGTCTACGAATTTTCTATTCGTTTGTGTTGATCACGTGATTTAATGTTGAGATGATGTCATTCCCATTCATTTAAATAGTTTTCCACTAGCGTTAACGATTGTAGATTGTCAACTTGGCTAGGGGTGCAGTTGAGAAACCTGCATTCAAACACTTCGCCAGTGACGTGGAATTCGATGTGTTGATCAGACGTAGCCGATGTTTACTTTCTCAACCTCATTGATCTAACTTAAAAAAACTGTTTCTGGGCATAATTTTGGATGGTTTTGGATCTGAATCCCAGATCAGGCAGTGTTTTTGGGCCCCAATTACATGTGACTTACACATAACAGGCTAAATGTATAGAATAGCCACACCTTGGTATAGACCAAGGAGCCCTTCCGGATTTCATGAAACAAAATAGTTCCATTGCTCAAATCCGGTGACAGTAAAAAAAAACCATAATAATAGGCCTGTGTCAATTTTGATACTTCTCAAAACTGACACAAGCCGTAGTCTTTGAAAAGTTAATGCTCAATCAAATGTTACGTCACATTAATAAAATTCCATCTTTCATGAATACCTGTGCGGTTTCACCAAAGGGCGTTGTACAACTGACGCCGGTGTCACTAAAGAACATTAATAACGTTACAACTGGGTAGAGGCGCTATGCCATTGGAATCGTTTGCGACTACTCAAAGGCTCGTAAACCTTGAGACACTTCTGCTGAAACTGGAGAAATATGGAATTAGAAAAACAGCTCTTGATTTACTAAAATCGTGCCTGAAATACAGACAGGTTAATGTTCAGATACACGCTATAAACTCTTTAGGGTTGGCAGTTGGTTGTTAATAAACAATATGGTACTAAATTAAAAAAAAAAAACAAACGCATTAGATTCACTTTATCAAATGTTAGAAGTAGCGATTGTGAAATCTTATTGAATGCTGAAAAATTTTAATTTCATAATCAAAAAGTGGGAATCACGTTAGATGATAAATTACAATGTGTTGGGTACTCATAATATTCCATCTCTTTTGGGGTGGTTAAGCTCGGCTGCTTATACTCATAGCAAGATAAGACAGTTAACAGGCGTAGAAACAGCACGTTTGGTATATTTTGGCTACTTTCACAGCATTGCGTCGTATGGCATTTTACTGTGGGGCCGGAGTTGCCGACATTGAATCAATTTTATTTATTTTTTGCAAAAGAGAGCCGTCAGAGCCAATAATAATCCATGTCGACGCGAATCTTTAAGAAAACTAGTTAAAAATAATCTTCATCTTGTCAACTATTTACGTAATAGACATGAGTTTAATACTAGAGGTAAAGTTACAATTTATCAATTTATTCTCCATACGAAATTAATTTTGAGGTTAGGTGTACAATCAATTCCACGTATTTCTTTTGTTTTGAAGTTTGAAGTTAATTTATATAATGGCCAACAAATGTTTGACTTTGATTTGGTGTAAGTGTTCGGGGATGAGAGGCGTAATGTAATATGCGTTGGTGTGTGTGTTGTCAGTGGTGGCGCGCGAGGAGCTGGAGCTGCTGCTGGCGCACCCTGACATGTTCGGGCGGCGCGTGCCGCTGCTGGTATTCGCCAACAAGAGCGACGCGGTGCACGCGCTTGCGCCCATGCAGGTTGCCGCCGGTACGTAACCCACAACTGATGCCATGACGGTGACCACATGCATGGTACACGCTCACCCGCAGCAAGAACAGAAGTTGATGGACTAGACCCTCTTTCCTCATCCAATCTAATTGTTTATTCAGTAATAGTCACCTGACCCCTAGTAGTAGTTTTGTAACGCCTTGCTTATTTGTATTTGTTATAATATTGCAGCGTTGGGTCTGGAGCGCATCACGGACAAGCCGTGGCACATCTGCGCGTCGTGCGCGCTGTCGGGCGCGGGGCTGGCGGACGGCGTGGCGTGGCTCGCACGCCAGGTCCGCGACGCGCACCTGCCGCGCGCGCACACCTAGCTGTGCTGTGCAGCGGGTACTGGAGGGCGGCACGGCAGTCGGCGATGGAAGGCGTTGATGTCTTAAATGGGACCTACACTAGGCTACGGTACTTATGACTGATTTTAGTACTCAAAAAGTTGTTCCACGTGTTAGAAGACATGAAAATGTGTAGATGAATGCTGTATTTAAATCGCAAGCTAAGGAATGATATGAAAGGATGTGCTGATCCGCATGGAAAGTTGGACACATATAGCTGGTAAAAAGAAGCTATCTCCGAGCGCGGTGATTGGGGGAAGGCTAACTGCGAGCGTCGCGACGTCGCGTCGCCGCGTTGTCGCGGTGTCGCGCGGTCTCGACTGTAGAGATCGTTTGCTTGGAACTGAGTGTTGCACAAGCATGGGACGTGCTATGATACGTGCCGTGTTCTATAAGTTATTTAGCGCAAGAAGACCATTCATACATTTAAGATTAAATTTTTGTGAACATGAAAACAATTAATTCATCCGTACACACTGTAAATCATAAATCAGTTCTTCATTACCTTCTGTCTGCCATCATTTTTTTTAAAGCTATTTGTATCTCAGTTTGGGAAGAAAAGACAGTTATAAAAACATAGTATGCAGCTCATCGTCACACATTACCACATGAGTTTGAGACGTAAGAGGGCGATCGGGGCCACAAGTGTATTGTTATCTAAACCTATGCCATGTTATCTAAACCGTGTCCTGAATGTGAAGTATTTTACGCAAACTGAAGGAAGACAAAATATGGGAGTTTAATGTTCGAAATTACCACGTGGCAGCGAGTGACAGCATGTGCGATTAGTGACGAATGATGGGCGTTGCTTTTGTCCGAGAGGACAAAGAGCTGCAGAGCTCTCACTCAACGTTCGAAACGAACAGAATGGTTCTTTCTCAGCCATCAGCTAGTATTTGGAAATGCGCGTCGCGTTCTACAAGAAGGGCCACATTTGTAAAAGTTGTGTGGCCAAGAATTTGGACAATATTGATTGCACTGTTTCGAAATAATGACTCATATTAACTCTAAATACTCGTAAAATGTAGGTCGTAATATTAATTAAAACAATTGTTTGATGTTATGTATTGTTTTTGTTTATCCTTGTACTGTTGGAGCCACATTTTTGGAATCAAAACAAGCTAGCCTCTTTAGAAACTCCGGACGACATGGCAGGATAGCTCATTGTTAAAGTATTATGTGGCCTTCTGTGCCATACCTTTAAAGCTTGCTTTAACTATGTTGGTTTACAACTTAAGGAACTTAATACGTCATCTCTCTCGTGTCCTAACTTGAGTTTTATTACTGAATTACAGACAGCTGCGCACGGCTAAATGTTGTACTCTGTTGTCAAATTGCCACAATTTCATTGCAGAGTATCTGTTACCCGCGACTTCATTTGCGTGGAAATGTTGATGTGTATGTGTGAGACTGCCTCGTTGTTCGAGTAGTCGTATGCGCGGCTACTGAGCATGAGGTCCTGGGTTCGATTCCCGGGTCAGGCAAAGTGTTTTAGGGTTATTTCATCACGAAGAAAGAATGCCGCAGCTGAGCGGATCAACGATGGCGCCAGTACATCTACTGCTAGGACGGTTCAAATTATGCCAGTGGATGATGAAATCGCTTCTATATCGATACGGACTGTGTAGGCATCGAGTAAGTACGATCGTCGATTATGAAGATACATTGAGCAGCTGCAGCTAGTGCACGTTTCAGTACGACGCTTATCAACAGCCCGTTCGGACATGAGTGTGATGTGTGTGATCCTCTGTGGTGTCTGCGCTCATTGAAGCCAACATATAAGAAATACACTTACCGCTGCTTAATATCATCATCTGCCTAGCCTTTTCCCAACTATGTTGGGGTCGGCTTCCAATTTTACCAGATGCAGCTGAATACCATATTTTACATAAAGTGGCTGCTGCCACCGCTGCTGCTGCTGACTGGACCGATGCTTAATAATACTACAAAATTATTATGTAAATTATGTATTCTATTCTATTCTATTATGAAAAGTATTTAATTGACACTTAAAAATACATGTTACAAGCCAGTCACAATAAGAAAGCACACGATTGTATTGCCACAAATCTGATCCTAACCCTCAAACTACGCCTGGACAGCGTTTAGTCATAGATTCTATTTTCAATCTAACAGAATTGAGAGTGTCGCTACAAAGTTGACGACCTAAGTTATTGCCATTTGGTAACACATATAAGGTCTACCTATTCAAACACGAAACATTTTCAGAGAATCATCTAACGGCTATAACGAAGCCAAAGCAACGAAGAAAAAAAAATTATGTCAAGTTTTTTTTTGTTTTTACAAAATTATTATAATTCCAAAATTTCTTGAGCCATTTTGCTTAAAACCTTTACTACGACGTAGTATGACATATACGACGCGGCGACGTAGTAAACTAGCGTAATTGATGTTGAAAAATAAAGAGCCAGTATTTTTTTTTTAATATTCTCAGATTATTATTTTTTTCCTTGAACTGGCTTCGTTATAGCCATTAGATGATTCCCTGAAAATATTACGTGTATGAATAGACCACACCTTATACATAAATGTATAAATTAAGATTTAAGATTACAGTAATAATAATAACAAAGTTATAATGCTAAAGGGTTATGTGAGTTTGTATGTCTGTGTGTGGTTTGATGTGTGTAAGTGTGTTGTGAGTGTGCATATGGGAGTGAGTGAGTGTATAGTTTGGTTCGCACCTTTGAATATGTGTAAGGACGGGAAAAGTAAGAATGAATGGCAGTGTTTATAGATTTTTCATTATTTTATATTATAAATGTGAACAAACTTTCAGTTTCCTGATAGTCCATCCTTTGGAGCCAGTCTGCAACTTTCTTTTTCATTTCCTGCCGATACATTTTACCTATTTTTAGCTGTTTGTGTGCGATATTGTATAATTTGCTGCTTAAGCTATTAAGTTGGTGTTTGACAAATGAGGTCCGGGTTCGGCACTATGGTGCAGTAGGGCAAGGGAACACTTCCTTGTCTTCTTTGGGTGAATTTGAGCACATAGAGCTGGCGGACAGCTAGGAATTTAAGCTCAGAGAATAATTGTGAGCTGGGGAACTTGTACGGTTACTTGGTCATAACCTTGAGCACAGCTCTGTGTGCTCTCTGCAACCCCAGCAGGTAGGTGTTACCTGCACCCCCACACGGTTAAGGAGTATTGGATAATGGACTGGCATAGGTCTAGATAGACTAGTTTTAGACACTAGTGTTGCGGAATCCCTAAGGGTATATATAATACTTTCCCTGAAGAGCGTCATTAATAAGTTATATTATAACATAGTAATAATTTGTTTACTTGATTTCATTCCTGAACTCGTTGAAAGGAAATAGCTGAATAAACAAAACATGGAAACCCGGAGAACTTCATAGTGTCCAAACATGATTACGACATACATAAATATTAATATTTTATATAGAACATATTACCCGTTACGTAAACGTAAACTCACGGCCGTGTCCATAACACAGTACATACATAGGTATCATTATTTTTGCTGTTATAATTTCGAACAGCGGTAGGAATAGGGATAGCGACGAAATATTTATAAAGTGGCGAATGGTTATCAGATCCTAAAAATCGATTGCTTGAAAAATATTTTAAATCGTAAAATTCACCGTTTTCTGATTTTATCGTTTGGATGCACACAATTACCCAGCTGGGCGCCAAATTTCAACGTTTAGGTTTTTGATTCTACAAATGAACGCTAGCTGCGCGACAAATGTCACGCCGCAACCCCCGTCACTGTCCTTCATTATTCTGTAACAATACCGCTATTCATTAACACCTCGCTTGTAAACGCCCATGTTTTTAGTGATTTTGAGATTTTTAAGACATTACCTAATAAAACTATAGTGGTACTGTCTCACGGTGATAACTTGTTAAACTTCTAATGGAGTCGATTGTAGCTGTACCTATGAGTTGGGCCCAACAGAGACTTTTTAAAATGAGCTGAAATAAAAAGATAAATTCTGTGAGCTGTCACAGCGCTGTGTAAACTTTTCAAACAATCTAGCTGAGGAACTTTGTAACAGTTGTAACCTAATTATAAAAAAGTCGTGAGCGGAAGTCGCGTCAAGTGTTCGTGATTGTGCGCCATTGTGCGCCACTTCCAGGAGTATTTCATGGCGGATTGGGGATGAAGAAATAATTAGGAAAACGGCCGCAATATACATTAGAAGACGTCACGAACAGAGGCTGTAAGCTTAGAGACTCAATTACTCGGACGCACAACACAACAAAGAGAAACTCGCATCTTTAACCGACCGGCCTCCACGCCGCGATGAGCGCCCGCGCGGACGTACAGCGACCGGGGAGGGCTGCTTATGTGCTCACTAACGAGATTTATATCCGTCCGTCAGCCACGAGTACTCACGAGTACAGCACCAATGTGTACAGAACTACAGACTAGCCTACATTCATAAACATTTTCGCCTCTCCCTCGATTGCAAGTTTGAGATAAGACCTATTTCAAAATAATAAGGGTTTCGAAATATTATATTCGTAACAGAATTTCATTCCTATTAGTTGTTAAGCGTATACATACTAGTATGTAAGTGCTCGTGAGTGTGCAACTCGTAGTTACTAGACTAATAGAGTGATACATTCACAGATTTATTCAAATAGATTCATAACTGAAACCTTCTGACCCTTCGGTTTTCCGCGTCAGATCGTCGCAGTGAGACAACAGCGAACCGGACAAAGATATATATGATACACAAGTCTGAAAGAGTCGTTACAACAGAAATGAAAAAACTTTGTTATTATTGAGTTAGCGACGCTGACGCCGACGCCGACGACGACGTCAGATACTGCCGAGTTATCAACAGAGCGGAGCCGACGGACACTGTGGCTCTTTTGGAGAAACTTTCCAACGTATCGGAAGAGGTGGGGCAAAATAATCTAAAAACACTTTGAAAAAGTCTTTTTTTTTTTGTTACGGTAGACTCTATTATGATTTCCTCTTCTTTTTAGATTCTTTATTTAAAATATAGTTTTAGAATATAAAACAATGAACCAAAACAAAGACAACACCAATAAAGCTTTTTTCTTGATAAGTTCAATTTAAAAAATTATATTAGCTTAAGCTAGTGATCACAAAGTTTTTTAATGTGTGTTACTTCTTATTCTGTTAGCTTACCTACTTATGTGTATTTATAGAATTGATTTTTGACACTACGAACTTACGACTATTATATAATGCCAGTGATAACTCATGTTACCATAAAGACTTTCAAATTAAAGTTAAAGAATTTGCCCAAATGAGAAAAGGCTTATTCATTTGAAGGATGCATATATCCGGCCCGCTATTTGAACAGGCGTGATGTTATGTACCTGATTGTCCTGATTGTATAGGCTTATTTACTTACGTACGTTATTTACGTACATATGGCCTGAAAGCCGCACTGCCTGCCCTTCAGTCTCGACTATAAGCAACTAAGCATGGTGAAACATCCTGGCAAACAGAAGCTCACAGGACCAAATATCCTGTGCTTGTTGTATGAGTAGGGAGGCCGCGCCGGTTGTCGGCAGTCGGGAGCCGACCGCGAGCGAGCGCGGCGCGTGCTGAGCGCCAACCCCACTTCAAACATCGACGAGAATTGTTTGATAACTGATGTAAACTAATATTGTATTGTGAGAATGGTTTTAAAAGTTTAGAATATTACTTAAAATTCATTTCATTTAAAACAGATTTTCGTTTGCTGTAATTTGTTTGTTGTTGATTTTTAAGTTCACGAAAGTTTTGTCAAGAGGAAGTTGTTTCAGAAATTATTGGTCCTTAAAGTTATAAATAGCAGTGAGATGAACTCGATGAGTTTGGCTAGAGTGTTGATAAGATAATGGTTATTAGTGTGCTAAACACATCGCGTGATGTGCAAGAAAGTGTTCCGTAGTATTTTTCAGAGTTTCGGACCTGTCATCACAGATGTCATTCTATTAGATAAGATTTTTCTCTAGTGTGTTTGTGTGTGGTTCGTGTGTGTTTGTAGACTGAATGTGTTAATACACATTAGTCTAGAACGCTGTACTGCTAAATATTCAGTCAAGCAATCTAAAACTATCAATAAAGTGCCTCAGTAGTAAGTCCTTTCTAACTTACTCAGTGCTAAAACAGCTACCTGTTGACCGACAGTCAAACACTCCTCCAATTGTATCGACATGTTCTATGTTAGGCTTTTTAATTATTCTTATATACTTTGTTTGATCAGATACCCTTTGCACCCTTTGCACTAGTAGAATGTAGTTTTATCTTGGAAGGGACAGATGGAGTTTTTTCTAAAAATCTCTTAGAAAAACAGACGTACCTTTCAAGGTTAGGCTTGTAATAGGGCCTTTTTTCAGTTTAATTTTCTATTATTTTGTACAGTGACTTCAGTGAACAACATACTGGGTTTAAAACTTCTAAAAGAACGTTAATATTTCTAGTTTGTGTTTCAAGGATAGTTTATCGCGAGTGATGTGTGTTGAGTACCATACTGTACGGTCAATGTAGTGTGTGTTGTGTCACAAAAGTCGTGGACACACTGGAGACACCAGGTGAGTTCATAATTTTACAATAATGTTAATTAAACACCTGGTATAAACACAGAGCCGCGCCGACCCCCCACAGCGCCTGTGTGCGAAACCTATGAAACGCCTCTTTTTTCACGAATCTTCATGTTTCAACTATTTTTTTTTTTATTATTTGTTAATTTTGATCGTAATAAATTTTAAAACAATCATTAACACAAACACTATATATCGTTTTTAGTGCTAGAACTTATTCTTATTATAAATAAAATTAAAAGTAAAAAAACCTTTTTTTAAAAACAAGTTTTTATTTTAATGCGCTTAAAAGAATAAAATAAACTTTTCCTTTAAAACTTTTACTATCAACTTATAACGTCATTACACAATTTATATGATTTAAAAGCTTGTCGCGAGATTTACGTACCTACTCGTATTTACTTTGACGACTTGAATGGCGCAACGGTAGTGAGGCTGCCTTACGTTCTTAGGGTCCCGGGTTCGAATCCCGGTCGGAGCAAATGTTTGTGTGATGAGCATGGGCATTTGTTTCCGAGTCATGGATGTTTATATGTATAGTAAGTATGTATTTATAAACAAAAAATTATTCGGTATTTACTACGGCATAGGTCGTAGCGCGTAGCAGCGTTTTTCCGTAGCCCGTAGTAATTTGTAGTACGCACAATGCAATGTTTGGAGCACACATTATCTCAAGCAAACAGAAAGTAAGAAAAAATATTTATTAGACTCATCTAGGACCAAAGTACTCATAAAGACGAATCAAACGAGCCCAAACTCGATGTGGTAAAGTCGTTTTATTACGGAGATTCTATGTCCACCTTCCAACTTCATCATCAAACTCTGGTTACCATTTAGGACTAAAGTACTCTTCAAGACGAATCATACAACAACTGGATGGGGTTAGGTCGTTTTATAACGGAGTTCCTATGACCACCTTCTTGCTCCACCATCAGACCCTGGATACCATCTAAAGACAAAGCACTCATCAAGACGAATTAAACGAGTCCAAATTCGATGGTGTTATATCGTTTTATAATGTAGTTCCTATGGCCACCTTCCAGCTCCATCATCAGACCCTGGATACGATCTAAAGACAAAGTACTCATCAAGACTAATAAAACGAGTCCAAATTCAATGGGGTTGCGTCATTTCATTACAGAGTTCCTATGGCCACCTTCCAGCTCCATCATCAGATCAGCTCCATGTTATTATAATATTGCATTGCCTCACGATATACATATGCGTGCAAAGTTTCAGCTCAATCGGTTACCGGAAAGTGGATCAAATTTAACTTGCAAGATTTGATTACGGACAAACACCGGGACAGGTGAAACTAAATCATCATCATCATCATCATCATCATCATCATCAGCCTATAATGTTCCCACTGCTGGGACACGGCTTCCTCTCAATGAGAGGGAATGGGCTATAATCCACCACGCGGGCCCAGTGCGGATTGGTAGATAAAGGTTGAAACTAAATAAAAGCTTTTAATTAAAAATCATGCCCACCTTGCACACACTTTCGATTGAATGATTGAATCCCCGTGACTCTGACCCCATCCCGCTTGCGTAGCACGTCGCACGCATCGCATCGGGTTGCGTTCGGTTCTATTGATTTTAACGCTGAGCTCGTAACTAATGTAAACTAAAAACCCAAAGCGTAAAATTAAACCACTAAGTTGCTAATTGTTGATCGAAGACCACAAACGTATTATTATCTTGGGAGACTGGAACAATAAGTGCAATATCCTATGTTTTGTTATTTACAATGCATATGTTGCACCTATTGTTCCTACTTACTTATCGATACTCCACTATAAAGAATATGTTGTTGTGTAAGTGTAACAAAAATAATTTCGATGGCGGCGCCCCTATTGTCTTGGCGCCTGTGTGTGCCGCACACTTCACACACAGGGACTGCGCGGCCTTGGTTATAATAATGCTAATTGATAGAACTACTCATAGACCGACAACGAACTGCGAGGTGTGGGCTCATCGGGAATTGGAATTTAATTTAATTTATCACAAAACCACTTACATATTTAGTAGGTGTGATCGCAATCAAAGTTTAACTAGATCAAAAGAAAAGAGAGATTTCACATTCTGGATTAACAAACCTTTCAATACTTATCAGACTTCATAGAGCAGCAGACATACAATTATCAAGCGTGTCGGGTGTCGGGTGTCGGGTGTCGGGTGTCGGATGTCGGATGTCGGCGGCTGTGGGTTCATATCCGTATCCGTGCCGCAGTCATCACGCCGGAGGAACAACTGACACGCGCCTGTTGGTACAAACACTCCAATAGTGTCGCTCATATTGAAGGCTTCCACTACTTAAAGATAAACTAAGTGGTTACACAAGCATATCATAACATCACGTCCGTAATCTCCAAAGGGTTTAGCAAAAGTGTGTATTAAAGTACAGCCACATTTCATGTAATAGTGGGCGAGCCTACTGCATTTATGTCCAGTAGATGTCAGTCATGTTATTACTGTGATGCTAGTAATATGGCTGATCTGAGATTCAAAACGATTCACGCTCAGCAGTAGCGCTTGCGAGCACTAAACCATCGGCAGTCAGCGGTTATACTAATGTGACACTTCACTAGCACGCGTTACATGACCACTGACCAGTGACCATCGTGCACCGAGGATACGACAGACACGAAATACAAAATGGCAGTGACAGCGCGATGAGGATAACAAATGTCACTTCCAGAGATCTATTCTAAGAGCAAGATTACTTGTACCTCTCGAACAAGTAATCTTGCGTCGCGTGCGGCAGTTGATAGTAACAGGAGACTTGGAAAGATTTCTGTATCAGTCCGCTTACATTAACTTTACTACAGGGATTGGCAAACAGCCGCGACGGGTTATAGGCCTAATCAGTACGATTGATTGTAGTGATCATCAAATAAGAGAATTTATATTTCCCTACATGCATATTACTTATGCTGTCATCAGCACCATCCGTTACAAGGAATTACATAGATAATGACCATGCACTACTGTGTAATCGGATGTAAATATTAATTCAAACAGAAGATTTGTATCCCAGTAACGTCATTTAGCGTTCCCCTGCACTATTCGAGCGCTGTATTCTAGTTCCGGTCGATATCCTGTCGACACTATCGAGCTCGGGTCGGAGCCGCCTCGCGGACGTCACAGCATTCAGAATGCAATCAACAAACACGCGCCCGCCGCCCACTATCCGGCTCTAAGGACCAAGTCGTTAGGACTAGCGTTACGAAGAGTACGAACAAACTGGTCCTTCGGGACTAGGGCTCTTCGTTAGTCAATGAATTAATGTTATTGCTGTAGGAAAAATGACTTTAAAATAGAATTTCGAGTTAGTAGATAACTTGTTGGCTTAGTGTATATTATTCGTATTTAATTGGTTGAAAATGTCTTTGTTTCGGTTTCAAAGGTGAGACCCTATGCGCACGGTGCGTTGCTTCAACGCCACACGTTGCGCTCCGGCGTCGCGTCCAACGCACACCGGCTACCCGCGCGACGAGGCGGGGAGAGGTGTATGCGTGGCGACGTGTCACCAACTGTCAAGTTGTTAACCCGGCCGGAACAATTCCGAATATTACCGACCTGTTGAAGCAGCTCGTGACTTCAAGTGCGATCCTAGCCTAAGGATTTTCTTTTTGTGAATCGAGTCATTTTGTTTTTATTTTCTTTTATGTTTTTTATGTTGCCTTTTTTATTTTCGGGGAAAAATTATCAATATTTTATTTTTTCCCGTGACGGCTCACAATTTGTTTTTGGTTAGCTACTGTAAGGTTTTATAACTTTAACCAACCAGTTATAAAAAAAATATCTGCGACCGCAAAAAATATGTATTTATCAAAGTGTATATATTCATTAAAATCCTCAATACTACTTCGTACGCATACCTTACTTACATGCACACCGCATAGCTACGTTTACGTAACGAGACCATCTAACCAAATTCGTAGGAGTATTTTGATACACGGTTTCTGTATCGGGTATACGGCGATACCAAGGCCGGGTATTGAGATTTGCCGGTATGTCTCATGCGTAATACTGACTGTATTTAGAACCCGGCGTCGCAGCGGCGCCGTATGTGTGTCCACAATGCTGCGCCGCCGCCGGAACGCAACGTGTGCGGCTCTGACGGTGACGGAAAAATTGTTGATTATGTTATGACTTATGAGATGTTTAAACCATAATATGATTGTAATGGTAATACTCTTGATGATGAGCTAGCTCGTGTAGTGATAACCACTTTTGTACTTTTCACTAGAATTTGTTTATGTATCGTCGGTGCGTTAACAAACATTTAAACTCGCAAACAGCCAGACCCAGAACAACTACCTGTAGGCCATACAAATATTTGTTACATGTGGGAATCGAACTCGCGACACGCAGCGCAGCAGCCAAACGCTCAGGCGCTGCGCCAAACGCGCTGTCAAAAAATCATAGATAGTTTATCTTTAAACAGACACACTCCACGCAGCAGGAGCTCACACCAAATAACTTACTGTCTGAAGCGTACTCGTAACTTGTTATCTCAGAGCGGAACCTCGTAATCTTGTTTGTTAAAAAACAAAACGTCACATAAGTCTCACACAACACTCTGGGTCGGACCGACACTTAAAAGAGATAAAAGTTTCTTAAAATAAAGAGAAAAAGCAAACAAATGTATAAATCAGACAACGTGACGTCATCAAGTGGACGGCACGCGTAGTGGTGCTACGAGCTACGCCGTAACCACGTAGCGCCGCTACGACGCCTACGCGCTACGAATCCCGCCATATATCATAATATTTTCCCTTATCAATACTTTATCGATGTAAATCGCCAGCGCTATTTGCATGTAAATTAAATCGATGTCCTATGTAACTCTCTACCCTCTACAGCGGTCGCTAATCGCCGCCGACATACGTGATAAAACGCTATAGTAAGGAGTAATGGAATTTTACAGCGAACTAAAGAGGTGAAGCCAACTGTGTACATATTATTTACGATATCGTTTAGTTTTCTTAAACACTTTTTTTCTGAAGTCAATGGTTGATTAGATATTTGGTTCTAAAAGCGTGTAAATTTGTACTAAATTGATATTTCGTACACATTTATTCCCATGCGTAGAAATATGACACTTAATCGATTAGACTCAAAAAATATAGAGGTCAGGAGTGTCTGTTTGTTAAAAATAAGATGAACTGCTGGGAATTTTCATTTGCAAAGTTCAAACTAGTTGATCTAGTAGAAATACTAAATTCCACTAAATTTGGGGAACATTTTTGGAGCCAACCAGGATTATCGGTGAACATACAGGTATACCGGTAATCTCGCTAGATGACGCACGCACGTAGAGCGGCCCAAGCACGCTAGTCGTCGCTAAGTGAGATAAGCTCACATAGTTGCGACGTTTCGCCTGAATACACAAGTGTGTGCTGATCGATTACTATTGAGTTAGGTGTAGTTGTTGAGCCAAACCCGGTTCTTACAGAACGCAGCGTCTAGCTAGATCTACATACATACATAGTACATCTCTTCATCTTCTTCATAGTTCATCTTCTTCTTGGAGTATCGATGAGTTCAAATATGTTTGGCCTACATGAACTCTGCTCACTGATGCAGTCATAAGATAGTCATTAGCACAGGTGCACCCATTTGTGATCTGAGCCGTCTATGAACCTCCGTTTATGAAGACTGCCCCTAAATCCGAACTATTTACTTTAAATGAACTCATTCACAGCACAACTACGCCTAGAAAGATCTGACTCATTCTTTTCTTAATAACCCAATTACACTAAACATTAAACCAGCTGTAATAAATAAGTTCGAATAACGATATTATTGTAAAACCCAGGGGCACAATAAATCTCTTATGAAATACAATGATACTTGTTTTGTACCCGACCCCCCGCGGCACCGGCGCGGTGGCGGACAATATTAAATTCGATATTTATGTTCTGACGCCCATTAATTACTACAATTAGTGGGAACTGAGAGGTGTTTCACTAACAAAGGATCTGCTCACGTTTGGTGCGGACACTCCTGTTTCACGCGCCGGGACCCAGTTGGACACTTACACACTTTATGTATGGTAGTTCACTTTTGTCACAAATGGGTTTGCTGAGTAGAATACGAAAACAAAAACCCATATTTAGATTATTTATATAGACCCATATTTATATGAATAAAAAAAATACTGTTACCTTGTTTATTTTTGTATGAAATGCGGTTTTTCTTCCCGTTTGTTACGAGATCAAGTTCCACGTAAGCAACATTAGTATTCTGCAACATTTGAACAGTTCAGGATTCCTTAAGACATGACAAGCATACTTGTAAACTCACCCATAATGGACAGTAAGGTAGAAAGCGAAATAATATTTCAGAAAAGCAAAGTTAAACATTTTGAAAAACCCACCAAGGTTAAAAAGTAATTGAAAACGATAAAATAATTTAAAAAAAAAAACACCTTAATAAAAAACCCAAGAATATCCGTCGGGGGCTGCCATGGGGACCGTACTTTTTACATTTACAAAAACGTAAAAAACGCCTCTATTCACGTAAGTATTTTCTATTCAAATGACATTGACCACAACTGGAATGATTTGACTCGCAGAAAAATATCATAATAAAACTTATTTATTACGATTTTAAGATTTCGGTTTCGTTTCCATGTACCTAATCTTTCGTATAGTACTATAATAAAATGGTTACTTTTTTTGGTGTAATATGAATAAAATAATGCAACATAGAAGAGGGCCTAAAAAGTGATGGCAGCCCCCGACGGATATTCTTGGATTTTTATTAAGTTGGGTTTTTTCATCGTCGTGGGTTTTTCAAAATTTTTAGTTTTGGTTTTTATTTTAAACTTTTTATAGAGCCTTAGACTTTTTTTTTTTTTTTTTTGGGTTTTCTCCGTTCCGTCGTGGGTAAAAATACTGGTATTCAGCTGCATCCGATTAGACTGGAAGCCGACCCCAAGTCGGGACCAGATTGTATGATAGCTTTTCGATTTCATTTACTAAAAGGTTTATTTTCTTCTTTTTAGTGCATTTTTATAAAAGATTATTTTTAAATAGGTTTTTTAATTAATAATTTTATTTTTAAATTTTTAGTTTTGTCGTAATCATTAAACTCGTATAAAAAAAAATTCGTGTGCGCGCCATTAACCGTTGAGGAGTTCCCTCGTGAGAAGACAATCCTGGCTGTAGGATCAGGTCATGATAGAAATCATATTTATCTATCAAATATGCACGCGTCTTCAAATTTTCGTATCCTTGCTATTTACTGTTAAGGAGTTCCCTCGTGAGAAGACAACTGGTGAGTTTTCACCGTAACACCTATCTAAGAACATGCCCCAATCGACCCAAATCCATAACTGAAAACTGCATCAAAATCGGACTAGCAGTTTTGGAGAAAAATGGCAATATGGATTTGCACAAACTATGTTTGGTGCAGCGCCCCCTGGTGCGTGGTCACCGTAACACTTATCTAAGAACATGCACCAATCAAACCCGAACCCATCACTGAAAACTGTCTGTTCTGTTGTGGGCGAAAAGTAGAAATAGTTGTGAACATAAGATTGATCTTTCAATCTTCATCCATGTAATATGATAACCTTGACCAACATTGACCACAATAAACATAACATTTATTATTATGATGTATGATTCCCTGTACAATACCCAACCGCAAACGCGGCACAAGTTTTTTGAAAGCCTCGGTTTTGTAAACTGTTGTATTATCGCGTGTACAGCGATGCCTGTGACTGTGATGACTATAATCACAGTCAGTTCCTGTGACTTTCTAAAATTCAAAGTTGATTCATTCTCACTGATAAAAGGTACAATATCGTTTTAAGTGCGTATTTTCTCCTGCCTGTCCTTCGGCTAATTTGTTTAATACACAAAAATAAGTTAATGTTTGTACACTTTGAACTGTGATGAGTGAACAGCGGAGCAAGCGAGAGCAACGCCCACTTGTGCACAATGATGTATGTAGGACTTCGATCAACAATTAGCAACATTGTTGATCGAAGATGTAGGAAAACCGCTTTTAATGAAACCTTCTTTTAGAAAAAGTTTTCCAACAATAGCTAAAGTTTATGTACTGTAGGTATCGTTCAGCCGCGTTCTGTTATGAACCAATAAATAAAGTGAATGCGAGCCAATCCCGCGTCCCGATGAACCCGCATAGATGGGCTTTTAATTTTTTCTTAGAATTATGTTCAAATTCGTGTATGTTTTTAGGTTGTACTAAAGATACTGTAGGTATCTACATAATTCATGTTGCCAACAAAGTTTTTAACATTGACAGTGCCGGTTTGCTGTGGCTTTTTATTGGTGACTTTTCTTTTTGATTGTGTGCCTCAAAATACTTTTTTCAGTGCTAAGTTTTTGAGCTAGCCGCATCCATCACACTATTACTATTTACTAATCGTGTAAACAGTTTCACTTTCGCGGTAAAAGGATGGATAGTAATAATGCGTTCTATCACAGAGTCCGTCCTATTTGCTGTAGATCTGAGCCCGGAGTGAGTGCTCCCGGGGCGCGGTATTTGAGCGAGCATTGCCATAGCTGTGTTCGTATAGCGAGGTATATATAGACTATGATAGTTGATGCGACCTGTTGATATCGCGCGGTTCAACGTAGCGAGCTCTATTGTGAGAGGAATGTGCTTAGGTGTTGCCTATAATAATGCACGTCAATAAAACAATACCTGAGTATTATTATTATCAGCTTTAACTTGTGCCTGCAGAGCTAACGCTCGAAATTATCTGCTTTCATGGCACATGATTCACGATCTCAGTCGATGTCACTTGAGTCACGCGACACGCGTATGATACGTCAATTCTCATTAAAATCATTCCCTCGCTATAAATAGGAATGATTGAAAACCTATTCAGTATTTTGGTCGAAACCATTACCACCGCATGCAATTAATTTGTTCATACGAATGTGAGTCAATGCCGGCGCCGCACACCGTTCAGTTTGTGTCCAATTTGGATTTGTTTCACATTATGGGCGTCACAAAACCGCACTCGGGGGCCGATGGACCAGGCGGGAGCAGGTGGGGCGAGGGGGGGGGGACAAATTAATGTGCTCAATTATGGGGAAATGCGATCTAAAACCTCTGCGACTAAGTTGTTGGAAGTAACAAGGTGCCTCCTATGCCCTTGACTGACATTCTTATTATCTCGCATACTTACCTGTAGCTCATCATCCCACTGCTGGGCAAAAGCCTTCGCACCTCGTCCCTCCTTTCTCTGCCCAGAGATGCCGAGGTTTAATCTACTGCTACGGTACTTAAATCTTTATTACATATACATAGTGACGTGTTTCTAAAAGATTTTCATGTTAATATTTAATAAGAACGTTAAGTATTTATCAAAGATACAAAACAAGTATATACTAATTTATTTAGCTGTCATACACCTACAATATATTATTCACCAACATTTTAACAAAGTATTTACAGAACCATATTATTATATTATCGGCGGGTTTATCGCTAATAACGGCATCTCTCAGAAAGCAAAAAGTTTATTTTCGAAAAGTGACAGATACCTACTAATAGTCAGAAAAATATTATCATCAGGTGATGGAAAAAATTACAAAGTTGTGTGTTTCTAGTAAGTTAGTAGAGTTCTAGTGGTTGCATTAAAGTGAGGAGGGATTGATGACTGCGTTGAATAGAACCCATTGAGTTTGAGATTGACTTTTGTGTTTGAGCTAAGTATTAATTTGAGCAGATAAGTCTGTTGACGTGGAGGCTAATATAAAATCCGTACAATGAATATGTTACTCTGGTCGCTTGGTGCCTGAAAGAGAAGCGTTTATTTCACAATTTATTATTGCAATGGCTGGAGAAGGTACGGAGGGTTGCGACAGTCGAGCTCCGACAGCCTTGGCAGACGCTCAGTACCAACGCACGTGTTCGTTTCTTGTAATGTAAAACTGTTAGTTTGAATAAAGTTATTTTAATTTAAATTATCTTTTGTTCGAGTGCCCGCGACATTACCCACATTTACATAGAATCATGTCAAATCGTGAAGAAGACCCGTTACTTCGCATCTCGGTCACCCAGGACGCGACAAATATTTAACTACCTCTGACACACGAAACGTAATCAAATCTAGTGCCGAATGTTGTGCTCCTACTGTGAAATTAAATACGCACCGCACGAGTGTATGGCAGGCCGCCGATACAAACTGGATTGGCGGCATTCTAGTCTACGGAATTGAATGATAGTTGTACATTCATACGTATAGCCAGCGAGCACCTGACTATACTACCTAGCTCTACACATAGATAATACCAATGTACAGTGTACTACAACAGCACAGCTATACACATAGATGATAGAGATTGGTTGAAATGGTACTGGAATTGTATCATCGGACGCATAATTATGTTGGATGAGATGTACTGGCAGAAAACAACAACGCGCTCTGCCCAGAAACAAATGGTGGAATAAGCTAGACTCATCAAGTTGAGTCACAATAGCATTAGACCACGAGAAGCGGAAGAAGGGAAAGGACGCATTTGCCGTACAGAAACATGATTGGAGTCTTATGATCTGCGTCATGTTGTCACAAGTCTCCTGCTGATTGTATCAGAATGCTGCAGTAGTGCAGATATTCCAATTAGTCTGCGTTTGCGTATAATACAGTTAGCATTAGGCGTTTAGATTAAAAAAAAAAACTATTGTGTGTAAAAAGCAGTTATTTTAGTACGATAACGCTTATGAATTACATCCCATCAACTTTTTAACGTTGTTAACTAATTAATTAAATAAAAGGCAAACAAATGAAAAAAAAATCATTTAAATATCGTTTCCAGCCGACCAAATTACCTGATTACGCCTGTACTTTTGTCTCACTTGCTCACGTTCTTAAAACCCTGTTCTTTCCCACTCCATCATGCCATCATGTCTTTCATCTCTGAGAGGAGTCGAGGTCCACGCGCCAGTACACTTCACTTGTGCGAGACGATATACGAGCAGCCTCGCCTATTAGACTTCTGTAGGCCTATTACGTATCGTTCTGATATCCAGTGACTATCAAGCTTCGGTTGTACACCGAACTTTGATGACAACCGAGAATGTCATAATATTGGTATTACTGGATATCACTTTACGGTGACTAACAGCCCGATTACAGTGTAACGTCTTTCACGAAAGCCACTTCAAACACAGTTGTCATCAATTTGTTGTCCACTATGCTTACATAATCGAAATAATATAAGTATCGATACGAAAGCGTCTGTCAAAATAAGTTACGGTGACTATCAGCCACGATGACAACCAATGACGTCATATTTGATCGCGACTGGTCATACATAATACGAAACTAACCTTTTGACAGTTAATTGATGGACATTAGTGTCCATCAGTTAATGCCTAATCATGCCCAGTTACTATCATTTCGAGCTGTCAACAGAGATACGTAATAGCCCTACTGAACTTCGACTAATTTTCAAAACGTTTTCATACTAATTTTATTTTATTTTAAAGTTTCAATTAATAATTGTGTAATCTTCCGGTTTCAACTCTTCATCCTTAATTAGTACAGTAGTTTTCACTTGACTTACATGGGGTATCGTAAACTTTTTAGTTTTTTTTCTCATTTAGGAGTAGAATATTAACATTAAACCAATTAACAACTTTTGCCAGGGCGCTATTAACAACATCCGTAACTAACTGCTGACGTGACGTTTGAGTTTAAATAAAAGAGAAGTGTCGTCTGCAGACAATACTATGTCATGATTATCCTTTATGAGGTAAGGCAAATATGAGCCCTGGGGTACCCCATTCTTAATACGGATCCAGGAGATCTTTTCCCGTTAACATCAACTCTCTGAATCCTATCACTCAAATATGAAATAAGAAGTTTCAGAGAGGCGTTACGGATTCCGTAGTGGTGTAGTTTCCTGATTAATGTTTCATGAAGAACGCAATCGAAAGCTTTAGAAAAATTGCAAAAAATACCCAAAGCATCGCATTTGTCCTTCCAGGCATTACAAATGTGTCCTAAAAGTTCAACACATCAGTAGTTGAACGACCCCTTGTAAAACCGAACTGTTTTTTATGCAATAACTTGTGTTTATTGAAAAAACTTTGCATTTGAGCCAAAATTAATTTTTAAAATTTTTTACTAAAGATGGGTAGTACTGAAATGGGTCTAAAATTGGTGGGGTGTGATGTACTACCCGATTTAAACAGTAGTATTATTTGACTATATTTCATTAGATCAGGAAACTCACCACGGTCAATACAATCGTTAAATATTACAGTTAAAGAAGCAGCTACAGTGTTTATAATGGATTTAGCAACGTCCACCCCATAGATCGGCGGTCTTTTTAACATTTAATGTGTAAAAAGTTTTAATTATATCTTTACAAGTGACATAATCAAAATTAAATTCTGAATCACAGACTGAAACGTTTTCCCTTAGTAAAGACTCGGCAGCAGCAGGTGACGAGTTTAGCGATTTAGTAGTCGATATGGGAATATGCGCAATGACATTTTCAAAGGCTGTGGCAACTTGAGTGTCTGAATTTAAAATTGTATCGCCAATAGCGGCTGTAGTCACTATTCCGGTTGCTGTTTCGGTTCGCTATTAGTGATGTTCCATGTCATTTTAATTACATTACTACTATTTTTAATTTTTGAACTTAAGTAACGTGACTTTGCTATAAAACAAACTTTTTTAATAATTTACAATAATTATTAACAAACAAATTAAATTCTACAGTGTTTATATAAGTCCGCTCTTCATACAGCTCATAATAAAAGAAGGCATTCACGGTCACGCCATTCGGCGTGGCTCCAAACAAATTAAGTCAAACGGATGGACGCCAAACATGGTTCCCATTCCCATTCATTTCCCCACATCCCATTCACGGTCACTCTAGTTCTCTTTCATTTACGTGTTTGACTGGGTCGAATAACGTTGCCATGAGCTTTGATTCGGAAGAAGAACTCTTACTTTGTGCAGCTGCTATTTGTCATCACATAATTACTCGAAAACTGAAAAAAAAAATGGTGCAAAGAATGGCTAAAAAAAAAGAGATAACTTCACACAAATAAAGTTATTAAATGAACTGTCATTGGAGCCAAGTGATTGGAGAAACTACCTGAGAATGGACGAACCTACGTCTTTCAAATTACTGGAACTCGTTACTCCTCATATAATTAAACAAAACACCAATATGAGACAAGAAATAAGTCCTCTAATGAGAGGCTGTGTGCCACTCTTCGTTTCTTGGCATCTGGAATGAGCTACGAGGAACTAAAGTTTCCAACGGTAATATCTCCACAAAGTTTGGGGGTCATAATACCAGAGACATGTAAAGCAATATTTTGGTCCACAAACAATAAACAAAACACTACAGCTCGTTCGACGTCTCGGCGCAGAATGAAAACAAAATGAACGTGGGTTTGCACATTCACGGGAGCGCGGCGCCATCGACATGACAAGTCATTGTGTTTCTACACCCACGAGCCGTCGGCGCGTTGTTGTGGCGTGACGCCACGGCGCGATGCGATGGATTTTGGCGGGACTGGAAATCCAGAGTTTTACGTCAAGTGAACGGATTTTAACATTCACAATCAAAATTTGACTGTTTAACACGCCATTTGACGACGATGGCGTGACCGTCGACTCTTGTGAATACTAATGGTGACCCAGTCGTTGAAAGAAGCGTTACTATTAACCGATATTGTCTTGGAACAAATGTGGTTTCAAATTGTGTGCAATACATACTGAAAAAATCGTTATATTGTTGATTGGGATCATCACTAACTGACAAAAGTGGTAGTTTGGATAAAAGTTTAGTTTTAAAATTTTCCAGGCGATTTTTACTTTTTGGTTTATCAATGATAATGATCCTTTCTAGTGACTTTCTTGTTTACTTTTGGAATTGTGATCAATTGCCCACAATGATCTGAATTTATTAAGTTAATAATTACTTTTTGGGAGGGTATAATATCAGTGTAAATATTATCTAGGCAAGTGGCATTAGTTGGGGTTATTCTAGTGGGCTCGAGAAATTTGTATTCAAGATAGTATGACTGAAAAAGGCTTATAATTTTAGTGCTTAACCCAGAATTTTGCTAACAAATTAATATTAAAATCACCACAAGTAATTAAAGACGTCACCACAAGTGAATAAAAACAATCATACAATCCTTAAGGAGGTCTATACACATTTAATATGATAAACTGCTCCAGTTCTATACAGGCTATTTCAGCTGTTTGCTCAACAGATAGGCTTACAATATCCTTGCGGTCTTATTAAGTATGTAATATGAGTAACTATCGTCCCATCTCGCTTGCGACCATAATGGCCAGTGTTGGACAGCCTGCTTAATAACATTCTTATCAAACACATAGAACTGCACGATGCCCAGTTCGGTTTCAGAAGGGGGCTTTCCACTGAAACTGAAACACTGGCTTCGCCTCGTGTGATTAACCCACATTCGTGTTTTAATACCTCTTTTTATACAACAGTTGCATAAATAACTATTATGTTATATTAATATCGAACATAAATGGCGGGGCAATCCAAAAAAATTAAAACAATACATTTTACCAAATCACAGAACATTAAAATTAAATAAATGAATAAAACAATTAAGTTAATAACACATAAGATGAATAATATGTCATTAAATTACAATTTGTCTTCTAGGTACACATTGACTGTATAAACCCACATGCGTGTATTAATACCCTTATTATTCAACAGTTGCATAAGTAACTATTATCTACATACATGGTAAAACGTGCTGATTGCGAACCCACACAGCCTGAGGGGAGGGCAGGCGATGGATATGGACGCATACACATGGGAACATCGGAACTGCAGATTGATTTAGTGAACAGTATTTCAGTATAACTACTTACAGAAAACTAACTACATTTAACACGTTTACGCAAGAATCGACCGAGTGCTGTAGGTACAAATGTGACGGGCCAAACTTGCTCATAAATGAATTTTTGCTTCAACCAGAGATTGCAGTTTTTCTATGACATTTCTTCTGATAGTCTGCCAAAATTGCCTTAAATCACTTCGTGGAAAACCACACTGCTTTGTATTTATAACAAGGACTAGCTGATAACTATACATTTAAAGTCTAGCCACACACAAAACATTTTGCTGCCACGAATTTGTAAAAAATCTAACTTTATTTCAACCTAAACGAAGAGTGTTTGGGTCACAACCTTAGCGTCGAACCTAGCACGTCGAGATCTATAGCCGTCCTTATTTGTTAGAGTGCCTCAGTATTCCATGGCAGCAGTACCTCTGAAATACACGCGGATTTGCAAAACATTTTTGTATGGATATAGCTAGGACTAAACTTGATGCTAAGTAGTTAGTTAGATAAAGACTTCGTTGGAATGTGACGTCAACGAGCAATGACGTCATCGTCTCTACACTGTCCGTGAACGTTGAGTATTAATATGACAAGTTATAACTACTAACTATAACTGCTAGTACAAAGACATCCACATGACATCCTTGCGAGTTGCAAACCTCCTCAAAGATGATGTTATATGAGCTGAGCAGAAGTTTTATGTAAGGTAGCTAATTACTAAACATAATTTTCAGAATTCTACTGAAAAACCGCTGCAGTGAACGGGTTGATAACGTTGTTATTAAAATAAATCACTACAGGATACAGCGGTCATTTCCTTCCCATTCACGATACACCGGGGGTACAATGAAAAAACATGAAATAGCTTGTTTTATTCATACTCACATGTCATCGTTTGCCGAGCTTATCCCGACAATCCCGGGACGACAGTTTATACTATATTTTATAGTGATCGCGGAAACTGAATATTATTGTTCCAACAAGTGTCTTGTACAACAAAAAATTATTCACAATAGATGCACACACACTGTGCGGTCTCATAATAGCCCGTAGCGCTACGCGGCGTAGACTGTCCTAGCACTGCTACGAGAAAGTAGAATGAATCTTGCGATGCGTTTAAAATATTGTCATTTACCGGTGAATGTTATGTTGCTTTTTCTTTCGTCCCTGAACCACTGGCTGCGGTAATTAATAGCAGTTGCACGCTCCGTTAATTTTGTTTGTATATACGTACTGCTGAGCTCGGTAATGACGAAGAATTGCCTTCGAATGTATTCAGAAAAACAAAGATGAGACGAAGAGATACAGGATTTTTTTAATCCTTAAATAATTTGAAAGGACAAAATCCTCCATAACATATCCGCATATTAAATCTAATTGGCCTACCACAATCTTGCTGCACAAACTAGCACTCCCTGTGGGCCAATAGCCGCGCTTGGCGCAAAGCATGCTTCTTTTGATAATGATCACAACATCTAAAAACTAATAAATAAGAGACTAAAACACTACCTAGAGACTCATAATCTTCTCTAGTTTGGGTACAGTGAAAAAATATCAACTGCTGGCGCTCTACACAAACTAACTTCGCATCGCATTGGCGAAATAAAAATAAAATAAAATAAAAATACCTTTAGAATTCATGGAATACCTCTCCAACTTTTCCAGAATTACTTGACAAACCGGAAGCAGGTTATAAAAATTGATAATAGTATAAGCCAGGAGGAAAATGTCACCTTCGGAGTGCCTCAAGGCAGTGTATTGGGTCCTACGCTGTTTTTAATATATATTAATGACCTCTGCAATTTGCTTTTACAAAATGGTCAAATAATAACATTTGCAGATGACACAGTATTATTGCTCTAACACGTGGAAAGATGTAACCGAAGCAACAAATGAAAGTTTTGCTTTAGTAACCTCATGGCTGCAGGCCAATCATCTGTTGCCACTTAATCTTGACAAAACGAAAAATATTACATTCGCAATTAACAGTAGAACTCAACCGTCTCCTAGCTCAATAAATATACAAACTCACCATTGCAACAATTGAAGTACCTGTTATTGTAACCCAATAACCAGAACCAATTCCATAAGATATCTTGGTGTTATAGTAGACTAAAACTTAAACTGGAAAGAACACGTCATTAAAGTGAATAATCGCGCAAGAAAGCTAATTTATGTTTTTAAAACTATTAGGAATGCATGTGACATTAAGCTACTAATAAAAATCTGTTTAGCACTGTGCTAATCTATACTGTTATCCGGCCAAATGAATGGGAAAAAAAACAACCATGTTGAAAGAGCCCAACGTATGATACTCAAAGTAATTTCTCGCAAAAGTACACATCCGACACACCTACTTCACTCAGAACTAGGAGTCCTTACGGTGCGAAAATTATTTATTAAACAAGAGATCATGGCACAGCATAAAGTAAAACCACACTTTGCTAATAGGTGGCGATTAGATATAGTTAATAACATACCCCAATTTAGAACATCTTTTGCACACATATTTCATAATTATACAAAATAAGTAAAGATCTAAAATTGAAGAATCTTGATAGCCAAACATGCAAAAAAATATTTGAAAGCACTAGACTACAACAGCACTGAAAATCTAATCTATAACGATATTATAAGCAAGGCACATAAATAAATAAATAATAAAGCACACTTAAATGTACACATACAGAAACATATATAAAAACATATACACATATACATATACATTTCCAAACACAGACAATTCCAATCATTTGTAACTTAATTAATATAACTATCTGTACCAGATTAAGCCGTGTTAAAGAGAATATTATGAAATAAATAGTAGCATTTTACCTAATCTCCCCGTATACTAAAACGTTGTTATTATTGAAACATTGAAATTCGCTACGGCATAGCTACGGTATTTGGCCAAGTGTAACCAGCAGTGTGTGTTACAAATGCGAAAGACGTCTGTTAGTTTATCTGTCGGTTACTGTTTCGTTGGGATGTTTGTAGATTACCGGTGAATGTTATGTATGCAAGGAATACTTTTTATCGCGGTAGATCGTTCCCATGGAAATATTTCTAAGCGTGCGAAGTTGTAAGTAAGTATTTATAAGTAGGTAAAGGAGGTCACTTCCTGCAGATGACGGATAGAAACATACGCACTGAGCACGGAACGAAGTATGAATAATAATTATTCTTTTGATGTTGTTATAAAATAAAGCATTTTCAAGTTCGATTGTATCGCAAAGAGCGTAAATTATACAAATTTATGTAAATAGATTAAATACGGTAGAGATGCGCAGAGTACACGCTTCTGGGAAAGCAAATTGATAAAATATTTTTCTGTTTATTTTGTCTTTGAAATAATAACAGCCACTCTATGTTAGAAAACCAATTTACATTAAACGATCGGAAAAGTAATAGTATTGTAAATCAATCTTGGAAAAGAGCTTTAAATCTAATTAATTAAACAAGATAAACTTAAAAATACTTATGCTTTGTATCGGTTTTCTTTCCAAGTACCTATACGTTTTTATACTCACTTTATTTTACTAGCATTATTTGCTTCAAAACCTTTAGAGAAAAAAAAAAAAATACCCTAGACATTACACAGCGCCATCTAGTGCCACACTAAGCAACGAGGTTTGTGTCGTGGACACCAGATAGTTGATATACTACATAGATACTTTTTGTTTGTAAAAACATACTTATTATACATATAAACATCCATGACTCGGAAACAAATATGCCATGCTCATCACACAAACATACCCAAGTGCTTGCTTTTCTCTTTTCAGTTTATTCAGTCGGGTTCTCATGATACTCGTGTTGATTTTGAATCCAGATAGGAACAACATAGATAGTAATCGTAGCGAAAGCCTTCAATATAATCGTGTTTTTCTTTTATTTCTTTAGAAGCAATAAAAAATGGCACATTGGCTTTCAAGCAACGTTCCTTCACCGACCCGGTGTTACGTCAGCATGTGTCGCAGTTAGGTGGCACCTGCATCGTTCGGCACATTGGACAGCAGCTAGTGAGTACATACGACACACCATGTTACAGTAAAAAGAAGAAAAAACTGTTCAGTCTGCACAAAAAAAAAATAACTTACTCAAAAAAAAAAACCGGTCAAGAGTGAGTCCGACTCGCACACCGAGAAATGAAAGGTAAATTGAGGTTTACGATTTATGACGTATTAAAAAAAAACTTCTTACTAGATCTCGTTCAAACCAGTTTTAGGTGGAAGTTACAAGTACATCACATATTTTTTTTTAGTTTTATCATACTCTTATTTTATAAGTTAGAGGGGGGGGACACATTTTACCACTTTGGAAGTGTCTCTCGCGCAAACTATTCAGTTTAGAAAAATAAATTATTAGAAACCTCAATATCATTTTTGAAGACCTATCCATATATAGATAGACAGGTATGGGTTTGATAAAAAAAAAAAAATAACATTTCAAACAGTACTTAATGAAAGATGAATCTACTTTAGCAAGCCTGAAACCTGGCTGAACTAGTTGGTCCCTATTTTTAGTGTTATAGTGGTGTCTGTCACCTCTTCTACTGAATAAATGCTGATTTTTCCTAACGTAAATGATGTTTTCATAGATGTATTTACAAGGTACTGTCATGATATTAATTTCCTTAAACAGTTCTCTTAGAGAATCGCGTCTACGTAATTCATAAATGGCTCTGATGGCTCTTTTCTGCAGAATAAATATAGACTCAATGTCTGCAGCCCGTCCCCATTGTAAAATACCGTATGACATAATACTATGAAAATAACTAAAATAGACTAGCCTCGCGGTATCAATATCAGTAAATTGACGGATTTTTCTAACAGCATATACTGCTGAGCTCAGTCGTCCTGCAAGAGATGTTAAATGAGGACCCCATTGTAACCTTGAGTCGAGCGTGATTCCCAAGAAAACCGTTTTATCGACAAATTCTAGTTTGTCTTGATTCAATATTATGTCACAATCACTACTTTTGACATTTGGTAGGGAAATCTAATGCACTTAGTTTTTTTTCCCATTTAGTACTAAATTATTGGCACACATGTAAATAGGTATCAAGGTGTATGTACCACAAAAATTGTATAAAGGGTGTAAAACACCTCTTAACGAAGCCGAAAAGCACTTGTTTTCCCCGTCATTGCGTTCATTTTTTTGTTCTACACCATACCTGGGAACCTTCTAGTTACGGAGATATTGGGGTCAAAGTTCCAACTTTCTGACAAGTTTTTTTTTTTTAATACAAGTTTTTATTGTGAGATTTTGACTTTAAACACCTCCACGACCCCCGTACTATTCAATCCATTCATCAGCACAATGTTTTGAGTGCGTTACATTGAGTTCTACCACAAAACATGATTTTTCAACCCAAAAAAGAAAGTCGTTTCCCAGCAATAATTTTTGCGTAAAGTTACTTAGTTTGATGAACAGAATGCTTGGTTGACGGGTTCGTGATAAGGTCTTTTACACCCTGTGTAATTAAGTTTATTATTGTAATTAAATTAGTCATCAAGCTGGAGTCGAGTGTGATTTATCTCCTATACCTCCTCTCACTGCGGCTAAGACACCTTTAGCCATCATCGGTCCTATGAGTCTGTGGTATCGGCAGTAAGAAAACCATTTCCTGTGTACATTGCACGACGTACACAAAACCCTCTTACACCCAAATTCCGTCTGTTACCGTAGGTCTCCTTGTGACAGACTTCCCTCTCATATAACCAACGTAACCTACATTTGGTGTGGTTTGTATGGTAGGCTAGGGCGTTACGGTAACTTTTACTAGGGTGCTAGATAGGTAATTACTATAGGGCTAGGATAACTAGGGTGCTAGGTAGTTACTGTAGGGCTAGGTTTGGCGTCAGTTGGGCTTTAGATACTCATCCAGGCTCAATTGTCTCAACCGTAGTCACATCGTACGCTCTTGGAATAACGGCCGTACTGAGCTGTAAGTCCCGGTGAGTACAATACCTCAAAAAGAAAACCTCTCATTGCAGGTTAACCAGCATTCACAAAAATAAGTGTAAGCCTAAGAGAGATTTAAATTAAAAAATAAAATGAGTAGCTATAGAAATGAAATACAATAGTAGACCCTCTAGCTTACGAAACAATACAAAGAAAAGAAAAACGTATGACTTAGGATATGATTGTTAGTGTTATGTTCTACGAGGTTTAAAATTAAAAGTATACGACGAGATGCCCTATTGTTATAGTACGAGTAGTAGCCATTTTGAGGACAGGAGTCTCGGTTGTATGCTGTGTTTTGGCATTATGCTAACTACACTCCTCCTTTGGTGGAGAGACTCCATTATAACGATCAATCAAAGATTAAAAACGAAACATAAGCTTGCTATGCGCGAATTCCTACAATGAGATTTTGAAGGTTTTTTTTAAACTGGAACATTCTAGGTTAATCTTATTTTAAAATAGCCTTTTCAGACTTAGAAGCGGTCTGAAGATAATTTTATGTATACAATATGTACACAGTACCTGCCGTGGGCCACGGCCGAGCTCTGCACACGCGGTGTAAATGCAGCGCGAAGCATACTGGATGAGGCACCACACAACACGACTGTGCTGATGATGGTGAGTGGGGGTCTAAGCAGATTGTGTCTGACGAATGTTATGATTTATATTATGATGTTAAAAAATAAGCCAAAAGTCGGGATTGGTGCCCGGTTGATGGCAGTAGTCTCGTCGTCTATTAGATGGGACTTTAACAAAACTGGCGAAATGGGGGTGTTGGCGACTGGCTGGGATGCCATCTTTTCTTTATGAAATATATTTTTAAAATGACTTTTGGAACAAGAAGAAATGTTTTAGTTGTCAAGTGTCATTGCCTTGTACATAGTTTTGTTCCGCTTTTCTGCTAATAAATAGCAATTATTTATACTATACAGTGTTTCCATCATCTACACACAAACACAAATATCTATAGTCCATTTGCTCACCAACATTTTGGTCCATTCTCGCCGTAAAAACAAACCATTTTTAAAATTTTCATTTTGACGTAGTTTTTCATTTCGCCTATTAAACATTCATTTCGTAATTTTTACTCATTAACCATGTTGGAAACACGTAGTCAAAGCAAGGCAAACACGGACACTACGGCCACGGAAGACTATCGGACGCAGCCCGAACGACGCGAACGTCACGGGGCGACGACCGGCCGGCTTTGGCCACAGCAACGGAGGGTGCTTTGGCATTGCCAATTAGCTCGACCACACAGCCCGCGGGTACTGAACTTTGCGACCAGGCACAACCTAGCCTCGCAAATCGCCCAAGCGTTCGATCTAATTCGGTTTTAGACGCAAATGCAAAAGCACCTTCACGCAGCGCACATAGTGTTCACAGTACACAATCGTCCAGTGAACGCACTCTCTCCTCGAGGTCTTCGGCGATCGTCCGCGCTCAGAAAATGGCCATCGAAGCTGACGCAATGCGGCGCCGAGTGGAGCGCGAACGTCAACAAGTGGAGCGTGAGCGCGAGCTTGCGCGACAACAAGCGGAACGTGAGCGCGAGCTTGCCTGCCTCGAGGCCGAGGCGAAAGAGACGGAACTACAAGCCAAACTAGCCGCTTTGGAAGCATCAGATAAGTCATCTAAATCCCATTGTTCACGTATGTCTAGTTGTCATTCCGCAAAACGCACTGCGACGTGGGTTCTCGAGCAGAACATGACCACGGTAACTAACGCGAACATGCCTGGTGAGGCACCGACTGTCACCTTGGGCAACCCCCAAGGACAACATTCACAGCCGGCCGCTCCTACCAACACGGTATCGTTCTACGTACCTAATGTCTACCATGCAGCCCCGTCGTCAGTTACACGTGCTGCCGGCAACAACTACCACCACGATGCAACACAACACGTCTGAACGCCCTATCTCAGACCCCGTAACTCAGCTTACCCAAGCTATAAACGTTCTTTCCAACAGACCAAAGAGACCCGAACTCGTCACGTTCTCGGGTGAAGTTAGTCAGTGGATGGCATTCAAAAGTAGTTACGAACGAACTAAATCTATTTATTTCTCCGTCAGATAACTTACATCGTTTAAACAATATATCCGGCGTATCAGTCCTTGTCGTCTCTCCTGTGGACTTCCGGGGAACCGGACGACATTGTAAGCGCCCTAGAGCAGACGTACGCGCGCCCGGAACTTCTCGTCGCCCGCGAGCTCGCCGAGCTGCGCAACAGTCCTAAGCTAAGCTCTCCCGAAGATTTAAACCGTTTAGCAATTAAATTACGCAACTTCGTGACAATGCTTAAGCTATTTAATCAGAGCGAGTACTTATGGTCACCAGAGCTCTTTCAGTGCATATTGATGAAGTTGAGCGAGCACACGCGCGCTCGTTTCACGGACTTTGCTTCCGTTTATGCACCCGACCAACCAAAGTTCACAAAATTGGATATTTTGTCACGCTTTCTTATAGTAGTGGCTGATAAACAATTAAAATATAAGTTTGTTGCCGACAGTATGGTTAAGGCACAGAACACAACGCATCCTAGTAGATTCCAATTGAAGAAGGAAACATATCATGCCACCGTACCTATAGACAAATTGCCCGAGCGTTGTACGTATTGTAAACAAGGACCTCACAACATAAAAACCTGTAAAGCCTTTTTAGCGCTCTCAATAGACGACAGATGGCGTTGGGTCCGTGAGACAAAAATATGCTACCGGTGTTTGAAGTCCAGCCCACACACTTGGAATTTTTGTCTCGCCAAACGTTGTGGAGTTGACGGATGTCCAAGACGTCACAACGCGCTCCTTCACGGCACACTGATAGCGAACTCTAAACCTAGCGTAGCATCCAGCAGCCAATGCAACAATACTCAAACTTTGTTAGCTGAACCGCCCACTCTTGTCAACGTGGACAAGTTAACCAACGAATCTGAACTATCTGTTAAAATTGGAAATACATCTGATACTTTAATTAATGTCACAGAGACTTCGCGGTCAACCGATCACCCTCGCGGGCTGCTGAAGGTAGTCCCGAGCGTACTTGAGGGTCCTGACGGCGAGTTCGACGAGTGCGACGGCATTACTTGATGAGGGCAGTACTGAGATGCTCATTGACGGCGAGGTTGCTGCGCGCATCGGCGCGAAACCCACCTGTCAGGAGCGGCTGCGCATCGAAGGCGTCAGTGGTATGACAAAAGAAGTTGACGTAAGTTACGTAAACTTTTACATTCGTGGTCGAAATTTGTCTGATCGTTATTTAGTAAAACACGCGCGGGCGATCAAACCTTTGGGGTTGCGCGTGCAACACCCAGGCAAAATTGTCCTCTCAGACTAGATCACTTGGTAGACTTATCCGAAGAACTTTCATACACTGACGTCAACCCTACTGTCTTTAAGTCGCAAAGTGCGATGGGGCAAGAAGATTGACCCTGTCGCCTCGAGAACTTTCTTAGGTTGGGTAATTCACGGCGCGCTTTTCGTTTCGTCTAAGCCACTCGAATTTGTGCCCAAACGATGACGATAAACGGGCCGTAGACATTATCGAATCATCAGCGCGCCAACTTGATGACGGACATTTTGAAGTTTGCCTACTCTGGAAGAAAGAACTACCGAAGACTATACCTGACAGTTACCTGCAGGCATTATCGCGTTTCAAGGCTCTCGAACGCCAGATGGCAAAAGATGAATCGTTCGCCACAGCCTTTAACAAATTCATAGACGACGTCATCGCAAAAGGCTACGCTGAGGAGTACGAATCGATCACCTATCACCAACGAAAACCACCAAATGGTTCCTGCGTTGACGTAGAAGCTGGTATTCGCTGGTACCTGCCTGTTTTCGGCGTTCTTCACCTCCAAAAGAAGAAGCTCAGAGCGGTCCACGACGCCACCGCGGTGACGAAGGGTGTAAGTTTAAACAGTCTGCTCCTACAAGGTCCGGACTTGCTCTGTTCTTTACTGGATATCTTGTTCCGCTTTAGAGAAGGCGCCGTGGCTCTAAACGGTTACATAAAAGAAATGTTCCATCAAATAAAAATCGCTCCAAGAGACAGAGACGCCCAACGCTTCCTTTGGCGTAACAAAGAAGGCGAACTGAAAGAGTATCGTATGTCCTCTATGATTTTTGGCGCGGTTTCGAGTCCGTTCATCGCACTCTACATTAAAAACAAAAATGCAAAAACACTCCAACCCGATTACCCCGCCGCCTGTAAGGCAATAATTGACGACCACTTGGATGACTCTTTAGGTAGCCACTCCAGTGTCTCCGACGCAGCGCAGCTGGCCGCCGACATAGTCACAGTTTACAAAGCCTGTAGTTTCGAGATGCGCGCGTGGACGTCAAACGATCCGGAGGCACTTTCGCTTATCCCAAAGGAACTTCGAAGCGACGCAACCTCCGACGTCTATTTACCTCCTAGTAGCAAGGTTGGCGTATTGGGTGTTAAGTGGAACCCATGTCAAGATTCGCTGGGTTTCCGAGCCGTTCCACTGGGGGTCCGGTAAGTTGGCGACTGCCTGGGATGCCATCTTTTCTTTAAGAAATATATTTTTAAAATGACTTTTGGAACAAGAAGAAATGTTTTAGTTGTCAAGTGTCATTGCCTTGTACATAGTTTTGTCCCGCTTTTCTGCTAATAAATAGCAATTATTTATACTATACAAGTTTCCATCATCTACACACAAACACAAATATCTACAGTCCATTTGCTCACCAACAGTGGGTATTTATAAGTACGTACGGGACGCGGAGGAGGGGGGGGGGGTTCTTACGACGGGGTGCCTGCCTGTGAATATCTCATGAATTTCTATTGTTGCTCGCGCGCGCTCTGAATTACAGAAAAATGTGGGAATTTCTTCAAAAATTTAGGGAATTCCATCAAATTGTCTAGTCAGTAGATATTCACACGATTTTTTCAATAAAATGGTACACTGAGTGTTTTAGCCGTTACTGTGGGAGCAGGCAATAGATACGCCAAATATTTTACAAAAAAAAACCTGGAACCCCATTTGTGACTTCATTTAGAATGATTCTTCAGAATGATTTTCAGAAAGAACTTTTGATGTAAGTCTATCGCCAAATCGATAAATACGCCCCCTGATAAAACACGCTTACATTAGTTTCTCATTAAATTGGCAAAGGCGCTCTCATTAACTAACCGGCTATCAAGTGTTTTCACCCCTTGTAAACCAATCTCCTTCTCCAACAAATCCGAAATATCTCGGTATCGCAAGCATACGGGTACTTGTGGTGAACTGGTGACCCCACATGGCCCACACGTATCTGCCCGTTAGCCCGAGGAGGCGACGCCGCCGTGTCGAGCGAGATAACGCGCAGATGGTTGGAACAGAGGTGACCGCACACACTGAAGTTCACCGAACTGATTGACGAAGGTTTAATACGAAAGGAAAACAAAATCGTGAGAAAGGACCTTACTAACAACGACAACTACAAGCTGTGTATTTATTGAAATTTCTTATTGGGAAAACTGGCAAACTTTCAGCTCCTATTTGAAAACCCCGTTTAGGGTCCATTGCCTTCCCTTAGGACTCAATTTCGTGGTGGTCGCGAGAGCTGACGTCTCTGCGCGAGGCGTGCGTGGCTGCGCGACACCTGTACGCCAGGCATCGCAGGCTCCGCATTCGTCCACCAAATGCAGCAGCCATCGAAGCGGAGCTTTATGAGGGGTACAGAGCGGCGAAGACCGCCCTCCGCGAGGCTGTCCTGCGGGCCAGGGATCTGGCCCGCGAGGAGATGCTGGGGACTCTCGACAGAGATCCGTGGGGGCGCCCTTATAAGATGGTGCGGGTTAAACTCCGCACCTGGGCCCCCCCACTGACGCAGAGTCTCCGGCCTGAGCTCGTGGAGGACGTGGTGAGCATTCTGTTCCCCACGCGGGGAGAACATCCCCCCCCGCCTATGGCTCCGCCACCTGCGGTGCTGGAAGCGGACCACCAGGATGACGACGACGACACTCCGGAAGTGACTGGGGTAGACCTGAGAGTGGCGGTACGCAGGCTGAGTGCCAAAAATACCGCCCCGGGACCTGACGGCTTGCCTGGCAAAGCCTGGGTCCTGGCCTCGGAGGCTCTCGGGCCCCGACTGGAGGGGCTCCTAAGCGCATGCTTGGAGAGAGGCCAGTTCCCGCTTCGTTGGAAGACGGGGAAGCTGGTCCTCATTCGGAAGCCGGGGCGCCCTGCGGACTGTCCGTCCGCATACCGGCCCATAGTGTTGCTCGACGAGGTGGGCAAGCTCTTCGAAAGAGTCATTGCAAACCGCCTCGCCGAGCACCTTGCGGGGACGGGGCCGGATCTTGCGGAACACCAGTTTGGTTTCCGCAAGGGGCGCTCTACGGTGGACGCCATCATGCGCGTGAGAGCCCTCACGACGGGGGATGCAGTGTCCCGGGGTGGGGTTGTCTTGGCGGTGTCTCTAGACATCGCCAATGCCTTCAACTCCATGCCCTGGAGCTGCATTAGGGAGGCACTCCGGTATCACCGGGTGCCGACCTACCTTCGTCGTGTGGTCGGGGACTACCTGACGGATAGAGCCGTCATCTACCCCGGTCGCAGCGGAGAATGGAACCGGCGAGAGATGTCGTGCGGTGTTCCGCAGGGATCGGTCCTAGGGCCGTCCTTGTGGAACATCGGGTACGACTGGGTGCTGCGCGCCGACCTCCCTAGCGGCGTCAGCGTGGTCTGCTATGCAGACGACACACTGGTGCTGGCACAGGGGGGGTCGCACGAGGCGGCGGCCGAAGCTATGACACGCGGGGTTGCGATAGTCGTTGAGAGGATCCGGCAACTGGGTCTCGAGGTGGCATTGCACAAGTCCGAGGCCATGTGCTTTCATGGGCCTCGGAATGCGCCACCTCCGGGATCCTTACTCACGGTAGGAGGGGTATCCATCGGTGTCGAGTCGACTTTGAAGTACCTAGGACTCGTCCTCGACAGCCGGTGGAACTTCGTGGAGCACTTCCGACGTGTGGCCCCCAAACTGGATCGGACTGGGGCTGCCTTCAGGCGGCTCCTGCCCAACCTGGGGGGGCCGAACGCCTCCTGCCGGAGGCTCTACGCGGGAGTCGTGCGGTCCATGGCCCTTTACGGGGCCCCGGTGTGGGCGCGTTCCTTGAGGCTGCGTGCAGCCCACTACCTGAACGCGCCCCAAAAGGTGGTAGCCGTAAGGCTGGCCCGTGGGTACCGCACGATCGCCCGCGAGGCGGCGTGCCTCCTTGCCGGATTGCCGCCATGGGATCTGGAGGCGATAGTCCTCGCGCGCCTGCATGAATGGCGCGTGGAGGCGCTTCGCCGGGGGGAAACTCCGCTGCCGCGACAAATTGTCGCTCAGCGGACCGACTTCCGGCGGGATCTCATGGCGACATGGAGAGAGCGACTGTCGCAACCCCGTGCAGGGCACGCCACGATAGTGGCGATAAGTCCCCTCTTTGAGGAGTGGCTGGAGAGACGCCACGGCGTCCTCACCTTCCGCCTGACGCAGGTCCTCACCGGACACGGTGTTTTCGGGAGGTTCCTGCACCGAATCGGGCGGGAGGAAACGCCCGGGTGTTTCCACTGCGAGGATCGACCGGAGGACACGGTGGAGCACACGGTGGAGGTGTGCCCCGCGTGGGCGGAGCACCGCCGTGTCCTCGAAGCGGCGATTGGCGGCGGCGACCTCTCGCGTCCGGCCCTGGTGCAAGCCATGGTCCGGAGCGAGACGGAATGGGACGCCGTCACCTCCTTCTGCGAAGCAGTAATGCTAGAGAAGGAGGTGGCGGAACGTGAGAGGGAGAGAGCCTCACAGCGTCCCGGCCGCCGCGGGAGACGCCCCGGGCGTCGGGGGCCACCACGTGGCCCCCGGCCACCGTAGGCGCGGGCCTGTGGACGGTGGGCTATGGGCTAGCTCGCCGTCCGTCCGTCTCATGACGACAGGCCGTGTCGACGGCGCGTTCGTGTTCCACGCGTGCCTCAAAGAGAGTCAGCAAAAAGGAAGGGGTCCGCAAGGACCGATGCCTGCCGGGGTTGCGGGACTATTCGAAAGAGATACCGTGGCCCCGGAACACAAAGGGCGATGAAGGAACATGGATGGGTTTTAGTCAGTAAAAGTCTGACACTCCCTCCTGCTCCGCCCAGAGCGGGAGAAGTCATTTGATGATTTCCCATCCGAAAAAAAAAAAAAAAAAAAAAAAAAAAAGGACTCAATTTCGTTATTTAAATAATTCTAGAGCCAGCGGATTAGGCTGTAAGTTATTTGTCAGTGAACAAATAGTAATAAAATGTGAGAGCGAGATGACCGAGAGAACAATAATTTCTGAAATAAACTCCTATTCACCATCCAACTCTCACATTGAATGCCTGCTAGTGTCGTTTAGTAAGTATGTTACATTTCGTGTGAACATTTCGCGGAGTGAGCCTTCTATTGCACATAGAGTATCGTGTGAGGTCGCGGCTACCTGTTGCCGCTCCTCGTTACCGAATCAACTCCTTGAAACACAATATGCCGCCGTGACCGCGACAACACAGTGGTGGTGTGTGAACAGAACACACCATCACACCTAAACACGCGTGAAACATCACAGTAGTATGCCATTCTGCCAGTGCACTCAGAGTGCAGTGAGTATTTAGTGAACGCTTCCGTCTTGACATTCGTTTCGACATGCGGACGCGAACAGTCACTGAACGGATATCGAAGTAAAGCTCGGCTATAGGTACTACAAAAACTTGAAGTCTGATAGTAATTTATCACTATTTCTTCTCCTTCCTTCTTCCTCAGGGGTCTGTTCTTTCTGCGACATTATTTCTGCTACACATCAACGACCTGCTACAGCTTGGTGCAATCGGATACGCAGATGACAGCACAGTCGCAGAAAGATACCTGTCCAGTGCAAGAGCCAGCAGAGAGGATACTGCTACTCTTAGAGAGGCCATGGTGGAGTGAATTAATTTGACCCTAAATCTCGTTTCCCAGTGAGGTGAAGTCAATCTGGTCAAATTCAATGCTCTGAAAACACAGGCGTGTCTCTTCACTGCAAAAAGGAGCCAGTTTCAGTTGTCTCCCACTTTCCGGGGAGTTGACATTGGAACTCAACATTGGCCCAACCATCGAGTCAAAAGCTCAGACCGCAGCTAAGAAGCTGGGCATCTTTAATAAGGTGAGGCGATAATACATATCTGGGTAGCTATTAAGTTTGTACAAAGCACAAGTCCGTTCATGTATGGAGTATTGCAGTCACTCCCACAGGTCTATCCCACTGGATGGCTCAGCAAAATACCAGCTTGCTGCACTTGACTCGGTGGAACGCAGAGCCAAAAGGCTTATAGGCGACGAGACGTTTGTAGCTTCGCTTCACAGCCTAGTTCATCGGCGTAATGTTGCCTGCCTGTCGGTCTTCTACAGACTGCACTTCGGAGAGTGTGCGCAGGGACTTCACGACCTGATCCCACCATCACCCTTTTACCACCGGACTAGCAGACGTACTGCGGCGTACCATCTGCACTTGGTGGATATCCCGACGTGTCGTACTAAGCGCTTCTCCTCTACTTTTATTATGCGCACAGCCAAAGTGTGGAACTCTCTGCCTGCGTCAGTGTGTGTCAGTGTTGCCCACCCACGTTTAACCCGCCTGCGTTCAAAGCAAGAGTGAACAGGTATCTTCTGGGCACGCTGGTTTCATCATAGATCTCATCCATCGCTTTCCATCAGGCTTGATCGAGATCGAAGAGCAGGCCCATATTGTAATAATAAAAAATAAAAAAAACAATACGGCAAAAAGCTTTTAAGGCATATTTAAGTTGATTTTGGTCGAAAGCATTTTCAAAAATATTCAAAGTATCAACCCTGTTAGCTCTGCAATCTAAAGCAGTTGCGGGATAAGCATTTATCTGTCTCGGAGTTTGTGCGTTGTGATAAACCTTTGTCGCCTCCGTTCAACGACCTATTACTTTGTAGTGACAATTACTCACGTTGTATTGAACATTATAGCTCAGTGCCAGAATCGTACGTTTACAATTTGTGTAAATCATTACAGCAAGCCAATCAGACATCGCTACTGTCAGCATTCATTTGAGCAATGTGTTGCTGGTAATTGCTTGTCACAGTGGCCTCTGTTTGTACATCGAGCGCTAACGACCTACACACACACACACACACACATACATAAAAGCTGTTTTATTTTATTGTAGAGGATTTGGATGCACATATTATGTTTCATTGAATTGCAGCGAAATGAACTAGGATTGTCTGCAAAGGGCCATTTGTTCAAGTGATTTAATAGCTAGTTTAAAAGTCATCACTGGAAGCTTTCGATACTGTAGATAACTGTAGAACAATCTGCCTCATCTGAATTTAAGGTATGTTTAAAGATTGAGATAAACCAGAAGAAGACTGTTTTTTTTCAATTCATGTAATATTCACATTATTTAACATAATTATGATTAATCTGCAAAGCTCTTATAAATAATATATTATTCCAGTCCTACTCAATAATATCAAGCTCAACATAAAAGTCATCATCTTTCTGCCCTGGTCCCATTCTACTTGGGGTCGGCGCAACATGATTTATCTTTCATTCTCCCCTGTCAGACGTCACGGCATCATTTACTTTTTCCTCGACATAAAAGTACTTTATCTAAATAAATAAAGCGTTCTAAGTGTATCATTGCTTATTAATTCAAAAGAGAACTAATATTTCTGCTGTAAATGACAGCGAGATATATTTATTTAAATTAAACAATGCTAATAATAGAAGGCCTTACCTTGGCCTTAGGTGGCCGGGCGGAGGCGGCGAAGCAAATGTAAGGGCGGTGCGCCGCGCGGAGAGGCGGTGAGCGCCGCACGTCCATGAGCAACTTGTCAGACGGTAGATCACTTGATATTATCTGAAACAATAAGGATTGCTCAACAACAACAGCAACATCAATGTATTTCAGTTCTCTAAATTTGCCAAGTTGAGCTATTTTTAGTGAGTTCCGTACGGTGCTGTCGTCATAACCGCGAATCTTGTGTCTTTAGTAACGACTTATTAAATGAGAAACAAAGCTTCTTTCATATTATAATCTCCTAAAATTCGCCGTATCTACATTGTAACTGCAGACGAGCTATAACTACCAGTAACTTTACCTCCATCTTTAATGTGTAGTGTCCGAGCTACGCACATCCTTTATGTTATGTCGTGGTCAGTACATGCACTGGTTTACTACGCCCTGTATATTGCTCGTAAAAAAATGTTGCCCTAGTCACGATACGCTAATTTAAACATTATTCTCATGCAATAAGGTTATGAAATGTTTAACACTCGCTCTTGCTTCTGAGTTGTGATTTACATTCTAATCCAGCGGTCGGCAACGCGCGGCCCGAGAACTATCTCCTTGCGGCCCGCGACTGCTTTGTAAATGAAAGTTTAATTCTTATAGTTAAATTTAATCAGCGTTCCAGGCAGGCCTGCCTCGGTGACGACGACAGTTTTCAGACACCCAGTGTGTGACGATTTACAATTGGAAACGAGATCCATCCAGTATATAAAATTTAATATTTCTACAAAAAAAATGTAAACAAAAAATTAAAAAAAATGTTTTATCATAGGTGATATTTATATCACCTATAATATCTGCCTACCTTCATTAATAGATAACTAGGTAGACACCTATTAGGTACCAAATTATTACATGTGCGGCCCGCCATTATCAAATTTTTTCACTATGTGGCCCTTGTCTTCCAAAAGGTTGCCGACCGCTGTTCTAATCCATTACGCGATAAGTGACCTCGTGACCGACTCATACATAAAGCGGGTCGTCAATGTATTGCCAACATTTACCTATTTGTGCTTCACATGTTTATGGAGCAAATGCTGAGCCTTGCATCATTAGCATTAGCTAATTAATAGAAGAGCTACGATGTCTTAAAAAAATAGTCATAAAATTATATTTATAGAAAGCGCTTTTATGTTTTGAAAGGAAAAAGTTTATACCTCCTTACTTTAAAAGGTCACATTTAATATTCGTGTATTGCGAGAATGGAAGAGGAAAGGAAAATAAAACGATGATCTGTGAGTAACGCCTTCACCTATCATATGTTTGCTACGTCATATATGTACCTAAGTATAAGTAAGTATAACTGAGTTTATTGAGAGGTATATATACTACTCTGTCAAGAAAGTACCGGGAAAAGATCAATAATACACAAAATGTCTGTTATTCATCCAAATTTATTTTATCACCTTCAAAGTATGCTCCTTTAGAAACGATACACTTGCGCCAACGAATAATCCATTCATCAAAACATTTTTTAAACGCTGCTTCCGGAATTGAGTTCAGTTCTCGCCGCGAATTCTCCTTTATGTCTTCTATCGATTGAAAACGGGTGCCACGAAGTGGTAATTTGAGTTTAGGAAAAAGAAAAAAGTCAGCAGGAGCCATATCTGGTGAATATGGTGGTTGCTGGATGGTATTTGTTGAGCGTTTGGTCAAAAATTCGTTCACAATGATAGCCTTGTGCGAAGGCGCATTGTCGTGGTGCAAAATCCAAGAATTTTCTTTCCACAAATCTGGCCTTTTTCGTCGAATTTGGTTTTCGGTTCAGTTGGAAGGCGCCACTCCGAAGCTTGTTGACTAGTTTGCATGTCAAACTCGTAAACCCACGTCTCGTCACCAGTAACAATGCGTTTCATGAATGTTGGGTCCGAACTGACTCGTTCTAGCATGTCCTCAGCGACTTTCATGCGATTGAGTTTTTGGAGAAAATTCAGATCTTTTGGGACTAGCCGAGCAGCAACATGTTTAATACCCAAATGATTAGTTAAAATGGTACGGATCAACTCGTGAGATACAGAAAGTTCGGCGGCTATCTCTCTCAGAGTTGAATGGGGATTTTCAGTCACTATTTTATTCACTTTTGCGATGTTAACTTCAGTTGCAGACGTTGACGGCCTACCAGAGCGAGGCAAATCTTCCATCACATCTCGACCGCTTTTGAACGCTTTGAACCACTCATAAGCACGAGTTTTTGATAAAGTCGATTCACCGTAAGCCTTCTGTAACATTTTCAGTGACTCCGAACACGAAATTCCATTGGCGATGCAAAATTTAAGACAAACTCTTTGTTCGATATTTTTGTCCATTATGAAATTCGCAATACACACTATATATGATATTACTAAAACCAGCACTGTATTTAATATAAATAACAGATGCAACTCAAACTCCGCGCCAAAATGGAAAACAGTTGTGCCAATCTAACAACTACAAAAAAACAAAAATTTGAATTTGGAACCATAAACAAATCATCCATTCCCGATACTTTTTTGACTGAATGTACTAAACAGGCAGAACTATGGTTGCTCATAATTACCTACCATATTTTGACCAATAAGTTTAAAACAACACCGGTTTGGGAGTCACAGAGACACCCACTGAGTCGTTCCTGTGATTTGTTAACCTACTATATATTTTCTGTTACAACAGTCGAATCTGGAAAAGTTAACGAACTCAGAAAACGAAATATAAAAGCCAGCTACAAGCCGAGTCCCGGTCGTATGACGAGCGTCGCGCTGCGAGCACCGGAGCTCATCTGCACAACTACTTTTATGGCTGAGTGTTCATTAAGCGATCCTCTGAAAATAAATCCCGACTTGTTTCCACGCATAATGTAGCCTTACTTTTATGTATATCCTACAAATGTACAGTTTCTTAACCTTTCACCTATATTCGTCGAAACACACGTACTCATTTATGTAACGCAAGTTTACTCGAAACTGTTCGAGTACTTAACTTAACAAATAGTTTTACATAGACTCACGTCATTGTCACGTCTAAATAACCGATTATTTGTTACTAGTGATACTACAGTCTCGCTCAGTATAGTCAATGTGACGACAAAACTTTTAAAACAATCACAAAAAATATTGAAGTCTACTGTAGAATAAGAATAGCGAGAATAATTCCTCCCTAACAGCTCAACTGTATCACTGACACCAACACAATTATATATAAGCTCGTGCTCGCAATTAGCAACAATCTGTAACTCTACTAAATATATGCATTAATTATTATCGTGTGTAAATTATTTCGAATATTAAACTGTTTTTGCAAATATGAAATTTAAGACAGAGTGTACGTTATTGTTCTGCGATTGCGAACATAGCACTCACTAGAAACAATATTTCTGAAGTAACAAACATTGATTTAGAAAATATCCCAGAATTAACGACACTAACTCTTAAAACTTAAAACATGTTATAATTAAAAGCGAAGTTATGATCACACGTTTTATTACTAGCGAGTATAGTGCTTGTGCAGTAATAGCTGATACGAATTAATATAATATATGGCCACTTTTACCCGCATGAGTTACTAACACTTCTTCAATGTACCGCCTTTTAAAGTCGCAAGTATCACATGAAAGAACACAATATCACCTGTTCTGTTAATATCATCAATGTTTACTTTTAAAATTTACCGCAGCTTTCCCACACTCCCATTGCGTGGTTTTACGAGGTGTGTTCAAGTTGCATTTCCACCGACCATAGCACTTTACAGCATTTTTTTACGACACTTATACGGTTTCATTTGCACCTTAACTGCGTACTTTTACACGCCTTATCGTATTTCAGCGCGGTGTCATTTATATAGAAGTGTTTCATTCAGTAAATGCTGCGTTTATGTAAGTAAGTAACAAATAAAGTTTATTATTACACGTGATGATACATAAATTGACAGAATTATGATTATTAAATTATGCACGAAAAGTATTTTTAAACGTCAGCACATTTATTGCCCTTTTTTATGCTGACGTTTCAAACTACGCAGACAAGAGTAAAGCAGGCTGGAATTCTCTTTGACCGAATGTCATGACGCTGCGGGCAGCCATATTAACATGAGCGGTTGTCAAGGATGGTGCCGCGTGACAAGCACTGACGGATCGCCGACGTCTGTATGTATCAATTGTGTTATCACTGGTTAATTAAAGATTGGCAACAGTGCCTTAATTCTGACATGATTTTTGTAACTGAATAATTATTATAACAGCATAATAGTATTATGAAACGAAGGTTGGTTTGTTTAATCCGAACATCCATCAACATCAAAGACATTCAAATATTTACCTATTTCTTTAAAATCTCTTTGATCAATATGATTATGTCACATTTTATGGGTGATTCCGCTGGGGGAGTGGGGGCGGGCAAGACCCTTCCTTCACACATATTCTACATCCGGAAATACAGACAAGGTTTGTATTTTCAGAAACAAGTTTGTAATAAATATAATGCATTCATTACAAACTTGTTTCTGTAATGAGTAGGGCCCTTTCATATTGTGACAGCAATAATTCTACTTTAATTTATTTGAACATTAAGTAAATAGGATTTTGAACAAGGCAATTCATAGGATGTTGATTCCAAGAAACAAAAAGGCATAACTGTAATTTCCTGACAACGCACCGTAATCTACAGTAATGACACCATTGGGCTGTTTTTCCTTAGGCAGAGTTAATTTTAGCCCACGTTCATAATTTTATCTTCTCCTCTTTTATTTTACCTCTCTTTATACTTAGACAAGTCTCGTACAAAGTCGCCTTCCATTTGAATTCCTCCCCAAATATTGCCAAAATTCAATTCTCATACATATTATATCGTGGTGTGTATGAGCGTGAGCGAGCGCGGTTACTAACACGCTTCATTCATCATATTCAGCAGCGCGTCAATCAATGGAGCGAGTTTGTTCCGTGTGCTGCAATTATAACGTACTTAGTACGGCTTGTATGGATTCGTATATGTATATGGAATATGATGCGGTTTTCAAAGCTGTTTAAAGTTTCTATCGGTCATGCATCATTGTGGTTATTTTTCTCGCGTCCCGCCTGTACGTGGACAGGACGCAAGTACGTAGTTACTAGTTAATGTTTCAAATGCAATTGCGTTTAGTCTCCTTTCTACGCATTTATTGGACTGCGTTTTTCTGAGAAATGGACGTTTTTCATGCACCCTTTTTAATTTTGCCTTGAACTTTCTTCTACTTACACACATGTCAGCATAAAAAGTACCACTACTTGGTCTACCGTACCAAATCCAAACCTGTAACTTGCACCTGGTCTCCCTGTGAGCAGCGCTTACATGTTTATTCCACCCTGTGATATTGCATGAATTGTGCTTATGTGTACTCTTTTTACGTTCATAACATAAACTTGCAGATTTTTTTAAAGTATTTATAATGTTACTATACATGTCATCAATGGTATGTTTATGAGTCCCGTCACACAAACAAAATTCTGATGGAAAATTAATGTCTTTAAGTTTTTTGTTACAAAATTCATAATAGTTATCTGCCTGAGATTTTGTCCGTTCACCCCATACAACTTTATTATTTATAAAATTCTTAATGTCAGAAATTGATTTCAAGCGTACGAGATTTAAATCTCAAATTATTGTCACAGGAAAATGGTCAGACCAAACCACATCATTACAAGCCTTAATGTCTCTAACGGTACCCCAGGCGGATTGCGTCACAACACAGTGATCTAATCAACGCGCATCGCTAACAAACGTGTACGTTCCCGAGCCTATACCCAACTTTTCAACGTCTGCGCAACGTCAATGTTGATTCCCACAAAAATTCGCTAACTCGTTATCAAATAACTCACCCGGATGGGCATTATAGTCACCGAGAATAAACACTGTTTCCACACCCGCACTATCAATAACAGCACTAATTTCACTTAGGCAATCCGAAAACTCTGATCAATTATCTGAGCACTGGGTAGGCATGTAAATACTAAAAACGACGAATAACGTACTATCGAGTTCAAACTTAACAGCTGCCAAACGCACAATCGCACACGTGAGTACAGTTACGCAACGAAACTGGTTCTTGCGCCATAACAAGGCAGCGCCACCATATGGCCTGCCGCGTTTGCAAAAATAAATGATTTGATTTGATTTTTGATTTGAATCAATTGCTGTGACGTATCAACAGCTGACTTTCCGAAGTATTCAAAATCGTCATGTATAGAGCTAAGGAGCGGGATGTCGTGGGGCAACAACCACGTTTCTTGCATCTGCAGTATAACATTTGCCTTACGTTTCCAGCGAATCTTTTAAAGACTTACAATTAAAAGTTATTATATTGCACATTTGTTTGTCATCCATCATAATTGTATACGTTTAACGACTATTCTTACTCATTCAAGGAGTTTGTTTCTCCGCCTTTTTCAATTCGCCTAAAGTTGACGAATCGCTTGAATATTATTCCGTCTGGCCACAGGTCCTCGTCCATAAATATAGATAACTTAGTCCAAGGTACAAAAACTTTGTAAGCGTCATAATCTCGTTCTGTCCTTGACTTTATTTTCTTTAAAGTAACTATGAAATGTAGTGCCTTTCAGCCTTTAGGTCGGGTAGGCGCGTGGCTGGCTCACTCGCTATGAACTTCCTGTTGCATTTATAACCAATCCTATTCAGTTAATTAGAACAAAATAACAATAAAAACACACAGTAACGTAGGAAAACAAAATGCCAAACACAAAACAATCTCCATTCCACAATTATAAAGTAAATTGTTGTTGATTGTCTTTCTTATCTTTCATTACACAACATAAATAAGCCACGAGAACGAACGTCCTACACTAGTCACCGCAACAGTCGCAGTCGAGCTAATCGTTTCACCGCTCACGCTCCACTCGCTCGGAACTCATTGGCAATTGTTTGGTTCTTTTGTGCGGTTCCAGCGAGCAATCAGTCGCTCGGCAACAATTAGGTCAGCCGCAGATTGTCAGGGCCGGAGGATACTTTGCGTTTCGACTAATACATGAATAGTACGGAGAGCGGACTACTGGACGTTGAGAAGAGGACTTTATCTTGATGTTTTTATAAGTATTTATGTGCTATTTATCATTTGCTACAGTTTTGTTAACCCTTGAATGTTATGTTACATTTCCTGTGTACATTATTAAACAAAATAAGGTTTTAAATCCAGGGATTACGAGAATAATTTAATTTAAAGCTTCAATTTATAATGATTACATACGCGTAATACCCACATTGCTGCTAATGTATATATAGTCCCTTTAATTACCTCTCCTCTCTTCACAGGCGGTTCATGCAGGGATCTATACTCACAACCGCGCCAACTTCATACAACCATGAAATAGAGTTTCAAACGTACCGCACCGCGTTGCTACGGCGTAGCGCTACACCGTAGCACTACGCCGTAACAACGCGGGCGTCTCACTCTCAGCGTAGAAAAAAATCCCTTCAGCAAGCCGCAGGAGGAGGTAGATTTCGAAGAAGGTTCCACCCATATTTTTTCAACCCCTTGTTAAAATCCTCCCATACGAGAATAGCATGGAAAAAAAAACTTTTAAATTAAAAATTGTAGAGTAAACAATTGGCATTAAAAAAATATATTTTTGACCGTTTACCGTTAAAATGTTTACCGTTTCAAAGATATAATTTTGTTTGCCAAAAATTTTGGAAATTCCAATCCCCTCCCCAAGTTAGACTCGAAAGTCGGTTTTCGAGTAAGACTCGAAATAACAAAAATGTTAAACGGTCCAAAAAATTTCCAGGAAAAGAGTTATGGTCAAAAAACTTATTTTCGAAAAAAACTTTACTAGTGGGCATTGATATACAGTGCAACTGAAAAACACATAAAACCCTACATTACTCCTACCCAGCTCGTAAACAAATCCCAACGGCACATGGTTGAACATTAACATTCAGATATAGCGATCACTATAAACAGTATCGTGAGTCGTCCCGGGATTGTAGGGATTCCGGGATTGGAGCGGTGACGTCACTTATTGCGTCACCGGGATCAGCATGTAGCGTGTGTTTATGAAGCGACGCAGCTATCTTAAGCTGAGACCAAGGTTGGATGCAAATGAAAACATATTATAAACTAACCTTATAGTTTGGTGTTAAAATGCCCTTTAGAAGATCGTTTCAGTTAAATTCGGTTGATAACTTAAGTTAGAGCAACTTAAGTTTTAATTCACGTAAATTTAAAGACTTGAGCGAGATTATGAACCCTACCTTCCCAGTAGGTACATATATGTAGTGTTTTAATTTAAATAGTTATGTTGACCGTAATTTTCCACTGTACGTTCCATTAATTTATTATCCTTTTGCTTCGCACATGTTCATACATTTTAAGATAAGATAAGGGAAGATAAGATTTATTTATTTCTGAGTATATAGTACTGTTAGGAATCAGAAGTGACATACATTAAAAAAAAATAACAAACTTTAATTTTTCTTAATTTGCCCTTTTTACAAAATAATAAAAATAACAAAAGGAACACTGTAAATATTATTCAAATAGAAATTACACAAGCAAAATGGAATAATCAGTACACGAACAAAAACATAACCCAAAAATAACTAAGCACACGAAAATGGTCAGGTAGCACGTCCGTCCCGAGCGCCGTCCAAGCAAAAAGTGAGCGTTGTCGCACCGCGCGCCCCTGGTCCTGCCTGATCTGTAGCAGTGCCTTCCAATAAGACGCCTGAGTCTTCATTGTCTCTTGCAATCAGACAGTCATTACGTATAAAGATAACAGATGTAGAAACAAAAACATCTTAGATAATTCAAAGGCGCATTACACATAAATTATGACACATCAAAATCTTAGCTAAGAACACACCAAGTAGGTAACTTGGTCGCGTTGCAGACCTAGTAAAGGGAACCTAGTTAGCGTATCTCACAACGGCTGTCGGCATAGGCACTTAGCATACCGCCAAGACTTTTACAAACACTGTAGGCATAGGCTCTTAGTTTGCATACCTCCCAGTGGCTGTTGACATAGGCACATTGTTAGCGTATCACACAGACTTCAAAACAATACTTGCCCTCAAAAAATGCGGCGCATGTCTCAGGAGTCCATTCACCCCTCCAGGGTACCATGAACTGTGCAGCAGCATATGTAGTCTTCCCATAGCCACCAGCCAGAAGTTGCAGCTCATAGCAGCCATGGTCCAGGACTCCAACTACGCGGTAAGGTCCGCGCATACCAGGATCAAGTTTCCCCGTGGACTGGGAATACTTGATAACGAAGACTAGGTCATCTTTGCTGTAGGCACGTGGAGGCTGTCGATCTTCATTAGCACGCCTGTCTTGATCGGCTTGATTTTTGCACAACCGTTCGGCCGTCCTTTGTCTCCTCATCTCCTGTAGCGGTTCACGGTTCTCACCAGACAATTCGATGGCAACGTCTCGGATTAGTGTGCGAATGACTGGGGTAGCTCCTTCGGCTCCGATAAGCAGGTTTAGCGGGGACTGCTGGGTGGTATTTTGCTTTGTAATGTTGAGTATCAGCTGTAACTTCCACAACTGTTCAGACCATTCCCCTTTCCGATGGTTCACCTAGATCCACAACATGTTAAGGAGGGTGCGAACGTAACGTTCCACCTTACCATTGGCGTGGTGCATCTCGGGGGTAATATAATGAATCTGACAACTTAAATCATTCATTAGTGACACAAAACCAGATGATTGGAACATCCTACCTCTATCACATACAATTGTCTTAGGTGTTCCAAACAGAGACACAACATTTTGCATAACACGTTTTAGCTCATTTAAGTCCTGAGTACAAATAGGGTTTAATAAACAAAATTTTGTGAAAGAATCCACAACAACTAAAACGTGTTTATATCCGTTAGATACTACCAATGGGCCTAGGGCATCTATATGTAAGGTGTCAAAAGGAACATTTGGTTTTGTCCATGAGTTAATTGGTTGTAATGGAGCTCGTGGAACTCTCTTGTGAGCTATACATATGAGACAGTGAGATATATACTTAGCAATAAAACCTCTGAGACCAGGGAACCAAAAGTGTTTTAAGATAAGATCAGTAGTTTGGTCAGCGTTAGTATGGTTATGTTCATCGTGGAATATTCGGAGGAGGCTCAAACGATGTCCTTTTGGTATGTAACAAAATAACCTGGACTCTTCACCTATAGGTGTGAAGCGATAGTACAAGATATTATTGCATTTAACATAGCGTGAAGAGTCCAAATTTCCCTCATCCAAAGACCTGATTAAAGTTTGAGTCTCCTCGTCTCCTGTTTGCGCTATTTGAGCCCAATTACGCGGTTTCTCAATGTTATTTACCATATTATGTACGGGGTTACGGCTCAAATAGTCTGCGTGAGGTATCATTACCCCTTTCCTGTATTGAATGCTAAAGTTAAAGTCCTGTAGGTAAATCCACCACCTCGCTACCCTCAGGAGTAGATCTTTCTTATTTTGGGTGGCTTTTAAGGCATTGCAGTTTGTCACTACAGTAAATGGCATTCCTATGAGGTAATGCCTAAAATGCTTAAGAGCTCACCTGTGAACCTCAGAGGGAAGCTCTGGGTCAAAAGTGGCCAATATTGGCTCACTAGTAAGACTTTTAATAAGCTCATTGCGAACGCTTTCCTGCTGTGGTCCCCAGACAAATTCAACACCCTAACGCGTCAAACGAGCAATGCAAGCTGTTTTTATGGAATAATTAGCTATTTACTTTCTGAAATAACCAGCAAGGCCCAACAATTGTTTCTCTTGTTTGACGTTCTGGGGAACGGGTGCATACACAAGTGCCTGTACCTTACTTGTTGACGGCCGGACCCCACCATTTGATATAATTCTGCCCAAATATTCGATTTCTTGGCATAGAAATGAACACTTGCGCAAATTCACTGAGAAACCGGCCTTAGTCAGAACCGTCAAAACCTCATCTAATATCTGTAAGCCTTGGTCAATTGAACAGGACAATAGCATACAGTCGTCGACGTAGACCAATACTTTGCCTGCCTCAATGAATTTGCGCAGTGTATTTGCAATAATACGTTGGTATACTATGGGTGCGTTGGCTAACCCATATGACATTTTCAAATATTCACAATTCCCTTCGGGCGTCACGAAGCCGGTTAAGGGTATTGATTGCTCATATAATTTAATTTGTAAAAATCCGGTTGCCATATCAAGTACCGTGAAGAATTTTGACTTCCCTAGTCGATCAATGTGATCGTCTATTAAAGGTAAAGGATATCTATCCTTAACCGTGATTTTATTGAGTGCCTGGAAATCCACATACATACGATCCGGTCCATCCTTTTTTTTTACTAAAAGGATCGGACTCGAATATGGTGACTCTGAATCTCGTATTATGCCTTTACTAAGTAAGTCCTGAATAATCTCTCTAACTTTAAGCTTTTCATTGTAGGACATTTTATAAGGACGATAATAAACAGGTACCTCACTGTTCAATCTGATGTGCATACAACCTGTGGTAACTGTAGACGTAGCCGTACCAGAAATCATAAATGCGGAATATTTATCGAGAATTCTTGTTAGTTTCTCAAGATCTTCCCCGGTTAATGCAGTTTTAAAACCATTGGTTTTCTCGCCAGATTGAACCGTGGAAACCCTCTTTAAAGATTTATCGTGAGTTAAACGTTGAGAATCCCTGGTCCGTACATAGGTTACCCCTTCCATTCAACACATCGTTACCAATAATAATTGGCGCGTTCATGAACTCACTATGCACAACAAGTAAATCCACTTCGAAGGTTATTTCCTCAATCTCTATTACAAGTGTGACATAAGAATCGACATGAATAATGGAATTACTAATTCCTTTCAATTGTTTATTAATAGATTTCTTCGAACAAGAAAAATGATTGACCACGGATGATGAAATCAACGAATCTTCTAATGCCCCACTATCAATCAGGATGTCTACAGGTATACCCTGGACTTTTCATGCACATACTGCCTTATTTGGGGTAGAACTCAATTCAGATTTTACCGATACAGATTTAATTTGTTCAGTCGCATTGTTTGATTTCTACTTTTTAGGACAACCCGCTTGTTTAGCCCTATGTCTGACCGCAAGTGAAACATTTGGGACCCCGACCCCTGAATGAACGCTTAGAGTTATTCTTGTGTGGGCTCTTAGTATCTTTAGAACGCGAATTGTCACTATGTTCCTTAGAAGTGGGTTTTACGAAGGTAGATAGGTAATTAACGAGATTGTCAGGCGTCAGGTTTGCATTAGTAGCAGTTGCTTTAATTTGAGGGTCTTTAATCCCTCTAATAACAATCGCCGCTATCAACTCATCTGATAGGCCTCTTACGATCCGTAAACGTAGTAAACATCTACGTGCATATTCAGCGTAGGTTGGGTAACTGTCTGAACTAGTGCTCATTACTTCATACAAAATACTTGCCACATCAATTTTCTTGACACAAAGTGACCGAAAATCCTTTTTAAAATTGCTCCATGAACGGTCATTTGTGACCCATTCACTAAGTCAAGTCTTAGCATCTCCCTTCAGACAGCTACCAACGCGGGAAAGACTCATTTTGTGACCAGTTATTCAAAACTAGAGCCCTGTCAACCTCGTTGAACCACTGATCAACATCCATGCATATTTGGGTCAAAATTAGAAATATAAAAATGATGGGTGCTTACTGACTTTAACGACTGTATTGCCTCCACTATTTTCTCTGTGGTTGCAGTCAAAACATCAGTAGCAGTACCTGTAGTTTCCGGCGTAGCAATTACCCGTGAACGTTCTTCTAAAGCCTTCAATCGCGAGACAATAGTCTCAAGCGATCGTCGGTAAGGCGGTGACGCAGGGCTTCGCGTCCTCACGTGACTACCACGATGATCTTGTTCGCGCCTGGAACGGCGATCGTAATCCCGAGACTTGCTATGTGACCTTCTACTCCGCTTGTGGCGGCTCGGTTAGAACGCGGGGCACTAGTTTTTGAACGTGAACGGCTCGATGTATTCATTGTTAACTACTACCCGCTTTTATATAAAATTGAAAGCACGAAAACTAGTTTTTAATTTGTGGGCGGAATGAATCTTTATCCCACTTTTGTTGTTAGGAATCAGAAGTGAAATACACACACACATACATTAAAAAAAATAACAATCTTTAATTTCTCTTAATTTGCACTTTTTACAAAATAATAAAAATAACAAAACGAACACTTTAAATATTAATCAAATAGAAATTACACAAGCAAAATGGAATAATCAGTACACGAACAAAAACATAATCAAAAAATATCTAAGCACACGAAAATGGTCAGGTAGCACGTCCGTCCCGAGCGCCATCCAAGCAAAAAGTGAGCGCTGCCGTTTTTTTTTTAGAAAGGACCACTCCCAGTTGCAACTCGCTAAGGTCGCTTAAGGCTGGTGCTCCAGGGTAGCCCGCGATATTCAAATTTTCTTTCGTTTTTTGCAATTTGTTGTTTGTTTGTTTTGTTGTTATTTTCTTTTGTTTTTTCTTTTGTTTTTTGTTCTTTTTTGGATTTTTGACATTCAAAAGTGCCATAATGGTCTAATTGAAATAAATGCTTTGAGTTTGAGTTTGAGTTTGAGTTTGCAGGCCAGTGCTAAAATGATGATTAAAATATTGTTCGCGATTGTAAGACGTATGTAGTTACAGAATTATAATCATCAAAATCATCAATACAACCCTCCAAGTTCATAAAGGTCTAGCTATGACTTTGACCTTGAAAAAATCGTTTCTCGACCTTTATGAACTTGGAGGGTTGTAAAAAGGTATTCACACATGTGAATACCTTTTTACAAACATACAAATCTCAAAAACATATAGGCAAGGAAGTGGAAGAATTTTTAGCGCTTTGCAATGGTCTAAACATTCTGCACCAAACAAAAGCTCTGACACATTTTTTTTGTGAAATGAATGCTCTATTCACATCTACTGAATTTCCCCATATCACGAGGCCATAACGCAGTACTGATGCAACATAGCCATGATAAGCATTGAGGGCTATTTCTTTGCTGGCTATTCGTCTCTATTTTCGAAGAGCAAACTAAAATTTGTCGAGTCGAGTGCAGACGTTTTCTACATGTTCTTTCCAATTAAATTTTTCGTCAATAACTATTCCCAAGAATAATGTTGAAGGTACGGGTTCCAAAATTGAATTATTGTAGCGTATTTGAGGTGGTTTTACCAAAGAATTATATGTTTGAAATTGTACTAACTTTGTCTTTACAATGTTTACACGTAAATTATTTGATTCCAGCCATTTTATTGCTTTTAGTATTTCATTGTTAGTGTCGGTTTCTAGGTCATTCCTATTTGAACATTTTATCGTGACAGTAGTGTCATCAGCAAATATTGTACAATTATGTTTTAGGCTCTTACAAAGGTCATTTATGTATATTATAAATAATGGAAGCCCTAGTACGCTTCCCTGAGGAACACCACAACTATTTATTTTTAGTTCGGAACTGTGTTTTTTTTGTGTTCTTGTTAATTTTTGATACTACTGTCCTTTGCTGCCGATTCGATAAATAACTTTTAAGCCAGTCATGTACTCGTACCTTGCCTCTTATGCCGTATTTCTCCATTTTGCTAAGTAATCGATCGTGTGGGACAAAATAAAATGCTTTGCTCATATGTTAAAATACTGATAAATAAAAATAAATAAATAAATATCGCTGGACATTACACACAGCGCCATCTAGCGCCACACTAAGCAACGGCTTGTGTCGTGGACACCAGATAGTTGATATACTACATAGATACTATTTTTGTTTGTAAATACATACTTATTATACATATAAACATCCATGACTCGGAAACAAATGTCCATGCTCATCACACAAACATTTGCTCCAACTGGGATTCGAACCCGGGACCCTAATAACGTTAGGCAGCCTCACCACCGCTGATAATACATACATTTTGTTATTGAGGGCTTCAGATATCAGTTTGACCAAAGTAAAACAAGCAAGTGATGTTGTTTCTTCCTAAAACCAAATTGGTTCTCAGTAAGTATGCTATTTTTATTTAAAAAGTTGTTTATTTTCACGTACATTGCCTTTTCAAAAATCTTTGATAGAATAGGGATTCATGTAACGGGTCTATAATTGGACATATCCTTGCGGTTACCTTTTTTGTATAGCGGTTTGACTATAGATTGTTTTAATCTAGTAGGAAATGTTCCTGTCTCAAATGACAGATTAATTAAAAAACTTAAAGGTTGTACTATGCTTTTACTGCTTAGTTTTATTATTTTTGTGTTTATTTCATCGTATCCAGTTGCGTTCGCATCATTTAAAATGATGATTATTTTTCCAATGTCTTGTTCATTTACAGGGGTGAAAAAGATACTGTTATTGTTAGTGGTAATGGCAATGTTACGTTATTACTATTGTTGAATTTATTTGTAATTTCTATAAAAAAGTTATTAATTGATTACAAATGTCGACAGGATCATTAATTATACTATCATTTATTATTAACTCTTTGATGTATAAAGGATTCACTAAGACATATAAAGTCTATAACACCCATATCTTTCGTCAACTCAGATATTGTTACTTCAATGAAATCTAATTTATTGAGTATTCCAGCTATATTTTGATGTAACAATGTAAGTTGTTGTTTATCATTCCTGGCATTGTTGTTAAAGGGTGGGACGAAAAAACTTAAAGCTCATGTACAAAAGTACATGAGCTTTACTCGTCAGTGATATTGGTGAATTTTCATGGTTATAATCCAATGGGTAATTCTTAATGTCAACAAGTAGCGACTAAAAATACTTCCAAATATACATTTTATACCTAGTTTACTAAGTCTGCCCGTTTTATTTGAGAACATTTCCAAGGAGAGATCACGATTCGTATCAAAGAGATATGCATAATTATAATTTTGTATGTCCATGTACAGCAAATTATTAAACAATTATTCTACTCGATAATTATGAATAAGAGCTCCCGTTATGTATGCCGGAGAACATACAATCACATTTGTTTGATTTGTTTGCTCCAAGGATTCTCGAATTAGTCTAACAAGCCGACAGTTGCTGACAGTGTTAACTTCCTAGTATCTTAAAATAAACCTTTTTTTTTTTCGGATGGGAAATCATCAAATGACTTCTCCCGCTCTGGGCGGAGCAGGAGGGAGTGTCAGACTTTTACTGACTAAAACCCATCCATGTTCCTTCATCGCCCTTTTTGTTCCGGGGCCACGGTATCTGCTTCTAACAGTCCCGCAACCCCGGCAGGCATCGGACCCCTTCTTTTTGCTGACTCTCTTTTAGGCGCGCGTGGAACACGAACGCGCCGTCGACACGGCCTGTCGTCATGAGACGGACGGACGGCGAGCTAGCCCATAGCCCACCGTCTACAGGCCCGCGATCTTAAAATAAACCTTGGTATCTATTTCTTGTCTCGTCAATAATATTCCCAGTAAGCAGTACTCGCTTCTCCCTCCAGCGGCGAGTGACTCTTATCTGTCAGTAAGCCGTCCCCCTTAACACTTGGGGGAGGCCTATATCCAGCAGTGGACGACTTGCGGCTGAAATGATGATGATTATGATGATGACTTTCCTCCTTTTTTTTTTTTTTTTCGGATGGGAAATCTTCAAATGACTTCTCCCGTTCTGGGCGGAGCGGGAGGGAGTGTCAGACTTTTACTGACTAAAACCCATCCATGTTCCTTCATCGCCCTTTGTGTTCCGGGGCCACGGTATCTCTTTCGAACAGTCCCGCAACCCCGGCAGGCATCGGTCCTTGCGGACCCCTTCCTTTTTGCTGACTCTCTTTGAGGCGCGCGTGGAACACGAACGCGCCGTCGACACGGCCTGTCGTCATGAGACGGACGGACGGTGAACTAGCCCATAGACGCCCGGGGCATCTCCCGCGGCGGCCGGGACGCTGTGAGGTTCTCTCCCTCTCACGTTCCGCCACCTCCTTCTCTAGCATTACTGCTTCGCAGAAGGAGGTGACGGCCTCCCATTCCGTCTCGCTCCGGACCATGGCTTGCACCAGGGCCGGACGCGAGAGGTCGCCGCCGCCAATCGCCGCTTCGAGGACACGGCGGTGCTCCGCCCACGCGGGGCACACCTCCACCGTGTGCTCCACCGTGTCCTCCGGTCGATCCTCGCAATGGAAACACCCGGGCGTTTCCTCCCGCCCGATTCGGTGCAGGAACCTCCCGAAACAACCGTGTCCGGTGAGGACCTGCGTCAGGCGGAAGGTGAGGACGCCGTGGCGTCTCTCAAGCCACTCCTCAAAGAGGGGACTTACCGCCACTATTGTGCCGTGCCCTGCACGGGGTTGCGACAGTCGCTCTCTCCATGTCGCCATGAGATCATGCCGGAAGTCTGTCCGCTGCGCGACAATTTGCCGCGGCAGCGGAGTTTCCCCCCGGCGTAGCACCTCCGCGCGCCATTCGTGCAGGCGCGCGAGGACAATTGCCTCCAGATCCCATGGCGGCAATCCGGCAAGGAGGCACGCCGCCTCACGGGAGATCGTGCGGTACCCACGGGCCAGCCTTACGGCTACCACCTTTTGGGGCGCGTTCAGGTAGTGGGCGGCTCACCGCCTCAATGAACGCGCCCACACCGGGGCCCCGTAAAGGGCCATGGACCGCACGACTCCCGCGTAGAGCTTTCGGCAGGAGGCGTTTGGCCCCCCCAGGTTGGGCAGAAGCCGCCTGAAGGCAGCCCCGGTCCGTTCCAGTTTGGGGGCCAAACGTCGGAAATGCTCCACGAAGTTCCATCGGCTGTCGAGGACGAGTCCTAGGTACTTCAAAGTCGACTCGACGCCGACGGATACCCCTCCTACCGTCAGTGAGGATCCCGGAGGTGGCGCATTCCGAGGCCCATGAAAGCACATGGCCTCGGACTTGTGCAATGCCACCTCGAGACCCAGTTGCCGGATCCTCTCGACGACTATCGCAACCCCGCGTGTCATTATTTCAGCCGCCGCCTCGTGCGACCCCCCTTGTGCCAGCACCAGCGTGTCGTCTGCATAGCAGACCACGCTGACGCCGCTAGGGAGGTCGGCGCGCAGCACCCAGTCGTACCCGATGTTCCACAAGGAAGGTCCTAGAACCGATCCCTGTGGAACACCGCACGACATCTCTCGCCGTTTCCATTCTCCGCTGCGACCGGGGTAGATGACGGCTCTGTCTGTCAAGTAATCCCCGACCACACGACGGAGGTAGGTCGGCACCCGGTGATACCGGAGTGCCTCCCTAATGCAGCTCCAGGGCATGGAGTTGAAGGCGTTGGCGATGCCAAGACAACTCCACCCCGGGACACCGCATCCCCCGTCGTGAGGGCTCTCACGCGCATGATGGCGTCCACCGTAGAGCGCCCCTTGCGGAAACCAAATTGGTGTTCCGCAAGATCCGGCCCCGTCCCCGCAAGGTGCTCGGCGAGGCGGTTTGCAATTACTCTTTCAAAGAGCTTGCCCACCTCGTCGAGCAACACTATGGGCCGGTATGCGGACGGAGAGTCCGCAGGGCGCCCCGGCTTCCGAATGAGGACCAGCTTCCCCGTCTTCCAACGAAGCGGGAACTGTCCCCTCTCCAAGCATGCGCTTAGGAGCCCCTCCAGTCGGGGCCCGAGAGCCTCCGAGGCCAGGACCCAGGCTTTGCCAGGCAAGCCGTCGGGTCCTGGGGCGGTATTTTTGGCACTGAGCCTGCGTACCGCCACTCTCAGGTCTACCCCAGTCACTTCTGGAGTGTCGTCGTCGTCATCCTGGTGGTCCGCTTCCAGCACCGCAGGTGGCGGAGCCATAGGCGGGGGGGGGTGTTCTCCCCGCGTGGGGAACAGAGTGCTCACCACGTCCTCCACGAGCTCAGGCCGGAGACTCTGCGTCAGTGGGGGGGCCCAGGTGCGGAGTTTATCCCGCACCATCTTATAAAGGCGCCCCCACGGATCTCTGTCGAGAGTCCCCAGCATCTCCTCGCGGGCCAGATCCCTGGCCCGCAGGACAGCCTCGCGGAGGGCGGTCTTCGCCGCTCTGTACCCCTCATAAAGCTCCGCCTCGATGGCTGCCGCATTCGGTGGACGAATGCGGAGCCTGCGATGCCTGGCGTACAGGTGTCGCGCAGCCACGCACGCCTCGCGCAGAGACGTCTGCTCTCGCGACCACCAGTACACCTGACGTCGGGCGCTTCCTGGCCGGACTCGGGGCATTGCCACGTCGCATATATCGGACATGGCCTCCTGGAACCACCCTGCCTCATTGTTAATGTCGGCAGGCCTGTCTGGTGATGTCACCCAGGCCTGCACGATCGAGGCTTCCAGGAGGAGCTCCCGGTCCAGCTGCTTCAGCGCCCAACGCGGACCACTCGGGGCCTGTTGGACCAGCGCGCTTGAGGTCTGGGTGGAGACGTCAAACCGGATGTACCGGTGGTCGGAATAGGTCTCCACCCCCTCCATGACACGCCAGTCAACGACACGCGGCGACAGAGCGGGGCTAGCGAACGAAATGTCCACCACCGACTCGCCCCGCATCCGCACACACGTGGGAACAGAACCCCGATTTAGGACGACCAGGCCCTTCTCCAGAGCCCAGTCCTCCACCATCCGTCCCCGCACGTCTGTACAACGAGAACCCCAAGCCAAGTTCTTGGCATTGAAGTCCCCGAGGACAAGCACGGGGAGGGAATGGTTTCCGACGACAACACTAAACTCTGCGAGAGAGTTGTGGAACTCGGCGAGAGTTCGATTCGGGGAGAAGTAGACTCCCACCACTACGATCTCCCCGAACCGTGCTGCTACGCACCACCGACCCCTCCTGACACCTTCAAGGGTCGGGGTACCGGCGGCGGCCGACGACACTATGGTCACTGAGCCGCTAAGGTCCGCCACCCAGTCATCCCTGGGCTGGACGAAATACGGCTCAGCGACCACAGCGATGTTTATCGACCACTGCGCCATGCTCTGGAGCAACAGATCCTGAGCACAGGCGCAGTGGTTGATATTCGCTTGGAGGAAGCGTAATGGGGCCGTTATTGGCACTCCATTACCGCTTCCTCCTCCCTGGCCCCTTGTGAGGACCCCACTGTGGCGGCGACAGCGGCAGCGGCGGCAGTTGCGACTGCGGCGGAGGCGACGGCGGCGGTGGCGGCGGAGGGCCTACCTTTGCTTCTGATGGCCTTGTTGGGTGGAGCGCAGGCCTTGCTCCCAGCCCGGTGATCGGCCGGCTTGCCAGCCGCCGCACATGCACCGCAGTGCGGCGTGGCGCAGCAAGCTGCGGACACATGACCGGGCTGAGTGCAACGGAAACAGAGTCCGCTGCGGTCCACCTCCGAGGCGCACCGTACTGACACGTGGTGTCCCACGTGGCAGCGGTAGCACCTCAGAGGTCTGGGCTCCAGCAGCTTCACCTGCGCTGAAACCCAGCCCACCAGTAGCCTTCGGCCCTCCACTATAGTTTTAGCCGCCGTCACTGGGCAGCATACCGTGACGGTATGCATACCCGTGGAGTCCGGGCGAAGGGCGCCTGCCCTGACCTGATTGGCAGGGCACCCTCCGGACCTGGCGACGGCAGCCACCACTTCCTCCTCGGTCACCGAGTCGTCCAGGCCCAGGATACGCAGGTCTGCGCATCTGACGGGCCTGGACACTCGGGCCTCGTCCGCGTGTAGGGACGCTCTGAGCTTTTCAGCCAGAGCGTCAGCGGACGAGCCGCTGGTTTCACCGGGAATCTCCAGCAATCGTGTGACTGTCGCTGTGACTTTAACCCGGAGACCCCCGGTGATCCCAAGCTCACCGAGGTTAACCGCCTCTTTCGCCTTCGCCAGAAGGTCGCGGTAGGACACGCCCCTCTTTTCCGCGTCCGGCTGTAGTGTTATCACTACAGTTGCGGTCTACGGGGCGCGGAGCCTAGCCGTGATCTTTCGCGCCTTGTGCTGGCGCTGCCGCTCCTCATTTCGGGCCTTTTTGGCCGCCTTTCGCCCCTTCTTTTTCTCCCCGACCACCTGCCATCCGGCTTCAGCCGAGGGAGGTGTAGGGGGCTGGGAGGGCGTTGGTGGTGGCGGCGGCTGCTGTGCCGCAGGCACTGGCCCATTCGCCGTAGGCACTGGCATTGGCACAGTGTCCACCTGTGCAGCTGCCTTGCCCTTCCCTTTTTTGGCCTTCTTAGCCGGCGCCGGTTTACCCGGAGCCGGTTTCGCCGGAGCCGGTTTTTCGGAGGGGGCGGGCGCCACAGCCCTGCCAGAGAGCTGGCTGGATGGCCCCGGTCCGGGTGCGGAGGCCGCAGCAGCTGCGTAGGAGGCCGCCTTCGGGCCCATGGCTGCCTTGCTTGCCGCCAGGGGGAGGCGCAGGACAATTCCCTCCAGGACGGAGAACCGCGCCTGGAAGGAAGCCAGCTCCTGCCGAACCAGGTTCAGGACCTGGCTCTCCACCGGCGCAGTCTGGCTCAGTCGCTGCTGCCGGCCCCCATTCTGAGGCACTCCGCGGGAGCCAGCCTCACGCAGACTGGCCAGGTCTGCATGGAGCTTGGCATTTTCCTTTTGGAGAACCTCCGTGGCGGCCGTCAGGCGAGCTACCTCCGCCCGCAGTTTGGCCACCTCTTCTCCCCCTATCGGAGGAGGAGAAGGGGAAGGCCCCGCAAAGTTGGCCTCTGCAGCCGCCATGATGGAGGCGGAAGCCACGGGTATGGCCTTGAGTATTGAAGATATCTTCACCTTCAAGGCCACGCCCCTTATTGCGGCTTCCACCTCCTTTGCGAACCTGGCCTTACGCTCCGCATCGGAGCTGCCAGGTGCACCCACCTCTTCGCCAGACCCGCGAGCAGTCATGCCCGGGTGGCGCACCTCTTCGGCCAGTCTCGCCGATCTTTCGGGGGCAGATATCCCCCTCCCCCTGCCTCTGATCCCACCACGCTTGTTGGTGGGGATCTTTCTGGCCGAGGCCTCCTCCTCCCCGGATGATGACGCTTGGTCGCCATCCTTTCTGGACCGCTTGCGGAAGAACTTGCCGTTCTCCGCAGCAGTCCCGGCCCTCACGCGGCGGGAGCTCTCTGAGCCTCCCGCGCTCGCATCGCTGGATACGAGGTCGGACTCCGACCCCGCATCTCTCCTCTCCTCTTTCTTGCCGTTACCGGCGGTGTTGTTGGGTTTTATTAGTTTTTCCATATTGTTCCCACGAGTATGGGGGAAATATTCTCAATCTAGGCAGAGACCCCTGTACCTAGAAGGGCAGATTTGAGTATTTATTACTCGCCAGAGGGTCTGCAGGTACCCTGGCGAGGGTGAGCACTAGCGACTGATTCGTTCCATGGGAACACCCGTCAGCCATACATCCCCTCGCGGTGCGCCGCCGCTTGGGATTCGGGGTAACTTTTTATAGAGGTTTTCTACCTCGCAGTCCGGGCGGTTAAGCCAAGACCCTCGGTCCCTATCGAAGCCGCGAGACATGATCCACAGCACTTCGACAATGGGATTACGAGCCTGACGGTGACAAAGAAGGACGCATCCTACTCTGTCTGCTCGGAGGCAGGGTGAGTGCACACCGAGCCCGCCCTCACTCCTCTGCTATGCCCTCTGCTGTACAGAGGGTCACGCAGAAGGAACGCACCGGTGGTCCTGACAGGACCCCACCCATGTCAGAATAATTAGCCGCGGCAGTAACTCTCCCCGAGGGATAAAAGGAAATTCTCATTTCCTCTCATTCCCCGGAGAAGGATACTGCCGCGCCCAGGGTGCACCGGCCCAGCAGCTGCTCTTCCCTCCAGACGTATCGAGAGGGACCAGCAACCGCCAGACACACGTGGAGGACTTCTGACATCGCACCCCATGACTTTCCTCCTGAGAGTTACACGTGTAGAATATCTATACCTATAGCTTCATAAGGTTGTCTTGATTTATTCATACAAAACGGAATATTATTATATTTTCTGCTAGGCATGATCTTGGCGTTTGTTAATTAATTTCGTGTATTTGTCCGTCCTGCTCTATACAATGTGTATTGTATAGAACAGGCTGCAGGAATCAGCTGTCTAATACTTACCTTCATTATCGCATTCCTCTGTTCAGTGCGTTCATTAATTGCGATCAAAAGCTAATGCATATATTACGCAGCGATCGCTCCTAAGAGAGCAGTTCATACAGGCATGAGGACAACTCAGCGTTTTGTTTCATTACTGAGCTATCTATAGACTAGTGGGGGCTTTAGAAGTTCAGAGAGGAAAACGTACAAGTTTGGTGAAGTTGTTTGTTGTTTGTCGAATGTGGTTGAGATACTAATAATAGAAAGGATTGTCTGAGTGAATGGTGTTTTAATTATGGTAATCTTGAACGGTGGAATAAACCTTAAATCGAACTCATAAAGAAACCGTCGCCTAAACATTCATTTATTTCGCAGTAAATCACTGGACATGCGTCTGGTGTGCACCACTTCCCGGTGTTCTTAACATCCCACTCTCTGAATGTTTCTCTAAATGTTTAATCAGATGGTACGTTTAACGATTAGTTGGGCCCAATAGACAGACGATATAGAGAGGAGCAGGTCTGTGGATACTTGAGACAATACAGTAAAGATAAATATGAAGAATGAAGTAGGTAATACGTGAATTATGATAGTAGTTTATTTGAACTGTTAAACACATTTCATAGATTTTCGAAAACATTGTGCAGGTGAAGTAAGGGGTCACAGCTAGTATGTTTCGGTGCGTGCAATTAACCCGATATATAGGATGACAGCGGACGTCAACTAATTACACAGATAATATGTGAAATATTAATATCCCAACAATACCACCCGACGGGCAATATGCAGTAAATTAACAAAACGGTATTAACGTAAATATTGTAGCTGTGCGGAGAGATCGAATGATAAACCAATAATTAACGAAAGGTTGAATAAAAGAGCACACTGTTAGATCCTTACCGCTGAGCTCAGTGCCAATGAAAAAATTTTTTGCAAATTCAATTTGTCTTATTAAGATATCGTCTAGTGCAAGAGAAAACGATGCAAGTAAACCTACCTTCTATGTATTAAACATCAAACAGTATCAAAAAATTTCGAGAGCTTACATTATTTGAAAATCTCGGAATATACATTTTGCACCCCAATAAGTAAATGTGATAGTAACACTAAAAATCTTTACAGAAATAAGAAAGAAGTGTGTTTCATTCACTTCAATATCTTGCCATCCCATCGGCTGCGTATCGGTATCTTATGTAAACCATGTTTGTATGGGATACATTATTTGATTTATTTGCTAACCTTGACGTAAATGTAGGGAAAGATGAGAGTGTGAAAATAGATGCAACTGACATCGTAAATATTTGACGGAACTGTTGTATTGTACGTTTGATTTTACTAGTTCATTTTGTTCATTCATTGATGCGTGATTATAGGCGCTTCAGCGTTATAAACATGTTATCATTGTCATTCATGGCCATACCTTTAGCAAAAGTGACACCGGCTATTTCAGATCACAGCTCTCGCATGTGAAGAACAGATCGCGACGAGTACGAACGCTGCAAACTTGCTACGAAGTTGGGAGTCTTTGATGTTAGGTCTGTGAAGTGTTGTGTTGTAATTTTTTATTAAGGATGGGTTCTTTTGGTGTAGGATAAGATAATAAATAGTTTAGGAATGTAATTGTATTGCGTATTTGTAGTTGACAAGTATTTCGATGTAAGTTTCCAGTTCTGGAGCGATAGCACTAAATGGCGCGCTTCTCCCAGTCTGCTGATGGCGAAATAGATAGGAGTATTAAGCACAGAATTAACACTGGATTGATGAAAATTTAAACTGAAGGGAAAGATTTATAAAACCATGGTTAGACCTGCTAGGACAGCAGGTCTAAGTATGGATCAGAATGTGGGCACAAAAATTATAAAAGAAAGACATTTGCATGTGGTTGATATGAAAATGCTAAGGAGGATGTGTGGTGTGAAACGAATGGATAAAATAATGAATGCGTACCTCAATGGAAGTCTGAAAGTCGCGGTGACTGAAAAGTTGTGTGATAATCGGATATCGGACATGTGATGCTGACGAATGAGAAAATGTAGTGAGGAAAATGTTAAGCAAACGTACACCGTAACGTACACACTAATTGTACATCTCCATTTCGCCAATTATGTTTAATTCCCGCGTAATAGGGGCTTCTGCTGGGAAAACTTAATACAACTTTCTCAGACCTGGGAATCAAACATGTAAGTATGTTAACCCTAAATGCTCAGCAGTAGGGCTTTGCAATTTTAACTTATTTTTTTACGTCCGTAATTTTAATGTACAAACAAACTTTGTTTATATTAATAAAGAAAGAAAGAAAGAAGAAGCATTTATTAGCCCGCACGGGACAAAACACACAAATAAAAATAACCGACGGCTCATGTAACTAAGAGTAATTTATTATTATGCTATTGACCGCCTGTATTACGGTTATGACTTTTCGTTATATTATTATTTAACTTATCTGTGTTTGCCTTTTACATACCACGTCCAAAAGCCGTAGCAAATATGAGTAAACCGCAACCAAGTTTAGTTGTACACAGTTACTAAATTGAGAATCTTATCTTGAGGTCTTGTTAGAGGGTTACTGTAGTAATGGGAACTAATGTTGAATTTCGAAGGAATCACCAAAACTAAAATAGGGTTTGAGCGTAACACACTGCAGCTCAAAAAATGATAATTATTCACCATAAAAATAAAGCAGCAAAAAGTTATAACACAATCCCCATCCATGTCATCCTTCATTGTCACTAGTACCATTAACAGTTCCATGATGGAACTAGTGTTGTTTTTTATAATCACTAGTTCCATTTTTAAAGAATCTGAAAATAATGGAACTAATGTTGTTTTTTTTTATCACTAGTTCCACTAGTAAGATTAACAGTTCCATGATGGAACTAGTGTTGTTTTTTATAATCACTAGTTCCATTTTCAAAGAATCTGAAAATAATGACCTGCCTGGATCTGAGATGGAAGGATGGAGGGGATATTTTATGGATGGACCTACCCATATTTTTATTTATTTCTTATTTTTAGATCAGATATTTTTACTGTGCTGTGCCTACACTACAGTTTCGGAATTCAATGGCAGTGAACGGACAGACAGACAGACGAACTGGACGAATATATAGGGGTATCTTTTTTGCCATTTTGTTACGGAACCTTAAAGAGGCTAGACAGATGATAATGTTATCAGTGTTTGCTAACAGACAACGTTAACTAAAGTCTGTTGTCTGGGACTCACAGCGGGATTTATTGTTGTGATATTTATATCACAACAATAAATCCCGCTGTGAGTCCCACGAGCCTGCAGCAACAGGTCGCGCCAACAATCACAAACACATTTATATAATACCTACGTCTAGAGGATACGTCTCAGTCTGCTAAATATACTCGATTAGATATATTTATTAAGGAGACTGGTCGCGCCTGAAAAGTCTTGCGTAGTAACTAAAAGATTTAATCGTTAGTTCTCCCCACCGCGTCAAAAGTTACGATTCTATTTCGTGAATAATTACTGGCTCACTCATACTTACTCACTCATCTCAGTGTTAACACTTTTACATACAACCTGAGTACGGTGAGGCCGCACCAGAATTGTAACGATACAAATCTTTGTTAGATCTGCATTGGCAGAAATTAACTTGAATTAACTTTGGCAAGTCATCCAGGTACTCTAGTATTAAGTGATGTGCTGCAGTCTACCGGTCGACGCCTTCTCACCACGTTGACGGTAGATTTCTTCCATTTATACACATTTTCGAGTTCTCACTTACGGAAAAACCTCTCACTAGAACCCGTTCCATCCGCCCGCTTCATCCCCTAACACCCCCGGGAACGAGCAGCTGTTATTATTATCAGTATTGTGAAGAAATAAGTGTAATGGTAATAACAAGTATCAATAGAACTGCGAATTGAATACAATGCTTGATCTGTTCACAATAGAGGACAATATTTGGGACATTCGGCTAATATCGAATGGTCTTGAAACCACAGTTAATGATGTGCGCCATTTTGTGATGGTGTCAATGTGGCAGCCAATTCGTATAACACGCCATTTTACATAACGGCGCGCCGAATTGAAAAACGCCGCCGTTATATAATACGGCGTCCTTACGTTCAGCCAAACGGCGTGTTATACGAATTGGCTGCGACATCAACACGGTCATCAATTAAATCGTATCTATTTGATTAAGATTCATTTACTTTAGATAAAATCAAAATAAAAATATTTTATTTCACTTAGGCCTAGATACGTCGAAAAAGGTGCACGATTCGCGTTGGTTGTTTCCATGGAGAAGAACCGGCAAGAAACTCCATGGTTACTCTTTTCAAATCATTAGGTAGGTATTACAATATGATGGTGATACAGCATTAGTATTTAAGTATGGGGGGACAGCGTACGCCCGACAATAGGTCGTTGCTTACTATATAAAAACGTAAAACAGAAAAATATTTAACAAAAGTTAACAAGCATCTGGGGATCTACAAAGCCAACAATGTTCACTCATTCACAAATAAAAGTTATAAAAAAAATCTAGACAAAGGTTTAGAAAATACACAAAAAACGATGTGAAGTCAATATCAAAGGAGTAGGTGACGAATCTTTATTTCAGATTGCCGGTTTTGATTCTACACATTGAAGATTGCCGTATATTTGATTTAAAAAAAATCGAGGTAAACCAAGGGTTGTCAATAACATACAAATGTAAATTATTATTTTTTCATTTAAAATATTAACTGTCAGTTTCAAACTTAAAATAAAAGTTTTGTATTTAATTAGGTTAATCTTCAAATTCAGTAAAACAAAACAAAATAACATAAAACGAAACAAAATAACATGTACAAATTTACCAATCCAACACAGCGAGATAATCATAAAAAAAATTAGCTTAATTTTATAAAAGTGGGAACCCTACACAAGGTACCTCATTCTCTTAGCTACATTTATTTACCAATTATCCGGATCCTTCTGGCGTTTTCGGCCAAAACGATTATTCACAGGTGTTGGGTGACAATTCACGATTACAATTTCACAGAATCAGTTTAACATCAGCAGCAGAAACGTTAATAAATCAATAAAATCACACAGCACAACCTAAGTAAAACTCGTACACCGCTATGGCAGCGCGCAAACATATGGACGCCCGTGATTGGTCGAGCGAGCAGTTTGCCATGTTTGATTTTGAATCCTCACAGAAAGGCGGTTTTGTTACTAATCTGAGACTTTTGATTGGATTTTCTATGAAAGATAGCCATCTTTGAAATGGACATTAAAGATCGTTAGTAAGTATTTTGAATGTTGCCTCATTCACAGTTCGTTTTAACCAAATACGTCAGTTAGCCGGATTTGATTCTATAGGACTCAATTTTCAAAAGTGATTTTTTTTATTTACTTCACTCGGGCAGTTAGTTAAGTACAATTGCAACTAAACAATGATACTGAAGGACGAGTGTGACGCAAATCACTCCACGGGAATAAACTATTCCTCTAGGTATATCCTCTTTCCTAGGTTACCCTGGTCACTAAACAACCTTTTTTTTTTGATATCCCATAACTCTAGGGTATGATTGAGACCATATCAAAGAATCAACTGCCATATGAATAAGGTTTCAATCCTTTTTTTTTTACAAAATAATTCGGCTTTTATTATATAATTTATTTATTTATTTTCTTAGTTTTAAATATGAATGATTGGTTTGAATTAAAATGAGTTACACGTGTTTATCAATGAAACTTAGATACATATTTTATAATTACGATTGATGATATCTCCGAAACTATGCATTTTTGGACCACCTGTTCTAGCAGTTTTAGTATTATTTTTACCTTCAGAATATAACCCTAGAGTTATGGGATATCAAAAAAAACAGGTTGTATACAATGGTCTATCTACCTAAGTGCCTCATGTGAATCCGTTCAACCGTAAAGCGTGAAATGTAAGATAAGCAGAGTTACTTTTGTATTTCTAATATTAGTGTACGTCACGTTGATAATATTGTATTACCGACACAAATATGAGCACGAATTATACTGATACCATTAGCTATACACAATAGTATTGTATTTAATAATTGTACATTGTATCTTTATAACAAGAATATCGTAATTATTTGTATAAGCCGCATATAGTAATCATTATCTATTATTATCTGATTGGCTCATTGTTATCAATATTTCTATTATGTTATTATCTTTTTTATTGGGTAAAATTTAGTAGAATACAGACAATGATATTGTTAGTTAATTATGGGATTGTACCGCTTAATACAAACAGCCCATAGTGTCCCATAGCTGGGATGCAGCTCTTCTCTTCAATGCGAGAGATTGCATCGTATCCAGCACGCAAGCTCAGTGGGGATTAGATGTTCAAATTTAATTCTAGTTTTTCGAAAATCATTTCCATAAACAGGTTTTATAATAATGGCAATACAACAATGTCATTATAACATATATTACGAGACCATTGACCGACCAATGAAACCATTATGAAGTTAGCAGATTACGAACTTTTAACAAAATGACAATGGCATCGTTCAACAATTATGAAATCAATGAGAGATCATTGTGACACTATCGTAATAGCAGACTAGGCCCCCAGGAGTTGTTATAAAATAAATAACGCAAAGTGCACTACTATGTTGTAGTGTGTATATAGAGTGTGAACTCTATATGTCCAGTACTACATAGCTGTACGTCTAACTGCTGAGCGGCTCTCTGTGAATTGCTGTGAATTCATTGAGCCGTGACAATCATTGGACAGGTGGGATGTACAGTCGACCTCGCAATTGCTTCGCTACTCGTTGATTGAATGTTAATTGAAACTTTTGAAAGTAACATTGTAAGTAGGTTACCTCACTATTATATGTTAAAGTTTGGATTGAGATAAGCTTTCGGAATGATAATAGCCAGTTAATCAACCATGTTGAAATCGTTGCAGAAATACAAACGATTTGTGAGCGATCGCCACTTAAGTCCTAAGGTCTGTTTGCTGTTAGAAAATGGTAAAGCAATTGTGAGGCCGACTATACATATGTACCCACCTGTACTAGTCCCCACACAACACAGTGGTCCTAATGTACGGGAGGCCTACAGTCGGCGGCGGCGCTCCGTCAGCTCCGTACCGCGCAAGCTTCTATTGTTGACGCGAATTTACGAGGAATGTGTAGTGATCGTGTGAACGAGTCGTTTGGTAGCGAGTCTGATGGAGAGATGATGGGTTTATAATAGGCAAGCGTTTATGCCACTAGGGATCTAAAACTATTTCGCTATAAACAATTTTTTTATTTATTTTTATTATTTTTTTCTTCCTAATTAAAAATTATCTATTTTAAAAAAATAGATAATTTAAAAAAAAAAACTTCATAATTTTGTAAAAAAAAAGTCAATACTTAACATTGTATTTAATCAATAAGGAGTTTTTTTGTACATCTAAGATTAGTTTTGTTTGAAACTATTTCACTATATAGAACCAGAGTGATAGTTACTAAAATGTTGAAAAATACCCTGTTTGGACTGAATTCGAATGTGTTAAAATAAAAAAGCGGTTTTAGTCAATTGAAGGACGACAAGTTATGAATTAGCATGGATAATTAAATCGCAAACAAATTGTCTCATGTTATTCAAAATGTGCTTTGTAAAAATGCTCTGAATACTTCTAGAAACTTTCGAATTGTAAATTTTTATTCCAGAAAATATACTAGAAGAAACGAACTGTTTCTTGTTGAGTCAGGAAAACAAGAAACTCTAGAATTTACTTAAAAGGTCACAGTGCCTCTTAAATGCTCAATACATTTAATGTAATTCCATATTTTAATGATTTCGATTAGGTAATTATTTTACTTAGACACAGTTTAGCGCAAAATTCAACTAATATTCATATCATTAAGTTCTGAATTTTTTTTAAACAATACATACATTTAACAAGTGTAACACACAACCAATTTGTTCAAGTCTCCAATATTCTGGGGCCATTTTAAAAGCCACAATGCAACTGTGTGTTAATCAGAACCACAGCGAGGAGCAGAACAAACGCATTCCTTTTCCTCTGAATAACGAAGTAATATTCTTTTTGCCTTCTCGCCCACAACATAGGTACTACATTAGAGAAAATCTTATTTGCGTGCTTTGCAAATGCAGATATGACCTAGAATGTGCCGGTGTTTCTAAAGACTACTACACCAAAAAGATGACCTTAGATAATAAAAATACGTGGAAGTGTCAGACATGTATCTGTAAAATACCCAAGACTGGAAACACAGACACCCCTATACGTACACCAAGAGGCACCGAATCCAGTCATCTATTAACCACACCACCTGAGGAAGCTAATATCACTTTGAGGAAAAAAACAACAAACCCCAAAAACGACACAACTTGCTCCGATGACCTGAGTTTCTTGGGCGATACTATACCTATGCAAATGAACGATTTAAAGACCGCCAATGATACGCATACTCAATTAACAATACAGAGTATGAGCGAACTAATAATCACACACCTTAAGGAAAATAATAAATCTATTATACAGGAATTACAAAATACAATACACAAAGAAATATATAGAGCTATTACAGAATTAAAGACAGATTTAGATTATAAAACAAATACCTTAACATTACAAATCGACCAAAGAAAACAAGAAATAGAAAACACTAATATGAGATTAGAAAAACTTCAAAGAGAGAATGAGAATTTGAAGGAAGAAATAAGAAAACTAGCCACAGCTGCGTCTAAAATACCAAATTTACAGGAAAATAATCATAGGAAAATTGTACTCTACGGCCTGGACGACTACTACAATGAGCCTGAAAATTCTCTTTACAACAGATTAATAGAATTATTCCGCGATATAGTCAACATATGTAGATGTTTCAGGGTACATAGAAGATATATACAGGATTGGAAGACCTGGTGGCTCAAAAAACCGACCAATTGTCATTGAATTTATTAGCAAGAGAATGTCTAGATATATAACTAACAATAGTAAATATTTTCAAGGAACCGGACTATTCATATCTGAATTTTTAGACGCAAACACACGAAAATATAGAAAACAAATGCGAGATGAACTATTTAAAGCCAGAAAAAACGGATCTCATGCAATAATAAAAAATAACCAGCTATACATTGATGGAAAATTAATAAAAATAAAAAATTATGAATATCGAAGCGTACACGACACTCAAGAAAACTGCATAATATTGAATAACACGACCCAAGCCTGCCCGTCCCATGTAACAAACGAAGCTGAGAACCAGACATTTCGTAAACAACGACCTACCATTTAAATTACTGTTCCAAAATTTCCAAAGCCTAAATAATAAACAAGATATACTTGAAGCATTTATCGACGAAAATTCACTATATAAGGCAATATGTATTTCAGAAACTTGGCTCACTCAGGATAAACTAGATCTCATCAAATTTAGTGGATATAAATGTGCATCTTCTTACTGCCGCAGCACCAGAACAGGTGGCGGTGTATGTATACTATTACAAGAACATATTGAAAGCATTCATAGAAATGATATTACAGACATGTCTATAGAGTGAAAAAAAGTAAAAGTAGAAAAATTAAATTAAAAACAAAACATAAAAAATATTGGCTCACTACTGGAATAAAAAAATCTTGCACAAATAAAAGACTATTAAAAACATTAACATTAAAAGCAAATAACCCTACATTAACAAAATATTACAAAAAGTACGAAAAAATATTGAAGAATACTGTCACGACTGCAAAAAAACTTCACTATAAAAATAAAATGATGCAATCTAACAATAAAGTTAAAACAATGTGGGCAATTATTAATGAACGCACAAACAAGATAACAAAAAGTGAAAAACGCAATATAACACTACAAATAAATAATAGTTTAACTTCTAAACCCGAAGATGTAGCCAACACATTCAATCGCTTCTTTGCCTCTATAGGCGAGGATAGCACAAAACCTATCGGCAATAAACCAAAAGGACTACCGGTAAGTTCAGCTACACAAAATACATTGTATCTTAGCCCAGTAGATCCCTATGAGGTAAATAGAATAATAAAAAACCTTAAAAATAAAAGAAGCCACGGAATTGACGAACTTCCACCTACTCTGTTAAGACAATGCGCCGACGAATTAACTTTACCATTTTATATACTCATCAACCAATCTTTCGAAGAAGGCGTTTTTCCCGATTTGTTAAAAAAAGCTCTTATAAAACCGATCCATAAGAAAAATTCAAAAACCGATTCAAACAATTATCGTCCAATTGCCCTGTTACCAACTGCCTCGAAAATATTTGAGAAAGCTATGTGCGACCGCGTCTATGCATTTTGTGAAAAATTTAATATTTTCAACGACAGTCAAAATGGTTTTCGTAAAAATCGGTCAACCACTTTGGCTGTTTACAAATATATCCAGGAAGCCCTCAATATAATTAATAATAAAAAATATGCTATAGGATTGTTATTAGATATGACGAAAGCGTATGATAAAGTTAAATTTGATATATTATTAAATAAGTTGTATAACATCGGCATCCGCGGAAAGAGTCATGATTTGTTCACCTCGTACCTAAAGAACAGAGAACAAGTCGTAGAAATTGAGTATTATAATAGCAAAACAAGAGAAATTAAATTAATTCGATCCCAAAACATACCCGTAAACGCATCAATACCACAAGGAACTGTGATAGGATGTCTGCTGTTCCTTATTTACATAAACGATCTCCCTGACCACATCAATGAGCCATGCGTGTTGTTCGCCGACGATATTTCTATTTTAACACCATGTGACAATAATATAGATTTATACCAAAAATTGACTTCCACACTTGACACTACAACACACTGGATGAACGAACACAACCTCGAAATTAACTTTACTAAGACAAAAATAATAACTTTCTACCCGCGACAAAAAATACCTATAAATATCAACTTTAATTACAACGGACACAACTTAGAAGTTGTAAATAAATTCACCCTTTTAGGCCTAGACATAGATTCACACATAGATTGGAAATCCCACATTCAAAAAATAAGAGCTAAATTATCTAAGTTTACATACGCCCTCAGAGAAATAAAAAAAACAACAGACCTCAAAACAGCATTAGTTACTTATTACTCATACGCATTTGCATGGCTCAAGTATGGAATTATGTTATGGGGAAATAGCACAGATGCGCCTACACTATTCACTTTACAGAAAAAAATGATAAGAATATTAATGAATATCAAAGATACCGACTCCTGTAAACCTTACTTCAAAGAGCTAAAAATATTAACCGTACCTTGTCTTTATATACTGGAAATTTGCAAATTTGTTCGGAAATATCCACAATTCTATACCAAAAGAGAGGACATCCAAACTAAAATTACACTTAGACATAAAAATAGGCTTAATATACCCGCTTCACGACTGAAAATGCACTCTTCTAGTGCATTTGTTATGTCTATTAAAATATATAATAAATTACCAGAGTTCATCAAAAATGCAGATAGTAATAATATGTTCATCAATAAACTAAAACAATTTCTAATAGACAAATGCTACTATACTATAGAGGAATACTATAACGATAAACATTAACTACAATAAAAACTATTAATTATGTACTGTATCATTGTAATAAATGTATCTACAAAAGTGCAAAATAATGTGAGTACTAAGGTGAATAAAATATAAAATTAAATTAATACATAATTAAATTAAAATAAATACATGATTTTATAATGATGACGATAAAAATAAATAAAAATACTTGACATTTAATTTACTTATACAAAGACATTACATAAATAAATAAATTTCAATAATAACATAATCTAATAATAACGATGACAAAAATAAATAAAATATCTGACATAATTTAATAATAATTACGACAAAAATAAATAAAATATCTGACATAATTTAATAATAATGACGACAAAAATAAATAAAATATCTGACATAATTTAATAATAATGACGATCAAAATAAATAAAATATCTGACATAATTTAATAATAATGACGACAAAAATAAATTAAAATACCTTACACAATTTACCAATACACAGACATATTAAAAATATATATACATAATTAATTTAAATAAATACATAATTTAATAATGATGACGATAAAAATAAATAAAAATACCTGACATTATTTATTTACATGAAGACAATCTAATAATATACATACATAAATTAATTTCAATATTAACATAATTTAATAATAATGATGATGATAAAAAATAAATAAAATATCTGACAAAATTTACCAATACTTATACATATACATAACAAATAACATGCATACACATTTTAATTTAAATATATAGGTACATAATTTAATAATAACAATGATAAAAAATAAATTAAAATATCTAACATAATTTACCACACAATAATATACATATACATCTATTGGATCTACCTATAATAATAATTAATTCCATGAATTGTTACTTAGCCTTCATCCTCTCTCCTAACTTTTTTTGTGCCCGACAGGGTCCATATTGATCTTGACAATATTTTATACCATCTATGTACATAATATGGAATGCAATAAAGTATTGAGTATTGAGTATTGAGTACTCTCAACCACATGTACGTGTTAACATTAGCAACGCCTTTATTCCGTAGCAGTAAGATCGATTTTTGTAGTTCACTTATAAGTGCTGTTGATACCACAATCTGATTCAATCGTCTGCGTGACAAATACATCGAATGCTGTATAAATATATGATGGGAGCAAATCAACAAATAGTCGCCCTGAGCGGAGATGTGTGATCGTCGGCGATGATTCGACGCGTTGTTCGCAACTAAATGAATTGTCGACGAGCTTGATGAGCTTGTCGGTTCTTTTATTTGCCGCCAGCACGATTGTGTTGCTATGCTACACATAGCTTTACGTATTACAGGTATTGCGACCTAGTTCTCAAAGACTACTGGTTCAATCAGTATGTAGATTTAATATGTTACTGAACTTAATATTTTTGAGAATACCTTTAGTTATAGAAGGTTTTTAAATCCATCCCAGTTTGGCAACTTGACACTTTGTAACCAGGCTTTTATCCCGTGGGTTGTTTTTCGTACACAACGCAGGCCAAGCCGCTCTAAAGCTAGTCGACAATTATGAAAAACATTAAACATTTTAAATGCTATAATAAAAAGGTATACCTTAATATCTACGACAATGCTGAAATGAGGTTTCGAAACCCAAACGCATTGGCATGAAGGGGTACTTACACTTTGGGTCTTTCCTAATGAACCCTTTAGAATACAATATATTCCTGTTAGCCCTTCCAGTCACCGTTGGGGCTCAACGTATTTAAATGTTTTCGGGAGAATCCTATTCGATCGCTTTCCTCTCCCATTCATTCACTCGTTCTGTGATTTATTTGCGACTTACATGGAATGATACAATTTTGGTGCCACAAGTTTCTATTTGGGGCTCAATCCGGTCATAGACAATAGGTTATGACAGTCTTAAATGAGCATGCACAACGTTCATACAAAACCGACTTCCTTATAAGACACACACAAGCCTCTCGGTTGGCTCATTTGCAAGCATGATATCACCGGCAACACACGACTGTTGTTACACGACTTATTTTAGTGGGTCTATTAATTGTTGAAATAATCAAACCAACTCGGAACTGAGAGCTGTGCATGCGACCTCACGACACCGACACCGACACACGATCGGTAATGCAACCAAGCGGAAAAAAACATAATTATTTTGTTATTCTTGAGGATGCATGTACAGGCAAGGATAGCTAAACAGATTTTCCTACACACCTTTGACTGTACAGACAAAACTGCACACGCATAACCTATAATATGATATTTGTATGGCCGGCTTTAGACGAAACTAACGCCCGCCGCGTTGTAATGTTTCTATCACATAATTCCCACAGACAGTTTCACAAATGTTTAAGAGCAGCACCCCTCTAACGATGTAGTTCGACCATACTGACATATAGAGAGAAGAATTCTATCTTTAGAATCGGCATCTAGTTCACTGAAATTATGTAGGAGTCCATAAAAATTTCTTAATATCTTAAACTCGACGTCCCATCGTTACGAGTATTAGCAGCAGTAATTAAATCTTTTCGTCGAAATGTTATTGAGAGCAAGTTAATAAAAAAGTGCGAAACGCTCTGGTGATACCGAAATATCTTGTAAATAGACACTTCCGGACTAAAACTCGAATGAAGACAAGAAATTCAAGGTTTTATATATTTTATGGATTTCAAATCTAATAAGACCGTAGCAAAATGCGTCCTGTAGTTTCTACCTACCCCAATTAGAAACGGCGACAGTTTATTTATGTGTGTAAAGGAACAGGCAGAATGTACACTTCTGGGTATTGGTTATTATTGGTTAGGTACTGCCAGCCTGTACCATCCCACTGTTAGATAAAGGCCTCGTGATAAACGTAATACCTAGTTGTTATTTTTTCACTTAAGTCTTAAAGATGGTTGTTAATAGCCCCACGCGGAACCGCGGGCGGGAACATAACGAGCTTTTGAAACATCATTCTCTTGCCCTTATCCCAATTCATTTGTGGTCAGCGCAGCATGTCTTCTTCTTCCTATTTTTCGTCATCTCATCAGACACTTCTTTTGAAACAATAACAATAAATATCGAATAAATAGCGCTAATATGAAAAGCTAAAAGCTTTCCATTAGATAGGGGCAATGACTTTATCATATCCGCCATACGAGTTTCCGACGTATTCGAATCATAATGTTGCTAGCTCCTTATAAAAAAGTTCAGCCTTTTCCCAACTATGTTGGGTCCGGCTTCCTTACCGGATGCAGCTGAATACCAGTATTTTCATGGAGCGACCGTCTATCTGACCTACACAACCCAGTTAGTACTGGGTAATACGATACCACTTGGTTGTCGGACTGTCGGGCCACTGACTACCTGTAACGACTGTCAAAGATCCACAAAGGAGCTGTCCGGGACCAACGGCTTACCGTGCTTTCCGAGGCATGGCGAAAACTCGGTATGTATGGTCACGCATGGTCACCCATTCACGGACCAACCTAGGCAATCGCGGTTTAACCTAAAGATCGATCCGAGTGACTGTTATTATTTAGCCAAGATGAAGGATTTCGTGGATTTGATTGCTTTTATTAAATACAAAATGAAGATATGAAAAATATAGTTTGACTTTTTATTACGAGTTTTGACAGAACAGAGAGAATAAATTAGAAAATTAAACAGAGGCAATGACAATAGAGTTACCACCTATACAGCCTAAAATTGGGTGCGTCCCAATTACTCAACACTCCCTACAGAACGCAAACCCATTTTCTTTATACAATACAAATGTTTCTCATATGGAGTACCTTTGGTTAAATTATCCGCTACCATGTTAGAACTATTAACAAACTTAAAACTGACTCTAGATTTTACAATATGTTCTTTAGGGAAATGAAAGCGAATATCAATGTGCTTAGTCCTAGGTTTATAACAGTCTGTGGACGCTAACTTTAATGCACTTTGATTGTCACAGTGTATTTGCAACGCACTGTTCACATTCTGACCAAGTTCTCCTTGAAGTTGACGTAGCCATAAAGCCTCCTGAGTTGCAGACGCCATGGCCATGTATTCTGCTTCTGCAGTTGAGAGGGCAACAGTTTGCTGCTTGCAGGAATTCCACACCACGCTCCCCTTCTGGAACAGGAACACATATCCAGTGCAGGACCTTCTATCTATCTGGTCACTGGCCCAGTCTGCATCACAGTAACCGGTGACTTCAAGTGACAGATCTCTCCGGAAACACAGCTTCAGGTCTTTTGTTCCTTGTAGATATCTTAAGATACGTTTGACTCCAAGCCAATGCTGATTTCCAGGTGAATTACAAAACTGACTAAGTTTATTGACCGCAAAACTGATATCAGGTCTAGTTGCTTGAGCTAGATATAACAAACATCCAATGGCCTGACGATAGGGATTGTCTTCATTCTTCTCACCTTCTATGTCAAATTTAGCACTCACCTTCCTTACGTTTTCTGCTTATATTCAAGCCAATAAACTGCTTAGATTCTCCAAGATCTTTCATATGAAATTCTCCTTTTAATTTCATTTTAATTTCGGTTTTCAAATCATTATTATTTGAAAATATGATGAGATCATCGACCCAAACAGCAAGAAAAAACATAACATCTTGTTTTATACAACTATAGATACACGGGTCTATTTTTGATCTTTTTAGGCCAATTTTCTGCAATACACCATCCAGCTTCACATTCCATTGGCGGCTGGCTTGCTTTAGACCATAAATAGATTTTTGCAGCAGGCATACCTTGGTGCCTTCCTCATAGAGCTCCGGTTGGATCATAAAAATCTTATTCTCCAAGTCTCCCTGCAGAAATGCTGTTATTGCATCCATCTGGTCTATATCAAGGTCGTATCGAGCAGCTAATGCAATCAGGTATCTTACAGATGTGTATCTTACAACTGGTGAGTATATTTCATCATAATCGACTCCTCTCTTTTGTGCATAACCTTTAACAACAAGTCTTGCTTTATACCTATTCACAGTGCCTGTTTCAGGTTCAGGTGCTGAAGGCGTCGGAGTAGCAGGTGTTGGAGTTTCAGGTGTCGGAGTATCAGTTGTCGGAGTTGCAGCTGTCGGAGTTGCAGGTGCTGTCAACATAACAAGGTAAGTATATGTTACTGTTCACCTTCAAGTTTTCCAAAAATTCAACATCTCTACTCTTAACAATCTTTTTAGTTTCAGGATCAACGAGTCGGTATCCTTTGGTGTTGTCACAATATCCTACAAATATCATTTCTCGTGCCTTCGGGTCCCATTTCTTTCGTTTCTCCTTGGGAACTTGCATCATGACTTCAGAACCAAAGATCTTCATGTTAGATAAATCGGGTATCTTACGAAACCATATTTCGTGTGGGGTCCTCTTATCAAGTGACGTAGTAGGCGAGCGGTTAATCACATAAGCCGCGGTAGCAGTCGCCTCGGCCCAAAATGGTTTCGGTAAATTAGCATCTAACAACATGCACTTTGCTCTCTCAACAAGAGTGCGATTCATTCGCTCTGCGAGACCATTTTGTTGCGGTGAATATGGGGTGCTTGTCTGGTGTCTTACACCATATTCATTCAAATAATTATCAAAGTCCTTGTTGCAATACTCTAGGCCATTATCTGTACGTATAACTTTAACTTTCTTATTCAATTGATTTTCTACTTTCCTGTGATAATCTTTAAATGCATTTAAAATACTGAGCTTGTCTTTCAGGAAGTATACATGCACTAATCTGGAGTAGTCGTCTATGAAAGTTATAAAATACCTCCTAGGGACGGAGTCTCCATTGGACCACACAAGTCGGAATGTATTACTTCTAGCTGTTCTGAAGCTCTGGACCCAACATTGTTGAAAGGTAGTCTCGACTGTTTTCTAAAAACAGAAAAAAAAAGACCACCACCACCGGACGGACCGGACCGGACCGGTGGTGGACCTTCTAAAAAAAAAGTTAATCTCATTGGAATTAAATGAATGCTGGCAGTAAGCCGAATAAAAATATTATATAGGAAGACAAATCGTGGCGAGAAGTTTCTTTTATGTTTAAAATAATTTTATTTGGTATTTAAACCAAGGTCATTTGTGAATGAAAGTTCATCATCATCATCATTATGTTATTATCATCTATTAATGTCCCCACTGCTGGGACACAGGCGTACTCTCTATAAGAGGGAATAGGCTATAACCTATAATACCGTTATTTAGTAAGCAATGGGGAATTTTCCAGTGCTTTTAATGAACGAACTAGATGGCGCTGATCAATCTTGGAAATAATAAAATGGCTTGTTTTTATGTCCACAAAGCCTTAACTGAAGTACGGAGGAACCTAAGCTCGACTCGACGCACCAAGAGTTTAGACGTAACGCAAAAACACTCAGAAGAACAATAGCAAAAACCATGCAAAAACTTGTAGTTCAGTTCAGTGATGCAAAAGAACAGTAGACTTTTTAGGTTAAAAATGTTTGACAGAAAAAAGGTTTTTTACAGTTCTCACTAAATAATTCACCGATAGACTCTTCATTATTTTTGTAATTATTTCCGAACTACCTACTTCTTTCATAAAAAAAAAACGCATATGGAAAGAGAGAAAGAAAATTAAAAACGTATATGGGTAAAAAAGTCACGGCAGCTATTACTGAGCTAAGCTCTATTCGTACGTAAACAGAATGCTAGCTTCAAAAATAGAACAAAATCGCATGCGCATTTCACGTACAGCGAGAGCAAACACACTCGCGACTGTGTGCTTGTAGGAGCTGGGTTTCTGTACCAATGTATTATGTCCTCACTGTACCCCTTAGTTAACGCTGTTCGCTTTTATAACAAAAAGAGGAGCGATCTTTTAATTAGCCTCTGCTTCACCCTGCCTGCTTTGTGCGAAGACTTGTGTAGATACAAGTACCGTCAAGTAGTTCCCTAAAACGCAGCTTTTTGCAGGCTTAATTAAGAAAGAGTATGTCGTGCTTATTTATATTTTTTCATATGTAGCTTTAATGTGGAAAACAGACAGTTTATTGGATTTCATGTTCCATCGATGACATTGAGTTTCAAGTAGGTTCTGTGGGGCAAGTTGTGTTGGCACTGAGCCCCGAAATTATTGACGTATCACTTTTAAGAACGTTGATGTGTTCAAATTCTATTAAATTATACTTGACGTTCTTCATTTAGTCTAAAAAAAAAGAAAATGCTAACACAACTTTTTTTTCTTCTTCGTCGTCAGCACAACTTTTACTCTCCATTAAACATTATTGCTGCTGACAAAAAACCTTTTTTTCTTTCAGTAAGGTAAACTACGCTGTCTTTACGCCATACGGATGATTTACATTCTAATCCATTACGCGTTGAGACACTTCGTGGCCTATTCTTACTTAAAGCGTGCGGTCAATACATTACGAACATTTCCCCTCACACGCATCGTATATTTCGAGAGAAATTACATTAACTGATTAATATCTGGCCCCTGTAACCTAAACAGACTCAAGACTGTAACCAAAATAAACAGTATCAATGGTCACAATGAGGGATATTTGATATGATTTAATTAAGGCTCGCCGGTTAGTTTGGTCCGTAGAGACGCCCGGGAAAAGGGCAAACTAATATTTATAGTCGGTTTATACAAACAACGATACAAAATGTTATATTGTGAGAATATTCGTTTTTTCCTCTATTAACTTACATATACCTTACCTACAAACAACCACCAAACAGAAAATAATTTGCTTGGAACACCAGACCGACAATAAAGTCCGTAACATTAGTACATACTAGGCGCTCAGCATGTGACAGGAGGCACGGTCATAGCCAGTGGCTGTGACGTAACAGTTTACGCCACGATAACATACGTGGTGCGTACTTTATCCCACAGTGCACTTTGCTTCTATGCGCCCCGCGTACTGAGGGTCTTTACTTGCTACATAAAGTTTTAAAGCGTGAAATCACACTGTTTTCTTTAGTATAAAATATTTCATTATTTGAAAAGAATGGTGTGAGAAGAGGAAGACCAAAGAAACGATGGATAGACTTGTGAAGGATGATTGGCTATAAAAGAGGTTTCTGAGATTGGGATAAGGGCAGGATAATGATGGGGATGCTAATAGTACATTCAATTACTGGAAACTGTATTTACTTTTAAAAGCGTGCTTGTTTCGAATGAAAGTGCAGGTGAGTGAGGGATTTTCTTTGTGAAATACGACCAAGTTATTATCGCCAACATGTTATTTTGAATATCTTTACAATACTGCATGATACCGTGAGTTCTACGGAATCCGAATTTATCCCGTCGCCAGCTAACTTCACATGAACACACTTCAGGAAGTAGCCGCAGATATAAAACTTCGTTCCGACCCTATCACTGGAGAATTTGTGGGAAAACTTGCAGTCTGTTCAGCTGAGTTCGGGCTCAAAACAGTGCCATTTGAAACAGTCGGATGCATAAATTCTATAGAAATTTATAAGATTCATTTAATACCACTATCTTAAATCATGCAGAATACTTGAGCCTGATGGCCTCACATGGTCTTCTTCCTGCTATCACTGAACCAACTAGGGGGCGTTCTTGTCTTGATCACATCTTTGTTAAATCAAGGTACCGATCCGAAGGAATAATCGGCAAGTGCTCGATAACAGATCACGATATGGTTCTGGCTGTCATTTCGCTAAAAAATAATGGCACTCAATCTCATTCAAGATCCCGATGGATAAACAAAATTGACGATGACGCAATCGTGGAGGAACTAATGAACTTCGACTGGTCTGATATTCTCAATTCTAACTGTGCCAACTCCTCTTTAAACGCACTTATAACTATTATCACTAACCTAAGAATTAAACACACGCACAAAGTTAAAATAAGCAGAACTAGATTCAATCTTAAGCCCTGGATCAATCCAGGTCTAATGAGGTGCATTAAGCACCGAGACAATCTTCATCAGGCCTCAAATTCCGACCCAGACGATGAGATAAAAAAAAACTGGTTTATACTAGGTATAGGAATTTTTGCAACAACCTTTTACATAACCTAAAAACAGAGCACAATAGCCAATTAATAACTGAAAGTCGAAAGGACCCGAAAAAACTATGGAACTCTCTCAAGTATAGCCCAGATATTCAAAGAAGCGTCTCATCCCAACTAATTTCCAATCCGGAAGATCCAGTCAACTCACTTAACAACTGCAATAACTACTTCACCTCGATTGGAAAAAATCTATCTGATCTAATACTAACACGAATTTCTGAGACTCAAGGATCCCTGGTAAAAAAATACAAACCTCGTGAAAATTTCCAACACTCATTTTTTCTTCACCCGACAGACGAAGAAGAAATAACTAAATATATTCATCAACTTAAAATTGACAGCGCACCAGGACTTGATGGTATCTCTACAAGATTTATAAAAAAAATTAAAAACGCAATCCTCAAACCACTTACCCACATATTTAATCTAAGTCTAGAATCTGGAACCTTTCCAGAGTGCTGGAAGGTTGCTTCCAGTATACCAATACACAAAAGTGTCCCTACAGACTTACCCGAAAATTATCGACCAATCGCACTTCTGTCCGTTCTGTCCAAAGTACTAGAGAAATTAGTCAATAACAGGCTAGTGAATTTTTTCGAAAAACACAAGTTGATATCAGACAAACAGTTCGGATTTCGGCGAGGAAGGTCAACTGAAAACGCGGCTACGTTACTGAGCAACTTAGTTGCTACTTACACCCAAAAAGGAGAACAGTCCATAGGAGTTTTTTTAGATCTGGCTAAGGCCTTCGACACAATATCAATTGAACTTCTTCTAAGAAAACTAGAATGTGCAGGTATACGAGGGGCTACACTTGATTGGTTCACGAGTTACCCATCTAATCGGAAACAGCTAGTCAAAGTATATGAACACGCGAGTGACATGCTTCCCATCGCCTTTGGAATTCCACAGGGCAGCACACTCGGCCCAACTCTCTTCACCTTCTACATGAATGATATTTTAGACTTGCAACTCAACGACGCCGAAATAATATCATAAATGCTGACGACACTGTCATAATTTTCCACGCTAAATCCTGGGAACAAGTGGTATACTTGTTCCTTGCCGTGAAGAAATTGATGAAACGTGCCTTGCAGAAATTTGACTATTAACTGTTTCTGAAGCCCTTGACGCAAATCTTCTGACTCTGAATATAAAAAAAACTAAGTTCATTACATTCTTCAAAACAATAGCTTCTCGACCTCCACGTCATCTTATACTTAAATACCATACTTGCTGCAGTAATCAGACATCACCGCTTACACCTTGTACCTGCTTAGTTATAGATCACACTGCCTCAATCAAATACCTTGGCATCACATTAGACGAAAACCTATCATTTAAATCACTTAGACACCTGCTCTCTGGTCGCGTCAGGAAACTGATATACGTTATGAAAAAATTACGTGACTGTACACCATTGAAATTCTACGCACAATTTACCTTGCTCTGTGTCAGTCAGTACTTCAATACGGGATTTCTGTTTGGGGAGCAGCCGGGAAAAGCACTATTATAGAAGTAGAAAGAGCTCAAAGAGCTGTTATAAAAGTAGCTCTAAAAAAACCTTTCCGCTACCCAACAGACCTAATTTATAAGGAGTTGGCTGTCTTAAGAGTGCGGCAATTATTTATCCTAAAGGCAACATTAATTGTTCACAAAACACTGAAAAATAGATCCGATTTTGAAAAACTTATCTCTAAACGTGTCCTAAACATTCCCCTTCCCGAAGCAAATAGCCTCTTAGCCAGACGATGCCCGTTTTACTCGCATATACATATTTATAATAGAATCAGCAAAAGCTGCGACATTAAAGACATGAGCAAATTTTCTTGCAAAAAAACCATTACAAAATGGTGTGCCCAACTGACATATGAAGAGACAGAAGAGATTTTAAGTTAAATAAACTATAAACAATAAAATAATCCACACATACACTCATAGATACTCGCATGTACACTCACACACACACGCATTCACACATACACACACAATTCTTTTTATTATTTTTTATTAATGTAATAACATTTTATTTTTGTAAAAAGGTATTTCTCATTTACCTGCTTACCTGGCATGTATCACATCAACAAATTATATGATTGTGTTTTAATTTTAAGTAAACGCAATTCCGGCCCCCAAGATACAGGCGCAGCCTAGTTTGGGGACCGCTGTTTTCTAAATATTAATGTTAAAATTTTACTGGTTACGATTTTGTCAAAGTGCTAAGTTAGTTTAAGAAAATAATTGTACCAATGATTCAATAAATTTATTCTATTCTTATTCTTATTCTTATTCAATAATTGAGAACATGGGTAATTTGGCGCTTCAATGATATTGTAAGCAGGTTGGTAAACAGTTGGGAAATCGTAGAAAATGTGTTTAAAAAAAGATAACGGTGTTAGATTCACTGTAGCGAGTTGTTTGTTCTAATGAATAAATACATCACATCTTCTTCATTGTTTTCAACTATTTTTTCTATATAGTATGTAAATAATTTATTCATTGAAAATTATACAATTACATTAGTAACATTCTGCGAACTGCGCAGCAGTTTATTGGCAGACAATACAATTTTATGCTCTCATTTTCACACTCTAGTATACACATACACTTTTTTTTAATTATTATTATTAATAGTTATGTTAGTAAATAGTTGCATGTGTTAGCACATGCAACTATTTACTAACATAACTATTTATGACCTAATAAAATATATCTACTACTTATTACAGATAGAATTAAAAATTAATTTTGAAAAATGTTTGACGTAAGAAAGGTTTTTAACAGTTCTCACTTGTAAGATAAAAAAAAAAAAGATTTTGACATTTGTCTTGGACAGAGGTGCCTATTATAGACTTTTCTAATGTTATCTGGAATGGAGTATACTTTCTAACATGCTTCTTTTTTAATTTATTTTTAAAATGGTTTATTGAATTATAATTCCTAAAACATTGCAGTGGTATGCTATTATATGGTAGGTACTAAATACTGATAAGTTCTTTCTCCATAATAATTAATTGTTTTATAAGATTTCAAAAATAACTTAGGTTGCAGCCTCACATTGGCTATTTTAAAATTCTGCATAACCTTTTCTAGCATATTGTAATATTTACGACTCGTGGCAAAAGTGATTTTAAATTGCTCATGTATTGGTATTAGTCGGCATATGGCGAACAATTGTTCATAGTCTCCTTTACAGCGTTTTTTAGCTGACGGGTGCACTATCATTTTCATAAATCTGATTTGCATTTTTCTCAGCTTATCGAGGTAGGTTCTAAATGTTCTGCCATAAGCTACCAGGCCATACTTTAACAGTGAGACAGCTAATGCATAGTACACTGTATAAAGAAGTGATCTAGGCACATTCTGCTTAAGAAGGTAAAATTTACTCAACACGCTCCTTAAATATTATTACAGACTTGTTCCACGTGGTATTTCCAGCTCAAGGTTTTGTCTATTATTAAACCTAGATATCTGAACGTTTCTACAAACTCTAGTGGGTTACATTTACGGTTGTACATATCTTTATGCATACATTCATACGAGTGTCCAATTACTTTATAATTTATAGCACTGCTTCTATTATGCGGTTGTTTTTGTTATATTGTCATGTGACCATTTCACGATGTTATCAAAATCTTTTTGGATTTGTTCCTGTATTTTATATTGGTCTTTATCAGCATAGAGAATACACATGTCGTCCTCATACTCGTACATGAATACAGTGCAGTACTTAATTACATTGATCAGGCTATTGACGTGCATTAGATAGCCTATTGGGCCGTAGACAGAGCCAGTTGGAACCCCTGATTTTATATTAGCTTCTTTTCCTTTTACATTATTTATCACCGTAGTCATTTGTCGATTTGTAAGATAGTTTTCTAGCCATTTATTAATGGAACCGCTTACACCACATTCTTTCATAGCCTGTAACAATACATCATGCTGAAGCGTATCGAAAGCTTTCTTGAAGTCAATAAAAACACCTACAACATGTTTTCTTTGATTTAAGGGCCTATACTACCTATAATGGCTTAGCATGATCCACCGTTACGCCTAAAATACTGCAGAATTAATTTTGAAATAAATATATGGTAAAGTTGAGGATTAATACTAAGTACTATGTGTGACGAAAATACGATTCCATAAACTTTTCTCGATAGAAAAAAAATCCAAGGTTACCTCCAAATCGAACAATAAACCGCTGGTATTCAAAAAGTACTTCAAATTAGATCATGAAACTTTGCATACTAACTGAACTAACTATAAATCAGGTCTTATGTTTTTTATATTTTTAGTCTAATCAATACATTTTTGTAAATCGCAAAAAACACTCATTTCGCAATTTTCGGCCCGCAGTGACTGACGTAACAACCACTTTGTAGTGCAAGCTGATTAGAACTTTATTCTAACAGTATTTCAAACGATGTTTGAACCACCACAAATTAAGTTGCAAATTTAGCTGCTGTAGTCGCCTTAACATTTCATTTACATAGTCAGTAAAATTTTCTAGCGCGGTAGCAATTTACTTCTATTTCTACGAAATCCATGCTGGTGGTTCCCCAGTATTTCATGGTTTTCTAAAAAATCTGAAATTTGCCCAACAATTATTTTTGAGTTATTTTATTGATAACAGATAGTATTGCTACAGGTCTGTAATTCGCATAGTCCATGTGGCTACCTTGCTTAAATATTGGACGTATTTTTGCTATTTTTAGTGTATTTGGGTACATTCCTATCTCCATAGACATATTAATGAAATGTGCAATTATTGGGCTTATTTCCTTTTTTACTAGCTTTACGTCTTGTATTCTAATATTATCTATTCCTGCGGCTTTATCAATAGACAAATCACCAATAACTTTTTCTACTTGACTAGGTGTCACTATAATAAACCTAATGCTCACAATACTTTCTGACACATATTCACTTCGATTTAGGAAGGTATGGTTACATTCATGTTTAACTAATTCTATTACCTGAGTAAAAGTTGTTGAGAAGTTCTCACATACCGTCGTCAGTTCGCTGTTCCTACCTAAATGTTGCATCAACACTTCATCCACGGTCGATTGTTTTTACAAAGCCATTCATTAATATATGACCATATCTTCCTAAAATCATTACGATATTTTTCATTTTTTTCTTTTCTGTACCTATTTCTTGCATAATTTTATTTAATTTATTTCTGTATTTTGTGCATTCCAATCGATAACTCATAATTTGCGGGGCAGACTTAGATCTACGGAAAAAGATATCTCTTTTATTTATCATACTCAAAAGTTTTTTCGTTATCCACGGTTGTTTTTGTCATTTTTTACGCACAAATATTTGTTTTCTAGCACTTCACTTCATTTCACTAAAAATGTTGCATTTTTTCCTATAAACGTAGTTGACAACTAATGGACATAAGATCACTCCAATTCACCGCACTCAGTTTTTCACTAACTATTGCGTCCGGCGTTGTTGTTTACCGTATAGTTGCGAGAGCGAGAGTCACCGTGCATTATATGAAAAATTGTAATTATCTAACTGATTCGCGCATATTCCAACCAGTTGCTTAGATGAGGTACACATTTAGCCTTATACAATTATTTGACACACCATTCAACATAATTTATAAGTTAACACTTGTGTATGAATAGGCAATCCGGTTGTTAATCGTTTAACTTTCTCAACTAATTAGGATTCGCAAAACCCTTCACTATACAACGTTAAACAGTGTTCAACAACTCGTCGGCTCTGGAGCGATAATTTACAGGTTAAACTCGTTGTGTTAGATGGCGATAACTTGGAGAGAGTTTTGAACAGATCAAACTGTTTCAACAACGAAACTTAATGATTTATGATCAGCTGCTACATTAATAGTTCCCTCTCCTGTAGACTGCAAGATCTCATTTATTAATTAACTAGCTGACCCGCGCAACTTCGTCTGCGTCACATAAGAGAAAGAGAGAGAGAGGGTTAGAGAGAGTGTGAGTCAACTATAAAAGATAGACAGACCTATGCTATCGAGGACTTTTTTAGAACTTTTTAAGAGGAACAATCCCGTCATTAATTGTTGAGTAACTTTAACCGTTTACCCAGCGCACGCAAAGAAGCTCTCAAAAGGAATACATTTTCCCTGTATTTGCTACATTTTTCATTTATGCTCCACTCCTATTGATTGTAGCGTGATGTTATATAACGTATAGCTTTATGAGCCTTCCTCGATAAATGGTCTATCCAACACTAAAAGATGTTTTTAACTCGAATCAGTACTTCCTAAAATTAGCGTGTTCAACCAACCAAACAAACACTGCAAAACAACAACTGCTAGCTAAAAGCTTTATAATATTAGAATAGATTCAAGTAGGTAACAATTATTTTCTCGGAAATATTTGCATTCATCGCTAAAATGTTCTACTATATTTTTCCAATTAGGGGCTTCCCTCGACAGCCTAACGTTTTCACCCTTAGACACTCGATGACAGTCATACTCCAGCTAGATCGAAAGTTCTCATCAAGGTGTATGAGATGAGCCCAAACACGTTATAGCTGCTGTAAACTGTCGAGGACCTCTTGCCTTTCGTCTCCATCGTCAGACCTTCGCTTCGATGACAGTCATACTCCAGGCAGGTCTTAAGTTCTGATCAAGGTGCATGAAGTGAGCCCAAACACGATTTTTCAGTTTTAAATGGGACCAACTTTGTTGGCGTTACCGTTCACCAATCATCAAATAGGATAGGTATAAAAATAAGCATGCGCCATCACCAGATGTATTTACTATTTTGCAAATTTGCGCTTCGTTAGAAGTGATAATTTGCCACTTCTCGACACAATCAATGGCAGTGAATTGGGACTGGAATTGTGAAGTCAACTGCACACACTCGGCTGATTCAGTGAAAGTCGGTGATTCTTCAATTTTGCCGGCATGAAAGGTCAAAAGATCATTTTGATTATTTAAATTGGCCAACGGAATTAAAAGATAATTGAAATGACCTTCATTGAAGTTTCCTGAGACTCGGATTATTTTTACTCCCTGTTGTGCTTCCCCAAAACCAGCAATAAAAGTACCATCTTGAAACACCTGGAACTCAAATGGGAATAATTCTCCCGCTGCCATGAGTTCACAGGTGGTTCCGTAGGTGCCATTACAAGACATTTCAGCGACGTATTTACGTACCACCATATGTTTATGGTTCAAAGCGTAAGGCTCGTGACCGATCCTGGGTGAAAGGTTGGAATCTTTCCCAATTGTTAGACACGTGGCGCACAATGCTGCCTCGAATTTGAGAAGCCATGACCACGTTACCGTTTACTAAATAAGATAGAGATGAAAATAAGCATGCGCTATCGCCAGGGATATTTACTACTTGGCAAAGAATTTGCACTCCATTAGAAGTGATAATAATTGGATTATCCATTTTAATTAAACAATGCTCACGACCAGTAAGTAACGTAAAAAATATTACTTGGAACGTAATTTTCTTTATACTACTCTTTTACAACACCAGTCTAAACCAAAGATACTAAACACTAAAATTAAAATACGAACGTAGGTATTCAAGGACACTTGTTCTAGTAAGAACGACTAATACCTACTAAAAACTATTATAGTAATGCCACAGTGTGAAATACGCAATATGTAATTCGCGAAGAAATAGACATAACAAAATTCCAACCAGGCATTAGGTAAGATTACAATTATTATCTTCCAATTTAAAATTAGGAAGTAAAACAAACCAAAATGCCTACCGCCGCCGCCGCCGCCTATGTACCACTCTTGTACATGAAGTTTAAATAAATAAATAAAAAGAAGACAAACCAAACAACGATGATGACAAATATTTCAAAGCAAATTAGTAGTAATAGCAAAATATCGTAGAACAGAAATGAGCTTGAACGTGTAACGCTTACCTCAGGTTTTACACTATTCTGTATTCTGTGATTGATTCATGAGTTCGTTTTTTGAAACGTTTTTTTCTTACGTTTCAGCAGATGCCTGCATACTGAAAAATACTGGCCACCTAGAAATTGGCATAAAAACTTAAGAACGTTATAGAACCTCATTTCGTTACCTTTCAGCAGACGCCTGCATATTACTGAGACATACTGGCCACTTAGAAATTCGCATAAAAACTGAAGATAAACTTCAAGGAACTTCCAAATTCTTATTTCAATGTAAAATATGCATGCGTATTGTCGTAAAATTCAATTTGGATCTTTATTGGCTTCCGAATTCAAATTTCAATGCAAGGTATGCAATAATGCGTTACCGTAAGAATCAATTTGGAACATTATCTTTTTTCATACAAACATTAAACACCCTTATTTATACCCTTAAGGCTAGGGTATCTGCTAAATTAGCAACTCTATTTGTGGCGATTTCTTCGTTTGAAATACTGTTAGAATAAAGTTCTAATCAGCTTGCACTACAAAGTGGTTGTTACGTCAGTCACTGCGGGCCGAATAGTGCGAAATGAGTGGTTTTTCTGTAATTGGAGCCTAATTAATCATTAGATCAAAATGCCAATTGTACACTTTGTGAAAAAAAAGGTGGCCAATATTTGTGTGAAAAAAAATACTAAAACTTAATGCCGTTTCAGAGTAGTTACGAAATTTCAAAAAAAAATGTGTCACTTTGATTATTTTTTTAGACCTCACGGCCCAGTAGTTTCTGTGATTTTATGATGAGTGGTCAGTCAGTGAGTGGACTTCTCTTTTATATATATTGATAGGAGACACCAAATCATACACAGCTATCTTTATAATGCTATACATCATCTACCTAATATTTTCCCTACTATGTTGGGGTCGGTTTCCATTGTAACCGGATGCAGCTGAATACTATATAGTACTTACACCACAATACCCCAATAGACCGGTCAGACTTTCAGGCTTCTGACTACCCATAACATCTGCCAAAGATCTACAAGTGACAGCCAGGATTAACTACTTATAGAGCTTTCTGAGGAACGTTAAATTGCTATACTTTTACCAGATAATAATTTCATTGTTTTTCTCCAACAAAAACTATTATATCTCGCTCAAAAATGTTACGTTTGGTGGGCGCTAGTGATAAGATTTCACAAAGGATTTGCTTCAGATGTGTTACCATACAGAGTGGTGCTGCGGTACTTAGAGCGTTTTGTGACGACGCGGCGCGGGAACCACAAAGCGAATCCAATAGAGGTAGAACAGAAGGTTAACTGAATAAACTAAACTGTAAAAGAACTGCCAGTGTCTTCATTGCTTTCGAACATCGGCAGTGACAGCTCTAACCAGTTGCACTGATCGCGATCAGTTTTCTTTCGTGATATTCTACCTTAGTTCCTAATATAAAATTGATATATAATTGATTGGAATGGATGGTTTTCTGTTGACGAAGTATAATGTCTCATACAACATCAATGCAGTCAAATTCAAGATTTTATTGTACTTTATCGATTTTGGAGAACTGTGCCGAGTGAGAGTTATGCTACTTCTTGTTAAGTGCTTCATACTCAAACAGTGTAGAGTAAGATTTTGACGGAGTGTTTAGCATTCTTATCTAAATAATTGTTCCTGCGCAGTGTTGCGGGCGGTGATAACGTGCCACCAGGCAAATTAATAGGATGTGTGGATTACACACACGTATAGTTTGGTATAGGTGATCTCTTTCCATCTTCATGACCGTGCGCAAAACCTCAAGACTCCTAGACAACTCCCAACTCCTCAAGACAACTTATATAAAAACAAAAAATGATGCGTAAACCGCTGTAAAACAGTGTGCCGCTAACAATAGACCAAATTGCATTTCATTTCATCTTAGCCAGCCCTACACAATACAAGTATTAAATCGTGAAAATCTGTATTTATGGTTGTTTCAACACTAGTTTAATAAAGTAATTTGTAAACTCTGTTTGACCCATGGTTTCATTATTATAAATTCGGAATAACGAACTACTTAATCTTTGAAATTTGAATTGAAAGGTCTTTTGAAGATATTGGATAGAAAATGTCGATTTTCTATCCAATATCTTCAAAAGACCTTTCAAAAGAATTGTCGTTTATTTTTGTCGTCCGGATGAACATTCAATAATATTTTTTTATAAGATCCCCACAAAAAGACAGTACAGCTCCGCAACTCGTCGATGTGTCGTTGCGGGAGATGCGTGCGATGTGATCAGACGTTTATTACTGTACCTACTAGATAACAAAGAGACTGCTCTATTAACCTACAGAGGTTTCATTCAATAGTACAAGTTATAACATGTTCAAAACTTTGATACGTTGTCTACGAATAAGTTTTTATAACCCAAAACCGATGAATACATTGATCTGAAAAGACAATTATACTACTACAACATAAACACTAATTAGTCAAAAACAAGTTTTGACTACCAAAAAGCACAAATAGTAAGTAGAAGATCTAATAAACTAACACACATTAACAGTTTGCTTGACTGTACTAATATTCAATCTAGATAAGAAAGTGAACAAAGTTACGCGTTAAGTTAGAAGTGACATCAGCCGGTACACGAGCACCTACAGCACTTAATTAAATGCTTACAGCTCTGCGCGAGCTCACACAGCCAATTCCACAATATTGGACTTTTACAAGTCGGTAAGTAATACAGCCTTCATCTCTACGTAAGTTGGACTGGCTGGCAGATATTGAAATAGAAAAAATATAGTATTCGATGGAATAGCTTCGAAATGTGTAAGATAAAAATATCCGAACCTAAAGAGAAGAAAAATAACGAAGTACGGAGATGACGTCATCTTTGTGGACGATGGCTTCGCGGTGCTACGAGATTCGTAGTCACGTAGCACTGCTACACCGCCACCTACGCGCCCTGAATCCCGCCATCATAATAATTCATAAGTCTCCTATCAATACCCTATTGATATAAATCGTTCGGCGTTATTTACATGTAAATTAAACCGCACATCAAGCAAATAAGTACCCTTTATCAGAGCAGTAAAGTTCAGAACGCAGTGGTTGCTCATCGCCGCTGGTAGTAAGTAGTACGTGATAAAACGCTATAATAAGGAGTAATGGAATTCTAGAGCGAACCAAAGAGGTGAAGCGAACTGTACATTCTAATTATGCCACAAAATGTTTGAAGAAGCGCCTCGTTTGTCTAGTGGGCTATTGCTTCGTTTCCCATATCGGGCAAAGTGTTATTGGGTTTTTGCGGTTTAAGATCAATTAGAGAATTTTTCCACCAGGAATTACTCAATGTTTTCTACGTGTAACGTCATCAGATCATCACTGTGTCATACACACAGGGTGAACGTGTGTGAGTGTGTGTGTGACATAATTGGCCGCGTCGTGCACAGCGCGGCTCTCCCGCACTCCGAGTACTCTCCACCCGTTTGAGGTGCACCCGAGAATATTTATTGAAGAATAATGTTTCGTACAGAAAAGCGCAACGTCACGTTGGAAACGCAGAAAGTTGTATTTTTCTATAAGAATGTCTGCTGTTAATGTTTGTCTCACAGGACAAGAACAATAACGTGTTGAGTCTGACGTCAGACTCTGTGATCGTCACTAACGCGCCCTCTAGTAGCAGATCGGAAAGTAACAATCTTTAGAAAGAATAAAAAACCTCAAATGTCCTTTTCTTACTACAAATTATCTTGCTATTTAAATGCAGATTAAATTGCCCGTAGCAAATTAAGTGTTCAAGTAAAAAAATAAAGTTGAATTTGGCGTGTCCTGTTGTTAAACGTTGCGCAGTAAAATGTCTGATTAAAACATCGGCCGCTTAACTTTATGCAAATGTCACAACCCCACTGTCCCTCCCTCCCCTCTCCTCCACTGAGGGTGCTTGAAGATTTTCCTTTATCCTTGTTGGTTGGCACCCTTTGGTTAGGAAACCCTCAAAGTCCGTAATGTCATATAGTTTCGTTTAAGTATCCAGTGCGTCGGCAAGCGAAGCTGTGCGTGTAAATAAGCTGCGAGTTTCCCGCAGCTCGCAACATGTGCACTCACCCGTCGCGCGGTCGCGACAGTCCAGTGCAAGTGTTCACAACTGGTTTCATTAAACTAAGTTGTGTTTGTTTTTAGCTGCGGTTACTTTACAGTGTAGCGTACAATGTATCAGAGCGATCCGGAGATAGTTTCCTTGAATGTGATCCTTGCAGTTAGGTTACAATATTACAGATTTACACACATGACGGAAAACATGTATGTTTGTGTAACTTTTTCTCTACTTAGTACTTAGTCTCTACTTAACAATATTGTCATTTTATGACAGTATTGTTTTAATTTGGAGGCAAAACATACACTTTTGCCTGGTTCCATCTAATGTCATCTTCGCTAAACATTTTCACTCACAAACAAGACAACTTGATTTGATGTCGTGTCAGTCGTTTGTTGCATCGCTGTCGTAACCGATCAGTAGGCTAATTCACGTAACTAAAGAAGTGCTGTTACAGTGCAGTTACAGTTAATTTTCGATCACAAAAATGCTTTTCGTATGCTCTACTGCTGTCAGACACGCTCGCGTCAAGTTCGCGTCACGCGAGCGCAATAACGGCATTCCACTGTTGCGCGTTTTTGGTGCGTGCTTTGGAACGCAACCTGATCGGTATTCTACTAAATAAGAAAAAGCACTAAAATCTGTACTGGGGTATTATTTTATTATAATTTTATTATAACGTCATATTCATTGAAATGTAATCGATTCTATGATAGTCACTAGGTGCTACAATTGTCAGCAGTTTGGCCACGCAGCTAAGTTTTGCCGTGAAACGAGTCCTACTTGCAACCACTGTGCAGAGACGGGTCACTCCGTGAAGGAATGCAGTAGCAAATCTTCTCTCCCCCAGTGTGCGACGTGCAAAAGATTCAATAGGAAATGTGACCATCCAACCGGTGATGTAAATTGCCCCGCACGTAAATATGCAGAGACCAACTACATCAACTCAATAGACTATGAGGGCGCCTAAGAGCGCCACAGTATATTATATTTAGTAGGCACACAAACAGGTAGCTCATCCCTTATTTGTATTTCTTCTTAGTTTGTAATTATCATGAGCAATCAGCTAATCAGTGATCTAGATAGTTTTACTGTGTCTGAATCCAAAATTTGTAATGTTGAGGACTGTAAATACCTTCTTCGTTCTGGCGAGAAATCGCTTACCTTGCTTACACAAAATATTCGCAGCATAAACCGAAACATGGCCGGTTTTGAAGTGTTTTTACAAAGTCTTGACATAAGCTGTGATATTATCGTACTAACAGAATGTTGGCTGTCAAAACAGACAGTCAACTTACCGTCTCTGAACGGTTTTTATTCATATAAAACAGAAAGAAACATCAACCAAACCGACGGAGTTGTAGTTTATGTTAAAAATAATCTACGAACTATCAAAGAAGAACCACTAACTCAAGATAGTAATTGCTTACTCATTAAAATTATTCCCGATACAGTAGTCATGGCTATTTATAGGCCTCCCTCTCAAAATATCGACAGATTTCAGGACTCACTTGACACTAACTTAAAAAACATAAGTACTTTTAAAAATATAATACTTGTGGGAGATATCAACATAAACATTTCCTCCGAGAAACCCGATACCCATACACATAATTATCTTAATATTTGTGCATTTCATGGACTTTTACCAGCTCACTATTACCCCACACATCAAAGCGGTTCTTGCTTAGACCATATCATTCTAAAATCAAAAAATCCATCCAAAACATTGGTTACTAACTCTGCGCTAACCGATCATCAAGCTGCTTTACTAACAATGCAAATAAGTTCACCTAGAAAAAACTGCGAGCGTAGCTACACTAAAGTCAATATGACAAACCTTGAATGTGACATACGCAGCATTAATTTTGACCCTATTTACGTTTCTGCTGATGCAAATATCTCTTTACAATATTTCATAATTTCTTTACAATATGTAATAAGAAAAATCACTTTCACTAAGATAATCCCTAGGAAATATAGTTGTATTAAACCGTGGATCACACCCGGTCTCGTTCGTTGTATAAGACACAGAGACAAACTTCACCTAAAATCCAAACTTGCACCTAATGACGTAATACTTTCTGTTACATATAAAAGATATCGGAATTTCTGTAATAATCTTTTGAAAAAACTAATAAACCAGCACGATAAAAATGAACTCGAGAAGGCGGGAAAAAATAGTAAACTTGTGTGAAAATTTATAAAAACCAATACATTGAGGTGTAAAAATTCCAAACCTCCGATTGATTTACTATCAACAGAAATAAACCCATCCGAAGCAATAAATAAGATAAACAACTATTTTGTCAACGTTGGTAAGAACTTGGCTGAAAAATCCATAAATATTACCACGTAAAACCCAACTAGGACATCTTCCACGTTAAATTCTTTTGTTTTATTAGATACGGACGTAAACGAAGTAATTAGAATAATAAGCGGCTTAAAGGATGTCTGCGCAACTGGGTGGGATGATATACCTAATAATGTACTTAAAAGATTTAAACACATACTGGCCCCTCCGCTCACCCACATCTTTCAGCTATGCTTATCTAAAGGGATATTTCCAAAAGAGCTAAATAAGTCTGTGATCACACCTATCTTCAAGTCTGGAGACAAAATGAGCGTGATTAACTACAGACCCATTTCAGTACTAACGGGCCTATCAAAAATTTTAGAAAAAATTATAAACAGTAGACTAATAAAATATCTGGAAGATAACAAACTACTTTCAGATAATCAATTTGGATTTAGGCCTAAAAGATCAACTAGCCAAGCAGTAAACAAATTGATTAATTACATTTCTACAAATCTAGATAGTGGAATGCATACAGTTGGTATCTTTCTAGTCCTTGCTTGATACTATTTCTTGCACTACTCTTTTGCAGAAGCTTGAAACACTTGGGATAAGAGGAGCGCAACTTCAACTATTATCTGATTATCTTAGCGATCGACAGCAATGTGTTAAAATTGGTACGAATACAAGTTCAGATCTTTCTAATACTTGTTTTGGAATACCACAAGGCAGCATATTAGGTCCTACATTATTTTTAGTCTATATTAATGACCTTTGCAGCCTGACACTCGAAAATGGTGTTGTAATGTCTTATGCGGATGATACTGCCCTGTTGTTTGCAGCTAAATCAAGAGCTGAGGCCTATGAGCATGCTCAGAATGGTTTCAACATTGTATCTAATTGGCTCCAGAATAATCTTCTAACACTGAATGCTGATAAAACAAAATACATTTCATTTACAATGAGAAATACTAACACACCGCTTACTAACCTAATCATTTACGCGCAAACCTGTAGCACGTACGCTGACACTGCATGTTCTTGCCCTACTTTAGAAAGAGCTGACCATTTGAAATATCTTGGTGTCACTATTGACTCCAATCAAAATTTCCTTAAACATATCGAGTTACTATGTGCTAGAGTGCGCAAACTAATATTTGTTTTTAAGTATTTACGTAATGTAGCCGACTACCCGACTAACCGACTCCGTAGACCAGAGAATGGGCAGCAGCGTTTTCTGTTAGTCTTTCATTACTGCGATCTCCAATTCGCCTGCCAAGCGTGGAGATTACGGCAAATTCCTCCGTCATGGGAGAGGCTTATGTCCAGCAGTGGACGTTATGGGCTGATGTTGTTGTTGTTGTTGTTTGTAGCCGACTATAAATTAATAAAACAGGTTTATTTAGCGTTGTGTCAGTCTATTCTAATCTATTGTATAACATCCTGGGGGGGGGGGGGGCGGGAAATTCGATTTTTCTCCCTCTTAGAACGTGCTCAAAGAGCAATTCTAAAGGTTGCTACCTTTCGTCCGTTTAGATTTCCTACACACCTACTCTATAGAGCTTGTAATGTGCTCACAGTACGGCAATTATTTATTTTGCACACTATACTACAGCAGCACTCTACCCTTCCCTATGATGAAGTTCCTTCCGTTAGGAGAAGGAAGGACCTGGTTTGCACAAAGCCCCAAACTAGACATGCTTTTGCTAGTCGTTTTTATGTGTTCTTAGGACTTTTTCTGTATAATAGACTCAACAAGAAACTTGACTTCTTTAGTCTAAGTTATGAAATGTTTTTTTGTAATATCGGATTATTTAGCGATACTTAATATATACGATACGATACGCGTCGCTAAGTGAGATAAGCTCCCACATAGATGAGCGAAGATCCTGTGAATACATAAGCATGTGTTGATCGATTACTGTTGAGTTAGTTTGTACGCAGTTGATCCCATAGTAATATCCGCACATCTCACAGTAAGCTGTCAAGGACGTTATGTTGGTATCGCTTGTGAAGTCCCTGGTGTTGAGCTCGTGGCTAAGTACATGGAGATCGATCTTCAAAAACTTTTTAAGTAACGCTTGTCGAGATCAGTCCTTGGATGGGTCCCCAAACATTCACATTTTGCCTCTGAAAGTATGTTGTTCTGTTCACTTGGTCCCGGCTGTCATTTATATTTTGTTGTGTTTTCATTTTGTAGACAGTCTGAAGGGAAGCTTGAAAGTCTGACAAACAAACAGTTTAGTTACCGGGTTGAGGAAGTCAGAGAAACCCACTAAAACTTGTGAAAAAGTTGGAACTTTGACCCCCAACTTATCCGTAATTAGAAGGTTCTGAGGTATGGTCTAGATCTAGAACAAAAAAATGCTCGCAATGACTGACGGGGACAACAAATGGCTGACGGGGACAACAAATGACTGACGGGGACAACAAATGACGGACGGGGACAAATTTTGTCTTTCAGCTTCGTTAAGGGTCTTTTTACACCCTTTTTAATAGTCCTCCTGTAAGATCATATTCTTGCATTTGTGGCGACCCTATACTTAGCAAGAAGTCGAGTCAGCAAAAGTGGCCAGAGGCCACCACACACCGTGTCGCGTCGCCACAGTCGGTCTCCCATCGCGGTACAATAAACATGTATTTTATGTAACGTATTAAACTCAGTATATATTCGCAACAAGTAATTTGATTTCATGGTCACCACCTATCTCCAAAGTCACAGGAACTCTTGAGTAAAATAAGAACACGCAAACACTAAACATTTATGTGCGAAAATAAAGCGAATGCTACTTTTACAATAATATGACACCAACAACGCGATAATTCTAGTATTTGGAACTTTTTCCGCTACTTTCTGGTGTAATGATGACCTCAATTTTTACAGACCATCATGAGAACCCTATATTCTCTTGCCTCCTTCAAAGTATGCGTTTCATTAGGTGTAATCAAAGTCCCACTTTGAACAAAGGAAGGAATCCGATCGGATCAGTTAAGTGGTAGAATAGTTTAGTTTATGATTTGTGTACACCGTGCATCCTCCCGATGCTAGGAGGGAGGGGAGGGACTCTGATCCGGCAATTAAATAGTTGAGAGCTCTCGTTAAGCCATTCCCGCCGATCGCGCGCTGTTTGATCTGATGTCTATTATCTGCGGCTGATATTTTATTGTTCATCACAAGTTCACTATTAATTGATTTATTTTGTTGCGATTTGAATTAGTAGTATTGCATGTAAGTTTATTTTTACCCGACTACGGCGAAGCCAAAAGGAAGGGTTATACTATACATGTCTGTTTAATGGAAACGTTCCTGGCACCCACATAATCAGTGGGTTTGACCACGGCTCTACCTTGACCATTTTTGTACCTATGCATTTCTAGATTTCTATTTAAATTATTTTCTTGTTTCGTCCTTTTATACTCCTTTTTTACGTAGTGGGGTTATAGTTTTTTTATTTAAAAGACTTGAGGTTATTTTCCGAAATAACTTCGTGTTCTTTCGTCCTACGTTTTCTGGTGGTCGCCACTATTCATTCTGACTTTCAGGATTTGCAGTGGTTTGGGAATAGTGTGGCGGGCTTTTATACTAACTAGCCAAGTGATATATGTATATCAGTGCTGTTAAATACATAATTTGAATAATTTAGCGCTGATAAATAAATGCTTCTCGTAGAGTTACAGGCTGTCATCAATTTATTCAATGCACGTCTAAATATAATATTATTGTTTCAGTGTCCGTGAAGAACTTTGGCTGTTAGAAAGAAAATTGTGTTTAATTGGCATTATTAAAACAAAAATACATTAAAAATTAAAGAAACAAACGAAGGAAGACTTTTCTATATAACTGAAGTAGTGACATTTTATTATTTAAAATATCGTCGCATTGATTGCGTTGTCGAAATGTTTTTATTTAAAATAAAATGACTAGTAAAATAAATGTCTTAATAGTCTATGTATAACTATTTGCTAAGTTAGTAGTAGCAGAATAATTTCGAGTAAACTTGCGATATAATTATATATCACGACAGGGAAAGCTTAGAGGAACACTGTCTGTCCCCAAATATTGGCGCCATCCGCCGCCATATCGTCTTTCAACCTTATTTAGCACATCGCCTTGCGATACGATTCTTCATTGTTAGTAGATAGGTAGGTGGGTAATTGAAATCACACACAACACTTGACTCACTCCAAACGTTTATTTCTATTAAACCATTTAGTACAGGCACATAAAAACATTCTAGAGTTGAACCGTCCGTTCGCATGTAGTTGATATGGAGAAGAACGAACGAAGAAACTCTATACACTCTTGTAGATCGTGTTACATTTTTCATTTACACAACTTAATATTGTTCACTTCAAAAACCACTGATAATCACATACTTCAATTGTTTTATTCATCGTAAGCTAACGAGACACCTCGTTCGTTGCTCACGCGTCTGTCCTGAATGAGCGGAAGTCCCCCACTCAGTACAGTTTACTCATTACATAATAAGTTCATTAAAACTTACAAACAATACTAGAATAATTCACAATTAATCATTATAATAATTAAACAATACAAATGCAAAGGTTTTATCTAGTTATTTGTATTTTTAGTTCATGGAGTACCGCAAACCATTATTATGGATAATGGCTCACAATAGCTTCTCAGAGGTGTTCCTGCTCTCAGCTCTGAACGTAGACTGCCCATTCAACCACCAGGCTCCTGTCAACTCCAGATAATTTACATTTTAAAATTAGAAAATAATTAATAAAAATAATGAAAATAAGTATAATAATATATATATATATAAATAATATAAAGCTAATTAGTCGCTTCATTACTTTTACAAATATTCGATCTTGCTTAAAACCATTTTCGGCAAATCAAAGGATTTAATACAAAGAATCACCTGAAGTCTTTCACTAATAAATTGTTCTGTAAAATAATCTTGTTACTTTTTAGTTTGTAATTTAGTAAGAGAAACATTTAGTTGTAGTTTCAAATTATAAATTGTGCTATTGATCGAATCGTATTCGGCGCCATCTTCCACCATTATTGTGGAGTGTTGCCTCATAACAAATCTTTAGTGAACAATAATAATTACAAATCCCAATTGTCATAAAATACTTGCTTATCTTAATTTTAACTATAGATTTAACTAAAGACTTTTGTTAAATAAATTGCTATTTGAAACCACGACCTATCTAAGTACTAGTTAGCCAATAGATGGCGCTTAACTCATCTGTCAATTAATTAAGTTCTATGTAATAATATTGTACTGCCAAGCTGAGATGGCAGGTTCACCAGTATTATCATGGAATAGAATTATGAGTGTTATTAATTAGATTAAATTTCAGTAGGTAGAGCCTCTTGCGATGACATATTTAAATATTTGTGCGTACTTCGACGAATTTAGAAGGTTTAGTAACATCAGGTACTTTCTCTAAGCTGTACTTGTAGTCTTGCTATATAATGCATGGAAGCAATTCGGGATCCAATTCAAGAGGATCTGTTACCGTGGGCCATACGACGGGCGCCGCACGATGCTTGTCATACGATCGGGACGGACTTTATAGCTGGCTTTTATCTGTATTCGTGAACTACGACAAGTTTCGACTGTTTGTTACAGAAAAATAATTATGTAGGTTATAGAGCCACAAGAATTTATGACACAGTATGCGTTGCGTGGCATAGGTGGCTGTGACTCCTAAATCTACATATTTTTAACCATATGGTTTTGTTTTGAACGTATTGGTCTAATGGTCACTAACTACTAAAACTAGTTATAAGTACTTACATATTATTTATTTATTTATTTATTAAAACTTTATGCACATAATGTACAAAGGCGGACTTAATGCCTTGGGCATTTTCTACCAGTCTACCTTAGGGTGATGCAGAGATAAGACAGTAGGTGCAAGTACAGAAAAGTTTCAAGAAAAAAAAAATATATATATATTTAGAAATAATAAAATTAAACAATAAATACATATATACATACATACAAACAAAATATACAAAGTCAAGAGAGATTAAAATACAACGATAATGAAAAACTACTAATTAATTATGGGACAAGTCTGCCAACTTCTTATGTAGGTGTTCGCGAGCTTTTACTTTAAATATGAGTCGACTGGTTGCCATCCTGATATTCAGAGGAAGCGCATTCCAAAGGAAAACCGCCTGGACAGGAAAAGAAGACTTAAGAAAACCAGAGCGGTGAGTAGGACATCGTAGAAGACGATTATTGGAAGAACGAAGATTCTTGCTGTGCGCAGAGCATAAATATTGGAAGTGAGAAGTCAGATAAGAAGGAGAAGTGGGTTTATCTAGAAGGGAAAACAAAGTTGTCAACGCCCTTAACGCTCTGCGCTGTCTGATGGGTAACCATTTTAAGCGTGACCGATGTGCGGACACATGGTCATACTTACGGAGATTAAAAACGAATCGAATGCAGTTATTTAGAAGTCGGTCAAGTTTATTGAGGAGATCTGCATTCAGGTCATAGTAACACACATCGCCATAGTCAAGTATGGGGAAAATAAGGGACTGAACCAGCATTACCTTTATGTGGGACGGGAGAATATTTTTCAACCGATAGAGCGACCGCAGCGTACCGGTGACTTTCTTGCTCACAATCGCAACCTGCTTACGCCAGTCAAGGCAGGTGTCAACATGCAAACCTACCTGCCTTATGTAGCGCACTTACGTTTACGTTGCGTACAGATTATCGTTTTATTTTCCATTTCTATTCTATCAATACACCTATTGATATCAAATGTGATCTGTTATAAGTAAGTGGATATAACCTTGTTCCTTTCTGAACATAAAAACTCTTGCTATAAATATATGTATTTTTACGATCACGGCGGTTTATGTATGAGTCGGTCACGAGGTCACTCATTGCGTAATGAATTGCAATGTAAATCACAACTAAGGAGCAAGAGCGAGTGTTAATCATTTCACACGTTTATAAGCGAATAAGGTCCAAATTATCGTATTGTGTCTGGCGCAGCATTTGTTTTGCGAGCAATATACAGAACGGCTCCGGCCCATCTCATAACTTTCCCATTTCGACAACTAAACAAAAGACGTGCGAAACAAGTGAAAAAGTGTGCCAACTCGTAACTATTTTAATTTTCATACATTGGTGTCGATTCTGTTGTGCACAAACTAAACTTAATTTAGGCTATTGCTATCTTTTTCTCTCTAATAATACGAGAAAGAGACGGACGTAATTTAGAGCTGTCAAATTTAGTTGGAACTAATATTTCTATACAAATGAAGGGTGCACGTAAAAACATGTCGACTAAAAACACGGTGAAGCGCAAGGCATAAACTAGTTTGACATCTCTAACTTGGTTCATAGCTATAGCCGTCCTTTTCTTGCACGGCCTTTTAGTAAAAGATAGCAATAGCCTTAGTTAAGTTTAGTTTGTGCACAACAGAATCGACACCATTGAAACCCATTCGGACAACCATAACTTTCAACTATTTTTTGTACAGTACAGTCAGTTCCCAAAGTTACAAGGAAACCATTTGTTGATGTTGCTATTTTTTGTCTCTCGCTGGCACACTAAGGTTTGTTACGAGAGAACTCAATTTAGAATTTGAACAGAAAGTACTAGGAGAACAGAATCAAGAATGAGATGTTGGTGCCGCTGAAATCGTCTTTTTAGTGAATAACCAACCAACCAACAATAAGTACTAGGAGAACAGAATCGTGAAGAAGATGTTAGTCCACAAACTACCAGACTTACAAAAGGGGATCGGGATATCATGTTACCCAGTTACTGGATTATTGTGGAGATCAGATAAGCCGACTCTCCAAGTAAAAAACTGGTATTCTGTGGAATCTGGTTAGACAAAATGATGACGCTGCGGTATCCATACTATCAATTAAATTAAGGTAGTGTAGGCTGTGAGAAATAAATATTAATAATGGTCGCTAATATCAGTATATCTAATATCATTTTAATAATAATTTATCATATAAAAACTTGCACATGGGTTCATCAAACTCGAAAAAGCATACGACCGAGTACCTGGTGGGCCCTGAAAGAGAAAGGTATGCCTGGGAAGTTTGTGCAGTTGATCCGAGCGATGTACAGTTTATGTAGTACCTAAGTCCGGTCTACAGCGGGCACTAGCAACAAGCTTCAATGTGGCTGGTGGTTTGCACCAAGGGTCGGCTCTAAGCCCGTACCTCTTGTTGAGTAAAATGGAGGAAAAAACATGTGTGGCGCCGACCCCAAGAAACATGGGCTAAGGGCACGAAGATGATGATGCTAATATCAGTATATTTCAAAATTATTTACTGCAAGAAACAAAACTGTTACTACCAGTACTGTGTTACGACATGCTGATATACAATGTGTTTGGCTACCGGTTACCGATACTTTAAGGGCATATTATTTAATCATTTATATCGACAAATACATGTTTATAACTCAACTCAAACACAAAGCATTTATTTCAATTAGACCATTACAGCACTTTTGAATCAAAAATACAAAAAAAGCAAAGCTACAGTCACAAGGCATATAACATAAGAAAGTAATGTAGTAACCCCTCCTAACCCCTCATCCTGCGATTGGCAGCCGTTTTGTTTTTCTAATCGGCCGATCTAGAGTATGTTCATTTTTTTTTTCTTAGTAGTTCTGTTGAGTGTTAACTGTACTTGCCGAACAAAAAGTTTACCTAATGGGATTCAATGTATGAAGATCAAAATAGTTACAAAATGGGATTCAATGCATGAAGATCAAAATAGTTACAAAATGGGATTCAATGCATGAAGATCAAAATAGTTACGAAATGGGACCTTTGTGATGCTATTTTGTTTAGTTGTCGAAATGGGAAAGTTACGAGATGGACCGGAGCCTACAGAACATAGAAAATAAATGCTCGTGCTGACCACTACATTAAAAATAGGACATGTGTAGCTCGGACACTGGAGTTACCTAGTTGTTTCGCTATCCTGTTATTAACTTTACGTACGTAGGTAGACATGCCTAGTCTGCGGGTCTGCCCTCACAAAACTAGATACCCAAAACGAACAGAAACGGCTGATAATTGTCCAGTGTTCTGAATCTGCTCTACAGTCAGACTCAAACTCAAAGCATTTATTTCAAATGGACCGTTAAAGGTACTTATGAATAGTCAAAATAGGAGTTAGTTTTCAGTTACGTAATACGGAAAATGTGTACGTTCTCATTATTTTCATTTAATATTGTCTAGCATTGTCAGTATCTACGAAGGACATAGCCTACTTTGTTTGTGTGACAAAATCTTTCTTTTGTAAATCCTAATCGGATCACGAGAGCACAGCGTACTATTTTTTGGAGATTATAAATGAAAGAAGATTCGTTTCAGATTCAATCAGTCGTTACTATGGAGACAAGCGAAGCGGCTAGGATAGCGGTTTGGGTTTGTAAAGAAGATTCGTTTCAGATTCAATCAGTCGTTACTATGGAGACAAGCGAAGCGGCTAGGATAGCGGTTTGGGTTTGTAAAGAAGATTCGTTTCAGATTCAATCAGTCGTTACTATGGAGACAAGCGAAGCGGCTAGGATAGCGGTTTGGGTTTGTAAAGAAGATTCGTTTCAGATTCAATCAGTCGTTACTATGGAGACAAGCGAAGCGGCTAGGATAGCGGTTTGGGTTTGTAAAGAAGATTCGTTTCAGATTCAATCAGTCGTTACTATGGAGACAGGCGAAGCGGCTAGGATAGCGGTTTGGGTTTGTAAAGAAATTCGTTTCAGATTCAATCAGTCGTTACTATGGAGACAAGCGAAGCGGCTAGGATAGCGGTTTGGGTTTGTAAAGAAGATTCGTTTCAGATTCGATCAGTCGTTACTATGGAGACAAGCGAAGCGGCTAGGATAGCGGTTTGGGTTTGTAAAGAAGATTCGTTTCAGATTCAATCAGTCGTTACTATGGAGACAAGCGAAGCGGCTAGGAGAGCGGTTTGGGTTTGTAAACTATCTGCTATATGACGCTTACTTCAAGCGTACCTGCAATATTATATGTTTTAAAGCTTTACGTATCTTTCTGAACGTAGAGCAACAATGACATGAGAAATCAAAAATAACTATTAAAGATTATTCAGTTTATTTTTGCCTAGTCTTTTGAAATGTCCATGCAGTATCTTCTAATATTAATACGGGTATTGGAAAGCTATACTTGGCGTGCGAATAGTCTCGTTACTCACTGTCAGAGACCTAGACTGTAATTCACAACTAACAAATCACACTAACTTGGACTACAGCGCGAGTAGACTAGTAAGTATGTGCCGCACGCATTACCGGGAATTACTGTCGGTTTCCTACACTATACTTTCTGTGAAACTGAGTTGGGGACGTTCTTCTTTTGATGAATATTAAAGTACGTCTTCAACATTAAAAGCAAAACATATTCAGGAATATCTCGGTGATCAATAGGTTAAAACCGGCAGTGATTACAGATATGGACACTCTGAATATTAACTTAAGCTGGAGCGAACATAAACTTCTAAATAAACTAGTTGAAGGTAAACGAAGCGCCAGAACATAATAACACGATGTTTTACTAACAAACTAGTTCGACAGTTGAAAACTTTGATTTTAGTTGAGACTCTACTCAGAAAATCAAGGCTTTGTCTATACACACAAATAGACAGAAATATGAACTAAATTAATGGAATCTCTAGACACAAAATTATTATTAAACTCTAAATTGGATTATGAGTTAACGATCAGTTTTATTAGATAAAGTTGGGCAAACCGCAACGTTTCAGATATTATCAAGTGATCTACCGTCTGAACGGGTAGCTTCACAACCTAGTGAACGAGCGCACTTTGAGACAACTTTACAAATGTATTCAGAGCTGAAAGAAACTTCAAGAGAAAGCTTAAAATAGGGTTGAGTCACTGCGTGATGTTTTTTTTAAATGTAGTTGGGGTTGCCATATAATATTGTGTGTTTCTCAGTGAACAACAAAAGCTACAACAGAAGAATCACGACTTACTACAGTCGCGGCACTAATAAATGTCCGATGAGGGATATGCATCCCGTGCTCGTTGCGGTCGGTTTAACGCACTTACAGTGACGAGTCGGACATAACTCTACGTAGTTATGTTGTGGCTTGTGGTATCTCGCGGTGAGTGCGGCAGTGACGCGGTATCCGATGCCGCGCAGAACTGCCGGTACAGCGTAGTTTACGAGCTCATTATGCACTAACTAATAGTTACGTAGGTTTACCACACTGGTAAATGTACGAGGTACTTATACGATTTAACAAATTATATGATTTCAAATATTTTTTCTGGCACCGGGATATTTTATAAGGATCTCTTTTATGTAATATGTAAGAAAATTGTCTAAGTATCAGTTGAAAATATTTATCATTTGAAAATACAAAACGTTCCTTGGTATGTACTAAACCTCAAAGCTAAATAGAGTAGTACAACTAATATAATTATGTAATTTAATAGAAATGGACTGCGCGGTGAGCTCGCACTGGTCGTGCTTCTAACAGTTTTGTGAGAATTTATTTGTTCAAGGACTCAATAATATTAATAAAAGACTGAAACAAAAAGCAGTTTTAGTTTCTGCTCCAGTTTATGTTCAGTTAAGTTCAGGTTATATTTAGTTAATTTTATTTTTCGGTTGTCCCATTGTGTCGAGTCTACCTCTATCCTAAAAGGCTTGAAATGTAGAGATAAATGCGATAGATATATAAGAACGGATACGTTATTGCATTTGGCTTGTTTGTAAGGGTACGAGTAATGTACCCTCTACTCGAGCTACAGCTTACACTAAGTTGCGGCACACTACATGAGACGAGCACTCGGGACTTAAACTAAGACGTGTGCCACGATGTGTACAGTCGGTACAATTCCAAGAGATCCCCTTACATCTGTAACGCAGACGTAATTATAACATACTAATGTGGTTTTGCGCTACTGAACGGAAGTGTCGGGTAACAGGAATGATGCTAACCGATACGTATAACACCTGAGACTTACCAATTACTCATTGCAACTTCCTACTAACATTATAAATACGAAAGTTTGTGAGGATGCATGTTTGTGACTCCTCCACGCAAACACTACTCAACGGATTTGGACGAAATTTAACACACAGATAGTTTATAACTTGGATTAACACATGGCATACTTTACTCGATTTTTATCCCGGTAATAATGATCCCGTGGGACAATTATCGATCTCCACGCGGGCGAAGCCGCGGGCATAAGCTAGTAGTCAATAAAGCTTTCTGATCTGGCAATTAGCCTCGTTGCTTAGTGTGGCCCCTAGATGGCGCTGTGTGAAATGTCGAGTGATATTTATTTATTATTATATTTATGTCCACTTAGTTGGAAATTGATTTATTGACTGCTAAATATTTGGAGCCGTAGTACCTATTTGTACTTGTCAGTACACAGGAAGGCCCTCAATTATTCACATCATTTAATTAAAATAAATATTCCCCGCTGTCATTTACAGCGTTCATTAAAATATTTCCTCACAGGGAGGTTTCGCGGGTTTCTTTGGAATTCAAATACGATGAGATGCTTTGAACGACTTATTTATTTAAATAAAATACTTAAGTGTCGAACCTGATCTTATTGTGCGGGATTGTTATTATGTATTATTTATGAGAACATTGTTGTTTTATCATAATTATGTGAAATAATAAGAACTTGCACAGACCAGGTGGTTTATAACAACTCACGTACGACCGGAAAAAAACTTGATTTGGTAAATTGATTAACTAGTCGGTATGATGAATCTTGGGGGCAGACTTAGGTTACTATCAAGTGCTATTTTTAACAATACTTATATATATTTTTTTTTGGTTAGCCCGTATTGTCCCTCTCCTGAGCAAAGGCCTCCCCCCATTCTTTCCATTTCTCGCGATGGTGTCCTTCTTCTCGCCGATTTACCAGAGAGCCTTCCAAGACGTCCCGCCATCTTCTCCTCGGTCTGCCGCGACCACGTCTAGAAATCTCAGCCGTCTCAAGTCCTGCGATATTCGGGCCCACAGCTGTACACTTATAATAAACTACCATAATGAAAGTCTGCTGAATAAAACAAACAAGAGCGAGTCGGACTCGCACACCGAGGGTTCCACACAAACTTTATTGAATGAAAGGTAAATTGCGGTTTACGATTTATGACGTTTTAAAAAAAAACTACTTACTAGATCTCGTTCAAACCAATTTTCGGTGAAAGTTTATATGGTAATGTACATCATATATTTTTTTTGTTTTATCATTCTCTTATTTTACAAGTTACACTTCCAAATTGGTAAAATGTGTGAGGGCACACACATTTTACCACTTTGGAAGTGTCTCCCGCGCAAACTATTCAGTTTAAAAAAAAAATATAGTAGAAACCTCAATATAATTTTTGAAGACCTATCCATAGATACCCCAAACGTATGGGTTTCAGGTTTATGTATGGGGACCCCCCAAACTTTATTGTTTTTTTTTTTTCTATTTTTGTATGAAAATCTTAATGCGGTTCACAGAATACATCTACTTACCAAGTTTCAACAGCATAGTTCTTATAGTTTCGGAAAAAAGTAGCTGTGACATACGGACGGACAGACAGACATGGCGAATCCATAAGGGTTCCGTTTTTTAGCATTTGGCTACGGAACCCTAAAAACGTGAATAAAACAACAAAATGGGAATAAAACAATTTTTATGTGTGTGTAGGTCGTTAGCGCTCGATGTACAAAGGGAAGCCATTGTTACAAGCAAATTACGAGCAACACGTGGCTCAAATGAATGCTGACGGTGTTGATGACTGATTGGCTTTCTGGATACTTTTATACAATTTGTTAAATATACAATTCTGTTACTAAGATTGTAGATGTACACATATACGACATGAGTTATTTAGTCTAAAAATTTTGTTGAAAAATCTAGTGAATCAGTTTTTATAATCATCTTATATACCTTCATATGTAGGTTCTGGTTAGAAAGCTTTCGTAAAATAGCGGACTTTCAGTTCAATTTCCGTTCAATGTTGAGTAATGTGAAGTTATGTGAGCGGTTCGCGTCCGTCTTTCAATTACTACTGAACGAATGTTGTTAGCGCTGTGGGCTTTTTGGAAAACCTTTAAAGGCTAACATGGGGGGTGCGGGGAATTTACCATGAAATGGAAGAACTGTCTAAACAGCTCTTTCCAGGCTTCTAAAAGCCTGGAGCGGTGATTCAAAGCTTTGCTATGAGAATCGGCGGTTTTGTGGACTGTAATAAACTTTATGTGGCAGCATACATTGATTTTGAAGGAGGCTATTTTTTGGTAAGGAGAAACAGGAACAATAGAAGGACACAGGATGCAGCGTCTTACCTTTTTGCAGAAGTCTGGAGTCGCCTTCCTGGTGTAAGGGCTTTGCACGTCTTCGATGTACAGGTTAACCACGCGGTGGCCAGCGTGGTTCCACAGATAAAAGGTTCCTTCCCTTTTGCAGCACTTCAAATCACTGTAGCTTAATATTTAGGTGGATCTAATTTGAATTATAGACCCGAAACCATGGATTTATCACGTAATCTAGATTTATTGCGGTAAAGCCCTGGAGAGGTGCTTTCGCGGCGGCGGAGTAGACGAATCTTATATCAATATGGCGTCGGCTACGTTCCATCTTCTTCCAGCGTTGTATTGCTGTTTCGCTCTGACCTATGGTAGACGCTGCAGGAATGAATAGGAAGGAAGGAAACTGATGGGAAACTACCGCCACATTCTAATAAAAGTTAAAACATTTACCCTATTTTTTTTTTGGGTTTTGAATAAAGCGATGTCTATGGCGACAACAAATGTCACGACCGAAGCGTTCAGCAAATATAACCTGCACACTGAGGGCACTGGCAGAAATACTTTTTTTGGTAAAATACGCCTGTATATCTCGAAAGGGTAGGTTGGCAGAACATAGAAAACTCACATTTTAGCAGTATTCTTATGTTACATGTAACACATACCATGCCATGGACAAAACCAACAACACTTGGCCATTTTGAATCAGACCATATTTACCAAATATCTTTAAAATTGACAATTCTTTTACTCGCTCATTGACATTGCGTGCATGTGACAACATCACACAGTGTGTACCATTTACAAAACAGTGTTTAGCTGATCGCGGTCATGGCGGCGTATTGCCTATGTCGAGGAGTTAATTCGGTAACGAGGAGCGGCAACAGGTAGCCGGCGCGATCCACCGCGACCTCACGCGATGCAGCACGTAGAGCAGAAGACTCACTCTGCGAAATATTCACTCGAAACGCCCGGTTCCTAGCAGTAGCGGGCATTCAATTCACACCGAGACGCGACGTAACGCTGTGCGCACATTTTAATAGAGCGACTTAAAATATTTCTTTATTTAACTGACGCTTAGAGTAGAAAGAGGAATAGGGATGTCTTTTAGAAATTATTGTTAACTCGGTCATCTGCAGCTCTCGCATTGTTTTACTGCTGTTACAAATGGCCTTAGGATAAACATCAGGAATTCGTTTAGACAAACAACGCACAGTTTTATCTTATCATCTAGAATGTTTGCTCAAGAATTCCTAACGAAAGTGAGCAGTGAGGAGATTTTTTTTTAATTTATCCTGAAACAAGGTGAAATAAAAGCTGAAATTTTGTGTGTAAGTTCGTCAGTTTTTACGTCACACAGCTTATGTATTTATAGTAAAGTCTTTCTAGTGGTAACAATTTCGTTTTGTTTTCGTATTAAACCTTCGTCAATCAGTTTGTTGTGTATTGACACTTCTGTATCAATATCCTTACGTCGCCACCTCACCACTCGCACCCCGGGCTAACGAGCTGGTACGTGTGGCCCGTGTGGGGTCACCAGTTCACTACACACACCGCCTGCGACACACAGATAGTTAGGACTTGTGGGAGAAGGGTTAACAAGTTTTATAGTGTAAGTAAATGATAGCCCGTCGGTGATTGAGGATGAGGTGTTTGAGGTTTGCCTTTGTCAATCAATTTGTTTGTTAATAACTAGGACGTTTCTTTATTTAGGAGTCATGGGTTTTGTTTATAAATGGTCAATTGGTAAAATGTTGAGCGATTTCTCACATAGGTCTTCGATTTCTGCCCAAAGGTGACCTCATCGGTGGATCGTTCTCGTTTATTTGTTCACTGATATTGGGCAAGTGACCAAACAAGGCTAGACTGCTTCACGTCGATCTGACCTGCGTAGGAGCACTTTATTAATATAGCACGCTGATTGGTATCTATGCGAATTGGGTATGTCTGAATATCTGTACTATTTGGCAAAAACTAATCGATTTTAAGGAATATGGCGGTCGCCTTGTCCAAGAACACATGAAATTATTTTTCTCTGTAGAATTAAGCTTAAATTGGCAGATCCGAGCTTGAGTGATTGTCAGCCCTACTTGTACTTATCTTACAGATAAGATATAACATAAAAAACTTCATGATAGCCTCTGTGAGTTATGAAAAATACTGACTGACTTGGGACTTTGACTAAGTGTAAGATCATAATTATCTAGGAATTTATAACACCACTGATTAAAGAAATGCAGCGTTAGACAGCGTCTCAGAGCACAGCGTCCAGGTTCCATCATAAACACATGTTGTGTGATGCCTCATCTAGTATTCATCGCACTGCATTGACACCGGTGCACACGGGACTCACAAGACCCACAGCGGGCGCCGTGTCAACAGTATGAACATAGTATATTTTGATTGCTTTTCAGCATGAAAAGGCCGTTTTAAGATGAGATTCGCCTTGACCTTTTAAGTTTGGAAGAATCTTTAGGAACAACCTATAAAGACCTAGCTATATATATAAATTAAGACCCAGATACTCCCTCAGAGAAAAATTTAAAGAGATTAATATTCTTACTGTGCCTTCTCAGTTTATTTATGAAAACCTTTTGTACGCACACAAAAATATTAATTTGTTTAAAAAATACAGTGATATCCACAACATAAATACGAGGAACAAACACAAGTTTGTTGTTCCTGTAACGAGGCTCAAAAAAATAGGGGGTACGTTCAGATGCCAATGTATACGTTTTTACAATAAACTTCCGAGCCAAATTCAAGCACTAAGCCTAAATAAATTCAAATCGTTTATAAAACGGAAGCTGTGCTTGAAAGCCTACTATCATGTTAACAACTATCTCGAAGATAAAAAGGCTTGGGATTAAGCTGCTCCAATGAAATTTGCTCTGTGAATGTCGAAATTTCGGACTTCGCTTGTTTATTATTAATTCCTTTCTTATAAACACTCTGACATTGAATGATTTGACATGAATACTTATTTCAGTATTTTATTATTTTTTACTTTTTATTTTATTTTATGTTACATTTACCTACTGATATGACAGGAATATTTACGTATCTTACTTTTTTATTATTATTGACATTTATGATTTTTGTGATTTTTATTGACATTGATTTTGTAAATTATTATTAATTTTATTTGATTATTGTGAATGTGGGGACCATGTGGGTTTCATTTTTATATATTTTTGTTTGTTTTCTTTTTTTTTTCCCACTACTGTCTGGCAGTTTGAGTACTATAAGCGACCTACCCAAAAGTCCTTTCTTTGGTATTGTTCGTCGTTTCGTTGAGCTCCTTGAGTTATAAGTCGAGCTACACGATAACTGACAAATGCTTGCACTGACTGGACAGGTCCACTCAAATCTGTGTGGTTCTTTCTTCAAAAGACCATCTCAGACACTATTCTGCATAGTCCTCATGTGAATTGAGCAAAATTATGTCTGGACTTCAAAAGAGACTATGACCTCTGAGTTTGTTTCGGCTGTTTCTTCTCAGAGTAGTCAGGTACGAAACACCGGCCCCATCTAGTTTAAAAAAAAAATGACGTGTAAAAGTGTTTGTAAAAACCTACTTGCAAAATAAACATCATTTATCATTTATCATTCATTTATCATTTATAAACTCTATCACTACTGTTTGAAAGTTTAGACTTTTAGTAGGATTATGTTTTGTTTAATTGATCGAAATAAAGCTAAAACACAAGCTACAGCAGAGTCCCTGCAACGATACTGTGAAGCATCTTGGCTCCTTCACATCATGAGTCAGAAAACTATGTCAAATACTCCTCCCTTAATCTCACCTTCCTAAACAATAATTAATCATCACAAGGCTACATCACGTCGTACACTTTCAACTTTAAACCTCGTAGAACATAAACTCTGTTCAACGCGACGTTAATCCAAAGTTAAGTAATCTACGACTACAGCGAGTTTAGAGAGCAGCAACTTTTTATAATTCTCACGTTATAATGGCGCGGTGCTGCTTTGTGGGGGGAGATATTCAGCCATCCGCCGCAAAAATGCGAAGGTATGTAGAAAGGTGTCTGGAAGAGGAATGAACACCTTTGTATTGCACAATAATAAACAAGAAATATTTTTCTCCTTTTTTGTCAATCGGTTAACATTTCTGTTTCCATTTGTGTATGATAGGTGTAGCGTACATATGTGTTGTCTATGTTCTATTGTGCCTAACGGTGCACAGGCGCCATCTACTGGCGAGATGTGCAAACGTAAAGCCGAGCCGATGATGGAACGCTCTGCCCTGTGTGTGATAGCTAATGTGCTATGATTTATTGGTCCTAAAGAGTAGCCGTTATGGGTGATAAATTATATTGATGGCGACTGCATTGTTCATTATCTATCTTGACCCTATCGAGGTGTAAATCTAGACTTGTGAAAATTATGTCCGACTTATACTAAACACATAGTGGGCCCTCGACGTGCTTCGGAGAGCGTAATGTTGGGTTAAGCAACTTCTCTTAAAGTTGTTCAAGACAACTAGTAATATATGTGAAAACGTTCCTAACAAAAGTGCAAAGGTTAAACCGAGGATATCAATAAATATAGGAATGAAGCTCTTTTTCATTGAGTTAAGAATATCACATTCAATTGAGTTGGAAACTTTCAATATAACCTTGCAATTTTCCAATGGTTTCACATTTGCATGTAACAAGAGAAGTTTTATTTTGTCTTACATCAAGACTGAACTCAATTTATGGTAGCTATATGAAAACTGACTAGTATTTGGGAAAAATATCGTTCGAGGCTAAATAATAACAGCCGCTCAAAACATACCGAGTGTCCTCCGCGCCTCGGATAGCACGTTAAGCAGGTGGTCCCGGCTGTCATTTGTAGATCTTTACAGTTGTTACAGGTAGACAGTGGCCCAAAAAGTCTGACAACCAGTCTTACCAAGGGGTATCGTATTACCCAGTACTAACTGGGTTGTGGAGGTCAGATAGACAGTCGCTCCATGTAAAATACTGGTATTTTGCTGCATCCGGTTAGACTGGAAGCCGACCCCAACATAGTTGGGAAAAGGCTAGGCAGATCGTTTGGGAAAAAATATCGCCACACTATACTGTGGTGATTTTACATGATAGGGCTGACTTTTAAAATTCTTTTAATACTCCACTTAAAACCATTTCACTATTTATGACTAACTTTGATTTCCAACTCACTTAACGAAGGCTTACATAGTTTATAACAATTCTTTGCTATCGTATCGTAAATACGTAAACATACGACCTCCATATTTACGACGTTGTTTACAGTTATAACGTTACAACACTCGTTATATCGTGCCACAGCTCACTGCCGCCGCGCGCCGGCGCGTCACTCAAGAGGATTCGAGTCGCCCAATCTGAGATCGCTGTACACCTATCGTTCAGGAATTTAGGCGGCGTAGATTCGATGCGACAGGCGTCAAGCGTGGAGTGTGTGCATCAATAGTTTCCTTAGCGTGAGTGCCGTTGCGTTTGTAACTCAAGGCATATATGCTATTAGCTTTGTTGCCACCGCAATCGCTCATCGCAACATATGTGTCGCTTGAGCTGTAACTAAACGGTTCTACAAACTTAATTTCATTGACCTCGGGAGATCGTATCTTTGAAAACATAGTTGTGGCGTATCACAAAATCATTTTAAATATTATTTTGTTAGTGTCGCAAATAACGAAATGTTTATAATCAGACGAAACAATAATTCTTGAAATTATTTCCTTGGTTTTCTTGGCATTCTATAACTTCTACGTTATTTTATAGCGTGAACCCAAAATTAGGAAAGCTATAAAGTTTCATAGCTTTCATCATTTCTATAAACGAACATTTCAGCCAGCCCATGAGTTTAACAGCCGAGGCAAGTGCCATTCGTAAATATTTCTCTCAAGTCAACGAAGGTACAATGAGCTGAACATTTAATATTGATCGGCAATAAACGGGAATATCAACAAGTACGTACCCGGTGACGTCATAACATCACATTCAAATGAACTGTACTAAAGAGCGCACAAAATGTTTTTATGATGACTATAAAAGTTTGCGAAACGCGCCCAAGTCAGAGGAGACCCCGGGGAAGAAGAAAAATCAAGTTCAGGAAACAGGACATAATTGACGACTGCAACAGTCGGGACCCATTAAATAATCTAGACTAAAATCATTACATCCAATATGGGTCCCGACTATTGCAGTCGTCAATATGTCCTGTTTTCTGAACTTGTTTTTTTCTTTTCAGTTTTTATTTAAAGTTATTAGTTATTTTTTACGCAGTCTTTTTTATTTTATACTTTTTAGTTACTTATTTATACCATTTTAAAATCCTCATGATGAGCCCTTTGTCCAGCCGTTCAGGCTGCAGAGCGTGCCAAACATTTGAATTTGGCGCGAAAAATCCGCCATTTTTTATTTTTTTATTTGGATTTAGGCAGCGTCACACTCACAGTAAATACGAATCTAACGACACCTCTCAAGCTAAATCCATCGAGCTGTAAAATGTTTATTGTGTTTATAAAAGTCATTCATAATATAACTAATTGAATTAAACGTTTCGAGTATTAATTTGTTTACAACATGGATACAATAGTTTGTAGAGACAAAAGTTTTATTTTATTAATAACAACTTGTATGCCTAGCTTAATGTTGAAGTTCTTGTATTATTATGTGACCTGAGGTGACTCATAGCGCTTTATATAAATAAATCAAGAAAGCAACTAAACAACAACAGAAGTGCCGCTGAACATGCAATGTTTCTCAGCTGAAGTTTTGCAAGTGTGTCAATTGTTACATTATAATATTACGCGATATCAATAGCAATCGTCTAAATACAGCGAGTTCTACTTAACAAGTTATACTGCGTTCGCGTTTAAGTTTCCAAACATGTTTAAACAAATGTGTGTTTTGGAAAAACAATTTTAAAACCAACACTTTAGTTATATGAATTTGCTGACTTGTTTTGAAATGAGCTTATATTTACAGCTTCGTTTAGCTGGAAATAACATCAATAGGAAACAAAGCCTTGAATGGAGTTTAAGATTTGAAGTTATATCAGTTATACTTAAAGTACTTACGGGATAATATCCGTGATTGTCTTTATTTATGAGCTCCCGTAAGTACTTTAAGTGTAGTGAAAAACAGTCGAAAGTTCTGAAACAAAAAAAAAAAAAAAAAATTAAATTTAAAAAGTTTTTAATTTTTTTTTATGTATGACCACGCATAAATTTTTACAAAGAAGTTCGATTTTAATAATTCTTTTTTTACTGGAGAACGTATATTTTAAAGTTGGTCCGATTTAAAAATGAAAAATAGCATCCACCCATAGAGGTAGAAAAACTTGATTGTTTTTTTTCCTACTCAATTTTTAATTGTGAACCGATTCTGTTTCAATTTAGCACACATGTTCACAAGTTCCGATGACAATACAACGTAATTGAGATCTGGAGATTTTATCTAATGATGGAGACAGAAGACAGTTGCAAGAGGTCCTCAACAGTTTACAGCATCTGCCGCTGCTCTTGAAAGTTCAAGTTCGTTCATTCCATGCAGAAATCGAGACTTAGCTGGAGTAGGAGTGTCATCGAAAGTCAGACGATGGAAACGGAAGGCTGTTTCATGAGGAAAAAGTTTTTTTTACTTTCGAAGTAAACGTAAAAATAAAATATTTTGTATCAATTTGTTTTTCCCAGAAGAAACTCCGCCAAGCTTTACTATGTTTAATCTATTTACATAAATTAGTATAATTTATGCTCTTTGTGAAACAATCACACTTGAAAGTGTTTTCTTTTACAACAACATCAAAAGAACAAAATTATAATTACTTCCTTCCGAGCTCTGTAATATGTTTGTAGACATCTGTAGTAAGTTCGTTTATTCTTATAAGACTAAATAACATCTGTGTTTGCGTGCATGTGGCAGAACGCTTGCCCGTACAGTGTCACGATATTGTATGCAAGCCACGAACCACGAAACTATAGCTAGAACATTTATTACCCACTTACTTAGACTGTCTCGTACTCGTAGAATTCATGGTCGTAAGTGCGATTACTAAGTATGGGGTCCCTGCTTCGAATAGGTCGGGCAGAGTTATTGGATTTTTCAGCCAGTTTTTAAATCGTCTTATTCGTGGTCAGTATAACAAAAAATGCTCTCTTTGTCTTTTCTCCGTTTTCCTGAATATATTTGAAGCCAGTACATCATTTCCGCGTCATTACGGAGCTCAGCAACACATAAATTAGAACAAAGTTAACGGAGCGAGCGACTGCTATTAATTACCACATCCAGTGACCGCGCAGAAAGCAGTGATTTTTATTCCGACTCGTTAAGTTCTGCTGATTAACTCGGACACAGGCTAATACTTACCCTAATACTTATTATACACACCGACAGTCAACTCAAGTGACTACACTACGTGTGGTCTTTGACCACAAATCAATATTATTTTATCATTTTTACATCACTTTTGCTGAGTTCCGCCAGCTAATTTAAATTGACCCCGTACATTCTATTCAAGTCCCTCTTATTGGTCAATATATTAAATACATCACAAAATTCATTCTACGTTCTCGTAGCACTGCTACGACGGTGTACGCCGTAGTACTACGGGCTATGATAATGCAGCGTGTGTGTTCAATGTGTTCATCTATTGTGAACAATATTGTTAAAAAGTTTATACCCAACGCAAAACTACAGCCCAGGTAAGACATTTTACGTATATTTGAATCAGTAACGGGCATAAACGTAGTCTAATTTGTGTAAGCATTATAGTTTGGGGCCTTTGTGGTTTGTGGTAGACTAGTTGAGAATGCTTAAGGCAACAAAGCCGCCTTTGTGTCTTTTTATCTTCTGCTAAAAGTTTAAATAGTTATATTAATACTCAGGATTCATCGTAGTGACGCTGTCATCACTGATTACGTCACTACACCTCACATATACATACCAATGAAGCCTTTATCTAAACCTAGTCTTAGCACCAAGTTTACTCCTAGCTACAAGTATGTACATACAAATTCACGTGTACTTCAGCAGTACTGCTGCCATGGAATAATTAGGCGCGCTGACAAGTAAGGACGGCTATAGATCGCGACGTGCTAGGTTCGATACTAAGGGTGTGACCCAGACACTCTACGTTTAGGTTGAAATAAAGTTAGCTTGTTACTACAAATTGTTGGTGATAAAATGTTTTGTGTGTGACTAGGTTTTTAATTGTCTGAATTTTAAGTAATCCGCCAGCCTTTTGTAAGTAGTTTTCTCTTGTTTTATAATTCCTTTTTGTTTTATAAAAAAATATTTTTTGAATGGTTCAGATAATATTATTTTTGATAATATTTTTATTTATAAATTTAGGAATAAGATTAAATTTATTTTGTAACAGTGCGTTTAGATGATTTGATAATTACGAGAAACTAACTGGAAGGCTTCTAATAAGGTTAAATACTAAATGTTAGTGGAACCCCTGGATGGTAGTACGACCATGAGAAAAAGTCATTTTATGTAGCCAAGTGTAAAAGCACCAAACTATTGACTAATAATTCTGTAGTGTCCATCTAAACTACACTATATCCATTGCCCAACGGCCAACGGGGCGAGGGTCCACAATCAGCACGGTGTACCGAGCGATAAGTCTCGGACACATTGCGCCTACCGCAGCCATTATTACTGCTAATAAAACTGTCCCACACCAAGCTATGCTTACAGCCAAGTCTTTATGTCTATGTTAACGTACACGAACATCTTTTGCTACTTCTGTTGGCTCATATTACACTGGCTTACAAACATAACTTATGTTTATTAAACAGGGTTGCACAATCTATCGCCTAATGACTATAGGGAGCTATGATACTAGACAAAATACCCAACGAGTGTACCTATTGTTGATTGGAACGCTATAGAAGGTAGCGACCGTAAACCTTAAGGGTGTCTCTAAAAATATTGGAGAAAAATATAAAACTAGAGGAAATAAGTCGCCGGAGTCCCTCCAGTAACGCCCCGTGCACGACCTCAGACGATACGCCTTGTGACGTGACTTGCATCAAACGACTCGCGTGTCTCACTTGTTTTACTCATAAATGGCGTCGCGCTCCAGTAAAAAATCACTCCCTTGTTTTCTAGTTGTTTTAGTTGGTGTCACGACACGGGTCGTGGCCAAGCGCTGAGGAGCATATGTACGTACTAACACTGGATTTATTAGCCACTTGTCTAGGATATGAGAACTAAACGATTTTATGCGAAAGCTTCCCTTTCGGAGCAACTCATAAAACTGTCGTGTAAAATATCGGAAATTCGTTTAAAGTGCTTCAAGTCAATATGTTAGGTTTTATAGCCAAAGAGAATAGTTTTTTAATATATTTTATTTGTGATGTGGCTCAGTGGTGGCGGCTCCGACTTACGAACATTAACATTTATAACATTTAGTCGTGGGTTCGAACCCAGACAGGCGCATATTACTTTGTGTAATTTATTTCATCACCACTGCTCTCAAAACGGTGAAGCAAAACATCGTGAGGAAACCAGCATGTCCTAGAACCAAAAAATCGAAGACATGTGACATCTCAATCCGCACTGGGCCCGCGTGGTGGATTATAGACCATTCCCTCTCATAGAGAGGAGGCCGGTGTCCCAGCAGTGGAAACATATTAATTTAAATAGGCTGATGATGATGATGATATTTTAGTTTATTGGAAATGCTTGACTAGTGAGACGTAACAGAACGTATTGTAAAATCCATGTTTTTTTATGGATGAAGTTTTTTTAGTTAAAAGATAAATAAGCGACGCGTGTGTGTGCTCAGATGTATGAACGGGAACGAAGCAAAAGGAGTATGTAAGAGATAATTTTATAGTTGGTGGCATTCTGGAATTTCTGCCTACACCCCCATGAAGAAAGGCGTGAGTTTAGGTGTACATGCGAATAACTTTTAATGGCTTGCGTAACACAGTAAAGTTTCTATTCACACGTATATTGTAATCATGAAATATATTTTACTGTCAATATCCACCATGTAAATGAAATATGTAACACATTTCTATGAAGTCTATAAGATTAACACGATCGTAATATTAAATGAGGAAGCGTTTAGGAGATTGCTCTTGAAGTGTCGGCGCAGACTCCCTAAGTGAGATTGGCAATCGAGTGTTCCAACGAAAACTCTATCGGAACTAGTAATTTGTGCTCATCTATCTAAATGTAATGTCCTGTTAAGTATTTTGTGTGTACATAAGTAAACAAATAGGAAAACAAAATATCTACAAGCTATCAGCGTACGTGAATCAGGTCAATATTTCTTTTTGGGACGTTATTCATTAGCGTACTTTCACTAAACCGACTTGCTTTTTTTCTTTGTTGACAACGCAGTACAAAATATAAACCATAGTATTAACTAAACAAATTGTGACTCACAAAAATCACTTAACGCAATACTGTTGTTCGTGGTTCAATCTCAATTAGTCTCCAGGTTTAATTGTAGTGGGATCAACTGAGCTCGCTCGCTCATCTCTAGCACGCCTCAGTACTGTTTACTGTGATTATACGCTGCCGCCGGGAAATTGAAATATCTGCAGCATTCTAATACAGTAAGCAATCGATTTGGCAGAACACGGCGCACATTATAGTAAACTTTCTCAGCGGTTCACGTAAGTTGTGAATCCGTATTAATTTTCTTTGTGATGTTGTTAACATATTGATCATTTTCATCTGCCTAGTCTTTACCCAATGTTCCGATCGGCTTCTATTCTAACCGGATGTAGCTAAAACCAGTATTTTTCATGGAGTGATTGCTCCACAACCTTACCATCCGTATCCGCGGTAAAACTGGTTGTCAGGCAATTGTTTTCAAGTCTGTAGTACAATTAGAAAACTATGTCTTTGTTTTGTTAACACAATCACTTCAGAATAGAACCTCGGGTCTCCCACCGAGCAGCCATACTGTTGATAAGTAGGGCAATATTAAGACGATAACATCACGGATATTATTTGAAATGAGGATACGAGCAAAGTTATTGAGTACAATGTATCCTACCTATATCACACGCGCTAGCTATACGTATGTTTGTACAACAATCATTCAATTCAGTATGTATCGTCGACCTTCCATACACGCGTGTACACACATACCCATGTATCTATGTACACACACGTATGGTACGAGTTCCATTTCACAGAAGGAGCACATCACTCGTCAGTACATTTGATTACTTTTCGTGTGTGGCAGTTAGATGTATCTGCTTGTATGCCTAAATTTTATCATAATTATCATATTGTTAGTAGCAATAGTTTTGAAACAGTGTCTGTGAGATCTTTTGGGAATGTAGCTAATGTGTCTTGGATGATAAGAACCTATTATCATGGTTTTGCTTCGATGAAAAATATCAAAAACTTTATAAATGATATACAAATCGAATCAATTCAAATAAATCCTAAGCTCAAACACTAATGTTACGTAACCCTCAAAGGGTTCTCCACTCGACGTCCTCTTCAATCCCTCCTCACTTGAACACAACTACTTGAACTTTACAAACTGGCTAGATAGACGTAACTTTGTCATTTTTCCTTCACTTGAAATTTTTCACTTCACTTGACCTCTTTAAATTGAAAATTGGCCAACTGAGTAAATCATCTAACTTTTTTTGCAAGTGTTTCGTTTGAGGTCTTGTATATGCAGCCAAGAATTGAGTGTTGATAGTAATACAGGTACGTTTAATAATTATAACATTGAAAGGATTGAGAGGCATCAAGTTAAATCCAGCTCGATATTGATATCACAATACGTTTAACACTTCAATGAAGTTAATAGAAGAGGCTTTATATCGCATTTCCTCATAGTTGAGCACATCAATTTGTCCCCACCCACCCTGCTTCTGTTTCCCGCCCGCCTGCCTGGTCCAAGCGCGGCTTTGTGACTCATGTGTTTGAAATAAATCCAAATTGGACACAAACTGACCGGCGCGGCCCGCGGCGTCGCCATTGACTCAAATTCATACCAACAAATTAATTGCATGCGGTGGTAATGGTTTCAACATACCAATACTAAATTGGTTTTCAATCATCTCTATTTAAAGCGATGGAATGCTTTTAATTGAAACTGAGCTCCATCAAATAATGTTTTCATGGAAATAAATGATATTCATATTTTCTCAAAAAATAATGAACGTTTTATTTCAATTTAGTAGCTTAGTGCGGACCAAGCTACTAAATTGAAATAAAACGGACAATTCATGAATGACTTTCCACTCCCTGTACAGTTGACGTCACACAGGCGGTCACAGGCAGTACAATAATCGGGGACTGTTCGAAAGAGATACCGTGACCCCGGAACACAAAGGGCGATGAAGGAACATGGATGGATTTTAGTCAGTAAAAGTCTGACACTCCCTCCTGCTCCGCCCAGAGCGGGAGAAGTCATTTGATGATTTCCCAACCGAAAAAAAAAGGCAGTACAATAATAATACACTAACTAAGCGCAGATAGTTTATTAAGTCCTGCAGTGAATGGTATAGTATAGGCTGACAATAATTTATTTATACTAACACACATTGCCTTGTAGATGAATAGGCGAGACGACAAAAAAATACTAATTAGTCGGTCAGTTAGATTATCAAAAAATATTTTATACGTATTTTTTCTTTTGTTACGTAATCCAAAATTGACGAAGATACGACGCTTTTAAAATTCTCAATACGTCACGCCTAGGTATAATTTTTAGCTAGTTCTGACGTCACGAACCCCCACTCCCGAGTTTTGATGCCTTTTTTTGTCTTTGTCAATATTCATTGATTTACAAAAACAAAAAATATGTGTCCATTATTTCCAATACTCTAACTGACGGACTAAATAGATTTGTAATTTTTTGATACTGTCGTCATGCCTATTCCCTTGTAGTTTGAACATCAATATAGAATAGAATAGACCTCACAACGTAACCCGCGCGATATCAACAGGTCGTGTCTACGATCATAGCCATACAATACTACAGTGCACGTATTAGTCTAGACAGACAGTATTTCTACTGGGGCTACGTTGTCGCAGTACTCACAGTCACAGTTGCATACCACTACTACCAATTATACATCCTGCAAGCATACGTATAAACACAGAAATAAGTAACATGAAGATGCTTCCCGAAAGGTTCACAGCTCTCGTGCCCGTCGTTGCCCTATAGCGTTGTTCCTAGATTTTAATATCCAACGTTTTTCCCGAATTAAAACTTAAAAGACTGAAGACTTCAGCAAGGCTCGTTAGTTCAGTGAAAAACGCCCCAATGAATGAGATACTCGGAGGTTCAAATCTTTCACGAGATGGCCGTTGTGGCATTTTTAGCAATTTGGGACCTCATCTTCAGCAGTCGCTTGCGATCGCTAGAAAATGTTATTTAATAATTTGTGTTTACTGCCTAGAGCTTACCGCCACCCTGTACTTATTAATATTCCTCTCGTCACACAAGTCAGTCGTCATAGCCCACATTTGCTCTGCGGTTCACTCAACACTAGACACAAAGTGTACAAACATTCCGCTTCTCTTTGATCGCGACACATCTCGCGGTGGACGTGTCTAATTAGTCGCGTCCCGCCACCCCGAGCTGTGGTCAACAACTGGGGGGGGGGGGGGAGGTAATCTGTGTAAAGTTACAGTGTGCAGGGTTTGAAGTGTACGAGTCAAAGGATAATTGGATTTGATCATATACTAAAAAAAGACACAATTTAGGTGTCTTCCGATGTTCCTGAAATGTCCGCTGCACGATGTTATTGGATAATAAGTAGTAGGTAGGCTAGTAGGTACTCAATTTCATTTGTCATCATATAACTATGCCTAAGCGTAATACAAATTACGCGTTATTAGTATCGAGGGGATCAAACTTTTTAAACAAACAGCGTTTCACATACATATCACATGGAACCAGTCTAAGGTTACAAATACTCCACTGCGAGGATCGACCGGAGGAAACGGTGGAGCACACGGTGGAGGTGTGCCCCGCGTGGGCGGAGCACCGCCGTGTCCTCGAAGCGGCGATTGGCGGCGGCGACCTATCGCGTCCGGCCCTGGTGCAAGCCATGGTCCGGAGCGAGACAGAATGGGACGCCGCCGTCACCTCCTTCTGCGAAGCAGTAATGCTAGAGAAGGAGGTGGCGGAACGTGAGAGGAAGAAAACCTCACAGCATTCCGGCCGCCGCGGGAGACGCCCGGGCGTCGGGGGCCACCACGTGGCCCCCAGCCACCGTAGGCGCGGGCCTGTGGACGGTGGGCTATGGGCTAGCTCGCCGTCCGTCCGTCTCATGACGACAGGCCGTGTCGACTGCGCGTTCGTGTTTCACGCACGCCTCAAAGAGAGTCAGCAAAAAGGAAGGGGTCCGCAAGGACCGATGCCTGTCGTGGTTGCGGGACTGTTTGAAAGAGATACCGTGGCCCCGGAACACAAAGGGCGATGAAAGAACATGGATGGGTTTTAGTCAGTAAAAGTCTGACACTCCCTCCTGCTCCGCCCAGAGCGGGAGAAGTCATTTGATGATTTCCCATCCGAAGAAAAAAAAATGTTATAAATACTACAGCTGGGTCGACTCAGCTTTCGTATTATTTTGTAACCTTAAACTAAACTTTTAACGTCTCAAAGACGGAACCCCAATATTTGAGACTCACAACAGTCATTCTACTATTTTCACTGGTGTTATGTGAGTACGACAAAGTTCAGGCCTTAACAAATAATTTATCAACAACATTATCGTGGCTGTGTTCTGTAAATGTGTGTGTGTATGTTGTATACTAAGTAAATGCAAGTGATTCTATGTCCGGGGTGATCGCTGGCGCCGCGCAGCCGCGTCCGGACCGGTAATGGACCATCTGTACGCCATGCAGGGCCAGGATAACAATATTACATGTTCTGTTTATTCTCGTCTTTATCGGTCAAGGATCTTTCCGAGCGAAAGATTGAAAGATCAGTTTTATATGAATATGTTTATGATTATGTTTTCTACTAGCATCGTGGTTCATGGATGAACTAACAAATGATGAACAAATGGCATGTCTCGTGGATCACCGGGGGTGAACTGAACAGAGTGCTTAGTGCGAGTTTTTTTACGTTTTTGTTTTTTTCATTTATCTACCCATTAAAAATTATTACATTTGTTTTTGCATAGCATTTTTAAATCACTAAGGTTTGTACGTATCGAGCGCGTTAACGTTTACGCAATTTTGTATGGCGCTGGGTAAGCGCCAGCTAGCGTAATACGTGAGAACTACAATTGCGAGTGATATTTTTAAACGCATCGACTATCGTTAACTTGCGAGTGTCAGATCTAATAAAACATTCATTCGTTTCGCGTTAATTCGCCGTGAGAAGTGTTGCGTACACCGTGTTGGCGTAACCGGCCAAAATCAATTGGCATTCGTATTTTGTGTTCTTAGTAGAAGCGACTGCCTATTCAGTTAGTGGTGGTTATACAACGAAGTTAGACGACATTACTTATCTGTGGTCAATGGTCATTAGTTTTGTTTGTGTTTACGAAAGTTTGAGTTGTGATTTGCTTAAGTTTTGAATATTATTCTTAAAAATAAAGACTAGCCCGTCCCAATTTGAAATGCTGGTGACATATATGGAACAGTTAGTGTAATCTAAATCTTTTGGTGTGTAGTGAGGAACCTTGATCCATCTGTGAAGTTTGTAAAACTAAGTTTGTTACTTTTTAGGCATGGAGACTTAAGCAAATGATTTAATAATGCCCGAGTGGCTTGTAGTGGAACACTCTATCTTTGTTTACGTGATCGTGTTAACGTTTTTGTGGTCAAACATTCTCCAAACGAAATAATACGAGATTCCTTTCATTGTACTTCCAGTTTACAATTTTGAACTAGTGTTATAGAACACTTACATTAAACATTTGGATGCTTTAAAAATCTGTACACAATAAATTAAACTATGTCTTTTAAACTAGGGTATTCTGTATCTTAAGAGACAGTGTTTCATAATTGAGGTTCCAATTGATTGATGCATGAGTGGAGTGTGTCGATTTACCATCAGAAGAGTGAGAAGTTATTGGTCACTTTAGTTTTTTAAATAATGTAGATATGGGTATGGAGAGGGTGAGGGCGAATAAATGTGATTGTGTGTGTGTAAATGTTTGTGTGTGAGTGTGGATAAGTGGTGTGTGTGGTGTTGTTGTGTAAGTGATTTGGGAAAGTTGTATGTGCGAGTGTGTATGAACGCAAGGATAAAAGTATTCGTGCAAGGACGGAGATGGATGTGTGAAACGTGTGAAAAGTTCTTCTCTTCTTATTACAAATTATGCTCCGTAATCTCGTCCTCATTTAGTACTTGTAGTTTGCACTTCTTGCTAACTCGCTATCACATTTTTTTAAAGATGAATCGATTTCATCAAAACGAATATGTTATCTGTGGTCCGGTCTTGGCGCGGTTGTCTGGACATCTGTCAACTCATTGTACTTTTTTGTGAAGCGCGCAGGTCACGTATCCGATAATAAAGTTCCGATAATTTTGTAATTACCAAACCGAGATGGGAAAACATCGAAGAAAACGAGACGAAAATATGAGAGAACTCAACGAACGTCTGCGAGAACTAGAAAATCGGTCGAATAAGCGAAAACGGAGTCGTCAGCGAAAATCTGGTAAGCTTTTTTTTGTTTAAGTACCTACCCACTCGTCTTTTCCTAGAAGTACCTGGCACCCTGGCTTAAGATGCACATGTCTCTAGAGTTTTCACGAGAGGTTAACCATGAGAACACCACTTGTGCCAACCTATTATTACGACATATTTAGAGCTTTCACGAGAGGTTAGCCGATGATCTTAGCCATCTAACAATAGAACGACATCACAAGAGCTTTCACGAGAGGTCAGCCGATGGTGTACACGTTCAGTTGTTCGCACATGTCTCTAGAGTTTTCACGAGAGGTTAACCATGAGAACACCAACTGTGCCAACAATTAGTAAGACATCGCTAGAGCTTTCACGAGAGGTTAGCCGATGATCTTAGCCATCTAACAATAGAACGACATCACAAGAGCTTTCACGAGAGGTCAGCCGATGGTGTACACGTTCAGTTGTTCGCACATGTCTCTAGAGTTTTCAAGAGAGGTTAGCCATGAGAACACCAATTGTGCCAACAATTAGTAAGACATCGCTAGAGCTTTCACGAGAGTTTAGCCGATGATCTAAGCCATCCTACAGTAGAACGATATCACAAGAGCTTTCACGAGAGGTCAGCTGATGGTGTACCTACACATTCAGTTGTTCATAATTGCGTCCCTACTGCATCCCTTGAACTATCACGAGAGGTTAGCCGTGGATTTAAACTCGACCAGTCAGAGGCCTATCTCTAACTATTCTTTCTAGACGAGTATGAAACCCGCTCCAGTCGAACACGCTCGAGAAGCCGTGGGTATCGCGACCGAAGTTGTGAGACACGTGATAAATTCCGTCGCAGCCTGACTCGCCGCGACAGCTAATCCCCATAACGCCACATACCGTTGACTCCTTGCCATCAATTATCACCTATTCCGCCACTTCTGACTACAGACAGTTGTCCTGTATCACCTAATAAAGGAAATATTTAAAAACTAAATGAAGAAGTGGCAGCCGCACTGAGGATGGTGGAGTAAAAAGGGACCAACGAATCAGGGGGCAGCAGATCACCTCGGCTGCTGTCATTACACCAATCGGCAAAGTTTTTATTTTTTATTTTTTTATTGTTAAACAATCTAATCACCAACTAAGAGAGTAGTGATCAAATTTTAACTCTTATGTGATGCAGCCAGACTACTTTGTCACATTTATCATGCAAATGCATCACCAGACGCTCCCTAATCCTGCCTGGCCTCAGTAACGAAAAGAAGGAGCTAATGGGGCAGACTCCAATATCTGTTCAGGGATAAGCTACACGACAAGTTACACTCACCACAGAGGCGCCAGCCACGACGTCGGGGGGCAGGAATACGTGTAGCTCAGGTAGACTGGTACATTGCAGTATTTCACTGAAGTCTGGAATAATGTTATCACCTATCCAACAATACAACGATTGGATCAAGGGTTATAAACTACACTTTTTTGAAATTCCAGTTCAAACTTGCATTCCTAAAAACAATATTTTCAGTCAGAAAGAAAGCAATCTTATTTAACGGAAATTAATAAACTCCTACAGTTATGGTGCTATTGAATGATGTTTATCAATCAATTTTTATCCAGCATAGTTTTGCATCCAAAATCAGATGGTACTTGGATTTATATTAAATTTCAAAAAACTTAATAAATATATTAATAGAAGACTTAAGGACGGCAACCAAACTCATGACCCCAGGTTGTTTTATGGCAACTATAGATTTGAAAAATGCTTAAATACTTCTTACCCATACAAAATATGATAGATTTCTCCGGTTTCAGTTTCAAGATACATTGTTTGAGTTTACATTTGGGCTTAGCATAGCACCATTTGTATTCACAAAGATTATGAAGCCAGTTATGTGTCACCTGAGGTCAATGGGGTTGCTTTTCTATATTATGTCTGGGTGATATTTTGTGCCTTGGTGATTCATATGATAAGTGTTTGAAAAATGTGTCGACAACTCAAATTTTAAACTAGTGTTCGTTATCAATACTAAAAAGAGTGCCTTAGAACCCAGACAGCGCTGTCAATTTATATAGGTTTTCTTTTAGATACAGTTCAGTAATATCTCGCTTCATCAGAAGAAGATAGATAAAATTTCATCCCTAACTTATTAAATAATTTTAAATCTAAAATATTTATGCAAAATAGTAGAATTTGCTCAGTTGCTAGGTATACTTGTTGCTGCATGCCCAACAGTGGAATATGGTTGGCCTTACACCAAAGTTATGGAAAGTAACAAAAGAACAATGAAAATTACAAGGCTCTGCTACCTATCACAAAAGGAATTTGGATAGGACTAGATTAGTGGTTGTCTCACATTCCAACAACCTACAACAGTATAAAACTATTTGACTTTGTTCTAGAAATATTTTCTGATGCTTGACAAACTGGCTGGGGTCTGGTATATAATGATGTCAGAAGCCATGGGCACTGGACAACTGATGATAAAAAGTTTCGTATAAATTACCTTGAACTATTTACCAGCATTTAACAGCATTTAGAGGGCTAAAAACATTTGCAAGCACACTCAGACACTGTGAAGTTTTACTTAGAATTAAATAGATAACACAACTGCCATAGCCTACATCAATAAAATGGGTGGCACTTGTTTTCCCCACCGTAATAATTTAGCCAGAAAGTTGTGGCAACGGTGTGAGGAAAGACACATTTGGATCTGGGCATCGAAACACAAAAATTTAATGGAAGTTATGTGATGTAGCTTACAAGACTATTATTGTTAAACCTCAGATTGACTTGTTTGCAAACAAGTTTAACACTAATTGTCAGAATTATATATCATGCATTGTCCAAATGGTAAGGTGCACTTTGCACTTATTAGTAAGATGTTACAGATAATAAAAAAGGAACGGGCAACAGGCATTGTTGTAACCTTGGTGGCCCTCACAACCATGGTTTCCCTTAGGTGAACCCAAGGTTATTTCTGAAAGAATAATAATGGAACCCTATCATAAAAGTGATACGAATCTGCTCTGAATCAGGGATTTCTTATTGTCAGAACCAAGATATTGACCCTCTTCTAGACTCAGTTCCCACTGTGATATCTTTTCTGACAACAATTTTAATGAGGGACTATCATAAATAGCTCACTCAACACCATTAAGTTAGCTATTTCTCTAGTTCTAGGGCCCCAAACTGGCCTATATGACCGACTGTCAAGGTTCTTCAGGGATATATTTAGGTTAAGACCTAAGAACCCCAAATATGAAGTAGTATGGAATCTCAGTATCGTTTTGAATTATTTGTCTAAACTATTTCCTAATGAAACCCTTAGTTTAGAACTAATTACCAAAAATTAAGTTACCATAATAGCCCTTGTAACTGCACACAGAATTCGAACCTTGTCTCTCATAAGTATACTGATAACATTTCTTGTAATCAGGATAATTATTAACATAAAATTCCAGAAATTATTAAAACCTTTGAACCTGGTAGATATCAACCCAATTTGATACTACCATCTTTTAAGGGGAATTTGTCTGTGTGTTCTGCTACTACCCTTTTGTTCTATCTAGATATTACAAAAAATACCCATAAGACAAGATTGTAAATCACCAATTATAACTATAAGAAAACCATATCGTGCCGCCACTACTGCAACTATTAGTAGGTGGATGAAACAAATTCTAACTAATAGTGGAATAAATACTCCCAAATTCACATCACACAGCTCAAGACAAGCTTCAGCAAAAAAAAAAAAAAAAAAAAAAAAAAAGACCTCTGAAGTGGGTTTTAATATTGAAGGTATAAGAAAAGCAGCTGGTTGGACCACAAATTCCTCAACTTTGCTTGCTTTTATTATGAGACCTAGATATATGAGATGAGATAGTTCATCATCATCATCATCAGCCTATTAATGTTCCCACTGCTGGGACACAGGCCTCCTCTCTACGAGAGGAGTGATTCTAAATTCTAGTGCTTTTGCACAAGCAGTGTGTTCTATAGTCTCTGTAATATAGAACACACTGCTTGTTATTGTTGGTTGATTAAATTTAATGTCAATGGTAAGTGTCTGATTAAAGTAATTAAGCTCTTTATAAGATTATCATGACACAGGTTGTTGAGTTAGAGAAGATTTATGTTATGTTACCTTTTATTTAAATAAATGTGTAATTAGTACATAAGTAATGAAAATCAGAATAGTATGTTAGGTTGAATTGTTGTATCAGATGTTGACTAGATTACCAACACAACTTTCTTATTTGAACATCTACAAGTACTAAATGAGGACGAGATTACGGAGCATAATTATATAGATCGGACTAACTTACCTAGTGACGTCCGATCCTTAATTATGTAAAGTAATCTCGTCCTCATTGTATCCCAACCCTTCCCAGAAGATCAGCCTACTTATATGTGTTTTAAAGTGTCTTATCTACACCCCTTTTTAAAGTTGTGTTGACTTATGTATCGGGACTACGATAGATAACCGTATCGGTCATCTTGAAGTCTCGATCATATGCTTTGAAAGAATGAGTTGACAGATGTCCAGACAACCGCGCCAAGACCGGACCACAGATAACATATTCGTTTTGATGAAATCGATTCATCTTTAAAAAAATGTGATAGCGAGTTAGCAAGAAGTGCAAACTACAAGTACTAAATGAGGACGAGATTACTTTACATAATTAAGGATCGGACGTCACTAGGTAAGTTAGTCCGATCTATATAATTATGATACACGAGTTTATTTATTAAAGCTAATAATATATTTATTGACATGCAATTATTAAGAAAAGACCGAGGTTTTAAAACCTTTCAAATACATAAACTTGACCAAAAATTCACCTACACGAATTCCGCGCACTGATGCAGTCATGATCATCAAGAGCACAGGTGTACGCACTTGTACCTGAGCTTGTTTTGTAAGGGTGGTCCATCGATATGCTGAGAAGAAGACTTGGAGAGTAGTTGGATACTTCCAACTTAGATAAAATTACGTTGGTACGTGATCATTATATATATACTTTATAGATTTAGCTAAACTCCATGATGTGATGTGTAAGAACCGGGCTGAACTCGGCAACTACACCTAACTCAATAGTAATCGATCAGCACACACTTGTGTATTCAGGCGATACGTCGCAACTATGTGAGCTTATCTCACTTAGCGACGAATTCTCGCGTGGTCGGGCCGCTCTACGTACCTAACTAATCTAGCGAGATTACGGGTATACCTGTACGATTACCGGCAATCCAGGTCGGCTTCAATACTGTGCTTCGAATGTAGTGGATTTTTGCATTTGCACACATCACTTGGTCCATAAGATTAGACTTCGGAACGTAGCGCTAGACGACGTTACCAATGTATCAACAACAACAGCCCGTAATTTGACAAATACCAGTAGGTGTATAGTTTTGTTGCAAAGCAAATGTCTATCTTCTCCATCTGCCCTTAGCTCATAACACACGTTAGTAATGTTATTCATGAGTCCACTGTCTGTACTCGCGACTTATTTGTGACACAACTCAATTTGTGCTCGACGTCATGTCAGAGGCCCTCCGACGACGTCGACGGGGTGACAGATTTACATAATGTTACAGGGCTGATGGTCTAATCAGACAATCTTTACAAGTTTCCGTTTTTTTGTTGTAAAATTAAAGGCAGCGGCAGGACATAATTCATTGCACAAAGTACTCACTGGAGCGGTCAAGCCTATGTTTTTCTTAAATATGTACATTCATGCATAATAAATAACATCACAATGGAACCCAAAGCTTCATGCGCTTGCGATAACCAACTTTTAATATGCTGAGTACCAAACTCTGCATATTATTATAAAATGTTGAGTGTGAAGGTATTTCAGCCGTGTTTATTACAGACAGTGTGCACTAAAATTGTTGCTTTTAAAAAAAACTTGAAATCGGCTTGTTAACATACTCCTAACCTATTGGGGTGCTGAATCAAATCGATTTAAAGTGTCACATTGCCACGCATTGGTAGCAAATATGTACCAAATTGATACTCTTTAAAGGTAAACTCAGTTTAATCTAAACTCCACGTGATTACGTTCATCACGAGGAGTTTTGATTAAATCGAGTTTCCTGACTGGAGAGTCCTTGTTATATGTTATGTAAAACTAATGAGCTTTGATTTACAACTTGAGCGAGAACTTGGAACTTCTGAACCGATCTGATACAGATTTTTAGCTGCCATTTAAAAAAATACATACCTAGGTACATCTTAGGGTTGTTAAAATTAGGACTTTTTTTGAAAGAAGAGTTTTTGCACAATTTCTTCTACTTATGATTCTTTAGAATTAAGCGTTGTTTCCATTTCATTAAAGTGGAAAGATCTAGCAGATTACGAGGCTCAAGTAGTTTTACTTCTTTCTTCGTTTCTTGTTCCCTTTTAATTCAGTGGGAAAAAAATGATATTCTGTTCTGATGTACAAAAGAACAAGACACGAATTTAACATAAATGTGTAATTGTTTTAGAATTAGTTAGATATTTATGCGTTTAATTGGCACTTTTCTGCAAACGAAGCGTTATTCTTCAAAAATAATCCGAGTATACACCGTCAAACGTGTTGCTCGCGTAGTTTGAGAGTACTTGGAGCTCGGGAGAGCCACGCTGCATGTGCACCCTGCGGCCAATTATGTCACACACACACACACACACACGTGTATACAGTTTGTGTTACACAGTGAAGATCTGGTGATGTCACATTCACACAGCAGAACATTTCATAATCTATCATCGTACGTGTAATCACAGGGGTATATCCAATGAGGGAGAGAACCTCACGTCCCAGCCGCCGCGGGAGACGCCCCGGGCGTTGGAGGCCACATGGTGGCCCCCGGCCACCGTAGGCGCGGGCCTGTGGACGGAGTGTCGACGGCGCGTTCGTGTTTCACGCGCAAGGGCCGATGCCCGCAAGGGCTGCGGGACTGTTCGAAAGAGATACCGTGACCCCGGAACACAAAGGGCGATGAAGGAACATGGATGGGTTTTAGTCAGTAAAAGTCTGACACTCCCTCCTGCTCCGCCCAGAGCGGGAGGAGTCATCTGATGATTTACCATACGGAAAAAAAAGGGGTACATCCAATATTATACCCACAATAGGCCAGATAAGTTATATGTCCCATGTAATAAGGAGCCTATTGTCATCAATGTACTAACCGAGACAGGACTGCTACTGAGAAATTCCTGGTGGAAAAACTCAATAACACTTTGTCAGATCCGGGAATCGAACCCAGGATTTTGCTCAGCAGAAGCACTTGCCAACACTAAATCAATATGGCACTTATTTGTATGAAGTGTGGTTTAATTTATATGTAAATAACGCCAAGCGATTTATATCAATAGGGTATTGATGAGAAACTTATGAATTATTATAAAGTGGGCTTCGTAGCGCGTGGGTGGCGGTGACGTGACTACGAATCTCGTAGCACCGCCTAGCCGTCGTCTGCACAGATTACGTCATCTCCTGATTTTGTTTTTTTCTTGTCTTTATTTTAGGATACTTTAACTTCGGGGGCCACGTGGTGGCCCCCGGCCACCGTAAGCGCGGACCTGTGGGTGGAGAGCTATGGGCTAGCTTGCCCTCCGTCCGTCTCATGACGACAGGCCGTGTCGACCTATGGTGTCGACGGCGCGTTCGTGTTCCACGCGCGCCTCAAAGAGAGTCAGCAAAAGGAAGGGGTCCGGGCAAGGGCTGCGGGACTGTTCGAAAGAGATACCGTGGCCCCGGAACACAAAGGGCGATGAAGGAATATGGGAAGGAAAAAGGATGGGTTTTAGTCAGAAAAAGTCTGACAGTCCCTCCTGCTCCGCCCAGAGCGGGAGGAGTCATTTTATGATTTCCCATCCGAAAAAAAAGGATAGTTTAACTCAGACATGTTGAAAAGATTCCATCGAATACTATATTTTTCCATAGTCTCTTTATCTACTATCCGATCCGACTTACGTAGAGATTTCATTTTGAAAGTTTGTCTGAAGGAAAAGTATGACGTACTCGACTTGTACAAGTCCAATATTGTCGACTTGGCTGTGTGAGGTCGCGCAGAGCTGTAACCATTTAATTAAGCCTGCTCGGACTGTGTGCTGTAGGTGCTCGTGTACCGGCTGATGTCACTTGTGACATAACGCGTGACTTGGCTCACTTTCATAACTAGATTCAATATTAGCACAAACAAGGGAACTGTGATATTAGTTTATTTGATCTTTTGTTTACTGTTTGGTATTTGCTCCTGATTAAATTAGCACCTAATGAGTTATTGATTTTCTCTTATCAAACATTAGGTCGTCGATTTTTATTTATAAATTCTTGATAATTTTAATATGTCATAACATTGAATATAACATTCCATCGGGCCTGTATTCCCCGAAGGATGGGGCAGAGTTGTGAGTACAGCCACATTTTACCTTCAAGTTTCAGTTCAATGTAATAAGGCGCGAGGTTATTGCTATAAATAGACAAATCCATGTTACGAGCGAGCCCAAAGCTACCCCAAAAGACTTACAAGGAGACTGATCGGTTGAGTTATAAATATTCCGTTCAATAGGTATTATTATATAGAACAGAACATTTATAAATCAATCGAGTAGTCTCGTTGTTATCGTGTACAGTGAACAGGCCACCGACAGACTGTTGCGCCGTGGCACAATGCCCACGGGAAGTCATCGCAGACGTCTAATCTCACCGCCCGCACCAACGAACCGACGCGTTGCGGAGAGGAACTGTCTCCTTGTCATGATCTTGTTTACATAATTATTGGATGTTTGTTTATCCTTACAACATAAACAAATGAAGACCCTTATGATAAGGTTTTTGAAGATGCTGCGATGTGAAAATGAGGCAACGTTCAGATACCGTCGTATTGAGTATTTATTAACCCGACTCTAAATAATTGTTGAACTCTGTATGACTCTAAACAAGTGTGTTATGCAACTAGACTGATTTAAACGGTAAGATTTGCTTGCTCGTGGCACACAAAAATTTAAAGCAACGATAAAAGTGGCAGCGGCATAGATTTATACAATACCAGTCATTTGTTACTACAATTTTATTGTATGTAACAAGGGATGAAAACATTAACTAAGATCAAACGTCCTGCTTGTGTCATATAAGTTAGTAAATTTACGATATGTTGCATACCTACCTAGAATATCTTATTAGCATTTCTTAATTTAGCTCTGCTCTTGTTATATCCGCTCACCTCACGTAGTCTAGAACACCGCTGAGGTAGGAACGTTTATTCAGATTAGAACGCTAACACTCGCCACAATCTTACTCTACACTCTGAGCACGAACCACCCAGCAAATAGCTGCAAAAGTTTTACTTTAGTTCCCAAATACGTTAACTGTAGAAATAATTAAAATGTAGACTTCTGGGATGAAGCTACGGGTTTTTATTTGACATTCATCTTTCACTATTTAATGTCGCGCCTATTATAAAGAGTGTCATACGATAAAGATTGCATGTGTTGGTCCTCTTTACGCACAGGCTGCAGCTGGAAAGTTGCACACTGAATAGTAGCCGCAATCGTGTTAGCTCTCTCATGATTTAAATGGATATGTCCATTTAAATCATAAGAGAACTAACACGATTGCGGCTTATTTCGGTCTAAAGTTTTGTTTAGTTTGTTCTAATCCAGATAGCTAAGTAATGTATCAGACCTAGTGTTTCTATACAGCAAACCTTCTGTTCTACACCTCGTGGTGTCGCTTTGTGGTTCCCGCGCCGCGTCGTCACACAACGCTCTAAGTACCGCAGCAGCACTCTGTATGGTAACACATCTGAAGCAAATCGTTTGTGAAATCTTATCACTAGCGCCGACCAAACGGAATATTCTTGAGCGAGGGATATGCTAATATCATTCCGGTGGATAACTTTTATAACAAAATCTAGCTTAAGCTAAAAGTACTGATTCTCTTCTTTGTAGGTTTTGTTGAAAACAATGGAAACATATTTTGTAGAAATGAATTTTCACGTGAGCTAAGACACTGATCTAAAGGTGATCATATATTAGCCTAATAACAAATTATTATATTTGTAAATAAATGTAAATAAATAAATGGTAGATGATCCCAAGATTCAAGCGGTAGAGCAATCTACCGCTTGAATCTTTGGATTATCGGCAGTTAACACCACAAGTTTAATTCGTAAAATTAAATTATTGCTACAGAGCCGACGATAAGTTGAACACTGTATAACATTCATCAATATGGTAGTAATTGGTTTTTCGTGAACAACAAACAATACAGTCTTTAATTCAATTGATAAACTTCGGTACGGTTAACGATCTGATTACAAGTTTATAAACACAAGTGTTTATCTATAAATACAGTCCTCAATGTGGACGCGCAGATGATCAAAAGCATGAGGTCCCACACCCAGTGACAGTGTGACCCAGTGTAGATAAGCTCGACACCGTTAAGCAAAAGATTTGCGCCCGAAGAAAAAAGCCTTTAACAGAGCTGCTAAGTCTTCCAAGAAGGGATTGCAGAAGGCTCGATTTGACCATAGTAACCATGGAGTTTCTTGCTGGTTCTTCTCAATAGGAAACGACCAACCCGAACCGTGCACCTTTTTCGACGTTTTATAAGTGCCCATCTAGGCCTATGTGAAATAAAATATTTTGATTTCGATTGATTTTGACCACATTAGTCGAATAGAGTACAAACCTGCTTCGTACCGTGCGGGTAGTAAAGCTTTTTGTTCCCTAGCTAAATCGGTCGAGTCACACTTTGTAAAAAATACTTAGTTGTCAGTACGCGATCTCCTAGATTTTTACATCTGACTGTTTCGAATGGCCGGGTTTTGAGACCGAACTCAGCTGAACTGCAAGTTTTCCCACAAATTCTCCAGTGATAGGGTCGGAACGAAGTTTTATATCTGCATCTACTTGTGTTCGTGTAGAGTTAGCTGGCGACGGGATAAATTCGGATTCCGTACAACTCACGGTATCATGCAGTATTGTAAAGATTTTTAAAAATGTTAGTAATATTTTTTACAAAAACAACATAAAGCGTAGGTCATGAAAATATTAACAATAATAAAAACAGAAAGTATAAATCCCCTATTCACATACATTTTCATTCGGAACAAGCACGCTGTCAAAAGTAAATACAGTTCCCAGTATTTTAATACATCTCGGCACTATGTCTTTCAAATAATAAAATCTTTTATTTTCAAGGAAACAGTGGGATTGCTACATAAAGTTATAAGGCGTGAATAACTTTATGTAGCAAGTAAAGCCCCTCAGTACGCGAGGCGCATAGAAGCAAAGTGCACTGTGGGATAAAGTACGCACCACGTCTGTTATTGTACTGTAAACTGTTACGTCACAGCCACTGGCTATGACCGTGCCTCCTGTCACATGCTGCGCGCCTAGTATGCACTAATGTTACGGAAACATTAACGTCGGCCTTCAGATAGATGTGTGTGGTGTGTGAAATGATTACTGTGGACCGTTTTGCACCACATATGAAACTCAAAGCATTTATTTCAATTAGACCTTAACAGACACTTTTGAATGTCAGAAAAATAAAGAAGGCGAAGCTACAGTCACAACACATAATAACTTGAGAAAGTACCGTAGTTGCCCATTCCAAAGCGTAGTGTAGTATCTCTTTGGAGAAGAATGGGCAACAAACTTCATGGACATTCTCAAATCATCAAGGAATTTAATTATAATAGATGGTAATGAAAATGCGGAATGCAAACCACTGGTTTCTTATATCAATGATTTTATGTTTGGCGTTTGTTGATATCGTTAAATCAGTCGAGGAAAAAACATAGTAATATTCTCACAAAATAACATTTTGTATGGTTGTCTGTATAAACAGACTATATTAGTTTGCCCTTTTCCGGGGCGTCCCTACGGACCAAACTAACCGGCGAGCCTTAATTGAATCATATCAAATATCCCTCATTGTGACCCATTGATATCATACTGAAGTTTATTTAGGTTACAAGGTTCAGATATTAATCAGTTAACGTAATTTCCCTCGAAATAAACGATGCGTGTAAAAGCGCGTAATACATTGACCGTCCGCTCTATGTTACAGTCGGTCATGAGGCAACTCATTGCGTAATGGATTGGAATGTAAATCATCTGCTAAGAGTACGACGTCGTTTAACATACTGGATGAAAATAAGGGTTTTTTTGCAGGAATATTGTGGAATGAAGAGTAAAAGTTGTGTAAACATGTTTCTTAGCTTCACACACGAAAAACGTAAGCGATACTGCTCTACGTTCAGCACAAAACTCTCAGTGTCATTTGTGATATTGTGTGCTTTTCCAAATGTAAACTTGGTAAAACAGGTGACATAATCTATCTCTTAATTAAGCCTGCAAAACTCTGTATTAGGGAACTACTATAATCTAATCTACCAACTCATTACACAAAGCATGCAGGGCAGGGTGAGGCAGGACTAATTAAAAGATGACTCCTCTTTTTGTTACAAGTGAAATGCGTTAACTAAGGGGTAGTCTACCCATTAGTTATCTTAGTTACCGCTTTATCTACCCCGGGTAGATAGAGCGGTGACACATGACAGATAGGTACGGAAACCCATCTCCTTAGAATGAGTTAAAACTGTTGCACGCGCACATGGACGTGTACGTACGGCGATCACAAATACACGCACGCGAGTGCAATTGTACTCGCTGCACGTGAAGCGAGTCTTATGTGTGCGTGAGTTTTTCTCGTTGTATGAAGCTGACCCTCTGATTTGATCTATTTTGTAGTACGAGTAACATGATGCCAGTAGTTACTTTCAGGGAACTGCTCAGTAACAGCTACTTTGACAGTATTCATCCAGATATGTTTTTAACTTCCTAAAAACGATTCCTCAGTTTTTTGGGATCAAATTAAAAAACCGGCCAAGAGCGAGTCGTATGCATGCACCGAGGGTTCCATACAAACTTTTTCACAAACTTCCGGACAAACTTAACTTTGCTGTTCGATCCTTAGAAACGGCTATTGCACCAACCGCAAATAATAAGTTTGTAATAATAAAATCGCTTTTTTTGTGATTAAACTACATATTTACGGTTTTCAGATTTTTCCCTTTACATTTAATTCTTTACTTTTTAGTTTCACCAAAAAAGCCATAATAATTACATGTGCTGTAAGACCTTGCTTTTTGCCAAATTTCGTGATTACAGGTTTTCGACCCAAAACCTATTGGGTACTTCCGGTTGACCTAGAGTTGTCAATTTTGGTTAAAAGCAAGGTATTACAGCACAAATAAAGAGAAAAGTCCGAAAAATAAAAATAGTTGAAAATTAAGGTAAATTTTGGTACATACAGTTTTCGCGAAAATCTAAATTTGGCCATAATTATATTTTTATCGTGTTGACTCAGGACATTGATTTTTATACACCTAATACATATATATTACACCATACCTATATATTACCTATATATTATACATAGAGACCTGAGTATCTGATATACCACCCGTTCCTGTGAAAATCGATGGTGACAGACGGACAAGATGATCTTATAGGTGTTCCTTTTTTACATTTTGAGGTACGGAACCCTAAAAATAATGAAAAGTGTTTGGGTAAATTTAGTTGCATGCATGCACGATATGCAAGATGAATGCAGTTTTGCAGAAAATACTACTCCTCGGTTAATAAGTAATTCAGGACATGTACTCACTCCACTTACCTAGCAACAGAGAGGAACAGTATGTTGTTTGGGGCCAGCTCAGTCACATTCTTATGAATATTTTCCTTCCGCGGTTAAACACAACATACCTACTAGTCCCTTTTCTACCAAAACATTCTTTGTGTCTGGCATTAGAACCTCCCTAACTGTTTGGTTGTGAGAGTTTTAATAACAAAGCAGCACTTTTGTCAGTTTTTGGGGCCGAAAAGTTTTGGAGTGGCGACCGCGAACCGGAAGACGTTGCGTTGGAAGGCCTCCCACCAGGTGGACCGATGACCTGGTGAAGGTTGCGGGAATCCGCTGGATGCGAGTCGCACGGGACCGGTCAATGTGGCGACACTTGGGGGAGGCCTATGTCCAGCAGTGGACGTTTCGGCTGAAATGATGATGATGATGATGACTTTTGTCAGTGCACGCTGAGTCTAGATTATTAAAGTTTGTTCTTTTTATCACGTTGTAAAACTCATTAGAACTTTACTTAGTTTCATACAATCGTTTGTTATCATCCAAATGTCACGTCCTTAGTGCGAGTCGAGAGGACGCAGACTTAACTGACCATAGCGATGTGACACAGACCTGTGGGTATTCGGATACAGACGGATAATGTTATGAACAAAAGTTCATAGTTTATGGGATAGTAATTTATTTGTGAAACAGATGTGTCTCTCTGTTTTAAATATTGCCGTAACACTTTTCATTAATGTCTATATTCATATTGATTTCCATATTGAATGATACAGTGCGACTTGAACTTTGACATGTTTTCCTTTGTTTTTTATTTGTAGATACGAGTATTAGTCCTGAAACGTCAGTTTTCAAGCTTTTTGGTATAATATAAGATCGCTTCGTTGTGGCTTGGTTGTGCGTCTTTTCATCAAATAGCTCTCTTCTACATTTCCAAGAAAAGATGTAATTTCTGGTCCTAATAACGATGAAAGGTCGAGTTTCTCCTTTGTTGAAACACGAGAATATTTTCTGTGCTAAAAGTTTATGGATAGACTTTTATCTAAATCTATTAGACTAAAATCTTAAGACATTTTATCATAAAGAATCGTTCTTTTTCAGACCACAAATAAGTCCATTTTTCGTAACGAAAATACGTCTCCAATAAATCAAAAAGCCATTGAATGAATGGGAACGGTAATCGACCAAAAAGGTTTTCTATGTGTTGGGTATTAATGTTGTCTTCAAGGACCATGCAGGATTTTTTTGGGTTTTAAAGGGTTTATTAGGAAAGACCCAAAGTGTTCTCTCCTTCATGCCATTACGAGCATTTGGGTTTAAATACCTCATTTGAGTATTATCGAAGATACCAAGGTGTACTTCAGTCATATTTTCCTTTCGTTTTCTTACCACTTTTTCAGGATTTATTGCCAGGTGATGGTGACACGTTCGCTTCCATTACATAGAACTCGATTCTGAGAATAATGGGGCCTACTACAGATACACCTGTGCCTTGCCTTACGGGGCAAACAGGCGTGAAGTTTGCTCTGTAAAAGCCTCGTTTACCTAAAGGTGTTCTCAAAAATGTTAAGATTACAATTTGCCTTTAAAATTGATATTAAATATCAGTTTCCACAAGGCCTCCTACACAACGACACGACGATAATTATCTTTATATTTTCCCTTCATGCCCCAACGATGGCTCACTGTAATAGATGTTACGCAATGGATAAACAAGATTTCTGTCAATTTTCGAGGTATTAACTCCGTATCCCATCTTATTAGGGAGTTGTGGTTTCTTTGAATTCCGTCTGTGTTGTTGTATGTTATGATATGAGACAAAAGTGGCTGTTTTGTTGGTATAATACTTCTTTTGATTTCCTCAGTGAGCCTAGGCTTTCAATGTGTTTATTTTAATGGTTTTCTTTTGAAAATAGGTAGAAGTACCTGAGTATCGAGAGGCATATTTTTTACCTAATAGTAATACTAGTAATCTTTATAAAGATAGTTTGGTACATTTTAAAGTAATAGTGGTGCCGAATGCTATTTTAATTCGTTTAAGGATGATTTCATTTATTGCCTGTTGATACTGCTTGTATGTCGATTCTGACCATCTTAGTCCATTTTATTTTCATCCAATAGACACTTTAATTAGTCAATGACCCCATATGGAACGGTGGTTTCTAACAAATAATCGGGGCCAATGGTAACTTAGATCAGATTAACAAACTGGTATAGTAAATCCTACGAACAGAAACAGTTCAAGTCTATAAAAATAGATTGCTAAACTTGTGAAAACCACTAACGATATTATGGCATAGCAACACAATTGATGCTTGTGCTTGAAGTTGCGATTTCCGTCAAATAAAAGAACTTCTCGGCGACAACCTCATTTAGTTGCGACTTGCGATCGAGTCGTCGACCCGTCGCGTCGCCGACGACACAAATCTCCGCTCATTGCAACTATTTGCCACCGACGTGGATTTATACCATTGTATGTATGTTTAATGCAGACGATTGAATCAAAATGTATCATCAGCTGGACTCGTAAGTAGCCTACGAAAACCGACCTCACCGCTACGAAATAAATGCGCTGGTAATAGTAACATGTGCGTGTAGCTGGATGTACGCAGTGGCCTGTAGGTGAGAAGAGAAAAAGAATCGTGATGCGGTTTTCTGAATAAAAACTACTTTTATTCTGAGGAAGCAGCCGCGTTTGTTCTGTCCTCACTGGTGGGGTTTATTAAGACTCAGTTGCATGGTTCTTATGATTTTCGAGATGAGTGGAACAGTTTGCCACATACCAAGGAATCAGTTTTATTAGAGGAATATTTTGCTCAAATATCTGGGTTATTTAGTAGGTGAATTCTCCTCGGGTAAAACTGTATTTAAGTAAAAAATATATATTTTTATGGTATCGTATATCGGACTGGTGGATGAAATACATTACGCGCATGAAACCTTTGTCGATATTTGGGAATGAAATCAATAAAAATACATTAGGCCAACAAAATAATATTATAAAATGATTGCGTCCTCATTTCCTAACAGCCTACACTATCATGAGAATCTATTTCTGTGAGTTTTTAATTAAAACCAGAGTTTTACTTGTCTGTCTCAACAAGAAAAAGTTTCTCCGTTTCAGTGTAATTTTTTGCATTAAAATTAAAGTTCAACAAGTCTCAACTCATCGCAAATATAAATATTCAGTACATTTGACGGGGTAAATAATTGTTAACATCATTCCGTATCATCACGAGTTTATTCCATAATCAGGTGAGGCAACAGGTAGGTAGCCGGCTTGCCTCGCCGCCCCCACCCGGCGCCTCGAGCCAGCGTGTTTTGCCTCGCCTCGGGCCGACTGACGCCATGACCTTTAAGGTCATGGCACATTATACTGGCACCGCAACTGCGCAGCTGCAGCACGGCTCAAATTAAGGCTACGGCTAGCTGCCAGCGCGATAACTGCGTGTCGTCTGCGAGGTGCAAGCTCGCAAACCGCGCGCTGGCCGCGCGGTTTATGCTTGCTGTCACCGCGAACTCAATTGTTAAATGGCCTTTGGGATCGACGTTGTTTCGCTGGCGACTCGGAGTCGGCGCGTCGCTGTAAGCATGCGGTCTGCCCACTGACAGCGCGCGGACTGCGAGTCAAGTTGTATGGTAGCGGCAAGTGCGCTGACTGCACGTCGTGGACTTTTTCATATTGATTATGAAATAATTATACGACACACGATTTAGTGCTCTAATTTGAATGACAAGTTAATTGCTGGGTTGGAGTGGTGCCGGTATAGTGTGCCATGACCTTTACGCCGACACCTCGCGCCTCGTGCCTCGTCGCCCTGGTAACGGCCGATATGTATACAGGGAGAATATTTTGAGGTGGGAGGAAGTTTAAGTCCTTCTGAGGTTTAACATAATTAATGAATATTGCCATTATCTGGTAACTGGTAGAGGTTGTTTGTTTGTTTATCGTTGAATTCTGGTGTGTGTGTAAGTTACCGTGGATTCCTGTATCTACGTGATATACATGGAGGATAGTGCTAAAGTTTGATCTCATTATAACGGTTTTCACATTCGAAAGTCTAATCCTTAGCCCGAAGCTTGTCTGAATAAAAGGTCAAATTTTAATTAATTGCCGAACAAAATTCTGCAGACAGTGCCAACAGTCGCCCTCCCGTGCATTAGGACCACTGTGAGCTGTGCTATGTGGGTACTAGTACAGGTTGGTAGGCATAGTCAACCTCACAAAGGCATTTTTACTTATGACAACAATTCCTAATGTTAGAAATGTCATAATAAATATCATTTTATGTAGAAAGGATAAGTAGTTATTTTTTTTCGGTTTTTTTTTGCATTCCATCATTGAACATATTCATTCAATATGTTTGATATTGATAACGGGTTTGTATGGAAGCTGTCTAGTGACTGATCCGTTTATTCTTGTAATCTCCTAGATTAGGTCTTGAGGAATCTTTCTCTTTAGTCTTCTAGCGACTGTTTAGGTGTTCATCAGATTTACTGCTAGCTGGTTTGGATGATTTGAGATACGCTCTTTGTATGCTTTAGTATTTTCTGAAATTTCTTCCATTACAGTTGTGATGCAGAGGTCGTGATGGAGTCTGTTGTGTTGTGTGCGCATCTAACATTTTTATTCATTTCATTCGGGCCGTTCGTGCGTTAATTATCGGATAAGACACATCTATGCTGTCATTATGTTCGTGTGAATTATTGGGAAGTGAAGTGAACAATATACGGACTTGTGAAAATTATCGTGGTGTTATTCTCTACCTGATAGTTATTACTAATATATTGAAACTTCTGTGAGGTTAAAAATATCGAACTGTCACCTAAACAAATAAACTTTATGACCTAGACAAATTGCAATCGCTTTCAAACGGCTTTCAAAGCGTTTTGTTTTTTGAAACAAACCACAGGAGTGCCTAACTGGCTGTCTATCTAGGTATTGGCTTTTCGGATGCATAGTCAATACAATATTTTTTGTGTTTTCGTACGTATCGTTTATTAAGATGATCGAAACGACGAAATTGATCTTTTCTCGGCCCTCGTCATTTTATGACGTGCAAGTGATATCAAAGCTTAGGTAGGTAAAGGAATTTCGAGGCTGACTATACATCCCACCTGTCCAATGAGTGTCACGACTCAATGAATTCACCGGTTATTCACAGAGAAACGCTCAGCAGTTAGACGTACAGCAATATAGTACTGTGTACATGGAGTTTGGGAAAATCTACATACCTACCGAACCTGAATTCCCCTAAAAGGTAAACAGAAGTATATAGGACAGCCACAAGTTTTAGATACCAAGATGAAAATTAGGCGTACGTATACTAGTTTCACATTAAAGATTTTTTTTCCCGATTTCATTTTTCCGGCTTAAACAGAAAAAGAGGCTAATGCACGTCATTTGAACTAATACTAGGCAACACCTTAGTAAGTGTCGACACAGTTGAATTTTCCAGGATGTCGACACTTAGTTCAACGCCGATGGTTAAAATTTCAACTGTTATATCATATTTAGGTATTTATTTAGGTGTTGCTTAGTAATAATGTAAATAGAAATAAGAGAACTTATGGGTCTGGGGTATCGGATCCGACATTACAAGTAGTAGATCGTAAGTTTAACCTACTGTTTTCAAAACTGCGAAGGAACATCATTGTAGGAGAATCGGAATTGCGTCTCCAGCGAGGATCATTGCAAGCTGTAGGAATATTATTAGCTTAATCAAGTAGGATAATCACATAAATAAGTAATGATTGTCTATCTATTCTATCAGCCATAACAGAATAAAAAGATTTTAGATGATAATGTTTCCTACATTAATAACAGGGACCCAATCAGATAATTATGTTCTTGTAACTGTGGTACAATATTCGTGTGTGATAATTTATTATTATTCGGCCTCATATTTGTGTCGATGATACAATATTATCAACGTGAGGTAGGTACATTTTACTATGTGCTGGGAGAAAATAATCTGCAATAAACCATGTAAACTTATAACGTACTAGCTGTTGAGATATATTTATATCTTTCCGAGTAAAGTAAAAGTAAAAAAAAAAAAAAAAAAAAAAAAGTAAATTACAAGAGTGAAAACTCACTCTCTAAACTTTATAGTAAATTCGCTTTATGATAAAAATAATCGTGCCAAATATATTCGTCAATACGATTTCTCGAGTATGTAGCCTATAAAATATTTCTAAAACTGTGTTTAACCTACTCGTAACAGAACTATTTTACTAAGCACTTGAGCACCTGGGACCTGGGACCGCGTGATATCCACTTCTTCGCAGAGTGGGAAATATAGGATGATTGCTTTTACTTTACAATTAACGTTTTAACTTTATATATTTCAGTTAGCACTCTACTCGTTTCAGGCGCGATACCTATTAGAACCGGCGCCGACCAGGCTGGAGTATCGATATGGAGGTATTATACCGGATGACTTTTTAATCACTTTCCAAAAAAAATGGGGTGAACGGAGTAAAAGCTTATAGCATACCTAGTTTTTTTTCATTATTCCACAGCTTAGAAAACAATTGATCAATCATCAAAAAACGCTACAAATTTCAAGTAAACTTTTTATATTATAACAAAGAAAGAGAAATTTTGAAAAAAAAAAAACGAATTTAAAATCAAACGCAATATGTGTATGATTTGAATTTCGATTTTTTTTTCCCAAAAAAAAAAAGAAAACTAATATGCCATTTGCTTCTACTCCGTTCATCTATTATACCCGTTTTTTTGTTGGAAAGTGATAAAAAAGTCATCCTGTATACATGTACATATTTGTGATTGTTGGTGGGAATCGCTTCGGGATTTATTGTTGTGATATTCAATTAATGTTTTCTGCGAGCAAAAATGATCTTGTGCCTCGTTTTTTCTCAAATATGTTGGGGTCGGTTTCCAGTTCCAGTATTTTACACGGAGCGGCTGCCTAGCTGACCTCCACAACCCAGTTACTGGGGAACACGATGTGTTTATGGAAGCAATACTTGATCATTTGATCAAATCAATAAAATATCACTCCATAAAATCACATGCCAACAACATCAATAATGTAGATAATATAATACTATGTGAAATGTAAATAGAGGAACATGGGGAGTATCGGAGTGCCGCGGAGGGCTCACACGCAATACATATGTTAAGTAGACCCAGGCGGATAATGTGATGACATGTATATGGATGGGGCGCGGGATCAAGGAGATGTAGTGTGCACGGATGGAGGCTCTGACGGAGCGTACAACATAATTATAGAATTACGAAATAAAAGAGTGAGCAAAGATACAACAACAACAACAACAACAACAGCCCATAACGTCCACTGCTGGACATAAGCCTCTCCCATGATGGAAGGAATTTGCCGTAATCTCCACGCTTGGCAGGCGGATTGGAGATCGCAGTATGAAAGACTAACAGAAAACGCTGCTGCCCATTCTCTGGTCTACGGAGGCGCAAGGTGTTCTGCCTCAGACATTAGTCGCCTTATACGACACCCGTGAGTGTAATGGGTTGGTTCTATTCTACTCTGCCAGATACCACACGGCTAACTCACAGCAAAGATAAATAGCTCTATATTGAGATGAGGGTAGGGCCGCATTTACCTGAAGTAAAAATACTGGTTTTCAGCTGCATCCGGTTAGACTGGTAATAATCGACTCTAACTTAGCTTCGCTTTGTATGAAAGTGTAGGAGAGGGCGATCTTTCTAACATTCGGATGTGTGCAACAAATGAATCGCGCAGCTAACGTGGCAAGCTTCTGCGTGCACATTCTACTACGAGTATATCAGTGGAGGTTATGCTTTACTTTACAGAGGAAACACAATATGTCGTCACATGTCCGATCAATTATCCAGTGATAATAAATCATATTTACTGCCCAATCTCCAACACATATCAGTTATGTTCTCAGAAACTAGTGAACCGTTCTCGTTGGTTTGTTAACTACTTCTCTTTTGTGTTGAGTTCACTTTACTAACTTTAATATTTAACTGAACTTCATCAAAGGAGTTATTTAAATGGTTAATAAAACAAGAAAGTTGCAACTTTTACTTCGAACAAAATTGTGAACTTTGCATGTTAATTAATTATATTGTACAGTTATTGAAATACTCTTGTAAAACTAAGAACTTGATTTATTACTTTGCTGAAAATTAATAATAGTAATTTATTTACTCTTCGTCTGTGCAAACTTTTCCTAACTATATTTTGGTCAGTTTTCAGTGTAACCTGATATAGCTACCAATATTTTACATGGACTATGAGGGATTCATTAAATCTGACAGACTCTATCTGCTCTGGGTCAATGAATGAAACATATTTTTGATCAAGTAGACCCGCATTTCAAAAAGAGCGACAAACTCAATGACTACAAAACTATATTGTATAACATCGTCCCTGCGGTCCGCAGTGACAACTGACGATCAAATCATCCGCTGCCGTGTTACAATCACAAGGGTTGACAGTCCCTGCCCGTGTGCCCCCGTGTTGTCGGCAGCTTGACAGGGGAAACAGTAAATAAACATGATCATTTGTGTTACAACGTTACGCTATCGCTTTAAAGCTTGTTTTTTGAAGGACTATGTTGAAGTAGGTATATATATTGTATAGGAATTTGCAAAACACTCATCTAATTGGAACAGCCAAAAAAATATTTTTACCATTACCGGGCTAAACGCGTCAATTATAATAACTGTCACGGTTTCTGAGTCGATTACTTGAAATGGAGAACTTGTTACATCAACCGTATACATGAATTCTGTTTTATTTTTTTAAGATCATGTCATTCTTAAACGGATATATTAGACCTAATTGGCTTATGGCTACTCGTATGTCATGTTAAGGTAAAGAAAATAAATAAATAAGATATCTGTCAATACAGATATTCAATAGCATTATCAAAGGTTACTTTTCCTTCCGGAAAAAAAACTTTCCCCAAAGGCGGAGTCCCGGTCATAGATAACATAATAAAATACAGAATACATTTTCTTTAATAAGTTCTCTGGCGTGCCCGGCAGCATTTGAGCAGAATAAAATAGTTTCTTATGGAATAATAAATCACTCTTAGTTACATGACCCGTGGGTTGAGAGTTTTTGTGTTTGCCAATTTTTATGACACAGTAATAGGCAGCAGAATACATGAGCAGTTATGTTATTATAGACAATGTATGTGCGTATCTCCGGAAGAAATATAGTCTAGACAAGTGCAAATCGCTTTCGAAGTGATTGTATTATATCAATTCTACAATGACTTTATACAGGACCCACATTTTAGTTTTGGTAGTTTCTGATTACTTAAAGAAAAATAAGACACGCTGTGCCCTTATCCCAAATAAATTGGGATAAGGGCAGAAGAATGATTAATGATGCAAATATTCGCATGAAATTCGTTTATAATACACGCATTTCTGTACACTTTACAAGTATTCAACTTTCTCGGTACTGTGGCTGTTCTAATTTAGTTAAATAATTACAAAAAATAACTTGTAAGCCCTCTACCCTGAAAAAAGTCCCTTCCCGTCCCTGGAATTAGGCATGATGCAAATCAGTTGTCCCTTCAAAGCAAAAAGCGGTTGACACCAAGTGGTTCTTTCTATTTTTAATGCATTTTTTCACTTTGCTCCGAATCCCCTGTTAATACTTTGTAGTGAGACTACAAAGTATTTTATTAGTATAAAATGGGCAGATATGTCAATTTCACAAACAATTTGCGCGATTTGTTTTGAGCGAGATATGTCTTTTGGGAGAGTGCCAGATGAAATCAATATAGAGGCGCTGTCAGGTTTTTATTGTGAAACTGTGTTTATTGAGAGTAATATTGGGCGTGCTGTTATATAATATCTTCTTCAGCGGATGGGATAGGCTAGCCTTTAATGTAGGTGGCACACGCGTAATTAGCTACTACACGTTCGATGCAATTAAACATTAGTTTTTTATTTCTGTTTTTTAAGTGTAGGCACTATTTAAAGATCACCCCCGGGCTCATGGCTACATATTTTGGTCAGATTGGCTTGAACCGGTTCTGATTCAGCAAAGATAAGTGCGGTCACTCCCTTAGGCTTCAAATAGTGTCACGCTGACCGTCTCGGTCGCGCACCGTCGGTCGCGTACGCCAGCGAAGAAATAAAGTTCAAATTTGACTTAATGTCAAATTTAACTTTATTTCTTAGTTGCGGCTGACGATACCGGCGCGTATTAAGTCAATTAGTCCGATACATCGAAATAGTAGTCGACAACCAAAACTCCAATTACGCTCCTAAACTATTTTTTCTTCCACTAAAAGAACCTTTCCTCAATAAAAACTTACAAAACAACACTTTACGAACTAACATCAAAGGCTTCGTAACAAGTTGCTCCGCGTTCGTACATGTCACGATTAGGGGGTCTACTCTCTAAGCACGAAACCCGTAGTTTCGGCCAAAGTTACGGGCGTTTTCTACTCCGTATCATGTACGGACATAAGATTCATTAGGGGCCCGAACTAAAAATAAATGACAACTCGATTGGTCATCTGACCTTACTCCCGATGTGTTTTCAAATCTCATAAATCCGAAAATATTAGGGAGTAGATTCATTTTAAAGTATAAAGCTACTTTCGGACGGGCCCCTTATCTTCGTTGACGGACTTAGAGAGTAGACCGCCAGTCCCTCACACAGCCGGCGTCGCTGACCGCGCGCTCTGATTGGTCGGCTGCTGTGTGTAAAGTGGTGTCTTGGAGGAAGGTCGAGTGAGGTCAGAGCTGTTGACACTTGTTGACGGAACATGGAAGCGTCAGTTTTGTGAGGGTAATCAATACAATCTGCGAGTAAGGTCAAGATTGACGACGACAACAATGATATTAGTAAGCGTGTCGTTACTTCCGATTTTATCCAAACGCCACAAGATCCTGGTACAGTTATAACTTTAAAGCACCTTAAGAAAATATACGTCTATTGTATTATGTCTTTGTTTGGGTGTAAATAAAGTAGAAAATAAAACAGTCAACTTCATCCATGCAATAAAAAAGTTTAGTCAAATATTTAATGTCATCCACATCTAGTATTATCGCTCTCGGATCTTTCACTACATTTACGACAAGGTTAGCAAATAAATCAAATAATGTATTTTGCTTATTAAATGTAACACTCCCTTACAAACAAGGATAAAAAGCACAACAAGCGCTACATATGCGATAAAATATTCAATTGAATACACAATATTTTATTTCTGCACAGATTTTAGTGTTACTGTTAAATGAGGCTGAAAGTAATAATTCTACCATTCATTAAATAGGTAAACATCGTAATAAAATCGCTTTAAAAAGGGTATATTTGCAAATAATCTGCCTGTTATGTAACGATTTCAGTGTCGGAGACAGTCCCGTAGGTTCACAACCAATGTACGAGCATGGCAAATGATCTCTATGAGAACATTGGTGAACTCTAAAGTGTATTGTTGAGAGGTACTACAAGCAAACAGAAGCCTGTATTTACATTCAGTCAAAAAAGTATCGGGAATGGATGATTTGTTTATGGTTCCAAATTCAAATTTTTGTTTTTTTTGTAGTTGTTAGATTGGCACAACTGTTTTCCATTTTGGCGCGGAGTTTGAGTTGCATCTGTTGTTTATATTAAATACAGTGCTGGTTTTAGTAATATCATATATAGTGTGTATTGCGAATTTCATAATGGACAAAAATATCGAACAAAGAGTGTCTTAAATTTTGCATCGCCAATGGAATTTCGTGTTCGGAGTCACTGAAAATGTTACAGAAGGCTTACGGTGAATCGACTTTATCAAAAACTCGTGCTTATGAGTGGTTCAAAGCGTTCAAAAGCGGTCGAAATGTGATGGAAGATTTGCCTCGCTCTGGTAGGCCGTCAACGTCTGCAACTGAAGTTAACATCGCAAAAGTGAAGAAAATAGTGACTGAAAATCCCCATTCAACTCTGAGAGAGATAGCCGCCGAACTTTCTGTATCTCACGAGTCGATCCGTACCATTTTTACTAATCATTTGGGTATGAAACATGTTGCTGCTCGGCTAGTCCCAAAAGATCTGAATTTTCTCCAAAAACTCAATCGCATGAAAGTCGCTGAGGACATGCTAGAACGAGTCAGTTCGGACTCAACATTCATGAAACGCATTGTTACTGGTGACGAGACGTGGGTTTACGAGTTTGACATGCAAACTAGTCAACAAGCTTCGGAGTGGCGCCTTCCAACTGAACCGAAACCGAAAAAACCACGCCAAAGTCGATCAAAAGTCAAAGTCATGTTGACTGTTTTCTTTGACTATCGCGGTGTTGTGCACTCTGAATTCTTACCGGAAGGTCTAACGGTAAATAAAGAATATTATTTGAGCGTTATGCGGCGTTTAAGAGAGCAAATTCGACGAAAAAGGCCAGATTTGTGGAAAGCGAATTCTTGGATTTTGCACCACGACAATGCGCCTTCGCACAAGGCTATCATTGTGAACGAATTTTTGACCAAACACTCAACAAATACCATCCAGCAACCACCATATTCACCAGATATGGCTCCTGCTGACTTTTTTCTTTTTCCTAAACTCAAATTACCACTTCGTGGCACCCGTTTTCAATCGATAGAAGACATAAAGGAGAATTCGCGGCGAGAACTGAACTCAATTCCGGAAGCAGCGTTTAAAAAATGTTTTGATGAATGGATTATTCGTTGGCGCAAGTGTATCGTTTCTATAGGAGCATACTTTGAAGGTGATAAAATAAATTTGGATGAATAACAGACATTTTGTTTATTATTGATCTTTTCCCGGTACTTTCTTGACAGAGTAGTATACTGATAACTAGATCACCACAAACTTCAGACAAGTTACAGTATTTTCAAGAAACTTACGACTTCTTAAGTAGTAACACTTATTTTGTACACCGTACAGTTGGTCGACACGCCACAATTTCCTGCTCGTCGCCAGTAACTTCCCCGAAATGATTTCATCTCCCGCCTTGTATTACTGTGGGTATGTTACTAGTTGTACATGATGTGGTGACGAGACCACCGAGACATTCTGTTACCACTTAAACATGAAAATGTTTAGCGCACGCAAACTTTCTATGGCAAACTTGAACTAACGCAACTGAAAAAAAGTTAGTCAAAGCCAAGCTAAGTTATTCCAAGAGTCGTTAGGAAGAGTTAGTCCAGACAAGAGGTACCTACTTAGTTAGCTTTGGGGCAGTAAAAATTGTGAATGTGACTATTCAATTTACTAGGTAGATGCTTTCTTTATAAATCGTTATTGAGTTTACTTGAATAAGTTTTTCATTAAGGCGGTTCCCCGAGCAAAATTAGCAACTCTATTTGTGGTGGTTCAAACTTCGTTTGAAATACTGTTAGAATAAAGTTCTAGTCAGCTTGCACTACAAAGTGATTGTTACGTCAGTCACTGCAGGCCGAATAGTGCGAAATGAGTGGTTTTTATTCTTTATAAAATCAAATTTACGTCTTTTGGAAAAAATAAAACGACAATTAAGTTCATTATTAAATTGTCTATCCATTAGTATAAGTAGCAAATCAAAATAATGGTTACTTTACGAAGAGTAGCATTTTATAAATCATTATTTCTCATTTCTGTGGTTTCGTTGTGAGGGGATTTATTAAACATTTAGCTACTTAAAAAAAAATGAAACGACAATTTTGGAGTCAAGAATATGTAGTAATTTAATGTATTTGTTATTAGTTGGTATTTCTTTTGGATAAAGAGGAGTAGGCTCCAAAAAACTGCTCGTTCAAGGTCATTTGCTCGGGGAGGCGCCTTAAACTAAAAGTGTAACTCAATGGTTGCGATAAATTCACGTTATAAGGTCACCCGTTTTTGCTAACACTAAATAACATATAAATAAGTGCTTAAATACGATTGCAGAAATGGAATTTCAACTATCGCATGTCGGCGCTACGCCCAACATTGAAAATCTAATTTACTTAGACATTCTTTTTTCCCAACATTTTATTAATGATTGGTTTATCATTCGATCTCTCAATACAGCTACAATTTACGTTAATACCGTTGTGTTAATTTACTGCATATTGCCTGTCCGACGATATTGTCAGGATATTAATATATCACAAATTATCTGTGTTATTAGTCGATGTTCGCTGTAAACCCATACAACGAGTTAATTGCACGCACCGAAATGTACTAGCTATGAAACCTGGCTTTAGTTAATTTGTTGTTAAAAATTATCTGTGCCTACGCCTGTACCTATCTATACAAGTGGCGTCTGCTGTTAAAATAGTTCAAATAAATGGACTACCTATCGCTATTCATATATTTACTGGAATGTCCCAAGTGCCCATACACTAGTGACGTTTCTAATAACGTGACGATATTAACTCGAACTAACATAAAAATTACCATCATCTCGAAAAGAAGTATAAGTAGAAATATTAAGAATACGTAAGTGATATAGACCAGACCGTGTCCAGTGATTAATGGAAAAGTAAATGGATGTATGGACGGTCTTTCATAGAGTTTGATTTAGAGCATATTCCACCATTCAAGATTACCATATTTAGAACATTATTCACACTGCCAATCCTCTTGTGTTGTTAGCGCCCCAACATTTTATCCAACAAACAACTCCACCAGACTTGTATGTTTTTCCCTCTAACTAAACTTCCAAAGCCCTCTTGTCTACATATATATAACTCAGTAATGAAACAAAACTCTGAGTTTTCCTCATGGTTGCTTAACTGCTCTCTTAGGAGCGATCGCTGCGTAATATATGCATTAGCTTTTTTTCACAATTAGTGAACGCACTGAATAGCGAAATGCGATAGTTGCGGAGAATTAGACAGCTGAAGGGTGTATTGTGTAGAGAGCGGACAAATAGACATAAAAGCCTCAATTTTGGCAACAGAAAACATTTATGTACCTGTTGGTGAGTAATGTGTTGCATAAGACGACCAGTTTATGCAAATAATAATCTCTATATGCACGTGTGAACCTGAGCAGTGATCACAATACACGGTATCATTGGGTTATTCTGTAATGGTAGATGTAAGTAGATAAATAAATAAATATTATAATACTCTTTTACCCATGAAAAATAGCTTAAATTATAACGGTTTACAAACGCCTAGTTATATCAGTACCCATGAGCCACACAGGAAGTCATATTTCCTCCCGGAAGCAACTACAACAATACATTTTATTATCATCTCGAGTAGATCACGACGTCCGCAGCTTACTAGAGCTGACCCAAGAGACGACGTTTCTTTTTTATAAGTCGTGGCTTATCGCGGTTTATGGCAATACCTACCTCTGTGGAGCAGTGAGCCTGCTCGCCATTACTCACAGGACTCGCTGACAGATAAGCGTTGTTCGACGGAGTAGGAGTTGATTTTCTCAAATTTTTACAAAGAATATACTAAATATGCCTGTATTTCTTAACAAAGAGTTCGATAAGTCAATGCAAAGTATTCTAATTAATTTGAAACCCTTATCTAAAACTATTTATTATTTAAATTTGAAACCCTTATCTAAAACTAATTATTTAAAGGGTATTTTAATCGCCAACATATCGCACTGTAACCCACAATGGCGCACATAAATATTACCAAACTATAAGGTTAACGATTATGTCTTTATTTACATACATCCTCGGTCTCGGCTTAAGATAACTGCGTCACCTCATAAATGCCCGCTACATGTTGACGCAATAAGTGACGTCACCGCACCAATCCCGGGATCCCGACAATCCCGCTACGAACTATATTGTTAATAGTGATCGCGGAACTGAATTTTAATGTTCTACGATGTGCCGCTCGGATTTGTTTACGACCTGGGTAGGATGTGTAATATAAATGTGTATATATTTGGTTTAATGTGTTTTTTTTTTTCAATGTATATCAACGTATATAGAATTTATATACGTATAGAACAGATTTTGATGCAAATTCGAAAACTTTCAGGTTTTTCGTTTATTTATAACACGACGGTGCACATGATGCGTGGTTATTTTATGACTGTTAACTTAATATGATGCCTTTCACATTAATTAACTAACTAAACACTGTCACTACTCCAGAGTGCTACGCTGTAGGCGCATCATAACAGTTAAGAAATTTGACTCAAGTTGACTACGCCAATATCAATTTTGAATCCATCCCAGTATTTAAGTTCGCGAAATGCAAATATAAAAAAATATATTTGCCTATATATTAGATATTCGTACGTGTACGACCCTAATAACTATCGTCCTATTACCATAGTACCAATTATGTCAATTTTTTTTGAAAAGGCAATGCTTATCCGATTAAATAATTTTCTCCATACACATAAAATATTATGCAAAGAGCAATTTGGTTTCCGTAAAAGTAGTTCAACTGCTCTTGCAATCTTTAACTTAATGAAACTTGTAACACAAAGCATAAACAATGGCAATCCACCAGTGTGTCTCTTTTAAGATATGAGCAAGACCTTTGATTTTGTGAATCATTCGAAACTCTTAAACAAACTGGACTTCTACGGTATAAGGGGAAAAGCTCATGAAGAAACAGAAAACAGTGTACCGAGATATCCAAAGTTGTAAAGAAAAATGACAAAATTTATACCAAAGAGAAATTTACTTCAATGGCAATAATAAATAAATGTGGTGTGCCTCAGGGTAGCATTCTCGACCCTTTACTCTTTTTGCTCTATACAAATGATCTTCCGGAGGCCACTTTGCAGAAATGTATCCTTTATGCAGATGATACTACAGTTATTATAAAATGTCAGGATAAAAAAGATTACAAATCAGTCACCGAAAAGACCCTATCGGATGTAATAAGTTGGATGGAAAGTAATAATTTGAATATAAATATTAGTAAGACGAAATCAATACAATTTAATTCCTATAATACCAAACAATTACCTTTAGACATTATTTGCAAAGATGAAAAAGTACATCAAGTGGATGAATTAAAATTTTTAGGACCTAATGTAGATAAACATCTAAATTGGAAATGCCATGTGGAACATATTTGTCAGAAACTTGATAGGTTCGTGTTTGCATTGAAACAGTTAAGGCAAAATGTATCTGTAGAAGCTGCTCTTTCGGCTTATCACAACTATGTGTCATCTGTCCTAAGCTACGGACTTATAATGTGGGGCAACTCGGCCGATTCTGACAGAGTTTTCAAGCTTCAAATACGTTGCATCCGTGTTATAAATAAAGCATGGTTCTAAGATAGTTGTAAACATCTCTTCCAAAAATTTTAAATTCTTCTACTACCCTGTATGTATATTAGAGAAATCTGCATTTTTACCAAGAATCACATGCATTACTTTAAGCAACATAGTGAGGTTCTACCAAGACAAAAAACGGCTAAGTTTCACAACCTATTGTATCAGCCACCTAGTCGTACAGATATTTATAAAAAAAGTTGTTTAATATGTGTATACTGATTTATAATAACATTCCAAATGATTTGAAATTGTTGCAGAGTAATTTATTTAAAAAAAAATTGACTGAGTGGTTACAAAATTGTTGTTTTTATAGCATTAAGGAATTTATGGAATTTAAAAATGAATGTTAATGAATGAAAATTAATAAAAAAAAAAATAATAATAATAATGTGTGTAAGGTAATAATATTAATTGCATGATCTCAATAACATAAATAGATGTAAGTAAATAATTTGCACGCTTGCTTGCAGGCAAAATACAAATACTTTTAGGACATAAGATCTTTCCTTGAATTTGTATGTATTTTCTAGCAAATAAACATTTTGTTTTTTTTTATTTTTTGTCTTCATCTATTACGCCGCGGTGCCTACCACGGATCTTGTAGCGTGTGAGTGTTGCCTGCAGCGGACAACACTGCGGCGCACGCGGCGTTTCGGGAGGAGGGAAAGAATACGTGCTGCACTCCCCGCACGAAAGGCATGTCGATTTATTTTAAAATCGATCTCTGATTCGATAAAATCAAGTCGGAATCATCCACGTCATCTGTACAAACTCCTTTGATGTCGTGGAAGTCTCAATATTGTCATTTGTCTGTAAAAAATATTTTTGACAGCACAGAGCATCAAGTAGTCTTTGGTCGCACGCCGCGTTGCCCGCCGCGTTGCCCGCCGCGGTGGACGCAGCGTTGGACGCCGCGTGCACCGCTGCGGCGTTCGACGCTGCATCTCAAGCAAACGCGCGTAAAAACGCTTTTCCGTAAACGCTGTCCGACGCGACACGCCGCGTCTTCGCAAATGAGCTCTTAGGGGCTAAACAAGTGGGGATCGCTTTCGAAGCGTTTCGTATTTCTACAACTAGTCTTTCGACAGGACTGACGTAATGAAGTTTTTCGGTAGTTCATGTCAATGCAATTTTGATTTTTCTAGCATCGCTTTCGTTCAGAGACTATTACACTATCTAGGCCTTAGGTCTAGATCACTCAGCCCCGAAAGCATTCTTGATGATTGCTCACCCAAGTTTTTCATAACAAACTATTTTTGAAAGATCGCTCACAAGAGTAGAGAAAAAGAATTCTACTGCTGCATAATCATTCAAACGGGTATGGCATAATAACAGATAGTAATTATCACTCGAAATAACGTTCAAATGATATAATTTTCATATGCTTTAGAAACAAAAAACCTAATTTCATCTGATTTAATGTTAAATTTCATATAAACTTCTTTTGCTGTAATAACATTTAGTATAACGTTCATTTCTTATATTTTTTTAATTTGTATAATGCTCTTTTTAAATAACGTTCAGTTGATCTAATTTTCGTTTGACCTAATTTTCATATCTACTCATTTTCAGCCAAAATTCTGTAATGAATAAGTAAATATGAGAAAACTTCATACTGTTATAACCTCATCTAACCCAAATGATTCACCAACAATAGAGGGGGTCGGGGGGAGCACGAAAATGGCAGGCGTTTATAATCCAATCAATTTTTCATAAGTATAGGTCGCAGCCAACTACTTTAATTAGCCGTTCAATTAAACGCCTAGCGTCGTTACTTTAAAGGAACCTAACTTGGGGCCCTAACCTCAAAACACTTTATATTTGCCTAAAAAGCGTAGTTGACGGAGCCCTGCGTAGCGGGGCTCAGATTTCTGTCTTGCAGGGTTTAAAGGAACCTAATTAACCTAACATCGAGGTGCCCAAGTCTCGAACTGAAAGCTGTTTAGTAATGAGGCTAGGCGGTTGATTGAACGGCTAATTAAACTAGTTGGCTGCGACACATACAAAAGAAAGTAGACGTTTCAAAATTATATTAAATGTTACTATAGATTTTTATATTATACCAACTAAATATTATACTAACTAAATATTAGTTCAAATGTGTATTATAGAAAATGTTAATTAAACCATTTAAAATTAGGTGAACTGAAACTATATCAATAATTCATTATATCATCTCCTCGTTATACTAAAAAAAAAAATATTAAATGAAATTAGGTCATGTGATCATTAGAACTTTTGTTATTATATCAAATGTTACGCACCCCATTCAAACGTACAAACTGTACAGAACCACAACGAAGAGACAGAGTTATTTCGCATTTTTTAAATTGGTATGGAATGTTTAGGGATTGAATTCCAACAATTCACAAGTTTTATTATGAAGGATAGATAAAATATTTACATGAACTTGGGCTAAAATGAACTCTGCAAGTGGTCCCGGAAAAATGGAGCCTGTGGGTGCCATTACTTTAAATTACGGAGCTACGTCAAAAGCAGAAGTTATTGCTTGCTTAGTGTTGTTTTGGGTTCCGTTGCCAATGAAAAAAAAAAACGGTACCCTGAGATTTGTCCTGTCCGCTAGTATGTCTGTCCGTGTGTCACAGTCATTTTACTCCGAGACTGTTGGCACCACACAGTTGACATTTGGAGAGCAGGTGTCTTCTATGAACCGCTACAGAAAGTGATGTGAAATTACGAATAAAAAAATACAGGTCGCCCTCTATACCTGTAACTGAAGGTTGAAAAAAATCTACGTCTAAATGGGTATATATGGATGCTCCAGGGTAGCCCGCGAAATTCAAATTTTCTTACATGTAACTCGATTGAATGAATATTTCATGAAAAAGTCATTCAATCAAGTTACATGAACTTGGAGGGTTGTATTGATGATTTTGATAATTATAATTCTGTAACTGCATTCGTCTTACAAACGCGAATCATATTTTAATCAACATACAACCTAGCACTGGCCTGGAAATTGCAAAAAACGTTAGAAAATTGAAATTTCGCGGGCTGGTTGGAGCATTCACCTTAAATTAATATCGAGGTTCAATGAGATATTTGCTTCAAAAGCCGTGAAAATTGTTCCCCTCCTCTAATTTCTAAAGTAAGACATAGAATTAAAGGCATAATCAATGACAAGCTCAAACAATCTACACATTTACAAGAGTTAGCTATTTATGTAGTACCTACATAATGTACAAACCTTTACTTCAAAGGCCAATTAAAGAGACATGTCCACTATATGGGAATTATATAACAAAACCAACAGTGTAATTTTAGCGGCCTGTCTGTTAAAAGCAATACGTATGCGTGTCTGGGTTATTTGCATAAGTCATTTTATACAATTACTTGGGTATGCTGGTATTATACGTAACCGTGGGGCATTTTGCATTTAATTTAGGCAAACAGTGATCTATACTTTTGTTAGCAGGTCAGTAGACCTAAAAATTATGCTAGCAATCAAGGATCAAATGCCAGTTTGCCTAAAAAAAGAAACCCTGCGATTAAATCCAGTGTGAAGCAGCACAAGCTTAAAGCTAAGTGTTCGCTATATTTATGATTGATCGTCGCTGGAACCGCGGCAGCAAGTGTAAGCTAAATGCTGTTCAATGTACCGCTAAGTGCTGCATAAAGGGTTTCGATTAAAAGCTTTAATATGAGTTAGTTTATATCAAACCAGCGACCCGTCCCTGCTTCGCTCGTTTTTTACGACTTTACAAAATATATTATTCTTTTTATAAAAGTTTGCTTTTTTTTTCTTGCGAGGAATTTCACTCTGGGAATTTTTCCTTTATCGTGGGTGCGTTTTCTGGCATAGACCTTATTTAAATAACTGTTCAGTGCGGGAACCGAAACCAGCAACACGCAGCGCAGTAGCCATGCATAGCTTAGCCACTGCGTCAACCGTGCCCTCAATATTGTTTTCCATTCAAAAATTTGATGGTGAAACCCGCGTTAAGGGCTCCTTTTTCCGGCAGTTTAGGCATTTTACGAGTCGAGACGGCTTGCGCCCGCGTTGCATAGGAGCCGTCGCGATATCAACTCCGGTGACTTATAGCGGCGAGCGAGCACGCCACAGTAAAAATAAATCAGTAGTTCAAATTTTATTGCGTGCTGGGAATAAGAGCTAGTTTGCAACAAACACGTATAGCTTGATGTGCGTATAACACGATATTAGTCATACTGAGTTACTGACTTTGCTAGTCTGTGTAGAGAAGGACAAAAACGCTCGCGGCGACGATAATGTGTTCGCGAACGTAAATTGCATAGGTTCTCCCTCGATGACGTCCGGCAGGACACTGGCACGGTGCGCGCGCCGCGCGCTAGCTAGTTTTCAAGTTATTTAATATAAAAAAATAAATGCCATATTACTATTCAATAATATCACTGACAAACTCGATTAGTAAATGAAATGTTAAATTTTCATAAAAATTGCGTTCCCCCAAGTCTCATAAAACTTAAAATACTTTTAAAATCGACGTTACTTCTGATTTTTTTTATCGAGCAAAATGTTAAATGTTGTGTTTTTAACCACAAAAGTCACTAGATCAAACATGTATCTGTACTGTATATTTTTTCCGAATTTAAATATGGTGATTTCTCTGAAAAAAACCGATCTAGAAACGTAAATTTCGAACAAAGTTCAAAGTAACAATTCGGTCACGCAGACAGACACGAAAACAGGGATTATAATATGATGCAAAACATTTTCATGTTCAGTTTTTTCGTGATCAGATATATATATAATCTGTATAACTAATAAGCGCTCAATGAGATTTAGACACTGGTCATGCTATTCCAAATATTTACAACCAAAAATAGATATCACATTTTTTTTCTGATTGTATGTATGTAGGTAGACGAGTGTGGTTTGTGGTGGGGTAAACTTTCAAACTGGAATGAATATTCATCAGTCTCTCTCACGGAGGTCTTTGTGAATTTTATAGTATGATTTGATTTAAAAATGAGAATTTCTAGGTATTGCGCCGCAATATGGGCGGCAAAAATAAATCCATTTTTTCAAAACATCGTCCCAATGATACCCATACAAATCTTTTTCTCATAACCATCACTTATTAAAAGGTTAGTCAACTGAACATCCCGTATGAGGCCCGCCCGGTGGTGGATTAAACGGCCGACTTCTAGAGAGGAGGCCTGTGGCCCAGTATTGGGAACATTATAGACTAGCTATGTAGTTTTCGTAGTTCAAAAAGGTACTACTTACTCGCGATTGACCGTTTTCACTTCTTGTATAAGATCCGTTTAGTAAAATCTCGTTGACCCTCAGATCAAGTCGGATTGCGGCGAGAGTAACAGATGAGAGAACAGAGGGACGACACGCACTCTGTCACGTTACACTTGGCTTAGAGAGGGATCACTCCACATAGTGCGTGTTAGACGGGAAGATATGTGAGCTCATTAACCTCTTAACTGCGCTGAATTTGTCTGTGATAACAGATATTAGACTAGATATACACAACTAAAATATGACATCACATTTATAATCCCCGAAAGGTTAGGTAGATACAAAGGTACACCCACCTTTAGTCCATCAACATTTCTCCAAGTATATAAAGTCCCATGTGATAGCGCGAGCTTATTCCGATCAACCGGGCATGAATCCATACTCCGAGCTGTAACTGAAAAAAACACAATGGAACAATTCAATATCACATTGCATAACATGGGAATCGAATCTAAGATCTCATAGTCAGCAATAGTGCTTGACCACTAGGTGCTATTGCTGGGCATTAGACCAACTGCAACGAAGCAGCATTATTGAGAAGTACAGTTGGTAGGTACCTTAACAGTCTAGAAATTACTTCCACAAATGAACAGCAAACGAAATCTATTTTCCACTTCAATTAAGGTATGAATTTTAATTTTACAATTTTCAATCAATCAACACACTAGCTCACTGCTACCACATAGCGGATGATTTCACTCTTACCATTGCCCTTGTAAGTGAGCACATGAAGAAACATTGCTGAATGTTCATAAACGCGTGTTCCTTATTATTATTCCGCGATAAGACGCTGTCCATTACGTGGGGCGTAAATGTTCCAGATAATTTAGCGCTGATCGCTGTACAGCCCAGTCACGCGACTCCTGTGACCATGTGCTGCCATGACAGCGGTTCAATCTCACTGTGGAAACATTCAGATTTGAAATAAACTTTTACCTGTATCATAAAACGAAATGCGAACCGACCCATTAAACGGGGAATGTCCAACATGTACACAAATGTCACACAATATGACTCGTAGCGACTTCCCTCTTGGGAGTATTTTGTCACAAGTAATAACATTATTAAAACAACCTTCAATATCATAATTGGTATTAAAATGGAACATTTACGCAAACCGCAGCAATTACTAACCTCCCTCAATGTTGTAGCCTTCTGCAATTATAACATTATGGTAGAACAACAACAACAACAACAGCCCACAACGTCCACAGCTGGACATAAGCCTCTCCCATGATGGGAGGAGTTTGCCGTAATCTCTACGCTTAGCAGGTGGATTGGAGATCGCAGTGATGAAAGACTAACAGAAAACGCTGCTGCCCATTTTCTGGTCTACGGAGGCGCAAGGTGTTCTGCCTCAGACATTAGTCGCCTTATACGACACCCGTGAGTGTAATGGGTTGGTTGTATTCTACTCTGCCGGATACCACACGGCTATGGTAGAACATTATCATCTAATTTTATGGCACAATTAAGTATGTTGTTACATTAATGAGAAGAATGTGAACAGAGAATATCCAATGTGTTTGTCTGGTGTTGTAGGTGCGTTTACCTTCCCGGACATAACCCTCCGTTCTTCCCAGACTGACCAACAGAGTTCGACACAAAATATGTGTTAAACTTTAGAAATCAAATCTTACGTACAGAAAGGAAGCAACTATGGGTAGGTTATTCAATTATTTAATTTGTTATAAGCTAAAATCGACAACGTGGTCAGTAGCGCAAAAGCCAAACATCTAATGGACAAGTAAATAAGATAATATCGGATATTACCGCTTTGAACAGTCCCTGAATCAATTGGGAGGAATTTTGTTTCCTGCAGCATGAGTTATAGTCACCGTACCTGCATGCAATGTCTCACACATTTCTAAGCGTTCTGCCTTCTCGACGGAATACATAATAATGTACTCGCACGCACCTACTAGCTACTACTGATATTAGTCAATTGTGGTCATTGGAAAGCACTACCCCATTATACTGGAAGCTTGTCAATTTTATAAAGAAGTGACTGAGGTAAGTTTATAAGTAGCTTATCTGCACGATTAAAGAAGATATTATTGTAATAATTGTGTTCTCCTCTAAGACTCTCCGATATTTCTGACTGCAGGAAAACTGTGTTTACTGTAAGTTTATTTAAGTGTCAAGAATTATTTGTCTTTTTCAGACTGTTAACCTATTTTTAGTCAGCTTGAATGTTATGAAAATTCAACCTTGTGACTTGTTCTATGAGGTCACTAAGGGATGGTTGTCCATAACTAATGAGACAGTTACGTCATCTGTCGATATTTTTGTCAGAATGACTTAGAAAATGAGTGTTTTCTTTATTTAGTGTTTGTGAAAAGCCATTAATAGTTAGATTCCTAATATAAAGTTGATCGTTTCGAGAAGTACTTGTTGAACAGTTTTACTGATAGAAAAACTGTTAATATTTTACTGCTGAAGCTCCAACACATAGATATTAAAGATTTGGGCTTTAATAGTAAATCGGTGTGCTTTTTTCTGTTATCCGCAGATTTTTAATTTTTGTCTAACTCTTATCTCTTTTGTCTTTCTGCCACAATGTTTTATGCACAACTTTCTCAGATATTCCTATCACGTATTACGAGCACCCACACTGCAGCACCAACTGCACGATGGATTAAAAGTGAATGAACATGAATCATTTACCGCTTGGTCAAGATCGGAGATAACGGCGCCTCGCATTTGGAAGTAGAACTTGTTTAGGCACGCTTGACTTGGGGGGTAAGATGGTGAATGGTGAAATTATACATATTATTCACTAATGATCTAACTAATTTCGACATGAACTTTTGCCAGACATACAACTTGTAGTGTTTGCGGATGACGCAAATGCTATAGTTGCAGCTAATGATATCCGTGACATTTCTGTTAAAGTGAATGCAGCTTTGGAGGCTTTTCATTCTTGGTTTAATGTAAATATGCTAATAATAAACACGTCTAAAACCAATATTATGTTATTTAAAACCACTGCGCGTAGCAAGGATATTATGACCATTGAGCTGGATAAAGTTAAAATTGAGTATGTCAAGGAAGTTAAGTTTTTGGGAATTTATATTAATGATTTTTTAAATTGGAAGAAAGAATTATCAGCATTGGACTCATCAATATCATCTGCTTGCTATGCCTTAAGAACTTTACGGATGAAGTGAGAATAAATCATTTAAAAATGGTACACTATGCGCTGATTGAGTCCAAACTGAGGGATAGCATACAGTTTTGGGGAAATAGCTACCACTACAACTGGCACAGAACCATTGTCCGCATCGCTCAACAAGACGCCTGTCGACCATATTTTAAAGAAATGGCGAAAGATGCCTTTATTCAATAGGTGAATTGTAAATGATTTTTCACAACGAATAAATAATAATGTGAATTTTTATTGATTAATACTTTTTTTTTTTTTTGATGTTTATTAACAATTTTTTATGTATCACATTCAGACACAATGTAATTTGTTGTTGAATAAATGAAATGAAATGCGTTACGCAAACGGAAACGAAAAGTGTTGTGAAACGCGAACGTTGTTTCAAAACAAACGCGAAAGCGGCGCTGGCGAGGCAGCTGTCCTCGGTCTATTAACGTCAAGTTTTACTTTTGTTTTTATTTTTTTTTATTCAATACATGTCATAAAACGTTTTATGAAATGTACATAATGCACTACTACTACCAACATCGCCACCCTGTCTGCTGTAGCTTATATAGATTCTGTAAGATACGTTTGAACAGCAAACAGTATCACGTTAGTAAACAACATCGTTAATATCAAGCGAACTGTGAAACAACAAGATAACTTTGTTCCAGAAACAACATTATTTTCACGATTTAAACAACAATGAAAATTATACTGTATGTATTTAATTGTATGAGGCAACTCATTCGTAATATGTTTGTTTTAGTCGTAATATGTTTTTTTTGTCGTTCTTAGTCGGGATTTCAGACTATTAGGCGGGAGAGTGAAACGATAACGCAAGCTAACTCAATCCGCACGCCATCTAGTTGCGATCTGGGAAGTTTAATAAAATTTTAATGAAAGAACGAGTTTTGATTGACATCAGCTAAATTAGAGAAATTATAAGATTTTAGATAAATAATTTGTTTCGTGGATAGATACCTGTGTACCTACTAAAAATAACTCGGAAGAAGAAATAAATTTCGATGCAATGTAATTTCAAGATTTAATTGAGTTAAGCAAAAAAATGCGTCTTACAAAAAAACACAGCTGGATTAGGACAAGTTCCAGCAACATCTTGGTGCGTTGACTACGCCGTAGCAACCAGTTGCTACGGCGTAGTCAACGAAGCAGTACTGCTTGTTTCTTTGTAGCGCAAGCTCAAGTTGTAGTATAGAATCTAGAGTAGGTTGTATATCAGACTTTAATATATAAAATTACCTGCATTTTGTAAAACCGTATTTTAAGAATCAAAAACATCCAGTTTTACATTTCCAGATGAAGCAAATAAAAGTAATTCTGCTGACGTTTAAAACAAAATTTAACGTGTACATTATGATCATAATTCTGTCATTTTATGTATCATCACGAGTAACAATAAACTTTGTTTGTTTCAGGTATATAAACGCAGCATTTACTGAATAAAACACTTCTATATTAATGAAACCGTGCTGAAATACGATAAGGCGTGTAAAAGTGCGCAGTTAAGGTGCAAACGAAACCGTATAAGTGTCGTAAAAGAGTGCTGTAAAGCGCTATGGACGGTAGAAATGCACCTTTGAACACACCTCGTAAACCCAGCAATAGAAGTGTGGTAAAGGTGCTATAAATATATAAACAGTTAATGTGGATTTTAATGTGATTTTGGTGACGGAACCAAACGTTAGAATTGAAGAAGTAACACCCGTATATTAATTCAGTGAATTGTACGTTATAGCTGTGAAAGGCAATGTTGGATACTAAATAAACCATAAACGTTTCACCTGAACAGTGAAAACAAAATGATAGTATCATGACAGTAGTGTGTAATAGTGCTTAGATTTACTAACTAAGAGCGCCTAAATATAATAGTGTGCACTTGTAATAGTGCGCGTGAGTGTTACGGCATGTGGGAAGTACTGTGCGTGGGTAATAGTGTCCACGAGTATTAGTGCTCGTTGGTAATAGTGCACCGGCGCAGGATGCAGACGAACGTGCAGATCGACACGAAGGGGCTGCGCCACTCCCCCGAGCACGGCAAGGGAGGGAAGGGTGGCAACAGATACACTGCTGAGGTAAGTAAGCCTTTATCTCAGTAATTATAAACTGACATTACTATACCTTATTACACCTTGCTATTTTCGGTATGTCAGATTTAACGTCAGTAACATAACAATATACAGAGCGCTTTTAGCTCTGTATCTGATCTTTTGGCGCTCGAATGACGTTGTCAGGGCGCTGTCGGCAAGCATTATAATATTTTTTGCAGAATGTTTTGAAAAAAAACCTCCCTTAGGTGTAGCCACATTGGCCGGTCCCGAGCGTCTGGCATCCAAAGGATCCCCGAGACATACATAGAAAGATAATAACAAAAAACCTATTATTCAAAACCAAATACGAACCTACTTTTTCCTTTTTCTTGCTTTAGTATTAATTCCCACAGAAACCTCGCTTAAAACTATAAAATGATCAATTTATAAGATTGCTAAAGTTCAAAGTTCGCAACGACTACGGAAGCCATTGCAATACTTTCTCAAATACTTCATATAATGGAGTTTCAGGAGTGCGCCAGTAAAAGATTATTATTTTCTCCAAATTAATTTTCGGGGAGAAGTTGCACGTTCTAGGTTAATGGGGAAATTAGATTCTGTTAATTTTATTTTAGAAGATTTGCGTAACTGTGTACATACCAGGATTATAATTTATTAACAAGTACGACTTGTAAACACAAACAAATGTTCCTAGGTAATTGATTTCATTTCATATTTTGTGTAGAGATCTATCACTCTCAAACTTTGTATGAGCTAAAAATACCTAAACATACTTTAACAGTAACACTATCGTACTTTAGATTTCAACCACGGTTCAAGGCTTAATTCGGTCAATATTTTACGGTTTTGACACCAGTCTCGACTTTAGTCTCTTTACTAAGCATTCCCTCTGGCGAAATATTCACACAGAACATGTTATCTGTTGAATTATAAAATATCAACCAAGATAGAACAAAGATAGAAATAGAGATCTTAATATTATGTTTTAAGTGAATACTGTTCGGTAATTCGGTAGTGCGGTAAGTGTCCCTCGAGATTACTAGAAAAACAATAAAAATTATGTCAGCCTGTAAACCGCTCGTTGCGCCAATTCACAACGAAGTCTTCAAGAAAGCAAATGAAGCATGTTACATGCCGTCACCGCAGACTCCACCACAATCTATTTCTCTCGATCGACATCTTCACGACAGCATTACGACAAATTACATTCTTGTCGAGAAATATTGTCGTGTCGCGAACACAACACAGCCTACCTACAGACAGGTTGTACGAGGAAAAGTTTGCACATAATGGGGGATTTCCGGTTCAGTGCATTTCATTGACGAAGTACCGCATTTAAGTTCATTCACTGATCGGATTGATTTTCTTGTAAAAAAGTATTAAACTGAATTTTCATAGGCTTGGAAATCACATTAGCTAAATTTCTGATCCATACCAATGAGGCATGAATCAGACACGGCTATGACGTGTTACGATTACGTATTACACATTAAAGAGTGTTGCTGAACCAGTATGTTCCTTTTTTGAGTCTATATATTTTGGGCAGTGTGTTCTATAATTTCTTCCCTTTCTGGGCTAAATGGTTTTTCGTTGAATGCTTCTTACTTCTGATAACAATAATTGAAAAACCAAAGCCCATATTAAGGTCAAAAAAAACGCTGAACACAAGGAGAAATTAGCTTTTTAATTTTAGCCCCAAAATAAACAGAACCGGCGTACCTTGCGAAGATAATTGAACGCACAAATCGAAGCGTAAATCCATGAATTCGGTTGTAAGGGTTTCGTACCTCAAAAGTTAAAAAAGGAAACCTTATCACTTTCATGTCCATCTGACCATCCGTCCGTCTGTCACCACTGATTTTTTTAGGAACGGGTGGACCTATCAAGTTGAAATTTATACCAGATACTGAGGTCTATAGTCCTCATTAGGTGTATAAAAATCAAGGTCCTGAGTCAACACGTTAAAAATCTTTTTATCGTGTTAACTCAGGGCCTTGATTTTTACTTTTTTTACTTACAAGTTTTCGTGAAAATCTAAATTTGCCCATATCTATGGGTAAAATTTAGTTTTCGCGAAAATCTAACTTTGCTCATATCTATGGGTAAAATTTAGTTTTCGCGAAAATCTAAATTTGCCCATATCTATGGGTAAAATTTAGATTTTCGCGTAAACTTGTAAGTATCAAAATTTACCTTAATTTTCAACATGTTCATTTTTCGGAATTTTCCCATTACTTGTGCTGTAAGTAAGACCTTGCTTTTAACCAAAATTGAAAATTCTAGGTCAACCGATACCGGAACCGGTTTTCAACCCAAAACCTATACGGTACCTATAGGTTTTGGCTCGAAAACCTATATGGTAGTTCCCGTTGACCAAGAATCACGAAATTTGGCGAGAAGCAATGTCTTACAGCACATGTAAAGGGAAAAATCTGAAAACCGTAATATGTAGTTGAATAACAAAAAAAAAACGATTTTACTCTTATAAACTTATTATTTGCAGTTGGTGCAATAGCCTTTTCTGGGAATCCAACAGCACAGTTAAGTTTGTATTTTAAAACCCTCGGTGCGCGAGTCCGGCTCGCTCTTGGCCGGTTTTTTCATTAAACCCTTTGGCGTTCAAATAGTCACTTTTATCGAGTATACGATGTTATATCCGATTCTAAATGAAACGACGTAAATAGAAAAATTATGGAAGGTTATTATGTCTGCTGTATTTACGTGCGGACGATTAAAAATAATTGAAAAATGAATAATCCTCGCGTAAGTAATTTATTTCGCAGCGGGTGTCGTGGGAAAAGACTTTAATGTATAAAACTGGACAATGGAGAGTAATAAATACCATCTCGCAGCAAGTTATTGTTCTGTTGTCTGCAAGATTTTAAAGAGTAGTTCATCAAGGTGGACCTCATACCACAAGGTATTTTATTCCAGTTAACCATTTATCCTTGTGGCATTTATATAACTTTGTGAATGTGTGGCAATAGTGATGATGATGATGCCATCTAGCCGATTTCAGCCACAGCGACTGCATTCGATGACTTTCTGGTGTGGTTGTCGAGAGCAGCGGTGTGCTGCTCTTTCATGTGCTCTCAAGTGACTAGCATATCCAACTTTGGCCGAAAAACTCCGAGCACAAAGCGGACATGTCAGAACACCATTGACGAAATTGTAGGGTATAGCCGTAGGTGGCCTAGCTTTAAGATCATCACGCTTTAAGTCCAGCTGCGACCTCCTTCTCTCTTCAATGGCGTTGACCTATTGGCGTTGAGTAGTACCTATAACGTATAGCATTAATATAAGAAAATGGCAATTCAAGTTGCTAAAAATTATCGTCGCAGTTTATTGTTAATTCGAAATATAAGTACTAAATCTCACGAAAAGATATAAAACTCCTCAAGAATTAAAAAGTAACCAAAATTCAGTTACATTTAGTCACATAATAAATCAACTAAAAAAGAAACGTTAAAAGACATAAAACGCACCCGCACATTAACTGCCTCAATCATTAAGAAGGTCTAAAAACCGTCAGTAGCCACGTTCCTCGGTCATAATTCCACGTTCGCTATTTTACTGTACTTTGCTTTACGCAGCTTTACTTGACCGCCGATAAAAACGGCATCAAATATTTTCGACGACAAAAAAAACGGCAGTAAAGTTTTATTTTATGTTGTAAAGTAATGAAATCCGCGGAGCGAAGCATAAACGATTGCGGGAACTGGGTTCAGAGGGAAAAGCTCTGGTTTTATCAACCTTGCACTTTAGTGAAGTTAAATGGGTTTAAAGTTACATAAGTTGAAAGTTTAACTAAAATCGCAGGCAAACCTTAGAACACAACGTAATTATGTTGCATTTTTTTTTATAAATCTTAATCCTGGCCATATGATACGTTAAATAATACAGGAAACAGGCATTGATCCCTCATCGTCATCATCATCATCATATCAGCCCGGATTCACCTACCGCTGGGTATTATATAGGCCTCCCCTTTTCTTCTGCTACATTTTTCGATTCTGTGCGTCCCTCATCCAGGTGAGTTCCGTGAACTTGACGAGTTTTAATAAATAATAAATTTATTTATTTCAGACATGGTCCATAGTTCCTTACAGAATAAAAAAAATTAAAAACACATAAAACACATGTACATTAAAATAATCAATAAAAATAAAATTACACATACACACACACACACACATTCGATTACAATTGAATTAAATAAAATATAAATTAAAATAGTACACATTAAAATAATCAATCAATAACAAAATTAAGGACGTTTTTTTAGGATGGCCTGGTTTCTTTGATCAAACCTTGGTTACCACTCGGTCAAAGCTTTGCTCCATCGGCCATCTCGGCTACTAGCCAGATGTCCTGCCTACCTCCACTTGAGGCGCACCGCCCGGTCCCCGAAGTCATAGCCTTCGATCCCTACAGTCCATTAAATAGATAATTTCGTCGAAAGATTAATCCGTCGAGTGATGTTGCCCAAACACCATAACAGACCCCTACGGCTACCTGATTACCCATGGCGTCTGTTCTATGAAACATAATACAATTGATAGTTTATAGTAGACCCACATTTCGCCAGTTATGTTCAAGTCTCATGTTAAAGGGGGGCGAGTTCCTTGCTATCAATCGGGCACAAGGGATGATACTAGTAACACATCAATATCTCTTGTAACTTGTACGTAATATCAACCGATACCTTTGACGTGTATTTCATCTAAGGATCGCCTTCGACTTAACCGAGCCCTTTACTTGTACCGCCATATAAAAGTTATGGCAGTTGTAATATCAAATAAATGTATATATTTTATATGTTCTTATTTGTGTTTCTGTGTCGTGTGGCGGTCGATGAACCCGCTGCTTATTTTGTTTCAAACGGGAATTCAAAGGTTTAGAAGGTATTCAATTAATTATAAGACAGTAACTTAAATTAAAAACAAAAAATAAGATTTCAGGGGTTTCATGAGATTAATGGAAGATTTACACTTACTTGCATTCGTTTAGTTCAAGTTGCCATCACAGGTAAAACCTGTATGAGACTAGTGCAGAAACTTGGACATTGACATAAGCAAAGAGAGGCCTACACCCAACAGTGGAAGAGTTCAAAGAGTTGTGCCAAAAAGTCAGCTCAATAGTGCTAGTTTTACATAGTGAAGTGTAACATAATGCGTCATGGACCTTAACTAGCAATGTTTACCAATGCAATGTAAAACGGCCTAAAGGTAGAGAACATGAAGACTAAGTTCAGAATTTAAATCAAAATTATTTAAAATGTTGAGTTCATTTTACTCAAAATTCGAAAATAACCAGCAAGGATGGTTGCTGACTGTATCTTTATCTCCAAATGAAATCTTACCATTCAAAGTATAAATACGAGAGCGAGAAAAGTTTGAAATATCATCCAATACTACAATAAATTCAAAACTGCCCAACTTTCTATCGAGAATTCAAAAGATAATTCCGACTTGATATCATAAAGTTGCTCGGCACACAACAGGGTGTTAACTTAACTGTCACTTGGCGATAAGTAATATCTTGTTGAGTTACAAACAAAGGCGCGATTAAAACTAAGCGCAGTTTGAAACTCGAGACCGCCGGGCGACTGAACGTGCTCAACTTGACTCAAGATTATAAGGGCAGCGCATAATGACGATGTAAGGGATTATGTGGAAATTACCCTTCTGGCGATAATGCTTAGAGGGCATATCTCTGCGAAACGGGTTTCAGGTTCAAACCCAAGCATTCGACTATTATAATGAACGAGCCCCCTTACTTCGCACGATTTTTACGACTTGAAAAAACGTTGAGTTTCCTTTAGTATGTTCAATATTAATGTATTAAGGTGAATTAATAAAAATAAAACAACGCACACCCACCTAGCGCACATTAGGTGTCAGTGCCATCAATGTTAAGGAAAGTATTTTACGCTGCCGGCTCTTGAACGCGGTATAGAGGTACTGATTACGTTCAGATTTAATTGTGAAACAAATATACAATTAATCCTGTCAAAATAAATTCTGTAAATGTTGTAGTTTAGACGAACAGCACGCTGACAGACAGATGCGAAAAACGGTATAGATTTCCAAAATAAAAGACCTGCTGCCCTTGAATACAGGGTGTGAAATCAAACGAGCCCCCAAATGAAGCCTCAAGGGCTCAGGGAACGCCCCCTGAAATGAAGTAATATTATTAACTAATTACAGTAACTGGAATATCAATTTTAACTTTTTAATTTCGTAATTTAAAGAGCTTTGTCTTGAAAATTTATTTTAATGCTGGCAATTGCTTTTAGTTACGGAACGCGGCAAACTCTGTAACAAAGTTAACATCAGTAATTCCGCTGTAGAAGCTCCTGGGGCTGCATCAGGGAAGTGTCGAAATCAACAATTATTTAGTGCAAAAAAGTTTGATAATATTATAGCGTCTTGCCTTTTTATTTAGCTACACTTTTCTAAATCACTTTTTTACCCGAATGGCGCAGCGGTAGTGAGGCTACCTTACGTTCTTAGGGTCCTGGATTCGAATCCCGGTATAAGCAAATGTTTGTGTGATGAGCATGGACATTTGTTTCCGAGTCATGGATGTTTATGTGTATAATAAGTATGTATTTACAAACAAAAAAGTATCTATGTAGCATATCAACTATCTGGTGTCCACGACACAAGCCTTGTTGCTTGATGTGGTGATGGCGCTGTGTGCAATGTCCAGCGATATTTATATGTATTTATTTATTTATATGACACCAGAAATGTAGTGGTTTCATACATTCAAAATGTAGGTTTACACCATAGCAAATGTAATAATGAACTGACTGTATTTTATTCAAATCACTAGGTTGTTTACGAAAGAGCCCACAAGGATACTCTCCTAACCGGTACGGACATTGACAAATTCTTTCAGTAGGTAGCTGGTATTTGTATGGAAGTGTCCGTGTCCGTTCCAAAGAATTATCTTAGAGGGAAATCAGAAGAACAGGGCTTACTGTTTGCTAAAACTCGTCTGCTTGTTTTATTATTTCCTATTTTTAAAGAGAGCATTATAATTAAATAGATACCAATGTAGAAACAACACCATCTTTTCAGTTCTGAAAGAGACTTTTCCACTGGTGCTGTTTCGCTACTCGCCGCTGCATGTCGCTACTGTCGGTACATTTTCTTCAACCGCTGTTTTTCAGTCTGACGCTCGGCTTGGTAGTGCGTCCAACTGCTACTAGATGGCGTTGCTAGTAACATCTATTCAACTCGCTGGGAGTTTTGTATGAAAGGTCAGCATTAATAACAATGTGAACTTTGAATAGTTTGTACAAACATATTGTAAAAAAAATTGCAGTAATGGTAAGTTCTGGATTAAATTATTGATTACGTTTGTGTCCTTGGTAAGCCGTCGTCATTCTCCAATTTCTTTTTAGATAAAACTCTTGACCTCTTGATGTAAAAGATAAGGCACTCGAGTCCCTTAGCTTTGGAACATTTTTTTTCCTTTTGTAAGCATAATTACGACTTCGGGCAATATAAAATTCACTCTATTGGAAGTCGGTTCGGAGTGCACAGCATAACTTTATAATTCTAATCTCAAAGGTTGCATGGAAGTAGCGTCGTCTTACTGAAAGTAGAATTCTCTAGCTATATATGCTATGCTATGCACTCTAGTAAGGTATATTTCCAAGATCGCTTTTTATCTATTGGTCTGCAAGTTAGTGTCCTCGCCGAGCCTGCACATCCCTGACCCCCTCCCAACCCTCTCAAGTTCTACAACACCCATCTAATTGGCCCTGTTTACAGTTCCCAACAGTTCAGTTGTGCAAATAGTTTCCTTAAATACATGGACACAAGTACCGCCGACGCTTCTCCTTGCTCTATGGTGCCCACAATAGTCAGCTCAGTCATTAATCTTGCAAATCCAAGCTTTAGAAGTAATATCAGCTGTATAAAACTTTTTCAACGATTAAATTAACTTATCTTAGTCGAAGTTTAATGAAGTAATTAAGGCTAATGAGGTATTACCTTCATTGAAAAATAACAAATTATGTCGGGGCAGAACTTTTAATCTTAATTATATAAACGGTAGATATTATAGACCAATATACTTGTGACATTCAAAATATTAATATCAAGAAGATCAAGTTATATTGAACTATGTATTATAATATTGCCTACACATTATAAGCTACGACGCTGCTTGACGAAGGATACAGCAAATTGATTGCAAGTGTATCGCCATCCGTGCGTCCGTACGTCCGTGCACGATGGACGGGTCAATGAGGTAACAGGATTCGTCGGGGGTCAACGAGGCACAATACTCTATTACGTCTCGTTGAGCCCCGGTCGTGCTACGTCCCTGTCAGGCACAATTTTATATTACAAGGTGTTGTTAAGTGACTGAATTCAGTTACTCAATAACTAGTAAAATAAATTTGTGCCTGCACGATCGGGGCTGAACGAGACGTATATAAACCTTTTAAAAATTATGTGTAGAATGACCCCATTGCTTATCACATATTAGATCAACAGCTGCTCCAAGCATAATTATACAAAGTTTACAAAAGATTTTTTGTTAGTGCTTCGCCTAATTTCTCTTCTTTAGGATTTTTTTTATAGCGACTTAGACGATCGCGTCATCTATTTAACCGACTTCCAAAGGGTTATCAATTCGTCTGTTTTTTTTTGTGTATGTTCAGGTTCAGCGATATCTTCGCCAATTGTGAACCGATTTTGATAGTTCTTTTTTTGTTTGGAAGAAAATTATTTCGCGGTGGTCCTGTTTAGTTTGGTGAAGATCTGATTCTGATTTTCAGAGATAGGCATGATGTTGTATAAATAATAAACATTCAAGCGATTGCAGCAATCACGACAGATTGAGAGAGAAACTTTTTTGCAAAAAATAAAACCGACTAATAACCTTAGCTTTAGAAGTCGTTGGCAAAAAAAAATTGAATCAAACAAACAAAAGTCACCAACTTCTGCAGCTAAAGTTATTTTGCACTTTTTTGTGTTTTAAAAGTCGGTTTTTCTTAAATACGAAGCAGGCAGTCTAAAACATAAAATTACCACCATCATCGTCATGAGTCCGCAAATGAATATAGTATGAGTACCTACATCTCTTCGAGCGGCGAGCGGCCGGGCGCGGAGCGGTAGTCGTTTGTATAGCAGATCCTAAAATGTCACGGTCTATTTCTGTAATACAAATAAATAATGTCTACTTATTGGTAAAATTTAGTATTGAGCAATTATGAGGTGGACATACAAGACCGATCAATGTAGTTGCTGAGTTGAAGAAACTACCTACACAAGAGAATCGCCCATACGCATAGAGATATACAAGAATAATACATTCAGTAGCAGTGGTCTAGTGTTGACAATTCTAGGTTTGTCAGGTCAAGTGCTATTGTTTTTTCGTCTCATCACGTGATATCGTGGCATAAAGTTTAGCCATAAGTATCACTCGTTACAGTAGTATGCTTCTTATCAGTCTTATCAGCCAGCAAGACAAGGCAGCAGGTAATTGATTAAAGCTCACAAGATGGACCGACCAACAAGCGTGGTCCTGGCACCCGACTGGTCGAGGTCAGCGCGACCTAATAAACTTGCCGTCTTATTGATGTTCACCTACACGACGTTTTCACGTGAATATACATAGTTTAAACCCTCTTAAAATAGTTGGTTAATCTTTAAATAACGTAACGTGGATAAAACTATCACAAACAATAGACTTTGGAAATTTTAAAATATTAGGTGAAATTTTAATTAAATTAAATTTTATAATTATAGTTTGAAATTCCTGCTACAAATATAGTTAAACCAGTAATAGTAATAATAAAAAATATAAAAAATCTAATAATAATAAATTAAATCGATTTAATAAATAAACACCAGCTGTTACTGAAGTAGAAGAATGGACTAATGCAGAAACTGGTGTAGGAGCTGCTATTGCAGCAGGTAATCAAGATCTAAGGGCGAATAATACCTACTTAACAAATCCAATTATTATTTTATTGAAATGTTCAAGTTAGAGATCGATAAAAAAATTGAAAAACTTAGTAATTATAAATAACAATTGGACAGGACAAACAAATACTTGATATTTATGATTTTTTAGAAGCGTTGCTCCCCAAAGAAAGACAGGATTTTGGCGTAACGACTAACCTATTGGCTTCTGTATTATCGGTCACTGGTTTGATCACCGAATTAACGGACCAAATATTTGCATGATGAACGTAATTATGAATGTTCGTAGTTATTTGCCAAAATTAGGGTGAAACAAGAGAATTTTGTACGTTTGAACCTCAATCAAAAGCTCTTACACGTGGACAGAGCTACCTTAACTTCGACTACATGGCGTCACACAGTACTAAAGCTTTACATAATGTGTGACCAAGAGCCTTTATTTGTGAACCTAAACCAATAACACAGGTGCCCTCAACTCCCGCTGGTGACGCGTGACGTCACAAGGGCTGAACAAGCGCCCATCAACTGGAGCCTCTAGCGGTTGGGGCTCTGTGTAAGCACGTGTATGAGGACGATACCTGTCTGCCAGTACCCAGTCTGTACACCAAGCAAAAACAATTGATTGTTCCGTCTTATACCCGATATTCACATACTTAGGCTCCTCATATCATACTCATTTCTTTTTTTTTTTGGTTTGCCTATTCTGTCCCACTGCTGGGCAAAGGCCTCCCCCATGGCTTTCCAATCCTGTTTACAACTTGCCCTGTCCAACCAATCCGACAAGAACGAGTCCAGATCGTCACGCCAGCGTGTCTTGGGCCTGCCTCGGGTACGACGGCCGTCTTCAGGCACCCACTGTGTGACTATCTTCGCCCTAGAGACGTGACCCGCCCAGTCCCATTTTAACCTCGCAGACTTATCGCCAACATCGGCGATGCCTGTCTTTGGCCATATTAAGGAGTCTAAAATTTTGAATGCTACGTTCCATCGCTCTTTGGCAATCGTTAAGTTTGGACTTCTGAGTTGAAAGTCTGACCGCCATAGGTTGGGATAGGCAGGCACATGTCGACGAGCTTGTGCTTCAGTGAAATAGGTAAGCCCTTCATAAATGCCTTCATGGACCAGTAGCTCCACCAAGCATTTTCAACTCGACGGTCGATCTCTTTGTCCTGTCTGTTGTTGAAGGAAATTAGCTGACCCAGGTAGATATATTCGTCGACATAGTGTATTTCCTGCCCATCAACCTCGTACATACCATCATACTCATATAACACAAAAATACATCCATCTCCCACTCACACACACACAAACACTCACCTACAAACACATTCACATAAACACACTCATACAATGCAAATAAATCATACGATTTCCAAACACACATACAGAATCCACCACATAGTCATTTCATTCTTTTCAAATTTAAGTTTTTAAATGTCACTTTAAATTTAAGTTTGTAATTTTTTCAACTTTTACTCTAAAAATACTTAATAATATACTTTTTCGAATAATATCAGCTTACCAGCTGGTTCCCTATCCATTTGCATAAAATTTTAAGACCTAATATAACTTGGCATACTTTTGTTACTACTAATTATATTTTCGCATAATATTATTTACGCATAACAGCTTACGCATAATTTTTTTTAAGCATAATCACTCTAATCGTAATAATGATTAAGCATAATATTCCAAAGCATAAATTCATTTACGCATAATGATATTAAAACATACTTTCTATATGCATAACAAAGGCATAATTATGAACTCCTAAAATTTTAGACACTAATACACATTTTTTTACAATAATGCTATAATGAAATTTGTAGGCAAGTAAGCATGCAGCATGCAAGCAAGCATGCATCATGCAAGATGCAGCAGGCATGGTTTCTGTCACGGCTCCGGCACTCCGGGGCTCCGGCGGTCCCACGCGAGCTTATCGTCGCAGATGTGTTTAACGCTCACCACCGCAGCTTCGGCTTTGATTCTAAATTACACTCTCGGGGTAGGGCAGACAAGACTACGTGGAATCGGTTTTGCAGCGATTCGTTTCTGTCACTAACTTTTATAACACAACTTTATGATTTTTTAGTTTAAAATAAATATGTAAAAATAACTTAAATTTGATTCCGGTATTTATATTACTTTGTATCCCTAAATACTATTATGATAATAATCACTATGCCTAGTAACATTATGCAAAATTCCAAAACAAACATAACATTAACATTATGCCAAAACAAATTAGCCTTCAAGATGATTATGCCAACATAAAAAGTATGCCAAAAAAAAAATTGGCAAATCATTATTATGGCAAAAAAAAATAATGCCAAAACTGTTATGCCAAAGTATATTAAGAAAAAGAACATTATGCAAAAATAAGGGATCCCTCGTTACGAACATAGCCTCAAGTAAACCCTACTATTGTGCAATAGGTATTTTCTCAAACTTACTATCGTTCGTACATAAACATACTGAGCATAATATCATGAATGTAATTCGGATTAGGCAGAGGTGTACCTTATAGTACATCCACATTTGGCCAGTTATGTTTAAGTCCCATGTAATAGGGGGCGAGCATATAGCCATCAACCGGGCACATATCCAGACTCCGTGGCTGCTACTGTGAAATTCCTAATGGAAAAACCGAATAACTATAAAACCCAGGACCTCGTGCTCAGCGGTCGCGTTTGCGACAACTAGACCATCGAAGCAGTCCAGTAAATAGATAATAATAATAATAATAAATAGTACCTAAATGATCAGGTTCGTACAGATATTTCGAACAAAACTATACCCTACCTTATTTCCTGTGGCTCTTCACATCTCCTTGGTTCTTTTAGTCTGTCAGTCATCTTATAATCTTATAGGTAAAGTGTCTGAAGGAATTATCTACTTAACTAAAACTTTTCACAATCTACAATGAACTTGATTGACTTGATTTCGACGTTGAACCATTAATTTGAAAGATAAAATCTTTCCGATTCATTCATTTGAATAATGATACAGTTGAAGTAAGATAACAATTATCAGAACCTTTTAACTTGTTCCCAACTAAGAGGTTCTTGGTTCATACTCTGTTGATAAAGAATTCACATTAGTTCCATTTACTAGAAACAACGGGTTAGTCAATAGCTCCCAGTTTAATATGTTGCTACTACGTTTTGAAAATTATGGTAGTAAAAAATCAACACGAAGCTAAGAATCGTAAATTCCGCCTCGTCATTGCACTGAATTAATTATAGATGTGTAGTTTTCACATGATTAAAATCAAGATACAGGCACTTTTGTTGTCGAAACAAAGACAAAGATGAAGCTACAGTCCCAGTCACAAGGCATAATAACTGTGAAAGCACCGTTTACTGGCCATTCCAAAGTGTATTAAAATAGTATCTCTATTAAATCAGAATATTGTAATCACGGAAGATATCCCGTAAGTGACGATATTAGTTCAGAATATTGTTACAAAATATCATTCTAAGCCATAAAAATAAATATTAAATGCATACGGTTATGCTTCTACGGGCACAACCTCCGACGACCAGAGCCTCACTTACTACACGCAGCTATTAGATACAAGGCGAAACAGTTAAAAGTTGGAAAACCAATATATACATGGAACGAGTCACTCCAACAAGACATGGAATATTTCAATACAAGCAAAGAAAAATGGATTCAGCTAGCAACAGATATACAAAATTGAAGTCGGCCACCCAGGAAATATATCACCTCAGCGAAACTGACAGTGAAACAAATACTACTGACGATGAAATATATACACGAAAATAATGTTTAAATAAGACGTATCAAAAACGAATGGAATCGCAATCACCTGAAAGAACATGATTCTCCAATGGTAGAAGAGACCAATCAAACGAAGGTCAAAACACCAATGCTCATTCCTATGGATTGTACCTGTCTTTACCCCTATTCCTATATTGGTGGTAGGCTGCATAGTCGGCTGATTGTGCCCGACTGGCTGTGGTTGGTCTTCCTCAGCATGTCTTTTCTTACAAAATAGTGCCCCCTGGTGTATCTGGTCAGGCTTGCTCCTGGCTGGGTGCTCAATCATCAAAATATCATTCTAAGCCATAATTAGAAATTCAGGAAGCCAGAACATAGTCCATTTACTGTCTCCCCGGACATCCTATTGAACATTCAGCGATAAGATTATCATACACAATGTTGCAATGCATTATCTGCATGTTGATCTAATAGTGATCTCGGAGACCGCGTTACGTTGATTAACAGGCAAGAAACATGGACAATGAAATCTTAATGGATCGCAAGTTGATTGCAGATCGCGGTGCGATCGAGTAGATACCTTGCTCAGGATTTCATTGGACACTATGGACAGCCCTAAAGACAATTAAATTTATTCTCTTCAACGTTTGGCCACAAAATGCTGAGTGTATGTCTCTCTCAAATTTCTTCACTTTTGATGGTTTTGTGTCATGGTTATCCAGTTTCTTCCGAGAATTTTAATGAGATCGCCTGTCCACCTAGTCGGTTGTCTTCCCACATTCCGCCGTCCCGTCCGTCTCCACTTCAGCACTTTCTTGCCCATTTCCACCCAGTCTACGTCTAGGCATATAAGTCTCGTTCATCTCTGTATATCGAAACCTATATTGTCACTTACGGGATATCTTCCGTGATTATTAATTGTTTTGAGCTCCCGAATATAAGTTTAGTTTTAAATCGTGAAAGTCTAAAACAGTATCTCTGTCATATGCATTTTAACTAGGACTAACCACAAATATAAGGTGCTAAATATAAGTAAATATTCTGTAAATAACGTAATTGAATGCTGCGCTATAGAACTGACAGAACACAACATTATTATTGTATGTATTTATAGGGTGCCGTGTCGTTATCTAATTTGGATAAATTTTTCGACAATTTAAACAATATTTTGCATTTGCTGTGTTTAAAATTGAATAACAAAAAGATTGTCTTATGTGGGGACTTTAATATCAACTTATTGAAAAGAAACAAACAAACCTTAGATTTCGAACATACATTGTTAAATTATAATTTAAAATTACAATTTTGTCAACCCACTAGGTTAAGCAGTGGAACCTGCTTGGACAATATAGCACATAATGTTAGAGGCTGTAAAGGAGAAATTATAGAATTGGGCCTATCAGATCATACCGCGCAACTTTTGAAATGTCCTGTTAAGAAGACATGTGTCTTAAAGCGTTGGAAAATAAAAAGACGGAATTATTGTCAAGATAATATGGATAAATTTAAAAATTGCATTAAAAGTCTCACTTTTTCGGACATATATACAACTAATGACGTCAATGAGGCATATGGCCATTTTCTTGACCTATTCAAATGTTTTTACGATCTTTGTTTTCCCTACGAAATAATAATAAAATCAATTACAAAGAAAACAAAATGGATCACGAACGGGATAAGGAAATGTAGCAAAAAGAAACGGCACTTGCTATGGCAATATAGAACAAACCCTTCCCAAAAGAATAAACAATCGTTTAAGACCTACTCTGCAAGGTTCAAAAGGGTTATGACGTTAACACAAGCATCACGAAATAACTACTTCATTAAAACGTCTAAAAATAAATCTAAAGCGGCATGGACTATAATTAATAATTGTAAAACCTGCTTCCCTAAAGAACCAATAACACAAATTCAAACAGGGACACAGAAAATCACGAACCCATTAAATATAGCTCAGGCTTTTAACGATTTTTATATTAATCAAGTTATCGAATCAAAAAATAAAACTATACCCGAAATTAACTTACGCTTAAATACTTCAAACTCTTTGTTTATGGAGCCGACCATACCTCAAGACATAAATAATCATATTACCTCACTTCGAAATACAAAAAGTGTTGGTTATGACGGAGTATGCACTAAAGTTATCAAAGAAGTGTCTCATTACATAGCTCCACACCTCAGTCACATAATTAATATGAGTATTTCTAGCGGTATCTTCCCTGAGAAATTAAAAACGTCAATAATTGTACCATTGCACAAAACAAATGATAGACAAACTATGTCAAATTATAGGCCTGTTGCGTTAATACCCGTCTTTTCTAAAATATTTGAGAAAGTAATTTATAAGTCCTTGTACAACTACCTTGAGAAATATAACATATTGGTAAACGAACAAAAGGGATTTCGTAAGCAGAAGACGATCAATATGGCTATACATGACCTGCTTCTCCCTATTGTGTCAAATATAGATAACAGAAACCCCGTATGTGCTATATATATGGATCTAACTAAAGCTTTTGATTATGTGGATTATCCTATACTAATACATAAACTTGAAAAATATGGTATCAGGGGAAATATACTTGACCTCATTCGATCTTACTTAACAGACAGAAAGCAGTTTGTAGAAATCACACAAATATCCTCAAATACTAGTTACGAGAAAAAATATCGTTCCGAAAGCGGGAAAATTAAATACGGCGTTCCTCAGGGTAGCGTGCTGGGACCACCCCTTTTTTTACTCTACATAAATGATCTTCCGAGGCAAATAAAGCACCCCATGGTACTATTCGCCGATGATAGTACCGTAATCATAAAATGTGATGATCCCAATACTTATGAAAATAAAATAAACATGACATTGAATAGAATTATAACATGGTTTGACAACAATAATCTAATTATAAACTTAGAAAAGACTAAAATTATGCATTTTTATCAGAGAATACCAAATACAATCCATGACATTAGCTATTTAGGGACAAAAATAGAATCAACTACTGCTACTAAATTTCTTGGAATTAATATAGACAACAATTTGACTTGGAGACCCCAGACAGACGAAATATGTAAAAAACTTAATAAATTTGCCTATGCTCTCTATAAACTATCAAAAATAGTGAGCCTAGAATCCGTACTAACAGCCTACCACGGCTATGTTGCATCAACACTCAGATATGGAGTAATATACTGGGGGAATTCAGTTGATAGAGAACGCGTATTTAGAGCCCAAAAAAGATGTGTCAGAGCTATGTGTGGCCTTAAAAGCACAGACAGTTGTCAACCATTCTTTATACGTCTAAAAATACTTACCTTGCCATCGCTGTACATATACGAAACAAATGTGTTCGTCAAATCTAACATTTTACTATATAAAATAGCTACTAAAAGTTACTACAGAAAGTTGCGCGATAGAAATAAGTTGGAACTCGAAGTGACTTATGGCAAAACTGCGCTAATGAATAAAAGTACCTTCTGTATGGCCAAAAAAATATTTAACAAACTACCTGAAAAAATAAAAACGTTAAATCTGGACAATTTCAAAACACAATTACTAAGAATATTGATAAATAAATGCTATTACTCACTACAGGAATATTTGGACGATAATTCTATAATTTCTGCTTCAGAAAATTGTACATCACCTCACCTATTTTGACGATTTAGAATCTTATTGACATTAGCATTAATATTAAGACATGTAACCTAATATATTTGACATTTATTGATATCGATTATATTCTCCATTTATACTGATTAATCTATTTGACATTTTTATTGAAATTGATTATATTCTCTATTTATATTGAAATATGCATGTACCTACCTATTAATTGATTTTATTACCAATGTGAAATTTTATGATAATTATTTTAAAAGTTAAATTGTTGTTCTAAATAAAGACAATGTAATTAAATATATTTGTGCGCCTCTGGGCAAAACATAGAGGACCTACCTATCTGTAACACCACTATTGTAATCTGACCTATGTTTACAAATAAAGCATTCTGATTCTGATTCTGATTCATAAAAAAAAGAAGTAATTTTGTATACTTAGTTTGTGTTTGTTTTTTTTTGAGGAGCTCGTGGCTATATCATAACAGCCGCTCGGGTCGATCTTTAGGTAAAGCCGTGCTTGCATAGGTTGGATGGATGACCACCCATTACATACCGGGTTTCCTCCGTGCCTCGGAAAGCACGTTAAGTTGGCCCCGGCTGTCATTTGCAGTCGTTACAGGTAGTAAGTGATCCAAAAAAGTCTGACAACCAGTCTTATCAAGGGGTATCGTATTACCCAGTACTAACTGGGTTGTGGAAGTCAGATAGGCAGTCGCTCCATGTAAAATACAGGTATTCAGATGCATCCGGTTAGACTAGAAGCCGACCTCAACATAGTTGGGAAAAGGCTATTCAGATGATTTGTATACCTACATAGTTTAGTTTTGTGGGTAAAGCGCTTTCGTGGAATTGAATGTTAGAAGGGGATGTTGCTGCATGCCGCGTTTGGATAGATCCCAGATGTGCTGATACGGTCTATCATTGCGTTGGACAGCTTTTACCGCAGCGGTTAGCTAGTTAGATTTCAGACGCCTTTGGTAGATATTGTGCCTTACAATTATTTAGTTTTGAACAAATTACGACTTGAGTAGTTGTTCATAGTATGCAGTATTGATAGAATTCAGAACCTTTCTCTCTGCATTTCATTTTCATTTCATTTACATCCAAAACGTGGATGGAAATTCCACTGGTCGTAATAAAATCAGTCTGTGATTACCAATTTGAGTAGCAGGCGTGATAATGACCGAGTTACAGCAATATCTTCCCGGGGCCGGCCGATGTACTCGTAGGAGTACCCTTGTGATGGAGGACTTATCTCATTACTGTAAATACAAAATTATTATTTGTTTGATCATGACTGCCTCGTTGGTTTGGTGGTCGCAAACTGAGATCTGGCGTTTGGTTTTTCTATCAAGATTTGGGATCGATTGATTGTAATAGGCTCGCCCTTATTACATGGGACTAAAATATAACTGGTGAAAAAAGCTTATACTTATCCTTGGAGAATTACATGCGTGATGTGTACTTAGTCATGTCTTGACCTAAAAGATGAAAGAAAATGCTTAGAATTAAGCCCCCACACGAGAATTAAATCAGATATTAATTATTTACAGTTAATGCAATGCAGATTCAGAAATAGATAACAAAGACAGAATTATGTTATAAGTGGCTCTATCAGGAGCTCTCGGTAAAACAGATTATCCGGGAAGCAATACTTGTTCACGGAAAGAGGAATATCGCCTGTTGCATTACACGGCTAAAATTGCAGTTTCCTTTCCTAGAATGAGTCATACTAAACATCTTATTTGTATTAAACACTGTTTTAGGCTTTCACGGTTTAAAACTAAACTTATGTTGTCACTTACGGGCCACTCTCTCTCTCTCTCTCTCTCTCCTTCACTTTCCTTTTCGGGTCACTTTTGTCAATTAACAATCATGGAAGATATCCCGTAAGTGACAATATAAGTTTGTCTTATTTGCATATTATGCTTGTCCATGTCTAATATACCCAACCCTACCTATCCTGCCGTCTGTAGTTTTGCTGCAAAATGACGTGCGCTGTCACCGACGACGTAATAGAAAGCTAAACTATCATGAAGTAACGTAAGCTATAAATTATTTTTATTTCATTCAAATTAGCCGAGCACAATTTTCGCGGACTATGTTGCGGGCGAAGTGCTAGTTTAAAATTCCGCAGATCTAGAAGAGTGTCCTGGCAAGACGAATATGTGGGCGCTAGTTACCAAATAGCATAACCAAGTGTACAGTATCGTCCTGGGACCTACCTATCGCTCCAGCCTCGCCGCGAAGGTTCGTCGTTACGCTGAATAATATCTCAGGAATTTGCATCCTCCCCCCCTCCCCTTGCATCCCTCCCCCCCCATGCTTGCACAGAGAGCAGCATTCCCGCGATTCGAGGATGTTCCACTTCCCAGGTATTAGGTCATATCATTAGCGGAATTGTACGAGTATGTAGGTCGCTGTTGTGATCCCTTACAAGTCTAAGTACGGACTACGTGCTATGTAGTGGAAGGTTGGTGAAGAAGCTTTTTGGTTGAATTGGTTTGTTATCTGAAATAGAGAAATGATAACAATTAGGGTCTTGGTGACCTCAGGATGTTTTTTTTGGGCATTTCGTCACTTTTCACATTCCATCATCATCATCATCATCAGCCTATAATGTTCCCACTGCCGGAACACGGCCTCCTCTCAACGAGAGGGAATGGGCTATAATCCACCACGCGGGCCCAGTCCACATGTCTTTGAATTTTTGGTTCTAGGACATGCCGGTTTCCTCACGATGTTTTCTGAGTTCGAACCCACGACTTACTGTTCGTAAGTCGGGGCCGCCACCACTGGGTCACTCCGCTGCTCTCACATTCCAAAATATCAACTTAAAAAAATATATAATTTCATGAATTGATAACTTTTTTTTAAAGTCAAACTAGACAGCCCATCCCTGTTATCAACCTATAACCTTAAACCACATAATGTAGCACAACACACATTCCCCATTAACCTCAGATCACGTCGCTAACTACCCACAGCTGAGGGCACCTCTAAGGGCACCTCACTGATAACGACGCTTGCAACTCCGCTCGGGGCGCGCGGCGGCGGGCGCGGCAGTGGTCGACTGACGCGCGGCGAGAGCGCTCCGCTCGCTCCGCTCACCGCCCGCTCCACTCCAAAGTTTAAGCGATATTTTTATACTATACCACTTTAGTATTTATATGTATACACCCTGTAGATTAGCTAGTGTAGTGAAGTGTCTTATTGTGGTATTGTTTCATTTTTTAGTAAGTATTTATTTAGAAGTGAGAGAAAAGAAAAATAGTAACATCGGACAGCTTTTAGTGGGAAAAGTGCTTTCAGTATCGTTTGGTTACGTTATAATGACAGAAAATACAGTGTTTTAAAAAAACGATGGAATTTCATTCAAAATCGCGAGGCAGCGTCTGGAAAATGCGCGAAAAGAAAAGCTACAAGCAGTTTTCAGTCTGTGTTTTCATTCACGTACGTTTATATAAATCGCGGTTGTGATTGTAAACCGAACAAAACTCAATCAGCATTTTGTGTAGAATTTATCAAAATCAGTTTACATTTCGTTCGATCGCAAAAACAATTCGTAGGAAGTTGGGTTGTGAAAATAAACAAATTGAATCTTTTTGATTAGAATCCCATGGACGCGGTCAATCAGTACAATAAACTTGTGGAACTGTGCGATTTTACAAAAACGTTACAAATTCAAATAGCGTGGTTCCTGTGGCTTTGTTTATTGCAGTTTTGTTTACATTTGTACGGAATTTGTTGGTTGTAGGTGGGACACAAAATACACATTATATTATTAAATTCGCGGTATTTCTTTCCAGCGTTGGAATGTTTACTTTTAATTATGTTCTATATGAATTGCTCTCCGTACGTTTCGAATAAAAAAATCTGGATGAGATAAAATTAAAAAGAAATGTAACACAAACTTTCTCCTTCCTCATAATTGATTGTTTTTAAACTAGCCACCACAACTTTATAACAAGTCCAGTGAAACTACAGGCGTACGATAAAGTATAGACTAGACTATACTCGCGGCTTTGCCTGCGAAAACTTCAGTTTCGACCAAACTACTCTATGTGCTAATTCAGGACATATCTCAGCTCCACACCGCAGCTGTTGCCGCGAGATTGAGAGACAGACGTACATACAAAGTAATATAGTGTTTGTGACACTACTGCAGGTTAATGACAAAGAAATATTATATCCAACGTGGTACTTAGTAGCTTGAAGCGCAGACGGGATCAAGGTCACCAGTTCGAACCTTAATCTTTAAACTATTGATAGAGCATTATTTCTAAAAAGATATTAATTTTGCCCAAAAAAGTAGCCAAGCCTGATTCTTCATTGCGGCACAAAAAATAAATATTATTTCTATAGACTACAGTAATAATGTACATTCAAGTCTCTTGAGTCTTCATAATGCCTTTTGTAAAAATTTGCTACGGGACAGACTATTGTAAAGAAAACTTAGTTTCATTACGAGTACATGACAAACGAATGTTGTGCGCCCTTACTCTACTGCTGTCACCAATGAGTCTGCCAAGTCTGTTGATTTTAGTTTATTGTAGAAAATTACAAAACATAACACACTTGATAGAGGTGACCTATAGTAACCCACACTTCGCTAGTTTAGTTTCAGTCCCCTGTCATAATGATCAATCATGGACCTTATTGGTCAACATAAAAACTCCTTGGGGAGTAAGGCACGATATTACAAAAAAAACGTGTAATAAATAAACGTGAATAGTGGTGACTTCATGCCACATAGAACAAAGTCAAGTTCATCGAATCAATCACTTATCACTCCCCAGAGGGCGGGACAACATATCGTTATCAATCATCATGGCCGTCCATCGATCAGCTGACTTTCACAGCAAGTCACAGTCAGCTGGGATCTCCCATGCTAGAGCGTTGCCATGGCAACGGAACACTGTTAAGGCGGTGGCTCAAGGTTATTTTTTTACCCGACTACGGCGAAGCCAAAAGGAAGGGTTATGATTTTAGCAGTCTAAGTATGTATGAATGTATGATGTTTGTATTTACGTATGTTCCACCGTAGAGCCGAAACTATTCATCCGATTTTGATGAATAAGGTGTGAATTGATTCTTTAGCCCCGGTAACAAAAAGAGGAGTCGATTTTACCTTGTAAACCCCGAATTTAGTTAGAGCGTGATTTTCCAGTAGTCTGCTTTTTAGTGGTATATTGTTAGGAATTTTGTTTTTGGCGCCCTGTTAATGACAATTTAATGCCCAAAAATCCCAAAAAAAAACATCGTAGATGCTGTTTTTCAGGTATTATAATTGATCTAATTGAGTAGAGTACCAGTTATTTTGTCTAATAAATTATACTGAGCACTTGTTTCTATAATGCTTCGTTGTATTTGCCGATGGCTCTTGGTAATGCTCAACTTGGTCCTTAAGTATGAATTCATCGCGATCAGTTACGCTCACGAATACCTAAGAAACACTAAAAGGCTTTCAAATAAAGTCATTGAATAAGATTAAACAGTAATTTCTTAGAAATAAGTTGCTCAAAGTAAATTGAACAACTCTGGCTCGTTCCTGAGACTTGTTCCACTCAGTTGTTGCTCCCCGATCATAAAGTATCGCCTTAACAAATTATTTGACTAACTGCTAATGAAAGGACAACGAGTTGCCAATTCAACTAACTTTTGCTTTGAATTGGCTCTTGTTTTAGATAATTTGGGAGAAGTATTTTACGTTGTGAAATGGAATTTGTGTATTCAATAGATTTTGAGTCATGCTAACTGGAACGGTCATTGATTGTGTTTTGTTTTCAATTCAAAGTATTTTGCCGAAGGACTGTTTGGTAACTAGGTCTATAAGTAACGATCTAACTTGCAAATGAAACAAGTGATTAGATTTATTCCATCTTAATGATTCACTGGATAGGAAATATTAACTAGATAAAAAAAATACCAGGTGTTAACACCTGAAAATCGTAGAGGCCTTTGCCCAGCTGTAGGATAACGCAGGCCTGTCTTATGTATAGTATGTAATAGTAGGTACTGACATTATCCATGCGAAAGTAACCCTGTATGTCTGTTACCTTTTCACGCTCATCCATTGAGCCAATCGTTATGATAACAACGATAATGCTGCATTAGCTACTTTTGTGCTGGATATTTGTGTTTAAAAGTTATAAAATACACGTAGACAAAGTTGATAACATTTGGTTGATTTATTTCAAAATAAACTTATATTGTCACTTACGGGATATCTTCCGAGACTGGTAATTGTTTTGAGCTCCCAATATTTCGACGCTGTTGCAAGCGCCATGATCGCGGGTTGACCAACCCGCCGCCCCCCGTTGGGTATCCCGTAAGTGACAATATAAGTTTAGTTGTAAACCGTGAAAGCTTAAAACAGTATTTCAATATAACCTAGTTTCATACAGAGTTCTCCAGGTCTTGATTAAACCCTGTAACACCTAGACTCCTTTATAATGAAGGCAGTAATTAATCCTACATGATGACCGATATTAGCGAACCTGCCCCCGTGGGGCCGGTTTTACGGTACGCAAACTATTGTCAGAGTAGGGTAGGGTTAGACCTCAACTTTTGGGCTTAGTCCTAGGCGAGTATGTGGGTTTCTAAGCGATGTTTTTGTAAGTATCAAAAACCACGAAACCTTGGTGAGCAATCCCTATTTGTTCTCATAGGTAGTCTAGATCCCTAGGCTACAAATAGGGATCGTCTGACTAAAGCTTTGTGGTTTTTCAATTTTGCAGACTAGTCCTTAGGGACCTACAATGTATCTTTCATGAATCTGTGTTATTATACATATGTCTAGAAGCTTTCCAACTGAACACATATCTATACACTCACAGTATTAATGCACAATCTGTGTCGTAATTATAGATCTCGCCTGCATCTAAATGAAAGGAAACCACGGGAGTACTAAATTAGCTTACTTTTGCGTTAGCTCGTGGAGTAGAAAGTCATTGTTTTCAAAGGTATGCAGAGAGATGGTTATAGAGAAGCTATAACCAAATAGTGCTTTTTCATTATAACCAAATAGTGGGTTTTATCTGATATTTTAAATACCACTCACTTTTTACTGTATTGTTTCCTAACATCTACGTATTAAAATTCATTCAACGCTTTTCATGACTTATAGCAGACAACCAAGCCTTTCCCATTTGACATTTTTGGTGAACGTATTTAAAATACTATCACAAAAATATACGTATTGATGAACTTCCTAGTACCCTGTAGTAACTCTGCCAACAAGTTTTGCGAACGTTTTTTATATTATGACGTAAAGTTCAGTATGATCCGGACAGCCGACCGTCCGCCCTGGTTTGCCGACCGTCCGGTTAACTGTCCGGCCGAGCGTCTAATTCACTCGACGCATGAAATGCTTACGTTCAGAGTATTTAAATTTATTTCACGAGTATGAACTGGATTTTAGAAAGGTCTTGTTGATTTTGTGAGCTTTATGTTAGATGTCTAGTAGTAGAGATGTACATCTTACATGTGTTCGTGTGTCTCAGGTCAACAGTTATTTTGTCTTTATGATTGTTTACACACGAAAATTCTCGTTACTGTCAAGGTATTGAGAAGAAGCGCCATCCTTTATAGAATGTAAATAAAACGGGAATCGAAGCGAATCTCGGATCAGGTGAAATGTTCGATCAAACCTGCGATCCGTAGTTCAAGAGACTATGACCTATCCAAGTTCTCAATAATCCACTTTACACGGTTGAAGTCGCATATAGTATAGGACGGCCTTACATGGTACACAAGTTAATCCATTACTTTCACTCACACACCAAGCGCACTATCAAACCCAATAAAGGCAATATTAATAGAATAGCTATTACCCCGTAAAGACCCCTCCCTGTGGACCCCCAGCCCCCAGTCTAAACCATTTATGTGCTATTACATATGGTTTATGTGCTATAAAGTGCTGTGTCGATGTGTGCTGGAGTATTGTGTGCTGACCGTATCCGGCAGTAACGTGGGCTGTGGGGACCGCTGACCGACACCTTTTACGAGTATGCATATAGGACTGTATAGTGTATACAATAGAAGAACAAATTCACCACATTTTGCTTGTTCTTATTATTTTGTTACTCAAACTAAAACGCGTTATGAAAATAGAAACGTTTAAAGTACTTCTCTGCAACATCTACTAACAATGTTAGATGGACAGCAGCTGTGCGGTGGCCCAGTTGTAAGTTGTAAGTCGTGGCTCCGAACTTCGAACCCAGACTTAGAACTTTACATTGTGTTAGTTATTTCATCAACATTACCCTCAACAGGATAAGGAAAAACTTTCTGAGGAAACCATGTGGACTTCCTCAGCCGTTATAAAAAATTCGGAGACACGAAACAATCACCAACAATTCAAACAGGTCCCGCATGTTTGATGATGGCCCATCACCTCTCACAACGAGACGACCTGTGTCTCAGCTGTGGCTTCATATCTCCCAAAATCCAGTCCTAACTGTATTCATGTACAATGTATCGTCTCAGCGGGAACGCGCGAGTGATCGTCCCGTTCAAACAAGTCGCGAGGCGACCTTCACAACTTGTCAAGGTCATATCGGACAGATCCGTCGGGACTTGGGGTTCTGTCGCTTTAGTTAGATGTTGCGACTTATTTCTGTCAGTTCAGTAGGATTAAGTAGATATTGATAGCGTTATGTATCTTGGTAGACATTGTGAAGTTCGTAAAATTTGGTTATTGCAATAGATCAATAACTTAAAGTAGATTTTTATCAAACTTGGGTTCGATTTCCAGGTCGGACAGTATTTTTGAGTTTTTCTATCGGAAATTTCTTAGTAGGCTGCAGTTAAGATTGGTGCCCGGTTTATGGCAATAGGTTTGCCACCTATTACTAATCTGAAGTAGTCAGTGTGTATACTATGTTTATAGGCAAGCCTCTGCACATGGGCGTGCGCTACGAAGAGGCAATTAGACAAAGCCTACCCTACCAACTGGGGCAATTATTATAACTAATGAACTATGTAATAAAATAACACTTTGTACAAAATATTAAAAAAAGTTCAAACTCTTGTTCGAATACTTAGAGCAATTTTTCGCGCCCGTGTTACGTAACCAACACTGTACTGGAAAATGCTACGAAGCTCGACGCTCACCCGCCGGACGCATCTTATAGGCAAATAGTCTGCTGGCCTACAACCCATTGATAAATTTACGCACACAGCGGCAAATTGGTGCATATTTTCGTGTGTATGAACCGCACACATGTCGTATAGATTGCAGCTATTTTTGGGCGGTAACTCCCGCGAGTGTAGCTGGGCTATGATTGGCTGCTACAACACAAGGCCAGGATTCAAGGTGAATGTTCTTTAGCTCGCGTAATTCAAATTTCCTTAGGTTTTTTGCAATTTGCAGGCCAGTGCTAGCGTGTATGTTGATTAAAATAATGATTCCTGGGGGTTATTGGCGCGTATTATTATTATAATAATTAATAATATTATTGATATTATATTTTTCTTCATGGGTGTCATTTTCGTGGTTTTTTGTGGTCGCTGATGATGAAAATGAGGTCAAAATGAAAATCCAAGATGGCGCCATCTCGATGAAAAATTTCAGTTTTTTTTTCATGGGTGTCATTTTCGTGGTTTTTGTGGCCGCTGATGATGAAAATGAGGTCAAAATGAAAATCCAAGATGGCGCCGACGAAATTTTCAGTTTTTTCATCATGGGTGTCATTTTCGTGGTTTTTGTGGCCGCTGATGATGAAAATGAGGTCAAAATAAAAATCCAAGATGGCGCCGATGAAAATTTTCAGTTTTTTCTTCATGGGTGTCGTTTTCGAGGTTTTTGGGGTCGCTGGTAACGAAAATGAGGTCAAAACGAAAATCCAAGATCGCGCCGATGAACATCTTCAGTTTTTTCTTCATGGGTGTCGTTTTCGAGGTTTTTGGGGTCGCTGATAATGAAAATGAGGTCAAAATGAAAATCCAAAATGGCACTGACGAAAATTTTCAGTTTTTTCTTCATGGGTGTCCTTTTCGAAAATCCAAGATGGCGCTTGCAAAATTTTTTTTGCTATCATTATTTCGTGGCCTACCCTTCGTGGAATACCACTGCACGCCACTGCCTCTGCATAAGCCTTTGGCAATTGCAGAAGTTATGTTGTGTTACGAGAAATTGTTAAACTGGCATATTTTGTCTGAATCAGTTTTGTATTTTGTATAATCTTGTCGATTTAGAGCGCTGTCTGTACAAGGGATTACTTCACAACAAATTGTCTAAAGTTCTGGATCGTGAACAAAGCTTCAAATCTGAATAACTAGGACGTTATACGAGTACGTGCGGTATTCCGAACTATTCTCAGATTAATTTATGGTTGTGTTGTTTAGCTGAACTGATTATTCTATAATGAACAGGCTGCTCTACTTGTGAATGTTTCAGGGATGGCCGATCATTTTCCTGTTTGATAATTTTAAGAAATTAATGGCTTTTTTCTTCTCCAGAACTCTTAACACGTGGCAAAGGTTGTATTCAAAATCAAAAGTGCTACAGCGCATACACGTAAATACAGAAATTCTTACCCGCGGGTGCGTCCACCTGGCGGTCGAAAACTATTCCACGGACTGCTAGGATAAAAAGTAGCCTAACCCAGGAAAATTTAATTTTCAGCCATTAAAGTGCAAAAAGGTTAACAGACTTAGTTTGCAACTGTCTGGTGTCCACGACACAAGCCTCGTTGCTTAATGTGGCACTAGATGGCACTGTGTGTTAATGTCCAGCGATATTTTTTTTTTTAATAAATTTAATAAAATTAGGTAGGTTTAGTTTTTCATTATCCACGGCAGAATGAAAACTAATTAGGAGCTAAACGAGCTATCGTTTGCGCCTTATTTCCATTAGCTAGTGACAGTTGTATGGGAACGGTTTTATAGTCTGCGGAGTGAATGAGACGTTTAGTGTTGTTCAAACTTTGTTGGTTTTTTAACTGAATTGAATTGGAAAGAGTGGATAGTTCGAGTATTTTTTCGAAGTTACAGTTTGTCTGTAGTTTAGTATCTCATCAACATATTTCAAAAGTGTGTCTAGTGTTGCGCCCGGTTGATAGCTCGCCCTATTAAATGGGACTTAAACATAACTGGCGAAATATGGGTGTACTTTTAGGTTCATATCTGTCTAACCCTTACAGATTTTAAAAGTTACGATACATCAGACTTTGTAATAAAAGGATAAGCTTGGCAGTGACTTAATCCATAATATCAGCACACATCTGATCGGTTATTTCTGTATGTGTCTCCGGAGATAGACAGTTTCCGATTAAGCATGATGATCCTTTGAGTGTCTCTATCGGCTATTTATTCGGAAATTGAGCCTATCCGACTAGACAAATGTCTAGCTCATTAAAATTCAAACTTGGCCTAGACTGGATTAAGAAAGCTAAATACAAATGGAATCTTGTTACCTAACTGTGCAGCCACTACCGTCTGTTTTCATGAACACGACGCCACAAATAAATAAATGCCTAAATGTAAGTGCACTGTTTCTCATTGAATTTGCACTTCGTAGACTGAATTCAACAGTTTCTTGGAGTAAAACCACAAAATATATATTATTCTGACCGCTTTCCCGAAACTAAATGGAACTATTATCTCAAACAATTTTCATATTGCTAAGTTAAAGCTGTCCCTCAAAAATATTTCATGGTTAATCTCTATGTAGTGGTTTACATTATCACAGCGAAATAGAATGTCCACAACAAACTAATCATCATCTGTCTAGCTTTTTCCCAACTATGTTGGAGTCGCCTTCCAGCTTAACTTAATTCAAACGGTCAAAGATCTACATATGCCAGCTGGGCCAACAACGGGGGGTTAACGTGGTTTCAGAGGCATGAAGGGGTCTCAGTATGTAATGGATGGTCACTCATCCACGGACCGACCTGGGCAAGCATTACTTAATCTTGAAGAAACCTTGTTGGCTGTCAAAGTTACTGAGACTGGCGTTAATCCAGCAATTTTGCGCTTTCAGTATACCTTCTGCACATTTCTGCTCTATGTAGTCCCTAGAAGTTTCCACAGAGTGGTGTTCGTTTACAAAGAAAGTGATAAATAAGTGAACAATGTACAGCTACGCTCCGTCCGAATGAATGAACCTTCGTAACATGTCACTGTCACTTTGTGAGGGGAGGGGAGTGGTTGGGATAGATCGTTCTTATCGTGTTAAAGGGAATCATTTTGGTAGGAATAGGTGTGGATAGTTTTTGATGACCTAAATTTGGGTATTGTTTGTGGTTTGGGAGGGTTTAGCCGTCAGGATATAAATATAATATTACTACATATTTATTATGACGGCTGTATGGTTTTCCAAGGCAAAGATGGCTTCTCCACGAGAAGCAATGAGTAATGGGCATGTCGTGGTCGTGATCTTACTTCCCATTTAAAGGGACCTATTGGGTATTGGTCATCTGTCATGCAACAGGTGTGTCCAGCTTAGCTCCATTTTTGACTGACAGCTTTCCGAGTGACATTCGTGATTTTTAGAAGATTAAATTTTGATAATTTACACTCTGTTTTACCAAGCATTTTCTAAGTATTGACAACACAAACAACACATTCTACGATAATTCCACTCCATGTTATGGCAAACCACCTGACTATACAAATGGCCCGACTATCTACCAATCTATTATCACTCTACTTTTCGAAGTATTCAGTTTTGTTTGCCACGAAGCTACATATAAACAAGCCGTCAATACCCTTACACACACACACACATTCAGTAGTAACAGTGTCAGTAAACACATCGAGTGCTAATGTCTGTTATTATTAGATAACATCAGTCACTCACCAGTTCACCAGTAACAGCTTATTTTCATGTATAGAGGTGACTGACAAGTGAATTCTTTCAGTAATTACCGACTGAACTGTAATCATTTGTGTTTGAAGAGTGCTACAGATTTGTTGGTATATTTGATACAGCAGTGTTTGAAAACAAGCAAAGCACATAGTCAGCTTCCATTTGGCTCGTGCTGATCGGAAAACTTTAATCGGCATCTATCATCGCTGAATCATGTTCCAGTCGGCTCTGCACAATTTAAAAATTTTTTCGAAACGAATACATTATTGTGCCGCCCGGTTGTGCCAAATCATGCCAACCGGAATCAACGCAATCACCAAATAGTTCTTTACGAAGAGTAGGGATTATGATCGTCAACATTTACACGTAACTTGCTCTTGTATTGCACGGGTTGGCAGAACAAAAAAAAAAGAAAAGTAATTTCCTCTTCAAGTGCAGTATACGATCTTCTTTGAACTTGTACGGGAAATTAAATGCACAAAGAAAAGAAAAGTTAAACAAAAACCGAGGATACAATTGTCATTTGCTACTGGCAGTGACTTAGCAATTGCTTGATTTCTTGTTGTCCTAGATTAATATTTTACAATACAATTTTGTATGCAGAATCTGATATCACAGCCCGCAAAAAAAGTAGGTATGACAGAAATAGCTTAGAGCCTGTTCACACGATCGTAACCGTCAGCTCGCTCAGTACATAGGTAAACGTTGAAAACCTCAGCGCTCACCGCGACGCCTGAGTACACACGACCACGCTCACACTGCGGTGACGACACGAACAGGGTTCACGCAGAGCGACGCGCATGTCTGCACTCGTGGGAATGGGCACTTATTCGTATTATTAGTGAATGTGATTCAAGTTAAGGTAATGTTAGGTTTCAGTTTATACGCTTACTAACATAGTTGTTAAGATTATAATTGTCAGTAACATTATTAGGCCTGTATTATTTGTTAAATTAAAATATAAATAAAAAATGCGTAACTTTAGAGACTTCAAACAAACTTTGAATAATTCAAACTTGTTTACTACTGAAGTCCATCTAAGCAATACATGCTTTCTGTAATCAATTAGAACTGATAACACTGTTGGGGCTTACCCCTTGTATTGTTTGTAGTGGAGGCTGTTTCTAGGTCGAGGATTTGTGGTAGAATTGAAAACCTCAATAACTTTCACAATAATTAAATTATATTGTAAAGTAGCACACAGAACACGTCGTTACAGTTATAGTTTTATGGAGGCAAGAGAAACAGTGTTGCCATGAACAAATTAAAATAAACATCAGTGTAGTCAATAAACAAAATTAATATTCTGAATGTTACTACTCTTAACAAAAACTAATTTTGCACGACCTGTTTTTAAAGTTTTACCAAAACAAAATTTTTCACTCGTTTTTTCAATATACTCGTACATATATTAAATAAAATAACGTGTTCAAAAATCTTCTGTTATTTGAATTGGTTGGGATTTTTGGCAAATACTGTTTCGGAATTAAATTGCCCCTATTACGTGTGTCTTTATTAATATATCTCGGGAAATGTGATTGTACTATCAAATCTCTGCCTAGTCCTTCAGGGATTACAGGCGTGATGTTATGTTTTTATTAAAGTATTTTTAGGCCCTGATAACAATGTATAAATGAAGCTGCTTCTAATAATCCATACCAATGATCCGACCCAGCCTGTTGTCCCTTGCTGCCCTCTTATCAATGACGCACTAAGCCGAGGCCCGAACCCCACAGGGGGTGCCCTTAGTGACTGTTCATTTAATTTAAATCCTTAGTTTGTAAGCAATCTGCAACTGCGAGTGGTCCTTCCTAAAAAAAAAAAAATCCATACCACAATAGAACCAGCTCGTTTAGATTCTGCCATCCATCTTCAGCAGCTCACTGCCCCGACACTCTCTGCAGGGCACACAATGATGTATGGCGCCTGTTCCGCCAGGTCAGAGCACCCACCTCGCTGCTCAATGGAGATGTATACCGCGCCGCGATGGATGGGAGGTGGAAAACGTGAAGAGGGTGATAATATATTGGTTTTTGATACCAAGGTGCCCTAATTTTGTTACAGGCAATTGCAATATCCGCCAAGGCATATATTATATAGTGCTTTTCTAAAAAGAATGCAGGGAAATAAAACATACATACTTTCATGTATTTTTCTTTTGACTTCGCTGGAAGCAGGTTTTCCATTGCCAATTTGGCTTCTGATCTAAATCTCGTGGAGTACAATCAATCTCTATTTCACTCTCTGAACCGTTGGAACTCATTTTATATAATTATTAAATGTATATTTGTTAATTATCTAGATAACAAATCAAGACGAATTTTCAGCTTTGCCGCCAATTTTCTATTTATCATGTGCCGAAAGGCAAACGCATTTCTGGCTATACAGCCACGTGAACGCAATTTGTACTATGCAAAGAGACTGGTATGTCAAGAATGACAAAAGAGATCCAATCAAAGAGTATTTAATAATCCCAGCACGCCGTTTCATACAACATTGCTGAAGCGTTGTAATGTTCTAAATTAAAAAAAAAACGCTCCTGATTTGAGTAAAGTACCATACAAGCCTTGGCCACAACGGCATTGATGGACTTACGTATGTGTGCCTCGGCTTCACAGGCAGACAGAGGTCCACATTTACACGTTCGTCCATCAATGCCTGTTGCTGGTCGCTGCACTAATGTATTATACTATCTTATTTAAATAATGTATTATACCGCATCGAATAAACATATCCCGTGGAACTCAGAAATAGTGAAGCTTTCCATCAGTGAGAGAGTTATCGAAATCGGATGAGTGATCCGGGGATTACGTCCCTACATCCAAATTTTACCTCTTTATAATATTTATAGGATCTATAAATTGAAATCCCCAAAATATACTGATCAATGTTTGTACATTTTCTATGTTGAAGGCCTCACCTTGAAGGACAAGCGTCTTTAGCAAAAGGTTATGTTTGTGACGCTCCCGGCGTTTGTTATGGTAGGGAAAGTGGGTCAACAACATGGGGTGTGTCAACAAGTGGTTATGACTCGCTCGAAATTTTCTTGTTTACATAAATATTTCAATCTCAAGAAATGTTTTGAAGAGTGCCAAGTTGTCAACCGCTTGTAATGAAAATAATTATGTGTTGGTTTTAGTTTCTAATAACTTAAACCTTCATCTGTTAGCGAAGTTATAGACACAATAGTTAAACAATGGCGTCAGACCAATTCGGCCGGCCTTCACAGACCAAGGGTTATACAATTTAATAACGTATACTGTATACAGTTCGCACATGCATATGTATATGTTAAGGTATACCTATATTTTTAGGATCTCTTGTCTCTAATAAAGTTATTATCATGTGTTTTGTTCTGTTATTTACAATAATAATAAAGGGTGTAAAACACCTCTTAACGAAGCCGAAAGGCACTTATTCTCCCCGTCATTGCGATCATTTTTTTGTTTCATACCATACCTGGGAAACTTCTATAAGTTACGGAGATATTGGGGGTCAAAGTTCCAATTTTATGACAATGTTTTTTTTTTTAATCCAAGTTTTAATTGTAAGATTTTTCGCGTACTGTTCAATCCATCCAATGCAAAATGTTTTGAGTCCGTTACATTGAGTTCTACCACTAAACATGATTTTTCACCCCAAAAAAAAAAGTCGTTTCCCAGCAATAATTTTTGCGTAAAGTTACTTAGTTTGATGTACAGAATGCTTGGTTGACGGCTTTGTGATGAGGTTGTTTACACTCTGTATGTTTCTACCTACAAATGATATTATTTTGATCAATGTAATCAGAAAATTCCTGATGACAATGTTATATGTATAGGTTACGATGACAGCCAGTCTTTTGTGAAGGACAGGGTATGAATGGGCATGAATCCAAATCCGGGCATAAAAGAGAGACTTTTTCTATCAGAAAATCCAATTATAGTTATCTGATTCCGGAGATCAAATCCAGGACTATTCAATTATTGCTTCTGGTTCCTACATAAAATACCTTATGACCGTACATGCTTCTTTCTGATAAATTACTTTTCGTTCAGCAGAAAGCAGTCGGATGACAGATGACTTTCTTTCTGATCGATGCAAGGAGAAGGTCCTAAAGTCAACGTGCATATTTTTTTGGCTCGAACGTTTATTATGTTCGAGTCTACTCTTAGTTGTCTTTTCTTTTTACAGACCTGTTTTCTTACAGCTAGATCTAGGACAGTGAAAGAGGTTAGGCAGAGGTGTGTATCTTTGAGATGTACCACAAAAAATACAAAGAAAATTTTCACCAATACATTTACGTCCAATGTAAAAAAAAAATGGTTTGCTGGAAACATTCAAAAGTAAAATCAATCAAATTTATATCCTGTAGCTGACGCTACAATAATAGCGCCGGCAGTATAGATGGTATAATAATCACACGAGGTCAATATTAAAACTCAATCACGGCAAACTGTGCTAATTCGCGTTTGATGGAGCCCCAGCATAGAAACACCCACCTGTAAACGAAAATAGTCTCACATAAACATATTTATATGATTCAATTTTGTGTGTGGATTATTTTGTATTAATTATCTACTTAATCCTCTAGTGAATACAGGGTTACAGTGACGTTATGTGCTGGTAATGTTTCTAGTCAAATGTTTATTTCGAATTGACGTTATTAAAATTTAAGCTGATATCAACGTTACCTAAGAGTGAATTAAGTTGATTTCAGAATGTCACAAAATGAACTCCATGTGTGGGTGTAAAAGTAGTTTTACAAAAAGCCCATATTTGTTTACATGTTTTTGAAACTAAATTACGAACGCGGTTTAATTCATTAATATAGGCACGTTTAGGGAATATCAATGTTTGTCATAACTACCGCTACTGACGGGTTGGTTCTAAAAAATGATGGACGATACCCTTAAAAGCGAGAGCCCTTAAGAGCGTAAGTCTAATTTGTCTGACTTATTAACCCTCACAAACATTGCACGAATCTTAGAGGCGATGCTAGGATGTAGTAAAGACTGAAAAGAAGAACTTAATGTATTTACTACAGGTACATAAATCAAAAGTTGGCCAAAGTCGCGGCACATGCCTGTATCGCTGTGAGAGTAATTAGGTAACTTTACACTGATATCGATCCTCAATACTTTGGAGACGCGCTCCGGTGTCACACGCCTACTTGTAGCGGAGATGAGAATGTTGAGATGGATGTGCGGAGTGACAAGAATGGAAAAAGTAAGAATTGAGTATAGTAGAGGAAGTTTGAAATTGGTGAGTGTTACAGAAAAATTTAAACAGCGTTTGTCGTGGTATGGACTTATGATGAAGAGGGATGAAACGCATGTCACTTAAATAGTAATAGATTTGGATATGAATGTGAATGGATTGAGAGGAAGAGTAAGGCTAAAGAAAAAATAGACAAATTGTGTGAAGAAATATATAAAAATTAAGGAGTAATGATACCGTAACATCTGACAGGAGAGAATCTGAGAGGAAAATGTGTTTCACCGACCACAAGTAGCATGGGACAAGGGCAGTAAGATAATGATGATGCGTATTTTATTTGAAGGAGTGATCATGTGTTTAGTGCACCTAGGTACGCTCTACAAGCTGAACTTTTTCCTATCCTTATTGTATTATATTTACAGCCAACTGCAGTACTGCAAGCCATTATATTCAGAAGTCGTTTCAACTTTAATATTAGCAGATTAGTATGCTAATGATAGTGCACTCATTTGCAAAGATTCCTGAGTATAATGTGGTAATTAGGACTTTCATCTTAATGAGGCGTACAGATATGCTGAGAGTTATCTTGTGTTTACTGTTATGCTGTAGTTTGCAGCAAAAAATAATTGAATAGAGTTGCTAAAGAAGGGTAGCTTTATTTTTAAAGCGTCCCACACTAAGATTTTTTTCTAAATCGTGAGTGCGTTTACAAACATTTAAACTCACATACACAAAAAGCCAGACCTGGAGAAACTACCTGCAGACCTTGGAAATGTTTGTTCCATGCGGAAATCGAACCCGTGACACGCAGCGCAGCAGCCAATCGCTCAGCCACTGCGTCGACTGTGTCGTGGTGTTGGAAATAGTCCAATAGTAAACAGGAAGGATTCCCTTGGCAGTCGGGTAAAAAGGCTAGCAACATAAGTCTCTCTGGATCAAGCCATAGCATACAGTCATATAAACAGATTGCTCTGACTGCAAATGACGCATAATTTACCGTATGTTCCAATAATTACTTTTATTTTTGTTTATAAAAACACTGTCCTAAAAAAATTACGCTGCCCTGACCAATATGGTCTTTTAAAAAAATCCTAGAATTTTCGCGAAAAAAAAAAACGAAATCTTGACAAGTATACACCAGGTTAAAACTCGATATATAACGCCAAGTCAAGCGTGAATCCTACTAGACAGACACAGTTTAGGTTCTGGATTAAACCAACAATTGTCTGAGCCAATTATATTGAAGCCCCAGTAATATCATTAACGGCTTATTGTATTATCATAACACGTCTATGTAGCTCTATATGTCACAGGGTAGGCGAAATCGTGTTATAGCTAAATTGGTGTTAAATTTAATTGCCTGTCTTTCAATTACGACGCAATGTATTTACAGTAAAGTAAAGTTCACATATTTAAAACTCTTAGTTTAATAAAAAAAATGTTAACAAGTTGGAACTTTGCCCTTCAATATCTCCGTAACTAGAAGGTTCCCAGGTTTGGTCTAGTACAAAAAAATCATCGCGATGAGGGGAAAAATAAGTGCCTCGTTAAAGGTGTTTTTATTACATTCGGTATTATAAACAGGTTAACATTAGGAATGTTGTACAAAAACCGTGATCCCATGTCTCAGGACATCTAGCAAATGACATTATTGTCATTACACTTTTACCAACACCAACTGTCAAATTATTTATTAATTGTCTTCATTTATCCACCGCAATATATTGCAATCGACGTCTTCTCGTTCGTCGGCCGCATCCACATTACATTGTCTAGGTCGGGCTGCTCCATCGCCGAAGCCAAATAACTTGGTTAATGGTTTAAATTTATGTCTTGTGCCGCGAATGCACATGCTAGTGGCACGAATTATTGATATGATGATTCTTATCTTAACTAACCCATCACTACGCTAAAGGACCTGTTCCAGCGGTCAGCGATTGCAGCTCCAAGATGTTTTACGAAATTAGACATTTGTGGAGCGAAGTAAGAAGGAGCGTTAGTGTCTACAATACGGATATCGAATAACGCCTTTCTCTGAGCATCCTAAACGCCACGGCAAGAAAGGTCTCCACGTAGACCACAATCTCTTTCGGAGATGGTTCTTTGACTACGTTTCCATGGGGAAACGTAGTCTTGTTGTTAGTTCTGTGAAATTTGTTCTGTGACTTATGTCAACTTGCATGGGCAAGTTGACATAAGTCACAGAACAAATTTCTATTTTCATTATGACGACGTGTTTTAGACCACCCTTTTTACAACATATGCAGCCATCACATGATTTTGGCATAGAGACTGGTAATCTGTGGTAACGTAATGCAAGTGCGTCTCTAAACTCTAATAGGGACAGATCGAAATGGTCTTTCTTAGTCTGTATGGTAGATAACCAGTTGGAGGATTTAGTTTTCATTTTTCAATTGCTCTTTTCTTGATAGGAGAGAGTTTGACTAAGACGGTATCCAAGAGTTCGTCATTGAAAGGGTATTTCTCTTTGCGACTTTCTTTTTGTGCATCTTTGAGGGATTTATGATGTTGAGAGAGGTCCTTAAGTGTATTTTCAATCAGAGCATTTGAGAAGACTGCACAGCCTTTTTTTGAACATAAATAGTTTATATTACACCAATAGATACAACACGGTTAAAATACAAAATGAGTATAGTACAAAGCTTCCATCCACGCAAGGAACGGCCCAGGGTCAATTATAGGTCCGACAGAATATTTACTTTATGTTAATGATATGAATAACGTTGTAGATTCAGGTTCTGTATACCAATTCGCAGACGACACGTGTAAACTACAAAGTAATTACGCTAAAACATATAAAAAAGAAATACAAAAACAATGACGGCGACCTCTTTAAATATTGTCAAGTTATGAATGTGTTCAATAAAGTTGAATTTTTTACTCTTACGGAAGTCAATAGACCTGAGCTGTTAACCGAAAGAACAAGACCTGACTTTCTGAGAACAATACCACACAAAAATAAATACATCCTACCGACGTTCAATAATGTGTACGGGATGAGGGTTGCAGAATATTTAGGACCTTTTTTTCTTAATAAACTTCCAAAGGCAAGTCCTTTGGAAGTTTATTAAGAAAAAAAGGTATACAAAACGAGTTCGAAAAGTTATAAATATAAATCAAAACGTTTCCTTACACAAAACTTCTCCTAAAGTATGTATGTACCTATAAATTATTATCACCATCATTTAAAATTAAATTTTATTGTACCTATCATTGTAGTTGTAACATTTTGTAAAATTTAAACGAACGGCTCGCCAGCACACAGATAAGCCCTGAGAGGTTTTCGATGTGTGAAAACCAAACTGTAATAAATAAAAAATATTTGGCAGATTATAATGTTGTTTATCCAAACTTCACATTATCTTTCCATAAAGGTGACTGTGACATGTACAATAATATGTTTTAAAGTGTTCATTTTATGAATAAAGTTAATCTACGTAAACGATTTCACTTATTCTTTCTCAAATAAAAAGCCACAGGAACAACAGTAAAAACTTTCAAGATTTCATATAAAATGAAACAATACCACAACAATGTAATCACAATGTTACAGATATAGGTATACCATCAGTAACAGCGGTCCAAAAACGAATTTTATTTTCATTCCAATCCTCGAACCAATAAATAGTAAATCAAGAAAGATAATATTATAGTGAAGACTGAACGCACGGGATCAACGCGACAGATAAAATATAAAAGAAAAAACACGCCGAGATTGTGCGATAAAATATATTATGTGAACAAAAAGTGAATAATAAAAAAAATCAATTCAATTATAACGAGTAATAATATTTTACATATTCAAGAAAATACAATAATAATTTCAACCATATCATTTCAACATAATTATTAAAAAAAAATCAAATGAACGTCAATTTTTAATTTCAATTCTAGAACAATGAGAAGCAGAAATGCAACTGTTTTATTAAAAAAACACTCAGTGTAATTGAATACAGCAATACAATTAAGTTCAGTTTCAATTATTTTTCAAGTGAAAGATAAAGCATTGTAATTGAACAACACGCGGACGAAGAAATGAGAATGAAGTCAGTCATGATTCTAAATGAGTGGTGCGTTTTATTGTGATAACGTTGAAAAGTGTATTCTGTGTCGTAGACATAAGACAACTACTATTTACAATAATGAAGATCCGTGACGTAAGTTCAAGTTTCCTTGAAAGGTCATGTGTTCAAAACAGTTCCTGTAAATAAACTTTCGTTCCTGTGAACAGTGTTTGGTGGATTTTGTGTGTTTGTGTAAAGGATATTAGATTCAAAATGAATGTGCCGATGAAGGGTGGTCCCGCGCCCACGGTGGCCGTGGTACCGATACCGGAGAGCGAGATGGATGCGCTGCTGCTCGGGAGGACTGCGGTGAGGACATTTGATCAGTACGTCAGAAATGTATGTATATATGCTATAACTAATTACTAATATATAAGGAGGTCGATCGCGGTGACTGTTAAAGCTTACATCATCGTCCATCTATCAAATTCACTACCTTATAGTGTAGTAAAACAAAATGGTAAAGTAAAAATGTCGTAAATAAAATAATTGCTGTTGACGTGCTACGAGATGCTACGCCGTAGCAGCGTAGCGCGCTCGTAGCATGTGAAGTAAGCAATGAAATGCTACAAATAGTGTCATGAAACACAGATAAGTTGCATCACAGTTTAGCTTTAGTACTTTGGGTAATAAAAGTCATAGAGGGTTAAGTTATAGAGGTAATGAGTAAAGTATAATTTGATGATTGTCGAAGGAAAATATTACCCTATGTCTTAGCAAACCACAGAGCATGGAGACTCCTTGGTGGTTTGCACACTCCATAGACGCATGTCACCGTTTGCTCTTACTCTGACACAGACGACGGTCAGAAAGTTCAGGTGTTCTCGTGACAGAAGATGTGCGCTACACGCACTTTCAGCACTGCGATTTTTTTTGTACTGCTGTGTGTAAAAGCTAGTAGGCAATTCAATGGTCTTTGAAACAAACTAAGCTGTTAAAATTAATGTCATTGCCGTGCAAAGGACCCATTCCATATTTTTTTGGTAGAAACAACAATAGATTGATTTTATTCTACTCTAAATTAACAGAAAAACGACCCCTAAATCGTATCACCATCACTTACTAAGATTTAAGCTAATAATAAATCAATCTGAGTTAATAGCCGTCACAGCGATCGACTCCCGAACGCTTCTGAGCGCTTCCGAATGCATACGGATTTAGCCGATTTGTGCCGAATTGAGTTTTATCTTTACTGGGAGATAAGTGGTAATCTTTGTTTTGGGGGAAAATAAGGGGATTTATGAATATTTATGGTGTTGAGTCTTTATTTTGAAATAAATGGGAGTTTGTTATACGGTTCTAGTAGCCTATGCAAGCATGCATACAGTTTCGTTAGGATGCTGTTTGACCTTTATCTTTGACTAGAGGCCCAGTCATAAACTGCTGTTTAAGGAATAAACACAAAATTGTTAAGAAGTGTTGGATTAATATAACATATCATCAAGCCTGTGATCCCCAAAGGGTTAGGTAAGGATGTACCAAATAGTACAACCACATTTTACTTATGTAATAGGGGGCGAGCCTATTTCCATCATCTGGGCACAAATCCAGACTCCGTGGCTGCTGCTGAGAAATTCCTGACGGAAAACGCTAATAACACTTTGCCTGACCTGGGAATCGAACCCAGGACCTTATGCTCAGCAGTCGTGCTTGCGATCACTAGACTAATTTTATATAAAACCAGTAAGTAAAATACTAAGTTTGTATAAAAAGGGCAAATTATCCTTTGCCCTACTGCTGATAATGCTGTAAAGGCAAACCCTGCCACCCTACAGGTCATAAGTTCAATCCCCTAGAAGTGACCCTACACACAAAAGCTTAGACATAGACAGCATTCTAGTTATGTACATAAATCACAATAATCGCCGTTACCACCAACATTAAGTGACACCTAAATTAACGCCTTAATATTACTGAACTGTTGGTTTTGTCAGCGTTGAGCCGAGCGTGCTTTAATTATTTATTCATTACGCACATTTACTTACAAAAAGTTATGGTTTTCTAAAAAATATCTTCCACGAGTAAGTTGACCTTAAACACAAAGTACCAGTGGCAGAACAACTGAACATCGGAGATGAAAGCAAAATAAATCACATTACCGCTTGTTCACTTGTTCAGACTCCGCCACGGGCGTTCACCTCACAACTACACGGCCCAGAGACAATGTTCGGGGGTTTTTTATCTAGTTGAATACATTTTCTATGGAATTTCATTTCCTAAAAAACAAACACATTGTCTATTCCCCGAATATACCTTCATGTGTTATATCGTTTAATTCTGGTAAAACGTTTTTATTTATAGACCGTAATCAAGACATTGATTGAAAATGTTTTCTATTTTATTAATTTCTATTGAAATAAAAGTTCACAAAATATATTTCTATGTCTAAAATGTGAATACAATAATATTTTACTTTGACAGGTTTAATCAAATGGATTACAAATATTACAGATATCCAATCTCTGTGATATTTTACAAATTGAAATTCACATTGTTGGATCCGTATGTATTCGTAGAAAAATGCTTTACATATTTTTTATAATACTAACTCATGTATAATTACATTATTTTTACTGTAAATATATTAACATAATTGTGTCGAACTTTCCAAGAAATATAGGTGAACTACATTATTGTGGAATATTTTAGCGTATATTTGAGCCTTTGTGTTGTGAGCTCTCGGCGCTATTTTGCAATACAGAGTATGATATTAAGATGCTGAGCTGAGTATGAAAAAATGTTGATTTAGTGTTCAATGTCCGTGTGCAGAATAATTTTATATAAGACACCAAACAATTTATCTTAAAAACATTTTAACAATTTTGTTATGAAAAAAACAAAAACAAAATAACTACTCCCAAAGCGGTGAAGAAAAGCATCTAATGGTAATTTGTATATCTTAAAACCAAAAATTCGAAGACATGTGATATCTACCAACTCACCCTTGTGATGGGTTTCGGGTTTACGGTTCTCATGGAGAAGAGGCCTGTGTCCCAGCAGTGCTGATCTTACAGGCTGATTAGGCTATACACAAATAATCGGGCTGGTTTGAATGTGTTTACAACTAACAATACATCAATCTAAGTGTGAGCTACACTGAAAATCATTTTTTTTTTGTGCTAATGTTAGTTCAGTTTATAGACGGGTGTTGCCGGGGAATCAACGCCCAATATGTTTCCATTATACTCCCTATTTATATGCTCACATTCTGTATTATAAACAGACGCTTAGGTTTGTGCTATCAATCAAATAGCTAAAGGTTTGTGCTTTACACCTTTCTGCCTAAAGCGTATAGTCGGTAAAGCTGTATATGTTTTGGCGTGAAACCGTAGGTTTTTGAGTAGGTTTGAAGGTAGTGAGAAATATTCTACTATTATTGAGGTGTTTGCTGTTTGGCATCTTCTTGTTCGTTCTTGTCGTTTCCTCACTCCTGAGGATCACAACCACATAATATGACCAAGGCGAACGCATAATATTATTATTTAATTATATTATTAATATAAGTATCCGAAAAAGCTAGGGCATGTTCCAGGCAGATTGTGGTAGCCGTTTGGTGATGTTGACCTCCACCAGTATGGACTCATAAGTTTTCATTGCGGTCTCTGGTATACGTGACAGCCTCCGCCAATACCACACCTCGATAGCATCGATCTTACTGCTCTCTCTGTCCTTTCGAGTACTTTGTTGTATTTCGGCATGCAGCTAGTTGTATCTGCTTCTCTGACTACCAGACCTAAGACCCTCTAATTTCGACTGTTTCCTCTCCTGAATCAATTTCTAGGACTCCTGACTGATCCACTATTCCTTCTTCCCGATGAACAATACCGGCCGTTTCTAAAATAACCAATCAGCTTCGCTCGAGTCAATACTTATAGTCCTTTCAACATTATTATCTGGTTTTCAATACTATCAAAAGTGATCATTATTTTCGATTTTTTTTTTGTGGATGCTGGTAGTTTGCTGTCAAAGTGAAATAAATAATAATAGTGAAAAGACTATAAATCTATGTGTGACTCGTGAACGTGATTGAACTGTTTTTAGGTGTGAGGTTGTCCGTTTTTGGATCCCGAATAAAAAGAAAGGAAAGCGTTATTCTATTCAAACCAATTCCGACGATGCAGAAACCACCTTTCTTTTCAGGCACAAAACAGAAAAACTGTGCTGTGTGCACACTTTTTTCCAAATAAATCCGGCGACAGATGGCCTCTACAACAATAGGCCATGCAGCCAGCGCAAACGGCCGCATCTGCACATTCCATACATTTGCGACTGTTGCTTGTTGCACATAACGGCGCAACTGTTTATCATGACAATGCATCACCACTACTTTGGCATACAGCTGCATGTGGTACAATGACCGTTATTCTCATTGACATAAGGTCTATGACAGAGGTAAAATAATTTGTGAAATACTAGGTACTGTTCGATATCGGAGCGTAATAAATGCACAATGAATATCGATAATCGATATGAGAAACAACATAGGCGGTTGTAGTCACGTAGAGTTAAAATATGCGCGTTTTTATGGACATTGGTGTGGTCGGATAAAATAATAAATAAATAAATATAAATAAATAAATAAATATCGCTGGACATTACACACAGTGCCAATTAGTGCCACACTAAGCAACGAGGCTTGTGTCGTGGACACCAGATAGTTGATTTACTACATAGATACTTTTTGTTTGTAAATACATACTTAATATACATATAAACATCCATGACTCGGAAACAATTTCCATGCTCATCACACAAACATTTGCTTCTACCGGGATGTATAAGAGAATTCGTGTTTGCATAATTACAACACTCAACACCAATATAGGTATAGCTTATAGTCTACCAGAGGACCGACAATATTACTAACTACTAAACAAAATTCCTGTATGATACAAAATTGTCTTCCAAATCGTGTTAATGTACCGCGTCATAAAGCTCTATTCCTGTACATACTTCTTATAATGCGAAATTAACTCCGTCACTCTGTTACACTTTAACGGCTTCAAGGATCTGATACACGGGTAAGAACTCCATGACCTGGACTATCAAGACCATGTCCATGACGTAGGATACTTTATATCCCGGTAGTATGTTCCACTGAAGCAATTTTCGACCACCAGGCGGGCGAAGGCCAGGATAAACGCTAGGAATAACATAGTCAAGCTTTGCTTTGCCCGAAGACTTCAAGCGAAATCATCGACAAATGACACTAAAGCAAATATTTACAACCACTTCAATGGTAACTGTCGCTTCACATCCTTACATAAAACTTAAAGTGGACACTTTTGTCACTAAATATTCAAAGAGAGCTTAGTTTGTCAGCACCTGCTTCCGTAAAATTACCCGAAGCACTTAGCTCTAATATTAAGACCTCCATTTTATTAATTTTCTTCGTGAAATTACGGTGACAGGAAGCCGTAACGTTAAATTAAAGACTTATTCCTTAATAACTGGTATAACGACATCAGCGTCTGTTTCTATGGCACATTGTCCAGAATACACCTAAACTTCACTTTGAATTTGGAAACGTGTCCAGAGAGCAGAGACAACGAGTAACAGTTGCTTTCAAACAGTTTCGTATGTCTACAACGATTTTCTAGTATAGTTTGGTATGGCTTTAAGGTAACTGATGACAGACTCGTAGACTTTTCCATAATCGATAAGTGAAGTAAGGAAATTTTGGCATTAATCTGTATTTTTTAAATAAACAATATGTACAGTCTTACACTGTACACATTTTGTCCTTCGAGCCGGATATTGGTGCTTTTGTGTCTCTTCACGGTAGCGGATCGGTTTAGCTGGTCTCCCAGAAGCGGGTCGCCCCAGTTAGATTGAGAAGTCGCATAATACCGTACTCGAGGCGCAAGGGTGCTGAGTTCCACTGACCATTTCAAATCAAGGAAGATAACGATTCCAAGACTTGAAACGGAGAAGACTACAAGCAACGCAGTAGCCTTCGTAACACATCGCAACGCTCTGCTGTCACCGTCGACGACGTGCCAGATCTACTGAGCCATCTTACAACGATAATAACAAGAAGCATCAACATGGAGAAACTAGAACTGCAGTCAACATGCTTCGAGAATATCAAAACATTGTGCGTGAACTATCGCAAGGATTCCTCAGCACGAAAAACTGTGGAATACCTAAACAAACGCTTGTCTTCGCTAGAAAACCAGTGGCAAGATTTCGAAACCAGACATCAACAACTGCTGCTGGAACTAGAAGACAAAAATATTTCATATTTCAAGGATGAAGTCTATAGAAAAACTAAAGAAATGTTCGCATCAACCAAAGCGGACATCACTAACAGACTGATGACTTCAGAAAAACAAAATGTGAAGTTTGACCTAGGTGAGACTTCACAAGATGACGGCAGCAATAACATACAATCTTTGCTTAACAGGCAAGAATGCAACTTCAACGCAATATGCCGTGTCATTTCCAAAATTGACATAGTCGCCATCTCGGAAAAATGGGAACTGGAAGATCACTTAACGACATTGAAATTGAAATGGGAACCCATCGATAAACTTCACTGGGAAATAGATTTCCAACTGAAAGGTACCAACGAGCACTACTACCAGATGTTCACGGACATCGAAAAGAAATACGACGAATTGAAGAAGAAAATCAATGCCAAGATCTGGTCCACCGTCCACTACCAGAAATCTACACCTAAGATCGAGATCCCAGAGTTTTCAGGAAACTACAGTCAGTGGATTTCATTCAAGGACCTGTTCCTGGAAGCAATACACCAAAATCCAATGATCAACAATGCGCAGAAAATGCAACACCTAAAGACCAAGTTGCGAGGAGAAGCCGAACGCTTAGTGCAGCATCTGACAATTAGCTCTGATAACTATGTCTCATGCTGGGATATTTTAAATCAGCGCTACGATAATCGTCGCCTGCAGTTTACTCTATATATGAACAACATGCTAAGCCTGCCGATCATACAACATGCAGATTCATCCAACTTGAAGAAGATGCATGACGTCATTACCGAATGCTTAAACGGCATCTCTAACATCGGAATCGACACATCAAACTGGGATCCGATCATTGTGCATATCATGTCACAAAAACTAGACTCCAACACTTTGAGTGACTATGTGAAGGAACTCCATGATCACCGAGAACTACAAAACCTGCACGACTTCCTGTATTTTCTCGAAACACAGTTCATGGCATATGAAACGATGAAGTCGGCAAAAAAAGCGAATACTATATCGCCGGAGAAAACATCCAACTGGAAATCATTTAACAAGCAAAACCAGATGAAGAAACACAACTATAACAAAACAAACAACTATCACGCGTTACATGGAAAATGCCCGTTCTGCAACGGAAGTCATGTATTGCGTCAATGTGACAAATTCCTTCAAATGGACTTCGGCAACCGAAATGACACAGTTTCGAAACTGCAGGTCTGCAAAAATTGTTTGTTCAGCCACGGAAACAACGATTGCAAATCAACGAAAACGTGCAAAGAATGTAACTTGAAACACCACACATTATTGCACAATCCGGACAAACAAACCATACCGTCATCAACTAGAAAAACCAATAATGAGCAACGCTCTTCATCATCAGCTCAACAACCAACATCGAACCATTTGTTTAAAGACAACATGGAAGTGTTACTAACTACGGTGCAGCTGAGAGTTAAATCCGTAGATGGAACATATGTAACACTGCGTGCGCTGCTCGATCAAGGCTCACAAGTGAACTTGATAACAGAAAACGCTGCACAAATACTACGCCTTCCTCGTATTGGGATAAACGCATCCGTATCGGGAATCGGCTCTGTCTCTAGAGAATGCAGGGGAAAACTGAAATTTACCTGTCAATCGATTCACTCCGATTACAGCTTTGAAACGCAAGCACTTATCATGTCGAAGCTAACAAATAACTTACCTACGAGAACGTTTGAAAAAGGAGACTGGACGCACTTAGAAAACGTGAAACTCGCGGATCCTGACTTCAACGTCTCTCGACAAATCGACCTCTTACTAGGAGCTGACGTATACTCAGAAATTATCCTTGACGGTGTACTGAAAGGCAATAACAGCTCTCCAGTTGCACAACACACGCAAATTGGATGGATCCTATGCGGAAAGATGAAACAAACCTTTAACTGCCACGCAACTTCAATTAACTTAGAAGATCTCACAAAATTTTGGGAGAATGAAGATATCCAAACCAATAAAGATATCCCCAAGGACGACCAGTGTGAACAATATTATAAAGAAACTGTTAGAAGATCATCTGACGGAAAGTATATCGTCAAAATGCCTCTAGTTCCCGACTGCGCAGAAAAACTGGGCAAGTCTAGAACAATTGCGGTTTCACAGTTTTTCCAGCTGGAAAAACGGCTGGAGAAGAACGAAAGACTTTCATCAATGTACAAACAATTCATGGAAGAATATGTCGAACTAGGTCACATGAAACATGCGTCACCGATATCAACTGACATCTACTTTTTACCGCATCACGGTGTCCTGAGGGAAAACTCCACAACAACAAAGTTGAGAGTCGTATTTAACGCTTCTCAACAAACAACGAGTGGCTACAGTCTAAATAATGTCATGGAAAAAGGCGCTAACTTGCAAAAAGATATTCAGGCTCTTATACTCAAATGGCGAACCTACAGATACGCATTCACGGCCGACATTGAAAAGATGTACCGCTGTATTTGGATTTCAGAAGAGCAACAACATCTGCAAAGAATTGTCTGGCGGGACTCACGAGATCACCGTCTGCGCGATTACCAGCTTTGCACCGTAACCTACGGTACCAAATGCGCGCCATGGCTAGCCATGCGAACTTTGAAGCAACTAGCTATTGACGATGGCCACAAACATCCGAAGGCTGCTAAGATACTTGTAGAAGAATGCTACGTAGATGACGTCATTAGCGGTCATAACAATCTCACAGAAGCGAAAAATCTCCAACAATCCTTGATCCAACTTTTACGAGGAGGGGGCATGAACTTACGAAAGTGGACAGGCAATCACCGAGCTATACTAGAAGGCTTACATGAGGATCAAATTTCAACTCAAAACACATTTGATTTTAAAGGTGAAGAATCAACCAAAACATTGGGACTTGGTTGGAATCCAAACAACGACACCTTCCACTTCAACTGGCCTGTAGAAAACTCAAAACAGCTAACAAAGAGATCTCTACTCTCAGCTATATCAAAATTCTACGACCCACTGGGTTGGCTCTCCCCAGTGACGGTCAAGGCCAAACTAATATTCCAGAAACTCTGGATGAGTAAACTCAGCTGGGATGACGCAGTGCCCAGCAACATCGAATCGGAGTGGCTGAACTTAAAAACAGAACTGCCATCGGTTAAGGAAGTAACAATAAACAGATGGATTGGCGATACACAAAAATATGTCGAGCTATTAGGCTTCTGTGACGCAAGTGAGAAGGCTTACGCTTGTGTCATTTATAGCAGAGTCTTCAACGAACATGACCAACCCATTGTAACTCTACTAGCTGCTCGAACTAAGGTGGCTCCACTGACACCGAAAACCACATTACCAAGACTGGAACTATGTGGCGCTCAACTACTTGCTGACTTGATGGAGAAAACCAAGCAAACCTTCTGTGGATATAACGTATCTATACGGGCTTGTTCGGATTCTCAAGTTGTCCTGGCGTGGATCCAGGGGGAAACATCAAAATGGGAAACGTACGTAGCCAACAGAGTTGCAAAGATCAAAAGCGTCATCCCTGCAGCTCTGTGGCGTTATGTCAAATCAGAACAGAATCCCGCAGACTGCGCATCAAGGGGGGTTTTGCCAAACAAATTAAAGAACTTCAATCTATGGTGGCAAGGCCCCGCATTTTTGACAAAACAAGATCCGTTGCAAGATACTCTTTGCGCTTTCCAAACAAATTTTGGCTGCATAAATCATGTTCAAGTCGAAAAAACTTCACAAGAAAATAACGACCACAACATAATAACAAAACTATTAAACAAATGCAGTTCATTGACACAAGTAAACAGGGTCATCGCATGGATACGACGCTTCATAACAAATATGCGCAACAAGACGAAATCGGAAACTACGTACCTAACAACGAGCGAACTAAGCGCAGCGCGTAGAAGTATCATAATTGAAATACAACGATCGCAGTTCAATTCTGAATACAAACAACTTGTTCATAATCAAACAGTTTCAACGAAAAGCGCAATTTACAAGCTGAATCCCTATATGAACAAAACAGGAATCATCTGTGTCGGAGGTCGTCTTAAGCACTCAAGCCTACCCGAAGAGATGAAGAATCCAATCATCATACCACATAAGGGACGATTCACACAACTTCTAATAGAACAAGCCCATTCGAACACGCTACATGGAGGAGCTCGGCTGACGTTAACTTACATTAGACAGCGTTACTGGATCGTTGGTGGTAACCGGGCCGTCAAAATGCAACTTCGAAGTTGTGTACGCTGTCATCGCTTCCACAAAACAGATGGCCATCAACTGATGGGTGACCTACCACAACAAAGGATCACTCCATGCCGACCTTTCACACACACACACACAGGAGTTGACTTTACGGGGCACGTCGACGTCAAACACAACAAGGGCAAAGGCGTGAAAACTTCTAAGGGATACATAGCCATATTTATTTGTATGGTGACGAAAGCCGTTCATATTGAACTCGTGTCAGACCTTAGCACAGAAACGTTTATTGCGGCTTTCCAAAGACTGTGTGCGAGGCGTGGAACTCCCAAGCACATGTACTCTGACTGTGGCACAAACTTCATCGGTGCCGCAAAGATACTTGGTCAAGAATTCGAAGCATTCAAACAACTACTGAAACCAGATCTCTTCAACGAACTGGCCAAACTGGAGGTGGAATGGCATTTTAACGCTCCCGCCTGGCCCACTGCTGGCGGTCTATGGGAGGCTGCCGTTAAGTCCATGAAGCACCATCTGCGACGAGTACTGGGGGACCAGAAACTTACATACGAAGAGTTCATAACGATCTTAACAAAAATAGAAGCCTGCTTGAACTCGCGACCGCTGTGCCCGCTAACTGAAGATCCAGAAGAGTTTTACAACTGCCTCACTCCTGGACACTTCCTTACAGGAAGCCCAATATTGTCCATGCCGCGCTCGGATTACAATGACGTCAATAACATTGACTTACGCCGCAGATGGCAGCTTACCGAGCATATGTTTCAACAATATTGGAAAAACTGGTCAAACGATTACCTTACAATACTACAAACACGTAGTAAATGGAATAAGCCTTCTAAAAACGTAAAAGAAGGCGATGTAGTACTGGTGAAAGAAAACAATCTACCGCCGGGAAAGTGGGCCTTAGGTCGTATACTGGACACTCATCCAGGACCTGATGGATATGTTCGAGTCACTACCGTCAAAACTCAAGCAGGAATCATCAAGCGCCCAATAACAAAACTATCGCCATTACCATCGAACTCTGAAACTGAAGATGCCGGGAAAAACGAAACAAAAGAAAAGCCCCGACAGAGTTCGAAAAATGAACAGCGGAAGAGTTTAAAGAAACCCATTAACTCAACGTTACTAATAACATTGTTATCATTGTTTACATTTGTAACGGGATCATATAGCGCCACTGATGGCACGCGCGCAGCGCCGGCGTCGACCGCTCAGATTACAAGCTTGGAACGCGAGCGGCCCATATACTATGACACCGTCGGCAAAATGCAAGTAGTGCACGACGAATGGATACTGATGATGTACTACAATCTAACAAACTATTGGGAAGGAACTCGTCGCACTCAAACTTACTTTGAGAATATCAAAAGTTTGTGCTATAAAACGCAACTGCAGCACTGCATATCGACTATGGAACAATTAAGTCATGAAATCGAACTTTTGAATTACTACAACACCATCCTGATAAACCCGCACAAACACTTGAGCAACAGAAAGAAAAGGAGCCTAGTGGATGGAGTCGGTTATATCGCTAATAGTCTGTTTGGAATATTAGACCAACGATTTGCAAAAAAATATCAAACCGACATACAATCTCTTCAGACCAACGAAAACTACCTACTGGAGTTAATCAAGAATCAAACAACTATCGTGGAGCTTGAGAATCAAGTACTGAAACAAAGTGAAGAAAATATTCAGCGTCAATTCAACTCAATTGACAATTTCATCAATCAGACCAACAGGAAGGAGGCGTCTATCGAAACGGAAATGGGAATACTTTCTGCCACTACCTACATTAATTCTGCTTCGTTAACAACGTACCTCTTGATCAGCAGCTTGAGGACATTTCAGGAAATGCTGTTCAACACTCTAACTAACATCTACCAAGGACATGTAGACGTACATCTGATCACTCCGGTTCGACTGGTGCAAAAACTAACGGAAATATCCGGAAGCCTTCCGAAAACTTTATCGCTACCAGTTGAAAACTACAAAGAAAACATTAAGGATATTTACAAGCTTATCAACGTGAAAGCACGAGTTACTGAAAACTACTTTTTATTCGAAGCACATATTCCACTTGTAGCCAACGAAGATTTCATTATGTACAAAGCTATACCGTTACCAGTTGTCATAGCTGAGGACACCACATATGTGCGGCTATCAAACAAGTACATCGCTGTCAACTTCAAGAAGAACGCTTACGTATCTATATCAGAAGAAGACTTGAAACACTGCATGCAACAAAAATCGCAGAATTTCTTGTGTAACAAAAACCTTCCGTCATTTGATCTGCACGGCAAAAGCGCTCCGTGTGAGGCAAAACTGCTATCACATCAAAACACCAGACCGTGCGACGTCGAACGTGCGTCATGCAAGGACGTCTGGATAAAATTACAAACACTAAACAGCTGGCTGGCGATTTGCTGCGAAACGTGTTCTTTACGAATCATATGCAGCAATGACGTCACAACACAAACCATTTCATCATCGAGCATAGTGACATTGCCGCAAGGATGTGTACTGCAATCCGCCGACTTGACCATCACCGCTCAACGCCAATACAGCAGTCGTATGAAGATGGATTATGAGTTCACAGCTCCAACTTTCGATACATCTATTAACAAGATAGTGAACTTGACGTATCGCTACGCCCCAACCATCTTTCAGTCAACGGCTACAAATCAAGAAATCGCGACAATTGAACAGAAAATTGCTACGCAAAGGAATAATGAAGCTTCACTGCCAACAATATCAAGCCATGACGTTCACCAATACGCCGTCATTTATTCTTTGCTGGCGGCCGCCATCATAACTTTTCTGGTTGTGGTTGGGAGGAAACGTTGGCCTCACTACTGCACGAGCAACGCCAATAACCAAACTGCTACTCAAACACTTGAAGATATTGAACTTCAAATTATTCGGAAACCGAAACGACAGCAAGAAGCAGTCGCAGCGAAACCAACAAAGGACTTCATGCAGCGCGAACCTCAACCTGGGAGTAATAATGTCGCCTTTCAATTTGATTAATCATTTACTTTATTACTTTGTAATGGCTTTTCCTTTCTCTTCTTGTTTCTTCCTCCCTTCGGGGTTGCCAAGATGTACAGTCTTACACTGTACACATTTTGCTGACGCGGTGCGCAGCACCAAACGTGCGTCATTTCGGATACTATAAAACCACATTCATTACATTTAATGAGTGAGTGCAATTACTGCAACGCGGTGACTAACATTAGAGAAAGGAATCGTCAACAGTTCTACTTGTATTTTATACGTAATAAATCTAGTGTGAACCAAGTGATCTTTTCTCTACGCACTTCATCTCAACAACAACTCTGCAAGTGTACGCACCGTACACAATATCTACAGTCAACTTAACAAAATCTCACCAACAGCGCCCTCTTGGCAATGTCGTTAAAAGAACCAAACAACGCGTTCAGAATGTCACTTTGTTTAGGAGGTATTTCAAAACAAACGGATTAAGTTCACTGAAAAATTGTTGAGCTTTAAAATGGCATCTAAGTTCACAGAATAGCATCACTTTGTTTTCATCCACGTGTCAAGAACCTTCTAAGTTTTCTTATCTCACAAAGAGGATACCTAAAAAATGCATGCCACCCTTGTTTCAACAAAGATAGGTGAAGCCAAAAACCTTATTTTTAAAAGTAGCAGCGTTGTCAGCGGAATGAGCGGAACATCAAATATCTGAGCGGTGCTGACTGAGATTACCGCGGTTCATTTGTTCCACATTTTCCACCTCGCTTGCACCGCTTAGCCCAAAAGTTGGCAAATAAACTACACTTAATTCATTTTATCTGTTCATTGCTGCTATAAGAATGGATTTTTTAATTTACGTACCTAATAGTGTTTACCCTGTATTGTAATGCAATTTTCTTGGGTGATGTAAATAAGTTGTTTTTAATAAAAAGGACTAGTGGTACATGTTACTTTAACACGATCTACTAGTCAGACAGTCTGGAGACGGAAGCTGGAGGACGGGGAATTGTGACGCAGCTTTGGTTAGGCTAGTGGCCTTTTTGAAGCAGTGAACTGCGCTATACCCTGTTGATTGTTAAGACAGTCAGTTTGTTGTGTTTATAATATACTAATAATGGATACCATTCGATTGCTTGTTATAATATCACTAACATTTTACACACACGCACACACCTAAAATAAGTGTCAAAGCTTCTAGCAAAATCTATCTCATTCATTGCCAATATATTGATGTATTGCCATGACTTTTGTCCAAACAGTATTTGGACATGCCATCAATGTAATTTGGAAATTATGTACAATGTGATGAGGCGTGTAAATAGCCTGCACCTTTGAGACGGTTGTTTTTAAGAACAAACCAAAAATTTAAATTAAGAACCTATGATAAATGTGTAATGGCGGACCGGACCTCAAAATAAAACCAATTTCTCTATTGATAAATCCTCGAGAAACCAATATCAAATAATTAATAGCAGCAAAGCTTGTCCACGTACTTCGGCAATCCAGAGATCCCACTCAGACCCAGGGAGACGGGAAGCTGACTCGTTCATGCACGCGTGATGGCATGTAGGTATGCGCTGCCGGCCGGCGAGCTAAATCTTCTTAAATCCATCGGTAGAATGGTGAAAACTCCAAAAATCAACACTGCACTATAAGTTCTTAATGAAGCACAGATGCAGGTCCATTTATTTTACGAATATTTTCAAGGTTTCACCAAAATGGAATTTTCACACAGTGTCTGCGAATGGCGGCGGGAAGAGGTCTGTTTCCTACCGCTAATGCCATCTATCGGCATGTTGAGAGAATACTTGAAAAATCCTTGATACGGGCGCTGTGGCAACAAATATTGGTGCGAGGATTCATCAATTGAGAAGTTAAAAATATTTAATTTGTAATGATAGCCTATTTTTTTATGAGAGAATCCTAAAATATTATTTTTTAATTTTTTATATTGAAAAAGGCATTGACGTTTCACCACAATGTAAATAAAGCAAACGCAATATTGGCACTATTCCGTGATTGTTATCGTTGAATATACTCTACTCGTCATTATATTTACATCAATCCGTCCAATCTAGACCAAAACAATCAATTTTCACGGCGCACTGCATCAACCAAGAATATTCAGCAATCCCGAGTATAAAGCAATAAGTCATAATGTAATATTTGTACAGTATAGGTACAGTAAGTCAACCACACAATCAGTTGTACACTTGAACTGCGAAAACCATCCATAATGCTACGACATAAAAGCGCTGTTAATGTTACATTGTGGTAGTATTATGTATGTGACTGTACATAATAAGCCAGGAGTTCGCAGTGTATTTGTTTTACAAACACAACGCGAGCTTGGTACTACTGCTCTGATGAAGGACATGCGTTATGTTTGAACGATAATTTTATGATAAAGTAGGTGAAAACGTCTTATGCAGCTTGAAGACTGGAAAATTACTTAATGATGAAATGAAGAGAATGGAAATACTTTCACTACTATACCTTTTAATCATAGGCATAATTAGGTTGTAACTTTCCTACTGCCGGGACACAGGCCTCCTTTCCATTTTCAAGCCTCCTTGATCTACCACGTGGGCCCAGTGCGGGTTGGTATTTTAGTACCATTACTTTAACTCAAATTAACTAAATAGTTCTATCTTAACCATTTTTGTCACAAACGACACTGACCAAACATAGAAACATGGTTTTTTCGGTGTATTGGTAATTTTCCTCGCTCGTTCCACTAAAATCCCTAGACCAGTCCCCCAGGGGACTACACAGCACTCAATGTTCCACTACGATACCCTATGCTGGGGATTCTCTAAGTACTACTAAGTGCTATTCCTTTAAAGTCCCTTCTAAATAAAAAAAAACACTTACAAAACAACACCAAATATTAAAAAAAACTTTTCCAGTTAAACTATCATTGGAATAATTTTTCAAATACAGATTTTACTGCTTATACATACGTTCTATCCAAAATCCCTACCATATAGCTGTACGGGTTATCCTTATATCTTTTCAGTTGAGCGCACACTGGCCCCATGCTGACGTAGTAAGGGATTGACGAAAAGTACGTTACTTGTCTTAATATAAGAACATCTATGTTTAGTTCCACCTATGTAATCATGAAAATTTTATAGAACATTTCTAAACGGGAGATATGTGGCATTTTATGGAAATACTACAAAGATCTATTAACAGTTGGGGGATCAAATGATTAGGTGATTAGGTGTGCAATATTTGTGTGTTAGTTACATTCGGTGAAAGTCGCTTATAAAAACAGACACAAACATGCTTATGATATACATAATACATACATACATTAGTCTGCCTCTCCCATGATGGGAGGTATTTGCCGTAATCTCCACGCTTGGCAGGCGGATTGGAGATCGCAGTGATGAAAGACTAACAGAAAACGCTGCTGCCCATTCTCTGGTCTACGGAGGCGCAAGGTGTTCTGCCTCAGACATTAGTCGCCTTATACGACACCCGTGAGTGTACTGGGTTGGTTCTATTCTACTCTGCCGGATACCACACGGCGGACTATTACATCGGAATGTGGTTATATTGACACGAACTACTAGTACTATTCGTAGAGTAGAATACGGAATTTCGACGCACAATATATCGATAAATGCTAATACGATGCTATAAAATTGTGATGCACGTTACTGCGAAAGACCGTCTCTGCGAAGCCACTACACTTCGTTGCACGTTACCGCGATAGATCTTCAGTGCGAGACTACTTGACTTCGATTAGAAACAGCTTAAACTGTGGGAAATAATTCCCACAGTAGCTTGACTGCGAAAGTTCTCAAAGCTAAACGATCTGCCAAAATATACTGTACCCTAGTGCACAGATAGGGGTATCTGCAGTGAGCGCTCCGGTACACTGAGCCACTGAAGGGGAGTGCATTCTCATCAGTGTGGTAAAGTCGACAAGTTAGATGGAAAATATAAGATCAGGGTGCTTGGAGAAACAGTTTAGGCAGTTACCACAAGACAAGTACTGTGAGTACCATGATATTATGTATTACAAGTGTAACCGGGAGTAATTTCTCGCGTCATTGTAATCGCTTTGTTGAATCGGTACGTAGGTAATAAGGATAAATTCAAGATTCCAACTGTTTTGGCGTTTATTTACGAACACACGTTTTTAATGATTCAGTTGTAGGGGATACCCCCTATACGTCCAGCAGTGGACGTTATGGGCTGTTGATGATGATGATGATGTAATAGTTGTGTATCGCAGCATCGGTTCAACATCAAAGTGAAAACGCCAAACTGTCAAACTTTTGTCACTGTTAACTATATTGTATACAGCTGTAATGGCAGAAGTTATCTGCAGTCCATCACACATAGCTGGTAAACCGACTGCTTTCTGATCGTTATGGGCTATTTAGTCAGGTGTGTGTTTTGAATTTATTTCTGCGATAGTGTGATTCTTGGTTGAGTTTTTGAAATCAGGGATTTTATGGCGAAAGTTTATTTCAGATTTTTGCTGGCATTTTAACAAACTGTACATAATAATAACATGATGCCTGCAATCCCTGAAGGGTTAGGCAAAGGTGTATCTGTACACGCACATTTACAAATGTTTATTGTCCTATGTAATAGGGGGCAAACCAGTTGCCTTAACCGAGTCCATATCCTGACTTCAATTCAGAAATTCCTTAAGTAAAGTCCCAATAACACTTTTCTCGAACTGGATATGGACCCCATACTCAGCAATATAGACGTAGCGGAGTAGTTGTACTATTATGTCTGACTAATTTTTTAGAAGCAGGATTATAAGGTCGACACAATGAATGCCTTTCCCGTGCATTTTTTTATACAACGTTTAACCAATATGACTTCGTATAAAATCAGCCTTCGAACAAGAACCTCCCTATCCATCACAAAAACTAGTCACCAGGCACATGATCTAATATGATAGAGTGACGTATCATCAATCAATTATGTGTGCTCGACACCGCGCCGCGCCGCGCCCGCGTCGCCTCACTCTGACCAATACCATTACATGCGGTTTTATTGCGTACCAGCTTGTGCGCGCGGCCTCGCTTGCGCGGAGGCCGCAGGTCACACGGAATGTACATCATCATCTGCCTAGCTTTTTCCCAACTATGTTGGGGTCGGCTCCCAGTCTAACCGGATGTAGCTGAATACCGGTATTTTACATGGAGCGACTGCCTATCTGACCTCTACAACCCAGTTAGTACTGGGTAATATGATGTACTGTACTGTAGTACTATGATGTACTGTAGTACTGAGTGATATGATGGTTGATCTAATCTTTTACTCTGGACGCTCTTAGTGTGCACGTCTTTCTACATCGTTCTCACATATATGTATAATCTCAAAATTAAAGATGTCACCAAGATTTTGTAACAATATTTTGATTTTAAAAGAGTGTCCATAGAGTTTCTTGCCCGTTCTTCTCCATAGAGATCTACGCTAGGGAAAAGGGCAACTACAGTACTTTCTCAAGTTATTATGCCTTGTGACTGGGACTGTAGCTTTGATTTTCTTTTTTGTATTTTTGGCATTCAAAAGTGCCGTAATGGTCTAATTGAAATAAATGCTTTGAGTTTGAGTTTGAGTTTGAGTTTATGATACCCCTTGGTAAGACTGGTTGTCAGACTTTTTGGGCCACTGACGAAATTAACTATTGTCCATGACGTCATCATGGTCTATCCTTATGCCCATTCAATTTAGTTCGGCTGTTAAACCGTGAAAAGGTAACAGACAGATATACGGACCAGCAGACAGAGTTACATTCACATTCTGTAATATTAAGTATGGATACGGACAGCCACACCGACAATGGTATATTTTTGACGCTATAAGTGGCTTTATTTCGTAGTAGTAAGAGCGGCATTTGTATGGCAAGTGTTGGTATTGACTATACTTAATAATTGCACGGTTGTCGGTACGTGTTTTATGACTGGTGATTGACTTCGTGATTTGTTGGTTACGTTTTTAATGTTGGGTGTGTATTTATTTGATAAGGGAATGATATGTGTGGAAAGTGCTTGTTTTAGTACAAAACTAGGAAATTCAATGAATGCCACATGCAATGAAACCCACATACCTAAAGTTTTGTTTGAATTTCAGGTCCTACATCATTTTATTATGGTGTGATCTCGATTAAGCGAGGGGAGATAAGACATTATATCTGCCGCTCCCTGACCTTGTCAGTCAACTTTGCTATCAGCGTAACGTTGCTGACTGGCCAATATTTTTGCGATGGTCAAGTGGCCTAGTGCTACTGCTAAACATGAGGTCCTGGGTTCGATTCGGGTGCGTGTATAGGAAGGTATTTCTCTGCCTAACCCTTCGGCAATTGGAGGCGTAGTATCGTTATATGTAACAAATATAATTATGGTCGTTCTAATACAATCCAGCATATTATTATTGACCAATAGCTTTTCTTATAGGAACCCAACTACAAGTAGGTACACAAAACTCAATTTCCATACTAATATTCTCATGCCCCTAAATACCTATAGCTTTCAGTACTGTCCAGTGTAGGTGGGGGCTGACGACCGGTGAGCCAATTTACTCGCGCCAGTGACTATTCCGCGTTACTGGCGTGGATTACTGTCTAATGGATATTCCTGCTAAACGGTAACTTTATTACGGAACGCTGACAAAACGTATTCGTTTTTATTGAGAGGGACGAGGGTGAAATGTATCCTTTTAATTTAGTGTGTCATGGGAGAGGACTGTTGGTCTTCTTTATTATATTAGTGGTTGGTATCATAGAAAATAAAAAAAATACTGGTTGCTATTAACCCTTAATTTGGCAGTGATCCAAGTTCTTGTATTTTATGAACTAAGATGCATTTCTGAAGTCCTAGGGTTAAATACGACTTAGGAAAAATAAACAAAAAGTATTTTATGTACAGGTTTTCAGGAAATCCATGTATCCATTCATAACAGTGAATACTGCGAAATACGTTGAAAAATTGTAAGGTTCACTGTGGTAAACATTGTCAAATTAGTGTCATTTAAATAGATAAAATAAAAACATTATGTATATCAATAAATAATAATGTAAAAAAACAATTGCGAGGATGTTTTCTCGTAACAAAACAAAGTCTCATATTTGTATTATTTAGCAAAACTTGCATCGCCCTCTGTCTTCTTTTGTGCTGGGATAATGCTACATAGTACCAGATGATGGGTACCAGGCTTCTCTTTCATGTACTGTTTTCTGTTTCTTGCTTTTCTGCCCTTCTAAGGGGCAACATATTGTGTAAAATCGACATAAGTTTCGGTTCTTTCTAAGATTACGGTAAGGTGACGAAAAATATCGTTCTTCAATTAGTAAGAAACAGAATTTTTTGAAATTTTCTTCAATTTATTGGCAGCCTGAGATTTCTAGTATAAGAAGTACCAGGTGTTGGTGATTGTATCTCAGGTGAAAGCGATATTATTGAAGATAATCATGAAACATTATCATAATTTGGTTCTCTGGATGGTGTATTAGGGCAAATTTCCTGCAAAACTGGAGTTAATTGGAGAACTTCAGAGTGGTATAAATGGGATGGTTCTAACGGTTTTTCATCATCACTTTGTGTATGTTCAGGTTCGGGCCTACTATTGATGTCTAAGCGTTCTAAAGAAGAATTAACGGAAGGCGCAGAAGATAAAACAGGGCTTGGAGAAGGTGGTGGTAATTCGTTGTGACTGTTTATTTTCGGGCTTATCACTAGTGTTGGATGCTGTATGCTCGTCAGTAACAAGTGCTACTATTCTTTTGGTGTGGTCTTGTATTATTTCTTGTTTTTTTTTTTTTTTCTTGTAAAAGAAAATAAGCCTATTAGAAGCCCGCCAAACGAAAGAATATTATTTGTAATAAAAACTATACCTAATTTGGCAATGTTCATCACAATGAACGTTTTAAATTGACAATACTTGTTCGAGTATTTGGCAGTGTTCACTGTGATGAACAAACGAGTTTGCTTCCAAAAAAAGTTACTAAAAACACAAAACCTAACGTAAACCTCATTCCAAACCAAAGCATAAACATTGATTAGTAAATGAAAACCACAAAAAAGTTAGTTTAGTTATGTAAACATGTAAAATAAAAACATTTATCTTGCGAAGAACCGAGTGCCCTGCCTCGCTGACATCTTTTCTCAATAATGACAGATGAACGATGCTGACACTAGTAGAATTATTTTTTATTGTGTGTTAAATATACTTTAAACTTTCTATTTCTAAAAAAAAAAAACGAAAAATAGTAGATAATAGTCGCTCAATATTTATTTTTTATGAACGTTTATCACAGTGAACATAATCAAATTAAGGGTTAAAGAGAAAGAAAAGGTTCTGTTTCTTTGTTTATCTGTCAGTGTCTATCTATTTTAGTGTAGACTGTAGAGAGTGACTTTTGCATTATAGGATATAGATTCTATAAAATTATTTCTTCAGTTACGAATTAAATCGAAGTTTTTGAAGTTTTATTCTTAATTTAGGAATTTCTCAGTATCAGCCCGAAAAGAGAATCTGAGCCCGGTTGATGGCAATAGCGTCGGCGTCACCTTAATAATTTGGGGCTTCAATATAACTGGCAAAGTATGGGTATGAGGTTGGCAGAAGTCCATGTCATGTTTCTTTTTTAAATTGCAAATATTTATTGGATGTCTCGCGTTACGTACGCCACGATAACGTCAACGAGTTGCCACGGCGCGCCGCAGCATTTCCATGCATCCTCATTAAAAGAAACTCATTTCAGTATATTGATGATTGTTAAATCAGAGTTAAAACTATGTTATATATTCTGTGTTTAAGTATATAAGCATAGGATATAGTTACCCTACAAAGGATTATAATCCCTAAAGGGCTTAGCAGCAGGGCTTCCTAGCCCTTATTACGTACTTTATAATGAGTCTGGTACGGAATGATAAAGGTTGGGTCCAGATTTGTGTGGAGGTTTTCACAATGGGCATAGCTCTACGAGTATGTATTCATTATCTCAGAACTATTTCTCTTTGTTAGGTACCTTTTCAACGCTTGAAGCTTTAACTGTTGACCATGATCCTGCTTAAGACGGTGTACTTTTTATCGAGGGTTTGTGGAATAACTGGCCTATCTACAGGGTGGAAGCCTAGGAACAGTGACATACAAACTGTTAACACGTATTCTGTACATCATTCTGAATTCTACGTAGGTGTCCCTTATATTCTATTATTTATAACAAAATATTTCATCTTATGTCGATAGTCAGCAACACTGGCAGAGGAGCTTGAAAGCTTAAGCTAAGCTGGTCTGAAGAAGAACTAAAGAATCTCCACTCGTGAATGTTCTCTTATGCACACCCATCGTCTCCGATAGAAGAATGTCTCATAAACATATGACATGAGTTTTAAACTTATAAGATTTATTTTTCATATACAGACAGACAGGAAGAAGACGAACGCGTGAAAGAAGAACTTTGAAGTTCAAAAATTACAGTGAATCAAATCAAATCAAATCAAATCAAATCAAATTTATTCGTAAATGTAGGTTACAAAATACAGATGTTATATTATGATGGTCAGTTCGCTACATTTTACCCGAGAGCATACAAATAATAATAAACTTAGTGATGTCGAAACAACAGACACACATCTAAAATGAAATAACTCAATTATTTACATGCTAACACCCAATTCCTTACGTACTAACACACAATTTACCAATGTCAGAAATAATAATAATCTAAATTTAATATTGTGATAGGCTAAATGTCAGTGGTGTCCTCCATAAACTCAGTTGTGGAGTAGTAACATTTATAAATTAAAAATTGTTTTAGTTTCTTTTTAAACATATTATTATTAAGATTCTTTATCTGTCGTGGAATTTTAGTGAAGCCAAGGAAACGTATTATTTTAAAGTGACGAGCGTTCTTATTGTAATTTTCACACGTTCTGTTTGGGCAATCAATACAGCAATAAACTGAAATTATACTACTGTGCTATACTAGATGTAAGCTACAAAAGCTTTTAAAAAACCTCTAAACTTCACAAAACATTTTATACTGAAATCCAATCATCAATTTTCGGTCCGTTCCACTCCAATCAGTATTTGCTTCTAAACGTTTATACACAAACACGTACTCGTACTCGTATGAACTCGTGCATAAAACGACCGATTCCACTTTTTAATCGCCGAGCAATCAATGCCTTTCATCTAAATAAAACAACACCATTCCAATTGGCACTTTACCTTCGACGAAATAGAGTTCGGTATCGGTTTTGGTGGCGGCAGAAGTATTTGGTCGCTTGAAGAGTAGTGGGCATGACATGAATACGAGTGAAGTGGGGAAGCAAGGCTTGTATGCCTACAATACAATGCTTTGCCGATGCGAAACTATTCCTGTGACGGGGAACACGTATTCAAGCCGTTCTAGCAATCAGAGGGGGATGACAGTGACGAAGATTTCTGAAAAGTAATTAATTGGTATTGAAATGTTGTATTTATTATTTATTTATTTCTTATTATAAAGGAACACGACTTAAGTAGTTTTTTTAGATGCTTATGTCGTCTAATCACATACATGGTGTAAACAGACCCTTAACAAAGCCGTCAACAAACATTTTTTACATCGAATTATGTAACTCTAGATAAAAATGTTTGCTGGGAAATTTTTTTTTGGGACGAAAAATCACGATTTACAGGAGGACTCAATGTAACGCACTCAAAAAAATGTGCTGATGAATGCATTGAATAGTACAGAGGTCATTAAAGGAGGACACAGGACGTATTTAAAGTAAAGTAAACATATTTAAAACTTGTGAAAAAGTTGGAATTTTGAACTCCAATATCTCCAAGGTTCCCAGGTATGGTTCAGAACAAAGGAAGTACTAAATTGTGGAAAAAGAAAACCGTTTATCGAAAATGTAAAAAAAATACTTATATCCACTTCGTAAAACCGGTAGGAACTTTTCGTGGCCTTAATGAAAGCAATATAAACTCATACACTTAGGCACAAAAGTTAACTCAATTCAATTGAAAGCCAAACTCTTAACTGGGTCGAGCATTTGCAAAGTTGTCATTCAACATATACTAACTTCCGCACAGTCGGTTAAATCTAATCGCAGAGAATTTATGACCGACCAAACGTCGGTTTTATTCCAAAAGTTATCGCGAGCAAGTCAATCAGCTCGCGAATGAATTCCATTATTCGTTCAGCCGTTCGGTCCGATTCATCGTTCTTTTGAATGAAATTGAAAGCAATCTTTTTCTGAATCTCATCTGATAGAGCTGTGATCTATAATTGTTTGTTTTTCTTTTTTGTCTTTTGTGTTAGTTGCTTTGTATTTTAAAAAGGTAAAGATAAAAGAAAGCGGGAAAGAATATGAATGGAGTGAAGAAAAAAAATCAAAAGTTCAGCGTGTTTGTATGAGTGGATGTATGCGTAGACGAAGCTAAATGAGTGTTTGGGATTGGTGTCTCGTCAATGAAACCTGTGGACTGTTTATACTAGTATAATAAGTAGGTTCACATCGGTCTACATCGGTCTCAACATAGACTTATAATAATTATAGTCCGCTCGCTTGCGAGATCTACGGTCACTGCGGTCCCGCGCGCCTCCCCCTCACGGCTGTCGTCTGCCGCGGTTCGGATGCGTTCGCGCGTGAACAATGAGTATGTAAGGATGCAGTGGCGTTCCGTAGTTTCTGCCTTCCCTAGTGGGGAAATGGCTTGAATTTAGTGCTAAACGGCCCAGACATGCAAATAAGTGTATTAATAATCCAAAATCTACTTCAGACCAATTTCAAGAGCAGTTTACGCAGAACACTAATAATTTGAAGTACATACATACGAGTACTTAATTAGGCTTGTATAATGTTATGAGTTTACTCCACATTACCCTACTCCAGAAACATAAAAATAATATCAAGAATTTCAAACAACGTTCCTAATTAAGTAAGCAGTATGTGTTGAATGCTAAGCGAGGCGGGCATGAATGTTGTAACAGTACGAGCAAATAATGAAATACAAGATGAAACAGGCATTTACACGCTGTTCAAATATTCAGAATATTTTCATGAAGAATACGCGCTTATGAGATGAAAGAGGTTGCTCTTTGAAGGATTTGAGGAGTACTTTTTTACATTAAGTTGAGGTGGCTATACTTATTTTTAAGTGTTAAGTAACCGGTTTTAATTTTACTGCACTAGATATACATTATTTGTTATTACTTTCCCGATAGACCGAGAAATAACAACTGTGGGGGTCGATTTCATATATTGATGACATTTCAACATATGAAACCTCCATACCCCGAAAAGTATTTTAAGCCGTTGGTGAAGAAAAACACATGCAGCCCGGATACGAACTGCTGTGGCCAATCTCGAAGTTTCCAAGTTGACCGCTGTAGATACAATCTGGCGAAATGGGGTATCCTCGATCCATCCCAAACAGAATGCCAGTGTGGAGCTCCTTCGCAGGATACGCCCCACCTTTAGTCCTGCCCATCTTGCACAACCACATGCACCTCTCAGGATTTCATCGAAGCAAATGCTTGGTCTGTGCAGGTGGCTACATACTGGTCTAACACCATTTGTGATTCACCGACACGAAAAAAAGAAGAAGTCGTCGGTGCAAGCTGTCATTTGTATGTAGATACCCACTGTCTTATTAACAGTCGTTACGAGCGTTTGAAAGCCCGTCATGAAGTCGTCGTCGTAGAACTAAATGGTATCCTTCCACCCTGAAATTATGTTATGGTTGCGGAGATCAGATAGGCAGTCACTCTACGTTATTACAGGTATTTAGCTATAACATTCTTTGACGAAAGCGTGTGAACAGATCCTTCGTAAACATCTCATAAATTAATAAACCCAGCAACGGAATTACCTCAGCGTGGATTCGCAACAATCTTATTACGTCGCGTCGCGCAGCACTCGTGGAGCAGCCAATTAGATGGCTCCGTGGGATTAGATCGCACGCTGATAGGCTGGTTAGAAATGAAAATAAATCAACTGCGCTTCTTATAGGGCGGCTTGTTAAGGAAGCTGTGTTTGATTACATTTTGTGTTGGTTTTAAAGGAAAAGCTTTTTCAATACACTTCTTCGAAAACGGTTTCTTATCGCACTATGATTAGGTTCAACATGCAATGTATTTCACACGCATGCGTTTTCTTCATTTACCAGGACGTGTGCAAAAAAAAAATGCACAGGTAACTACTTATATATACTTATACGAAGTTCAAATCGGTTCAATGCCTATAGGTAGTAGTAGTAGTAGTAGGGAGTCGGAGGTGAATGTTTTTTTTTTAATTTCGGCAAAGCAATATGCGTATTTACAGCGTAAATATTATTTGTATATCTAAACTGTGTTTATAAATAGAATATTATAGCTATACATGATTATTTAAAACTAATACTTACTTTTCTATAAAAATGAACATTTATTTGTGTTCTAAATTCCAAAATACAAAACAAAAACTATTTTTTATATTAGGCTGTTTAACGGCATCATACCATTGCTTCTCCTTCAACATGGCGATTGCAATAAGCGCGGAAAATAAGAAAATTAAAATCATAGCTCTGGGTAATTAATTTTTTGTCATGAATTACTGAGAGCTATTCTTTATTTATTTGATTTCTTCAAAAGTGTATTGAAAAACGTCGTTTGATACACGTGGACATTTGTTATTGCAGTTCTTGGCTCAATAACACACGAGCCCGGAGCACGGAGAAAGTTTGTTATTACAAACTTTCTCCACTTGTATCAAAATGTACTATTTTAGGCTGTCAGTGAATACTTCAAAATTCCTAATAATTGAATTATTATTTTCTGGGTTTGTGTACGAAATGGGCGCACCTCTGCCTAACCATTCGGGGATAACAGGTCTGATGTTATCTACTATTAAAAAAGTTACCTAAAGGTACCTAGTAACAAATACCTAGGTATTTGTGTTTGTCTATCGACTAGAGATAATCCTCCAATCTGATTTATAAATGCCTAAAATTTACAATACCCGTAATCCGTAATAAATCAAATTCTAAACAATACATATCACGTTCCCAAAACAGACGTGTATTGTAATGTAATAGAGCTCCCACATTTCACTGGTAACGGTATTAAGTCTCTCAGAATAAGGGCTAAGCCTATTGACGTACGTCGGGCGCTATCCTCGGGACTGATACTCACAATTTTCCCACTAATAGTATTTCAACTTAGCACTCAGATCTGAGACTTTAACTTGGAACTATGACAGTACGATCTTAAGACAAAAATAATTCAATTAGTCAGTTTAGTCAGGGAGCTTTGAGTCTATTTTCATTTCTACGTTAATGCGCGACCGAGATTGAATGGGTGTCTGATAACCTAGACAAAGTGACATTAAGAAGTCAAATTAAAGTATCGACAAAAGAAAAGAACAATTCTGTTGAAAAACTGTTTTAAGCTTTCACGGCTTAAACTAAACTTATATTGTCACTTACGGGACTTCCGTAATTGTTCATAGTTTTCAGCTCTCGATGTTTCGTCGCCGCCGCCGTTGCAAGCGCCATGATCGCGGGTTGACTAGAGAATGCGGGTAGATGGACAATACAAGTTTAATTCTGTTGAAAGTAGTTCTTTCTTTTTCGTCTGGTTAGTGCCTAACCCGGGCCTCAGACTTGGCTTTACATGCCGTCAAGAAGTATCTCTCAGGCATGCTGGTTTGGTTTCCTAACCATGTTTTCCTTCACCAAAGCAAGTGATAATTATTCGATACGCACATGAATTCGAAATATCAGAGGTGCGTGTCTTGGGTTCGAACTTGAGGCCCATGACTTGGCAGTCCGGCGGTCGCACCACTAGGCTATCACTGCTAAAAGAAACTGCTGTCGCTATCACCACAGATAATATATTACATACTTCGTAGGTACTTATCGCTCGCTGTTGAAAATCGTTGTAAAATATTGAAACGAAGCGATGGCCACTAACTAGACCCTCTACGGATCTTCTTTTTAAAAGTATTCTTCTTACAACACTTTCACTGTTCTCAAAGCAGAGACTAAAGTAAAAAAAAACACTGTGAACTACGCTCGACTGGAAAAGGGCACTTCTCCATATTGGATATAGTCTGCGTAGTAAGTCGACCCTATCATTCAGCTAAACGTACTGTGACACGTCGGTCCTTAAGGACGTTAGAGACCTAATTGGGTCCCATTGGGTGCAAGAAATTCGAAATTGGAATCCTTCATAGTAGCTGTGAAAGAAGCAGCCAATCAGAACGCTTCGTTAAGTGCTCTGATGCTCTTGCTGGGTCTTGCTCATGTGTGTTATTGATTCATTTGTATTCTGTTTGCTGGGTGACATAGGCAGTTGCTACGTGTAACATACTGGTATTCAACATCTGGTTAGATTGGAAACCGACCACAACATATAGAAACGGCTAGGCAGATTATGATAAATGTTTGTTTAAATGACTTTCTCCTGTACCGAGTGGTACCACACACAGTCACAGATATTATTATCATATTCATATGATATCTGTTTTCTAAATTCTCGTTACTATCCATGAGTTCTGATAACGACATTGTCAGGTTTACTTTCCTCCTCCTTCCTATAATTCCTCCCGTTTGATTCTCCTTGACATGAAACGTGATTTAAAAGAAAAACTCGAACACTTCGTTTTTTCTTCGAACCATGTTTCATTTTGTCAATTACCTTCTTTTTATTTGAGGCCACACCGAGATTAAAGGTCATGATTTAAAAGTACCGCCTGGTAGGCGGTACTTTGGCCTAGAGAGAGATAATATCATAGACTACATTTCTAAATAATCATGTTATAATCTAATATAATGCAGCCCTTGCCGATGCAAGTGGCAACATAATTGAAAACTTAAAGTATTCATTTTAAATTAGAATTTTGATTGCCGCTCTCGCATACGGAGTCTGGATTTGTGTGTGGCCCTGTTGGCAATAGGCATGCAAAATGTACGTTTACTCTAAGGCACAACTAAGCATACTTCGGGATTACAGACGTGAATATGTGGTGTGTAAATCCCCCGTCACACGCTAAAGGAATATATTTCTATTCGTATACGGCTGAGGCCGCCGTGTGCCTCGGTGAGCAATTTTATAATTAACAATAAAATTAATGGGCAATTTTATAGCTCGTATATTTTCATTGTTACAAACGTAGTAAAATGGGTCTGGAACAGGATGGATCTTAATTTCTTTGTTAGTCAGTGTGTAATTGAGATCACAGTTATAAAACCCTTTATTTTAGCAAGGGGTAGTAAAATCGGCGTAAAACGTTCACAGGGGCCTATATTTCCTTAACTCTATTTAAAACAGCTTTTTAATCATTTTTTGTTAAAATTTGACTATGAGTGTTACTAGTAGGTACTAGGGTCTTCCACGAGTCAGTGTTACTAGTAAAACAAAAGGTACCCAATAATCTATAGCCAGGACGTTGCAGGTAATTACCAACCTGGTTGATCATGATGAATTTACTTAATTTCATGAAATTTGTCGACTAGATTATTGTCATAAACACTCACTGTATCCTATTCAATGGAATTGATATGAATGGAATTAATTCCAATTTGCAGATATTTTACAGACGCGACGACACAAAATGGGCTAACGGTTATTTGTTGCTGAGAAGCACCCATATGCTGATGTATATCTTCATCTAGATTATAGATTAGATAGTCGTATTTACGACAAAACAAAAAAAAAGATGGATTTCCGAAATTGAAGTACACCAACCAGCTCTAACATCATTGACATCAAATAATAATCAAATCAATTTTAATCTTGTTTCGATATCGAAACCATAGCCACATACTTAACCACATTTCTCTAGTTTCGCTAGCTAACTTAATTTGAAGCTATATTAATTACTAATTCAATATGTTACGTATTAAATTTGAAACCTATCCGAGTAATCAAATTCTCTAGCTAGCCCCGTAATATTAATTTAATTGTGAAACTTAGCTCGCTCCATGTCACCTCGCTCGGGCCTTCATTCATACAAATTACGTGAATGTAGCAACTTTGGATTAATATGAATGGATGGCTTTCGTAATCACTAGCTAGCTTTTGTTTTTAGTAGGTAAACGGTTTCAATTGCAGTCTGTAAATAACTTTATGAGCGCTGCGTTATTTGAATGTCAAAGAAATACAGGGTCGTAGAGATGGCGCTCTGAAGTATCTGAATATCCCTTGAGAAAAGGCATAAGTTTCAGTTTGTGTGTACAAAGAATAAGCAGGGCTGCAGGGCTATGCTTTACTGTTACTTGGATTGCAACAGTACACCAATGGTGGTTTGGTGGTCATACTTTTGCTACTATCGGTACGACGAATAAGAATAAACTAAACTTTAGAAAATAGTTGCATGAAATATGTAACGGAAGACCATTTTTTGTCATATGTAAGTTGTATTGTTCCTAAATACAATTTTTTTTTCATGCCTTTTCCAGCTACTAAACCAATACAAAAAAAATCCGCAATCCATTTCCCTTAACTAACAGTTACGTGTCATGTCATCTCTAGTAAACAAACGCGACGAACCCCGCTTCGCGCCCATTCACATGGCACGACGATAAACACGGCCGGTGTAAAGCCTTCTTTGGTGACATTTTATTTTATAAAACCGTTCGAGTGTGGACGCAATTTATTTCCATTTGCCACTCGTTACCGTAACGCTGTTCGTCCGTCGGCGGTAATTTTAAACAAAAACAACCGTTTCGTTCTGGTTTGGACTGGTTTTACCCAGTTTTAGCCGGTTGGGTGTGTCTTTTGCGGCGTTTGTAGTTTAGTGTTAGTCGGTGGTTTAGAAAACGTGAACGTTTGCAGTAATTCCTTTGGTTTCACGTTTGAAACGGAAAGAAAACGTAAGGGAAACATTTATTTATGGGTGAGTCAATGACCTTGAATTGAATCCTGGCGCTGACGTAGAATAATTTGTTACTTGACTTGACTCTGAGTGCTCTTGAGTCTCCGATTTAGAACAATTATTTACACAACCCCTGTACCTGAAGCTTGAACGTAAATAATGATTCTACGCACGTTATGTTACGGATCATTTTTATTCGACAGGTAGTCAGTGGCCCAAAAAGTCTGACAACCAGTCTTACTAAGGGGTACCGTACCCAGTACTAACTGGGTCGTGGAGGTCAGATAGGCAGTCGCTCCATGTAAAATACTGGTATTCAGCTGCATCCGGTTAGACTGGAAGCCGACCCCAACATAGTTGGGAAAAGGCTAGGCAGGCAGTCAGTCATCGTAAAATTCTATTGTACCTAAATATAATTAAGACAGGTTTAGACCCAAGCAGACATTTTGTGTGATTTATTTCACTAGCACTGCGCTCAAAACGGTGAAGGAAATCTTCGTAAGTAAAACGGCAAGTCCTAATGAGTTCTAAGGTCAGACACATCTACAAACATACGCAGGGACTGCGTTGTGGACAATAATTCACTGCTCCCACAGAGGGGAAAGGCTCGTGTGTCAGGCTGATCATACACTGCCTGACACACGAGCCTTTCCCCTAGAACTTACCCCTAGGTAAGTTCTCGCTACCGCTTATCGCTACCTCTCTTCACCCCGCTCCCTGATGTCTCTCAGCTCTCGGCCTTACCCTCTCAAGACGTAAAGAGATAACGGGGTAATTAACTGAAGTGCTCCAGCGGAACCGACAGGCTATAATAAGGCTATAACAATCCTCCCACGCTGCATTTATGAAGGAACGCGACTTTAAGATACATTTCAATTTTATGGCCTTTAAATGGAGTGTCGGAGACTAATTTGGGAGGGTTAAATCTATATTCTACAAGGGATATCAAGGATTTGTCAGTCAAATGTTTACAGGATAGAGCTCGATAGCTTTTCAGTTTCGCGCCTTATGATTGAGACCCACGAATGCGACATGTAGTATGAACCTTTTATGTAAAGTAGTCCTTAACAATACTGTAGTTTACTTTAAAATAACAGTTGTAATAATAAATTAGGTCGTCAGTTTGATTCTCAGGCAGAAATTTCTAAATGTTTGTTATGCTTTATTACCTCATAATAAAAACATAAAAACGTTTTTGCAAAAAATAAAATCGTCTTCAAAAACACAACAAAGTGACGTTTTCACTTTGTTGTGTTTTTTTAGTTGTAATATCCGATACAAATATTAGCTATACATATATTTTAACATAACAATAACATAACATCACGCCTGTGATCCCCAAAGGGTTGGGCAGAGGTGGACCCAATAGTCCCTACACCCACATTTCACCAGTTACGTTTTAGTCCCATGTAATATGGGGCGAGCGCGGGTGCAGATCCAGACTCCGAGCCTGCTACTGAGAAATTCCTAATGGAAAAACCCAATAACACTTTGCCCGACCTGGGAATCGAACCCAGGACCTCATGCGCAATAGTCGCCACCACTAGACCAACGAGGCAGTCATTAATTTTATATTGTTAACAATACATGCCATGGTAATAGGCTTATCCCCAATAAAATGGAACTTAACACACCTAACTGTCGAAATGTGGGTGTACTGTAGACAATTCAGCTAACACCCTCAAAGCATACAGGCGTGATGTTGTTATGATGTTGTAAAAATAACAAACATCCAAGCGATTAGCTGTCTAATCTAAATATATTAAAGAAGAAACAGACTGACTGACTGACTGACTCTCTATCAACGCACAGCCCAAACCGCTGGATCTACAGATTCCAAATTTGGCAAGTAGGTTCCTTGTGTGGTCTAGGGGTGCACTAAGAAAGGATTTTTCAAAATTCACCCCCTAAGGGGGTTAAACGGGGCTCCTAAGTTTGTATGGGGAAACAAGATTAGTTAGACTATTTTATTCGAAACTTCACAGAAGTTCTCCTTTTGATAAATGAGTAGAAACGGGTTTCAGGGTTTTTCAGAATTCAACCCCTAAGAGGGGGAAATGGGGTGACAAAGTCTAAAAAATCAATGCACAGCCTAAACCGCTGAGTCTAGAGATCCCAAATTTGGCACATATGTTCCTAAAGTGGTCTAAGAGTACACTAAGACAGGGTTTTTCAAAACTCATCCCCTAAGGGGGTGAAACCGGGCTCTAAAGTTTGTATGGGGAAACAAGATTAATTAGACTATTTTATAAACACTTCACAGGAGTACTCCTATTGATAAATGAGTAGAAATGAGTTTCAGGTTTTTTCGGAATTCAACCCCTAAGAGGGGGAAATGGGGTGACAAAGTCTAAAAATCAATGCACAGCCCAAACCACTGAGTCTAGAGATTCCAAATTTGGCACATACGCTCCTTATGAGGTAAAGGGGTGCAATAAGGAAGGATTTTTCAAAATGTACCCCCTAAGGGGATGAAACGGGAGTCAAAAGTTTATATGGGGAAACAAAATTAGGTAAGACTGTTTTATTCGAAACTTCACAGGAGTACTCCTATCGATAAATTAGTTAACATTTGTGTTTCAGGTTTTTTCAGAATTCAACCCCTAAAGGGGGAAATGGGGTAACAAAGTCTGAAAATAAACATCGGTATTATTTGTATGGTGTATCGGGTCGGGTGTATTACAAAAACAACGATTTTAAGATTTAATGTGGTGGACCTGAAATACCTTCATTTCCTGTTGGGGTGCGATGGGGTTAAAATGTCTAAAAATCAATATGGGTGTCGATACCGAGATTATCAGGGGTGCAGATTACGAAAATGGCATTTATTTTGAGATCCAGAAGATGGCGGATTCGACTTCTATACAGGGTTATTGTTGATTTATTGTGATGATTGTATTGATAACGATGATGGTGATTGTGATAATGATGATGATTGTGATTACGATGATAATGATTGTGATTACGATGATGATGATTGTGATTCCGATGAAAATGATTGTGATTACGATGATGATCATTGTGATTACGGTGAAAATGGTTGTGATTACGATGATGATGATTGTGATAATGATGTCGATGATTGTGATAACGATGATGATGATTGTGATAATAATGATGATGATTGTGACAACGATGAGAACGATTGTAATTACGATGATGATGATTGTGATAATGATGATAGTGATTGTGATAACGATGATGGTGATTGTGATTGTGATTGTGATGGTGATGGTGATGGTGATTGTGATTGTGATGGTGATAGTGACTGTGATAGTGATGATGATTGTGATTGTTATGGTGATTGTGATAATGATGATGATGATAATCATGATTGTGATTACGATGATATAGATTGTAATTATGATGATGATGATTGGGATAACGATGATGGTGATGGTGATAGTGATTGTGATAGTGACGGTGATTGTGATGGTAAAAGCCATGGTGATAATAATGGTTGTGATTACGATGATAATGATTGTGATAGCGATAGCCATGGTAATGGTGATTGTGATGGTGATATTGTGATGGTGATGGTGATAGTGACTGTGACGGTGATGGTGATTGTGATAATATGGTGATCGTGATGGAGGTGGTTATAGTGACGGTGATGGTGATAATGACTGTGATAGTGATGGTGAATGTGATGGTGATTGTGACTATGATTGTGACAGTGATGGTGTTTGTGGTTACGATGATAATGATTGTGATAATGATGATAGTGATTGTGCTAACGATGATGGTGATTGTGATTGTGATGGTGATAGTGATGGTGATAGTGATTGTGACTGTGATAGTGATTGTGATGGTGATTGTGATAGTGTTGGTGAATGTGTTGGTGATTGTGATAATGATGATAATGATTGTGATTACCATGATTCTGAGTGTGATAACGATGATGGTGATTGTGATGATGATGATTGTGATTACGATGATAATCATTATGATTACGATGATTAAGATTATGATAACGATAATGGTGAATGTGATGGTTATTGTGATAGTGGCGGTGATTGTGATGGTGATAGCGATTGTGATGGTGATTGTGATGGTGATTGTGATGGTGATTGTGATGGTGATTGTGATGGTGATGGTTATTGTGATGGTGATAGTGATTGTGACTTTGATAGTGATGGTGATTGTGATTGTGATACCGAGGATGGAGATTGTGATGATGATCATAATTGTGATTACGATGATAATGGTTCTGATTACGATGATAATGATGATGGTGACTTTGATGGTGATAGTGATGGTGATCGTGATTGTGGTTGTGATTGTGATTGTGATGGTGATTATGATAGTGATGGTGATTGTGATAATGATTGTGATAATGATGGTGGTTGTGATAGTGATGATGATTGTGATGATTATGAATTTTGGCACATAGATTGTTCATAACCTGGATTAACACGTAGGACACTATTTATCCCTTTCATATGATCCAGTGGGACGGTTACCGAACTTTACGCGGGCGAAGCCGCGGGCAACAGCTAGTAGAAGTATAATTGAAGAGTCAGATCAGCATCAGATCTTCACCAAAGAGAAGCGAAGTAATTTTCTTCCAAACAAAAAAAAAACATCGAAATCGGTTCACAATTGGCGAAGATATTAGTCATACTGACTTTGCTACTCTGTGTAGAGAAGGACAAAAAAATAAGTCGGTACTTCTACGCAGGCGGTGACGATTTTATTGTGGTCGCGAGCAAAAATTGCATAGGTCCTCCCTTGATGACGTCCGGCAGGACACTGGCACGGTGCGGGCACCGCACGCCATCTATTTTTCACGTATTTATTTAATATAAAAAAAGCAAGTGCCATATTATAAATCTATCCAATTATATCACCGACAAACCCGATTAGTAAACGAAATGTTAAATTTTCATAAAAATTGCGTTTCCCCAAGTCTCACACAACCTAAAATACTTTCAAAATCGACGTTACTTCTGTTTTTTTTATCGAGCAAAATGTGTAATATTGTGTTTTTAACCAAAAAAGTCACTAGATCAAACATGTATCTGTACTATATATTTTTTTTCGAATTTAAATATGGTGATTTCTCTGGAAAAAACTCGATCTAGAAACGTAAATTTGGGGCCCCTTAATAAGTAAAAATAGGCTCGCCCCTAACGCCACATAACTAGTTTAATGTGGGTGTACTTTATACTTCTGCCAAACCTTTTACTCAATAGAGATATTTTTCTCACAAGAAAACGGTGAAAATAATACTTAATAGTCTCAATTGCACATCAAATACATCTATCGAGCTTAACAATGGCTTGTCTTATGGGACCCAGTGATCTTTGTCGGACAACCATAGGATAGAAAATGATCAGCAAAAAACAACTACTACTTTATTAGAATCATTTTAATCTAGCAAAACAAGTGAATGATAGACAGGTCTATTATGATACGCGTGAGGTATTATGATCTATTAGCAACAATTAGTATCGTTTACAATTACGAATTTGTTGTACCAATTGACATTCACTTGTTTTTGCAAGGTTAAACAGATTCTACTAAACACATCAACAGGAAAAGAAAACATTATAATTTCCTTTTCCTTTCCAACACCCTATAAAACAATACACACCTACCATCAACATTACAGCGCACAAACCATCCTGTTCTACCACATCGGCTAACCTTGCTTGCCGCCGTATTTCCGGCAGAGGACCTCATATCCGGCCCGGGTCGACTCGAGACCGGCTCGAGATGCGATCCCGTTTGAGATCGTGATCGTAAAGAGTTCTGTAAGTGGCGGTAATGGGAGATGGCAGACAGATAGTTATGTGAAATATTGCAGAAAAAAGAAGAACATTATAATATTTGTTTTTGTAAAATAGATTATGAGTATACTCGTATCTATAGAATTGCGGGAATGTTCGTTGATAGTTGTCGAAAGCCTACGATAGTAGTCTCTCATAAGAGTACTATATTTCGGTTATTCATTAAACACATATTATATTTTACATTTTTAAATATTTCTTAATAAAACTAGATAAAAAATCATTTAAAAATATGAAATATGGTCCGAGCTGCCGGTGGTCAGGACTCTTGAGAGAGGAACCTCCTAACATTACGTGCCGTGTCCAGAAGTACTGCTTTCTGAATCAAGCCCTTGATCCAGCTGCCAAGCGAGAGCCTCCTAAAATGTTGGTCGAGGCTCTTGACTATTAAGCCATTGACCGACACGACTATCGGCACAACGACTGCTGTAGTTGCTGTACCCACGTCCCACATGTCGACAACCTCGCGAGCCAGATATAGATATTTGAATTGTTTATCTTTATCTGTTTTCACAAGGTCCTCGTCATGCGGGACCTTTATATCAATCGATCTATCACCACAATGTCAGGCCTATTGGCAACAACAGTCCTGTCAGTGGTGACAGGTCGAACCCAATACAACGTGAAACTACCATTATCGAGAACTGGGTCGGGCGCATATTTATAGTATGGCACTTCTGATACCAAAAAGTTGTTGTGCACGGCAGCAACATAAAGTGAACCCGGGCGGCGCAGTCATACCATTCAATAATGAGAACAATTGTGTTGTGCAAGGAACCAACAATGTCTCGCCGAAATGTACAACGAAAATTGTACCGCGCGGAGGTCATTCCTTGTACGAAAATCTTAACACCACGATTTAGAAACGTGACGTCAATGCACAACGCCATCTGTAATCGAATAGCGATATTAAGTTAATGATTCCGATGATTAGATAACAATGTACTTTAATTATCTTGATTGATTATCACTTAGTTATAAGGATAATGTAGAAATAAAGAACCGTAGTTGTAAATAATATGTAAAAACCCTAGGATAATTAGTTATAAGGTTTGTTATGCCTATTTTCTGTCATTTACCTAATTCTGGCTAGCTTCGACGCGAGTTTTGCCGTTTGTATGTGTGTATAATAATGGTCCGCTGGCCAGCATTAAAGAAATAAATAAAGGATAAAGTAGCGGGGACTCAGAATAGCCAATGGGAAGTGCAAGTGCAGTGAAGAATTGCACGCGTGTGTGAGAAATCGCGCGATCCACAACGACAGGATGACCGAACCTTCTAGAAACATTTTATTATAAAAGACAGCGCACTGGTCAATGGATTAAACGGTACTTCAAGAATAGTCAAGAGATCACAACATGAAACAATCGGTAATCGGTTATAATAGGGTATTTTGAGTCCTAGTCTCACCGAATATACTAAAAGTCAGTGTTTTATTTAGTGTAAATTTCCTATAAAGAACCCCTCTCCTGCAGTTCCCAGTGAACTGCTACGTTAAAGTTATTATACAGTTCACTCGCTGCACAGTTGTACTTCAAAGCAAGTTGCTGGTGGATAATCCTGGCGACAAGGTTGTATGCAAGTACTCTCCGTTGGCCAGGCTAGAACACCCAGAAATATTGTGTCGGATCGATTCTCCCGGACGGTGGCATGCCCGACATAATGTCAACCGGGCCATCCTTCACAATATATTTCCGGTAGTTTTTCGTCATCATAACTTTGTCCATTATTGCTCAGACAAAACCTTCGGTTTCCCCGAAGAGATAACCAGAGCGCAGCCAGGATACGGACGCTAAAAAGTCTACATCGGGGCCATGTAGGGCCCGGTAAAAGCGTCCGTGAAGCTCCTTGCCCTGCCATTCCTCCATGCGGTCATTATTGTCTAAAACTTTAGGTTTGCACCAGTTCTCGCTAGCCAGGGAGAGCGGGGTGAGGCCCTTGTCCACTGAGACCACATCTCGGTGCATCTCCTCGTCGGCTTCTAGGAAGTATTCCCTGAGACTGTATACCTCACGGTTGTATAGGGTCTTAGCATTTAAGAAGCCACGACCCCCGCACTTCCGCGGGATATACAGTCTCACCCCCGACGACCGTGGGTGATGCATTCGATTTGTCAGACTATCACCCTGGAGTATATATATATACCACGCTCATTTTATGTCTCCTTTGGGAAATGTCCGGTGCATGTTTTGTAACAATATTTTGATTTAAAAGAGTGTCCATCGAGTCTCTTGCCCATTCTTCTCCATAGAGATCTATGCTTTGGAATGTGCAACTACAGTACTTTCTTAAGTTATTATGCCTTGTGACTGTGACTGTAGTTTCGCTTTTTTTGTATTTTGACTTTCAAAAGGGCCGTAAAGGTCTAATTGAAATAACTGCGGCTTTGAGTTTGAGTCTTAAGTTTGCACGGGAATCAAACCTATTACGTGTCCGTGTTTAGATGTTTGTTGGATTTCAAGTACAGGTTGACAGCTGAAAGTGGACTAAAACTTAAGTCTTTTCTTTGTGTTGTAAATTTTGCAAATTAAATAGTTAAGGAAAAAATATTATAAAATAAAATAAGTTTTGTGTTTAGTAACAGACAATGCTTTCGGCGTTTGGTGCATAGTATTTCGGGTAAACGAGAAAGTGGGGTCGGAAAACATCGAACAGAAATAAAAACCGGCCAAGTGCGTGTCGGGCCACGCGCTGTGTAGTATAGTATTTATACTTACACTTTATATTCATCATTCATAATACTATTTATCATCCTTTTTGTTTGTTTATATGTCTACACTCAGCAAATCGATCTAAATACGATTCATTAACATAAAATAGTTGAAATAAAAAAATATTACTCATAATTTTCATGTTTGTGACACGTCAAATTGTCAAACTGTCAGTAACTTTTTAATTTCTCTTTCTGGATTAGTCTATGGTTACTTTTTGGTTTATACTTTAATTTAAATTACTTTTATCAATATGTTTAGCGATTGTATTTTGTAGATTATTACGATTGTTTACAAAATAACTTAATTTTAAATTTATATTAATAAAATTCTTTACGCACTCATGGATATGTCCTGGCCGACTACACTTGTCAGATGAGATGATGGCCACAAGAAAACTAATATTTGAAAATTTAAAAAGGAAGACTACTTTGAAAACGAGCTGACGAACCGCTGGAGGAAGTCTACCATTGAATCTGATATGAGAAGCATCAGTAAACAGCTTGGTTTTTGCTTCACATACTTAAACTACCCAGGGGATCCAGCTAAAGATTCACCTGGGACTTCTACTCCCGATCTTCGGAAGCTATCTACGTGATCTGGGACCTCTACTCCCGATCTTGAAAGCTATCTTCGTACCTGGCTACCTCCTGTCTCGCAGAGCTACCCTGACGCCTGGCCCAAAGAACTACACTGGTGCCTTCCTACCAGAGCTACCAGGTGCGTAACTGAGAACTGCACGACGCCCTTCCAGCAGAGGTTTCCTCAAACTCGATTCTTGAAGTTGTCCTGCTAACAGACCTGCAGTACTACCCTAACGCCTGTTCCTGTCTCTCCTACAGTGCTGAACTGATTTGTCGCCAACTAAGTGCGTAAACTATAAATTAGCCTTCTTCAAATTATCCTAGAGTGCGTACTTGGTAAGTCTTTTATAATTAGCTGTTTTTTTTTATCTCACCTGTAAATATCTTTCCCTTATTAAATTTTAATTGAACAAGTCTTCATAAATCCATTTATTTTGATAGGATCAAGTAGATTTGTTAAAGTAGGGTTCCGTAGTAGCCCGTTATATTTTAGATTTTGTTTTTCAATGCAAGTGTTTACCCGTTATAAACAAGCAACTACTTCATCTTAGTCACTTTAAAGGATTTATTCTAAGGATTTCGTATTTTTGTATTTGATACAAAATTATCCAACACCCAAGTTCCAACGACTATTACTGCTAAACTAATAAAGTTATTTTAACCGCTATAGTTTTCTTTTAAAGTTGCACTATCATCATGATTTTGCCAGATTTATATATGGGGGGGGGGGGTAAAAGTTAAATATTTCGTAAATGGAGCATTAAGTCGAAAAGTAGTATTAGCAACCCATAAGTCATTTTAAAAGACTTATTCGATACCGATACCCCACACAATGGGGTAGACCCGAAAAATTCATCCCCACTTCACATGTAGAAAAGCCCTATTATGTACCCTAAAAATATTTTGCAAAATTTTATTTTAGCACTTTGTCGGTGTAATTGATATACATACCCCTACAATATTATAGCTTTTTAGTACTAACCGTCTCTTAGTAAAACCTCGGACAGACAGACAGACAGACAGATAGACATGAAGAAACTATAAGGGTTCCTTGTCAGGACTCATCATTACCATCATCATCAGCCTATTAATGGTCCCACTGCTGGGACACAAGCCTCCTCTCTATGAGAGGGAATGGGCTATAATCCACCACGCGGGCCCAGTACGGATTGGTAGATGTCACATGTCTTCGAACTTTTTGGTTCTAGGACATGCCGGTTTCCTCACGATGTTTTCCTTCACCGTTTTGAGAGCAGTGGTGATGAAATAAATTACACAAAGTAATGCGCCTGTCTAGGTTAGAACCCACGACTTACTGTTCGTAAGTCTGGGCCACCACCACTGGGCCACCGCTGCTCTCCGGACTACGGAACCCTAAAAAGTGACGCATTATCAACGTCACTTTTTGGTTCTGAAAAGTTTGTCCGGGGAAATAAACTAACAGTGCGTGTGTATGGTTTTTCAATTATATTGTTCAACCGCTGTAGTTCGTTTAGGAATTAGTAACCCCTTTTTTCTGTTCATGTTTGTGTTTATACTTGTGAAATGTTTTCATCGGATTCCAATTTCAAATAACTCAAGTTTTCACGTTTGTGGAATACACTTTTCGTCGCTGCAATATACTTTACAATACACGTTTGTAAAGTATATTGCAGCGACGAAAAGTGTATTCAAAAGTGCATTGCAAGCCAGAGACAGAAAGACTTTTATTAACATTAAATGTCGTCTGAGAATTTGAAGGTGGGTCGGCAGTTAAAAAAGAAAACGCGCTTGATTTCTAGCCATCCGCTCAGCACCGAAAATTGATATTCCAACAATCTATAATATTTATGGCTATTTATGGCTTATGTCCAGCAGTGGACGTTATGGGCTGTTGTAGTAGTTGTAGTGTAGTATAATATTTATGCTTTCATTTAGGTACCGCTTAATGATAGATGGAAAAGGTCATTTGTGTTTTAAGCTAGGGTTACGGTTGGCCTAGCAGTCCCTAATAAAAAAGAAGAAAGTAGAACTAACTACACTTAACACCCAGTCCACAAACACGTGCGATGCAACTTGCGGCGTGACCTACAACAAGCGACACGTGTGCGCTTCACTCCTTTCCTTTGCCTGAGGAAACAAGTAAAGGTAGAATTACACTACTATGTCGCATTGTATTCTGTCGCGCCAGTAACCTACGGTTTCCTACATTGATTATGGTCAGAAACACTCCTGCGCTACACAACACACAGTAGTGTGTTTCAACCTCACCTCGCGCATCACAAGTCACGTCGCCGTCGCTACGGACCCGCGGTGACTCGTGTCATACTTTTACTTGTATAAGCAATTTCTTTCATTTGTTTTCTCTGCAGTCGCTGTCCCGTGCCCACACGCGTGTCGCTTGAGCGTGAAGCTCGTGGCAAACGGTACCTATGTTCTGACTAGAGCATTTTGTCGTCCGAGTGGGGTGAGCAGGCTTCTCTTGCCGCTCGCGTTTACACGAGCTTATAAGGGCGTCAATGCTCGTACGAGTCACTCGTGAAACAAAACACGCGAGTACACGAGCGTACATGCGCTTCGATAAGTGAGCTAATCTGAAACTGTCCTAACAACATTTTACCGTGTATAAAATAAACATAGATGTCTGATATGGAGTGATTGTCAGTTTGCATGCTGTTTGCTGTCCAGGCATGTAATGTCGCTGGAGGTAAACGATATTGTTGGAGTGTTGTTTTAATTGTTTGTTGTTTTATTGATTGCAGGTAAGTCCTTACTCGCGAACTGCTGTGGTGAGTTTTTGCACAGAGAGATTTATTAATTTAGTTGTAACTATGTAGTAAGTATCTTTATTCTATACATTGTAACATCAAGGTTGGTAGTCCCGCTGCTTGTTTTCTAAATTACGCAGAGAATTTTGATTTGGCTTTTACCACCATTTAGAACGAAAGGTTTATGTGTAAGATAAATATATTTAAACTTAAAATAGTTCTTTTAAGATGTTTTGACTTCGCCATTGCACTTGAGCGGGTCATGTTCTTTACAAGATTGTTTGGCATTGTGAAGCACCTTGTTCACAACAAAACAATGTACTTTAGCTAGAGAACACCCAGATATCTAGCTTTGACTGTTAGACTTCGACAGGTTTAATCTAAAAGCTATGCTTGATACAAGGTTCTATTAGACTACAGTGGCTACAATAACAGAGTATGTTAGTTAAATTACTTTCTCATAGATGAGCACCTGCGTAAGCTGTGGTTGGGCCCTGACTTACGACTAATTTTGTGACCAAAGGTTCGAACCGAAGCAGACATTAATAGGTGCAATATTTCATAACCTTTGATCTCGAAATGGTGATGTTAATAAACATCGAGAAGAAACCGTCATCTCCTAGAAGAAAAATTGGAAAACATGTGACATCCTGGTGGATTATGGCCCTGTCATCTCTTCTCATCTCTGTCCAAGCTAGGTTTTGCAAGTTAAGTAGATGGATATCTCTTTTAAAACATCTTATCATTCAATTTATGAGTGACTGCAGAAACTACATATTAAGCGACTAGCGAACCGCCCGGCTTCGCACGGGTGCAATGTAGATACTAATGTGGGTAATTGATACAAACAAACCTTCCTCTTAAATCATCCTATCGTTCGGCTATCAGCTAAACAGTAGGCAAGACGGTGCGGGGGAGGGGGTCGGCGATTGCAATCTGTCATTCCGCGAATCTGTCATTCTGCGAATCTGTCATTACGCGAATCTGTCATTATCAGATCTTGTCATTTTGCGACACCTGGCATTATGCGTATTACTGACAATTCGCTAATCTGTCATGTTGCGTTTCTGACGTTTTAAGTCTCTAACTTATTTAAAATGCTAAGGATTAATACCGTATTTGTGTAAATAGCTTTCTAATTACCGCTTTATAATTGCCCATTTTTTAAAGTATTAAAATAAATTATATAGTATGTTATCCTTAAGAGATAGACATATGCCACTGTGGACTTTTCTGTAGACGTAGATACATAATTCCACCATACATCATTTTGTTATATCTCAAAGGGTTTAGGCAGCGTTTTTGTTGAAAGCTCTTGAAAGTTATTTTTTTCCGACATCTCCTACAAAATATTTATTATATTTTAGCCAATGTATACAAAAACTTGAAAAATGATATATTAAAATCTTCTTCTTGAATCACTCTATCTATTAAAAACGGCATCAAAATTTGTTGCGTAGTTTTAAAGATCTAAGCATACATAGGGACATATAGACAGCAGGAAGCGACTTCGTTTTATACTATGTAGTGGTGATGTATTAGTGTTAGTGATGAAACTCAATAGTCAGTCTATCCGCACTGTTACAAATATAAATGCATACTCCGTCACACACTACCACGCAGACGGCTCGTCGCCGCCGCGGGCACGGTCGACCGGCTGATCGACCAACGTCGCTAAAAAGTTACCCTGTTAACCGCCGTCACCAACATGTAGTTCCAATCATGGTGAACAATAGTTTAGGAAAAACTGAAATTATTTCGCGCCAGAAGTTTTTCATGTGTTATTTTGCAGGTTGAAACACGATTCAAAAACGTGTGTAAGTATAAAGGAACAGCTATAATTATTATCTATCTAAGTCCAGCAAATTATAACCTACTTTATTTCAAGATACTTCATCTATTGGTGCTTCTCCAACTAACAGAGGTTCCATTAACTCATAATATTTCTCCTCGTCCCTTACGAGGTGGAACAGCTGAGTAGCACTCGTAACTCCGATCCATTCGCGAACATTTCTCAACTAAGCCACAGAATAGATCTTTCTTCGGTTCAAACCATTTTTCTCTTTTACTTTGTCCTTCATAGTTACAATTGGCCAATTATGTCTCGTTTCATTCATATATTGAAAGACTATATTTTATGACGTTTAATCATTTAGCATGTCTGTCATTCTCATTCTATTCCTAAAAGTCAGTCATAACATAGTTATGTACTTTACTTCCGCTTACGTGGCGAATATGAAAGATAGGCGCCTAATAGCTGTAACCATTGTGACAATGATGTACCCTTTATGAACTCGCTCTGACGGGGGCGAGACGACTAGGCCTCTACTATTAGCTCACGTTACATTTAAATAATGCGGCCCGCTTTGTGTTTGCGGAGTACTCAGAGTTTCAGAAAAGTTGAATAATAATGCTAGGAAAATTTGAGAGAACTTGAAAGGACTGCGCTATCAACCACCCTTACAAAAGGTCATCAAATAAAATAGAATAGAATAAATTTTATTTGTGTAAAAACATAGTATATTAAGGTCATCGAATGTGAAAATCGGCTAGATCCACAATTACGATTTTGACGACCCGAATGGCGCAGTGGTAGTGAGGCTGCCTTACGTTCTTAGGGTCCCGGGTTCGAATCCCGGTCGGAGCAAATGTTTGTGTGATGAGCATGGGCATTTGTTTCCGAGTCATGGATGTTTATATGTATAATAAGTATGTATTTACAAACAAAAAGTATCTATGTAGTATATCAACTATCTGGTGTCCACGACACAAGCCTCGTTGCTTAGTGGGGCACTAGATGGCGCTGTGTGTAATGTCCAGCGATATTTATTTATTTATTTATTTACATAATGCTCCTCAATATTGCCGATTTAAACAAATTATTTCCATTTCCAATAATGTTTCATGCTAAACCTTTGATTAATTGATTTTGCTTTCTGGTGTCGGTACAAAAACAAAAATAAAAAGATAAAAGCCACCTTTGCCAGTCAGCAAAATTGCTAACATGACTGACTGCCCAGTGTGTCCCAGGAAAATAAAAAAACTCGTAGAGATTCTTAAATTATATTTTTTAGAATAAAACCTAGCTTTACAAAATCTTCACACAAGTCATAAAACAATCGCCAATCGTTTCCTTTCAGCGGTTGGTAGGGGTTGGTAGGGTCTTGGCAAATCCTATTTCGCGCCGCTTGGGGGCGCTGCAGGCGATCGTGAGAGCCTACAAGCGTCACCTTATTGTTAGTGTAACGCTGAGATTACTCAAGAATACGATTTATTAAGCTTCGCATTACGAAAAGCTTGCCGAATTCAAATGGTACTAATGTGATTTCGTGTCTGGCAAATGTAGATTTACGTGATGTTGAAATTGTGTTTGTAATGAAAGATGGTTTATTTATTTCTCCATTTATCTTAGTATCTTGTCTATACTTGCTTGTATTCTCTTCACTGAATTCTCATCTATCTATATCTACCTTTTTTACACGCATTTAAACCTTTTTAACAAATCATCCAGTACTTTTTCTTTTTCTTTATCGATGACGTCTTATTAAGTTATTTGGGCTAGTGTATTAGTGTGTTGCATGTCTTCTAAAGTGCAGGTCACTTTGGACACTCCAGCAATAAATACTGTAGGTATCTCTCCATAATGTTCTACATCTAACTTTTGGCTGACTTTTAGTTCAATTTTCTAAAAAAAATTGCTTCTAAGAAAATATTAGGTATAAGCCATCTGTTAGTTCCATCACTTACTCCATAAAATCTTCAATCACTTAGACAAGACAGTGAAGAAAATGAAAGCAGATAATTCTATCTCTCTTTATCATCTTCAATTGAAAGTCTCAGGGCACTACTAAACAGTGTAGCAGCGAAAGTCAGTTGTCTCCCTTCCAGACTTGGTGTAAAAACGTCGATTGAGATAATTGCCTCGATAGCGCGGGCGGGCTACATTTACGGTAAGGCTTTGCTACACATTTACGAATCGCTTGTAACTGCTATTCTAAGGACACGGTATGAATTGGAGCCGAGGGTTAAATTAATATGTGGTACGTTAATTCAACAAGTATCTCTTATCTTTCCTTCTGTCAATGTGGAACAATCTCCACTGCTGGAAAGTATATTTTTTTCGAATTTCTCTTTGTGTTGTATATTTTGGCCAAATTACTAGCAATAACACAGGAAGCATGGCTGCAAAGCGTTTGGCACGACGGTTTGGTGAGAAAAGTGAAAAATAAACTATTCACGATCTCGGCTTTTTAATGCCAACGGTGTATGTTGTGTCAGGTCGTGTTATTTTGCTGGGTGCAATATAGGTCAAGTGAGTTCCGTCACTACCTTGATAACTAGCTAATACCTACCACAAAGGCTAGCTACCTACCACCACAGCGTGAGTTACGTACAGAAGAAGAAATACGCGCAAGCTGTTTCTGCATCCGCTACCGGCGCTCTGTATAGCGCGCGGTTAACAAACATGGTAAGACGACTATCTGTCGTGTTCACTGTTATAGCTATTTTATATTATGTCTGTAAAGTTGAGTACAAATGAGATGGCTCGGGCATTTTATCATGATTTGATGTCGTTTCTCTTTGCAATGAAATCACAAATTCCATTAATATCCTATCTTCACGATAAAAGCGTTTTTTTCTTAGAGTTATTAAAATCGCAGTTGTTGTGCTAGTGCGACTTTTAATCGAGTTTGTATTAGAATGTTCAGGCGAAGTGATTAGTTTTTTCACAAACAACCTGGATTTTGGCATTGACGAAACGCGTTTCATTGTCTAAGCCCTCTGTAGCTGCTGCAACCCTAGTACCTCCTGGTTACAATAAATCACACATTCTCACAAACCTGTTCTTCCAGTAAAGTCGGTAAATACAACCAAATGTATTTCTCGACTCGGACGCTCATCGGTTAAGAGAAGTAGGTCGCTAGTCACTCAGAGGCACTTGAGCTCCAACTTTTGAACCCCTCACTGTGGTTCACTTTCATTGGCACGAAGCAGCTGACGTCATGGGAATAAGTGGTCGTGATAGGCTGGGGAATAAAGGAAATAGAAAGCTATTTGAAATAAACTTCCATATCCGTCTAAATTCACGTTGAACGTAAGCACCGGACCGTATACTACCAGTATAAAAAGATCCGATATTCTTACATCATAAATAGAGATCGGACATTTGGATGCGTATTTACCTAAAGTTTGAGTGTTGACTATAGTTGGTGCCAGTTAAGATGAGAATAACGGTCATTGACCCACCTACATTTATTAAACTTCTTAACTTTGAGTTTGAGTTTAAGAAACCAAAAATAAGCCTGTTCAAGTCTGGAATCGTCATCTATCGTGATCTTCAACATTTTTTGTAATGAAAAACGATACATGGTTTATTTGTTTTGGTTCCTACGAAGAGATAATAAGATATTCTCATCTTAACAGGCACCAACTAGTACGGAGTGCGAGTTCAAGTATCAAAATAATCGTTGTTATACGCCCAGGCATATTTTTCATTTTATTAAATTTGAATATTCAGCAGCAAAAAATGAATTCAGATACATATTTAGCAAAAACATTTAAATGTGAAGTATACATTTACGAGTTTCCACAAATTCCTTGCCTAGTCTTAAACAGAATTTACATATTTATTCATAGTGTAACGTTACAGTTTCCTGGATAGGATCCACAAAACTGTGAGGTCACTCTGAGTACTCACCTACCTAACTTTCAGTCTGGAGGGGAGCACTATTAAAAGAAATAGACAAGGGGACGAGTTATAAGAATTTATTAACAAAGATCCTAACCTAAAAGCTGGAGCTACTTAAATCACTAATGCCAGTGAAGCTGGCGGAAAATACTGAAGATGAACGCAGAATGGAATAAATAACTGAAGAACGTCCGTCTTCAGACTGTGGAGGAGGACCGAGGAACCATCAACTCTCAGGCCGTAGAGAAGGGCCGAGGGCATCCGTCTTCAGACGGTGGTGGACGGCCGAGGACCGTCAATCCTCAGGCCGTAGGAGGAGGGCCGAGGACATCTGTCTTCCGACCGTGGAGGAGGGCCGAGGAGCATCAAATCTTCGTCATCAGGCTTGTGCAGCTCAAGCATCAAGGTTTCCAGGTGTTCTAGGTGAGGGTGCGGCACGGAGAGAGGCCGACTTAAAAAACTGAAGAATAAGGGGAACTGCCCTTTAAATATACTTTTATGGAGCTTCTCAGAGGTGTTCCTGCTCTCAGCTCCGAACGTAGACTGCCCATTCCCCCACCAGGCTCCTGTCAACTCCAGATAATTTACATTTTAAAATTAGAAAATTATTAAAAAGAAAATCTAATGAGGTCGATGTGATTTACCTATACAACCTACAACTAGCTCCAGCAATAAATTAAAAATAAAACTAGGGTTGCCACTAACTGACATCACAAAAGTAAACAAAGATTTAATAAAGATAAAAACTTAAATAACATGAATTACAAGGTAAAAAGGCCAAAGCCGTTGCTAAGCCTCCAAGAAATGACCATGAAGCTACCTAGGGAGGACGAATGCTTAAATTTTCAGGTTAATAATATCCAAAAATGTAAGTAAAAAACCATATAAAAGACATACTCATTACAATAGGTATACTACATTTTATACACATCATATGTTTGTATGAAATTCCGTGAAATTGGGAACAAAAATAACAAACCGCTTCTACACATTTCCCTTTGCCGGGAAAAACTGCTCTTTAAGTAAATAATTATGCATTTGAATATCCGATCCCCGATCATGATCGTCGTTCGTGTGAAAACGTCAAGGAAATCCATTCAGCTGTGAACGCGTTAAACCGTAACAGACAGGCACTCATACAAACACAAAATTGCATGCAGAATAATTTTACTTTATGTCTGGAGATTTGTTACCTTCTGTTTTTAAATACGTTGCTCTACCCCAATATTTCTACGACAGTAAACAGTAAAGTAATAAAATTCCCTGTATAGAGGTAAACAAACGAAGCAATGCATGGAGTGAAGAGCGTTGCATGGCGGCCAGTGTGTGCACGGCCAGTAAACAGTGCGCCACGTTATCTCGGTGCGGCGCGTGTTATTGGATGCCACGTTAGTACACATTCACACCTAGAGCATGTAGGTTCACGTAGGGCCAGGAAACTGAGATCGAAAAAGGACATTACAATTTATTTCACTAGTGATGTCTTAAATATTGCAAATATATATCGGCGCTGATAAACACTCAGGTGCCATCATGAATAACCCTATCAATATTACTGTACATTAAGTTATTCTAAGTGGAGTAACCCTGCTGCCTTCCTTTTGTATCAAGAGCACTATGACTAGAAAGCTTACTTAAAAATACCTACGAGTACAGGTTCTCAGGGTCAGTGAAGAATCGGTACGGAATGGGTATAATAGTCCTGTAGTTTTTGCACACCATCGTACATTAAGAATCAGGTACAGAAAAACTTTAAAGAATAGTAATGGAATAGGTTTTTCGGATCCGATAAACTGGACCCGCAAAACCTGCATCTTGGTGCACGCATACTTCTTCATACGTTTTGAAACGCCACTTTACGTCTAATTAACTCAGCCTCTCAGTCGGTTTGAAATGTAGTAAAATTTCATTCTCCTGTCCGACCCCGCTGTTCTACTGGCCTCACGGCCATCAGCGGCTTTGGCGCTAAATCGCCAACGATGTAGCTGCGCGATCCGGGCGCTCCGATAACGATTACTGGTACTATACGGGTGGACTTTTAAAGCTGTCAAGGAATAAAATGCCGGTAGGAAAGGCTGAAACTGGTTTGTCTCTGTGGGTTTTCCCAATCTATTGGGTGTTTCTGTTGATCAGCGGATACCTCTAACAATCATCCTTGAAAACAAATTCCCAATTGTATGGCATAGAATTTGAAAACTTTAAAATACTTTGAGCCTAGCCCTCCCAAAGTGACATTCGAGAAATACATCGAAATGACGTTTATAGAAAAATCGAAAAAAATACGGGGCTGACGATAAGCTGCCAAGGAACCCGTAGGACCGCTATTGTCATCGTGTCGTCGGGATAGCCCAGCCGCTCGTAGTCTATGGTAGTTCTCATTACCCCATTATGGAACAAGCGAGAACTAAAGATAATCTTCCTTCCTACTAATCATATCCTTCTTCCTATAATATTATAAATGAGAAAGTTTGTGAGTATGGATGTATGAATGTTTGTTACTCTTTCACGCAAAAGCACCTGAACGAGTATGGGTGAAATTTTGCTCACCGATAGTTTATAACCTGGATTAACACAGAGGATACTTTTTATCCCGGTAGTAAGATCCATCCAGATATGGTGTAAATGTCACTCCATGTAAAATACTGGTATTCAGCTGCATCCGGTTAGACTGGATTCCGACCCCAACATAGTTGGGAAAAGGCTAGGCAGATGATGATGATCTAAAAAATTAGTATTTTTTTATTTTAAAATATCAAACACCAGCTCAATTTTCAATTTGGAAGCGGAGAAAAATGAGAAAGATAGTTTTCATAACATTATCGATTATCGACGTAAAACGACGACGACGAGGAATGTGAGGGTCACATATTTTATTTTTTTCCCACGACTGTCTGGCAGTTCGAGTACCATATGCGACCTTCCCAAATGTCCTTTCTTTGGTATTGTTCGTCGTTTCGTTGAGCTCCTTGATTTATAAGTCGAGCTACACTATAACTGACAAATGCTTGCACTGACTGGACAGGTCCACTCAAATCTGTGTGGTTCTTTCTTCAAAAGACCATCTCAGACACTAATCTGCATAGTCCTCATCTGAATTAAACAAGATTATGTCTGGACTTCTAAAGAGACTATGTCTTCTGAGTTTGTTTCTGCTGTTTCTTCTCAGAGTGGTCAGGTACGAAACACCGGCCCCATCTAGTTTAAAAAAAATGACGTGTAAAAGTGTTTGTAAGAACCTACACACATCAAAAGTATCTAGGGATCAACATATATTTTTGCAATAACTTTTCTCCTGATTGATATTAATTAAAATTTTCTTTAAGGATTCATCAAATAAAGTGTTTTCGTTTGTCACAGTAACGATAAACCAAGTCACCTTTGCATTAATAAAGAAATTTGCCATTTTCCTAATAAAGGGATTTTTGACATTTGAACCACTAACATTAAAGTTCGAAAAAAAGACTGAAATAACAGTTTTCTTTAAAATTTTATTGGGTAACTTAAACAATTAATAATCCGTGTTTCTACCGCGAACACTAACAACACAAGAACATCGGTTTGGCATACTCAAAATGAGTTCATCCAAATCACGCTGTGGAATGGCCGCCCATGTTCGTTGCAACAACAAAAAAAGGTCTTCTTGCGACTGGATACCCTCCATATTCGGCAGAGCTCTTCTCTGTAGCATATCCCATGCATGCTCAATCGGGTTCAAGTCTGGCGACTGAGCAGGCCAGGGCAGGACATTGATGTTGCATGCGTTGATTACGCCATGATGTTAGCCGTGAGGCTTCATCACTCTTCAGGGAACTTAATTAGGTACCCGTAGCGGTCTTCGGGAATGAAGGTTCACTTCATGCAAGCGGTTTCTGACTGTTTGGTCGCTAATTAAGTTCCCTGAAGAGTGATGAAGCCTCACGGCTAACATCATGGCGTAATCAACGCATGCAACATCAATGTCCTGCCCTGGCCTGCTCAGTCGCCAGACTTGAACCCGATTGAGCATGCATGGGATATGCTACAGAGAAGAGCTCTGCCGAATATGGAGGGTATCCAGTCGCAAGAAGACCTTTTTTTGTTGTTGCAACGAACATGGGCGGCCATTCCACAGCGTGATTTGGATGAACTCATTTTGAGTATGCCAAACCGATGTTCTTGTGTTGTTAGTGTTCGCGGTAGAAACACGGATTATTAATTGTTTAAGTTACCCAATAAAATTTTAAAGAAAACTGTTATTTCAGTCTTTTTTTCGAACTTTAATGTTAGTGGTTCAAATGTCAAAAATCCCTTTATTAGGAAAATGGCAAATTTCTTTATTAATGCAAAGGTGACTTGGTTTATCGTTACTGTGACAAACGAAAACACTTTATTTGATGAATCCTTAAAGAAAATTTTAATTAATATCAATCAGGAGAAAAGTTATTGCAAAAATATATGTTGATCCCTAGATACTTTTGATGTGTGTACTTGCAAAAATAAACATCATTTCATTTCATTTCATTTGCATGACGTGTCGGAGATGAGAATTCTGAGGGAGTGTGGAATGTGTGCTGTGACGTGAATGAATAAAATAAGAAATGAGTACATAAGAAGTCTAAAAGTGGCGCTGCCAGAATGAGGAAAATGTCGTGACGAAAGTTTCGAGTATAAATGTGGATAAGAGTAGAGGAAGACCTAAGAAACGATGGATGGACTGTGTGAAGGATGAAATGGCAAGAAAGGTGTTTGCTGAGATCCCAAGTAATAGAGAAGTATGGCAGAAGACATGCTGCGCCGACCACAAATAAATTGAAATAAGGGCAGGAAATGATGATGATGAGTTGGTCTTCATCTTCGTGTCGCTAACAACAAACTATTTTAGATGTTAGTCGCCTAAAACTTCACCACTTCCACGACGTCGTTGGTGATAGTGCAGAGGTCACCATAACTGCATGCAGTAACAGTTGGTGGGCTGACAAAAGTATCCACATTCTACAAACAGCACCCGCCTAACCACAATATAATACACAAAACAAAATAAAGGCAACCTGTTTTTATCATTTAAGCTTTTAGTATGTTAGTTAGTTTGTTAGTATGTATTGGTAAAATCTTTCAACTGAATTTCAAACCAATCCGTCTCAACCAATTGAGCTAAAATGAAATTTTCATGACAGACTACTTAATGCAGCTTGAACAATGCTAAACCTTTGAACTTCGAAGTAACTTCTGAAGTAATGTGTTGAGACCGCTCTACTCTCAACATCGCCGCGCGCCAGCGGCAGTGAACGAGGGGTGCGAAAACAGCGGGGAGCCAGCCCGCCGACGGCTGAGCGCGGGCCCCGCACCACATGACACGAGTCAGCTGTTGCACGCCTCCACGCACGGCTGCGCTTACGCGTTTTCTTAGCGTCTAATTTATTATTTGTTAGTCCCTACCGAACGTTGTATTTTTATTCCATTCCTCAATATATCTTGTTATACAGTCCACTACGTTTCATTTTACTCCACCACGACCTATCGTCGCGATCATAATGTTAGTTTCCAATAAAATGTGTTTCACATCGGATATTTTATTGCTCGGTTTAGCAATTTCTCTATTTAAGATTTCTCAATAACTAGGAAATAAAACAAATGCCCTAAAACATATTTCAATTTATTGAGCAACACTACTTTAAACAAAAAACATTTTGAACCCTTGTGAAACCTGTTATTGCTGTTTTGAATTTCATTTATTTTATATAAAAAGTAATTTCTTCACATGTATTCCATCAAAAACATTATCCTATATTTCATTGTTTTCGTTGCTGTTGTTGAAGTTCAGAGCCTTGTTGAATTTCGTGAGGAAACCAAAGATTTAGCGATAGCTGAGGCGGCATTGCGTACGACTGTCAACGGTATCTTCTCAACCCTGAAACTCGATCATGTGAAGCATAAAGTGAGGTTTGGAGAGTTCGCAGCAATTCACAACTTCTTCGTCACCATCACCTTACAAGATGACGACAAGCTGGCGGAGATTGCAAGACTAGTTAAAGTTGACAACATCGATAACAATACACAACGTTTTATTGCACAATTAAATGAAGTATTGAATGAAGACAATAAAAGCTACGAAGCTGGAGAGGATGAATATGTAACTGCACACATAGAAACATTTATAAGAAAGCTTGAATATTTAAAATTCAAGTATGGCTTTAAAAACAACAATGCTAAGCTTGGTATAAACACCCAGGTGTTAAATCACTTGACGTCGGATGACACTTCGCAAAACAATACAAAGATGGGCCTAGAAGTAAATGAGGATGGTAATCTTTTGAATAGTAAAGAATTTTGGAGTAAGTATAGTTTTCTTTTAGTAAATTTTACCGTCGCTATATCTTTCTTGTTTCTGAGTTATCTTCTTTCTTTGGCATTTTATTTATGAAGTCATACTTTAATTTGCAGCTCCTGGTGTTAGTCGTCGCATTTACGGGGGACACAGAGAATCAATCAAGCGGTTTCCCTTCATGGCTAGCGTCCAGTTCTTCAAGAAATTCCAATGTGGCGGCTCCATCATCAAATCAGATCTGGTCATCACTTCAGCGTCGTGCTTGCAACTGTAATAAAAAAATCATTGTTTGTTTTAGAAGGAATGATGCTTTCCCTTGCCCATGTTTAACAGCAAAACTATTAGAAGATATCGAAGAAGTACTCGGATGATAATGCTTTGTTTTTTATAACCATCAGCGCCTGGAACAACCGCTTCTTCAGAGAGAACCCGGCTTTCCTCTCAGTGCAAGTGGGCTGCAATTTATACGAGGGATGTTATGAGAACATCCCTGTTCTGGAAGTCTACTTCTATCCGCAGTACGACCCTAAGACTTTGAAGAATAACCTTGCAGTTATGCGTTTGGTTCGGATTCTGAAGTTTGGGAGGAAAGTTAAAAAAATTAAGAAGATAGATTTTGATAGGGATCCTTGGCCTATGCCTACGAATACAATAGGCATCACTATCGTTGGTTGGGGTGCAAAAACCGTAAGTGGTTTTTCTATTGTTTATAAAATGATTAACATTTCTTTCTAGACGGTAACTGTCCGATACGAGGCTGTCTTAAATAAAACGCTCGGTTGCACGATTTGTTTGGAAAACCTGAACGCGCGACGACGACACGTCGGCGTCGTTCAGGCTCGCCGAACGTAAATATACTCTACGATCGCTTCAGTTAGGACGTGGACAAAGGTGCAAAGAGCAATGAGGTCTGATATCCGTACCCCGTATGTGACCCCGGGCTCATGACTTTAGGAGAGATTGTGGATAACTTTGTGGTAGTATAAAAGTATTCTTGCCCAGCTTTAGTTTGTTTTTCAGACCTCCAATACCATTTCAAACGTTTGGAATAATCGACTGTCGTATTCGGTGCTCGACTTCTACCCGTTAAAGGAATGTCAAGAAGTTTATTCTAAGTAAGTGCTATCTATGTACAAGTATGCTACCTTGTGGAACTCATCACCTCCCGCTCGCGAAGGAAGCAAGTGACCCTCGCGCATGATTGACGCAAGCCGCATCGTCCGAGGCCGCGAACGGGTCATTATTATTTATGTATTATTGGATGACGAACTTGACAAGCCCATTACCATATTATATTAAGAATATTTTTTTGGATTACTTTTAGAGGGTTCGTGACGGAAAAGAACTTTTGTGCCGGGTTCTTCTCTAAAGGGGGTGGCGCATGTAACGTAAGTTAAACAACAATAATTAAACCTGAATAATTATTATAGTTATAATATAATAGTAACAGTGTAAGGCGACGGTGCAGAACGGATTCCACCAAAGCAGAGACGTACGGGAACCAACTAATCCCGATCAGAGCATTGCTTGAAATCTACATCCAGTCTCTCATCTCTCATGTTATTGGTGGAATTTTGCAGGTCTCCTTTCCACACAGAAACCGAGTCTTTACTGGCCTCGGCCGAGGTCATGGCCGCACAAGGTCCGTCCAAGATGGGGTCGTTTATACATAACATAAAGTTTGTCCGCAACTGGTCACAAGTCCGACCGTCCCACCACAACGACCATCTGGTCGTTGCAGTCAAGTATGTGATGTACAGTCAGTTTCTTTTTGTAGCTGTCAAATCTGTTTTGTGCAGCCACTGGTCAGAGTCACAGTCGCGTTGTGGGCAAAGTATCGTGTAAAATAAACTGATAGCCGGTAGAAAACGGGTTTAAAAACACCCATAGCAAATAGTTACAATAGTTCCAAGAGTATATTATTATAACTTGACTGTAAATACCTCCATTTAACATTCAATGCATCTCTCAGCACCATGTTTTGAGTGATGACGTTGAGTCCTATCGTAAACCGTTATTTTTAACCCAAAAAAAAACTGTTCTTAATCATAATTTTTGCGTAGAGTTACTGTTTCATGTACAGAACACTTGATTGACTGCTTTGTGATGGGTCCTTTTTTTTTCAAATAATTGTGTAAAAACTGTTGTCGTGACAGCGAGATGCGGGTGGACCAGGCGTGGCTTACGGCAAGCTTTATGGAGTAGTCAGCTTCGGCGCCCCGAACTGTGGTGCCCCCGACGCTCCCACAGTCTTCACCAAACTTGGCTTCTACGCCGAATGGATCGAAGGCATCATGGAAATGGTCAGTATTTTATGGCCATGTTTGATATTATGGTCAACTAAGAATTTAGGTTCGGAATCAGCTACAAATTTTTTTCAATTAATTATCCCATTAGTTATTGAACTCCTTTATTTATTTATGTACACATTCATTACGCTTTTATATAAATTTTTATATTCCCATACAAAACAATATTTAATAAATTAAAAAAAGGTAAACCACCGCTATCGGGAACTGTGTCCAAACTACCAGCGCGGCGGTCAGATCTCCAGAGACAAGAACCTTCTAAAAAACGACCCGTGTCGAGGAGTTCCGCTTTCTGAATCAAGCCCTTGAACCAGCTGCCTAACGAGAGCCTCCTCTGGTAATGGTCGAGGTTATTGGCAATAAAGTCATTGGCTGAAATTACTATCGGCACAACGATCGCTGGAGTCCACTTCCGACATATTGACAACCTTGCGAGCCAAGTCAAGATACTTGATTTGCTTATCTTTCTCTGCTTTCACAAGGTTCTCGTCATGCGCACCGTTCTTTATTGAACTCGTAATTATGCCTGTTAAACACCTACAATTATATTAAAGGAAATCATACAGACATTGACCAAAATTAAAGAAAATGATTCAATAAATAGTGGCCCGATCACTCACTCTGGGGCAAATAATACTAAATAAATATTTTTTACCTGCTATTTCAGAAAGTACCGACTGGTAGAAAGAGTACTACGGAGAAAATGAGACGGGAGACCATAGACAAGGATAGCTTTAGGATAAGTACGAAGTACAGCTACAGAATCGCTGCTGTAACGAAACGTACCGTCACAACACCATCTGCCCTGCGTACAACTGTTCCCAGTGAAGACACCCTGAGAACTTTCAATGAAGACAAACTTTTCAATGAATTTCTTAAGACGATGTTCAGTAGCGAAGAAGTAAAAGAGTATCTAGATCAATATGATTCTGACACAGAAATAATAAATCAACAAAATGTATCAAATAAACCCATTTCTAGAACTTTTCTCATCAAACCCATCGCTAAAACAACCACAAAAACGAATACAGAAGAACGCAGTTCTGGCAATTTAGAGGTATCCCAAGAGGTACACGAGGGATCTGTTGAAACGGCGACTGTAATAGAGAACTTTGAAGAGCTAGTAGAAAAAAGAGAAGAAGAAGACACAACTACGCGACACGACACGACGCCAATGATTATGAAGATAGACTTAAAAGAACTAACGGAGCAAAATATCGCTAAACTTATTAATGATATTGACGTACAAGAACTATTGGAAGCCGTCATTGAGAAATCTTCCGGAGAAAATTCAATTAAACCTAAGAAACCAAAACGGACAAAAGGCAAAACTAAACGTAGAGAAATGAAGAGCAACACAGATAATATTAAACCTAAAGAAATAAAACTTATCACAGACAAAATTAAACCAACAGACGTTATATCTAGCAACGACAAAATTAAGCTTAAAGAAATAAACCACAGCACAGACAAAATTAAACCGAAAGACGTTATATCTGACATCGACAAAATTAAGCCTAAAGAAAAAAAACGAAAACGGGACATAATTAAGCTTAAGGAAACACACCATAACAAAGACAAAATTAAACCGAAGAAGCAGACAAGTCAGAGAGAAGAAAAAACAGAAGCTACGGTTGAATCTGCATCGGAAAGTTTAGAGGGAGGTGTAACTCATGATGATTATACTGATGACAGTGGTGATGATGATGACTACGATATATATCATTCTGACGATCAATCACACGGTAAAATTAAAAAAGCTAGAGAAGTTACGTTCAGACAAAATAGTACAGATGGTACTAGGGATTTAATCTCTCATAAAGATCTTTTGAAATTATTACATGAAGTCGTAGCTGAAGTAGTTGAAAGTGCTAAAAATAAGCAATATACAGAAGGCACTACCGCTCGTCGATAGGCGAGAATAGGCATGCAAGATTTGGTGGTGAGTATCGAATGGCGATTACTGCGCGCATTTTTCTAGATTAGGTTCCCGTGCGACAAAATGATCATTATTTTGTTAAAAAAATGGTTATCTGTAAAGTCGGTTTACGGACGATAATTTAAGTGATAACGTAATTTTTCATGATATTATTGATTTTAACTTAAAAAGACACAATTTCATCCCCCTTGTCACCCCTTTAAGGATTGAAATTCTAACAACACTGTTGAGTTAGATTCCAACCATACGTATAGATAATAAATTTTGTGATTTTTACTTCGAAAATTAAGGACTTTACATTCACAACTTCATCTTCTTTTTTAACCCTTTGGAGGTGAAATGATCAAAAACGCTGAGACACATGTAAATTAATTTTCAATCGTCAGCCTAAACACAAAATTTTCAGATCGTAACTTTAAAACTGACGGACTTTTATACAAACTTTAATTATTAACTCTCTTAGGGGTTGAATTTCGAAAAATCCTTCCTTATTCCTTGTCAACATTATAAAGGGAACCACTGCGCAAAATTTCAGTTTTCTAGGTTCAAGGGTTTGGGCTGGGCGTTGATCGACTGGCGCGCGGAACGGTGTGTGCAACCGGTGTTCATCGATTTATAAGACGTTATCACGTCAAAATCATGTTGGTACTCGGTTTTTTCAAATTCGATTTAGTGTTTGATTCCGTGGTAATTCTATTCAATAAGCGAGAAACACAAAAACCCGATCTAAGATTTCAACTACACGGGCATCGTAGATGTAGCTGCAGTGCTGAACCCCTGTTCACGAAGACAACGACAACTGTGGGTAATCGCCTCTCGGCACTCTCTTCTCGAGTCAACTGGTATACTTTAGCTACAGCGATATGACTAGCTTTTGCCAGCGGCTTCGCCCGCGTGAAGTTTGATTATTGTCCCATGGGATCATACTACCGGGATAAAAAGTGTCCTATGTCGCATTTATAATATTAGTAGGAAGTAAGATATTAAATTGGAAATTAAAAAACCGTCTTTAAAAAAAAAACAAAATCACAAAAAAGTGAAAAATAACTTTAGCTTGTTAAAATACGGATCCCTAATGGATATCGCCGACCTCGCACATTCCGGCCTGTTTACGCCAACCGCACGTAAACTGCAGCGTCGACATCCGTCCAGCCACGAGCCGCCGACGCAGCAAAATTCATCATAGCATTTAATTAGTTTTAAGTATTTTTCCGGTCATTCCATATCGAATGGATTTCACCAAATTTATAGTAATATTTTTTTTTAATTAAAATTAGTTATGATGTGGTTTTTTTCGATCCACCGTCTGCGGTTTACATATTTTTGGCGCAGCCGGTAGGATACCTACTCGCGGGCCGGTTCGCGAATCGCGTTAGAATCATCTCATATCATCACCACGATCGCGAGTCACGTCACTATCAAGTCACGTCACGAGTATCCAGAATCTACGATAAAGCTGCGGAGCCGCGTGGAGAATCCAGACATCGATTCACGGCGAAGAACCAGAGATGAAATATATGTGAGTACACCGGAATCTTTCTTGTGTTGCTCTCTATTCCTAGTTATTTTTATGTCCAAGATTTTTCATCACCAAAGACCTAACCGTCAGCAACCTGCATCGCGACAGGCTCGCCAACATATAGTAGATATTAGCAGAGATTTACATAGTGAATTAGATTTTAAATTAAACCTTGTTTATTTGAACCTATTATAATGTCTTACGAACCCAATGTAATTTTCAATGCCTTACGCCTTGCGCTCGATTTTGACGGAAACCCCAATGTACTGACGAGGTTTATTAACATCTATGACCGGATAGTAACAAAGTATGCAAGCGCTGAGCCAGGCAACTAGCTAGGGTACCTGTAAATGGCATCTTAAACAAGATAACAGGGCCTGCCGCATCCACCATCAACTCAAATGGCATTCCTGAAACTTAGCAGGTATTAGATTAGATCAGCTCTAGTTATCAACTTTTCGGAACAGAGGGACGAAACTACATACTTTGTACAATGACCTCCCGTTGGCTACGCAAGGTAATAAAACCCCGCAGGAATTTTATTATCAATGTCAGACATTGTTTAGTACAATTATGACTTACGTGACATTACATGAGACCTTACAAACCACTGTTGAAGCAAAACGGACACTTTATAAGAAAGTGACAATGCAGGCTTTCGTACGTGGACTAAACGAACATTTAGGCTCACGTATACGTTGTATGCGTCCAGAAACCATAGAAAAATCTCTGGAGTTCGTGCAGGAAGAATTAAATATTATATACCTGCAGCAGCGTAATGATGGGTATCATTACGCTGCTGCAGGTATATAATGGCAAAGGCTCAAACTTCTCAGGGCGCACCCAAAATTTTATACAAACCTCCTATGATGCCTGCTGTGCCGTTTAACTCGTTTAATGTTCCGCGACCCCCAGTACCGAACTGGCCTACTCCAGTAGGACAGCGTGGCTATCAACCTCAACCTCAGGCCTTTAAATTCAATAATCCCAACCAGCATCAAAATCGCATGCCTAGTCGAACCCAACAAATTAAAATCTTTGGAATCTGTTAGAGTCAAAAGAGGTCTTGTAGATAGCCTTGGGTCAGTAATAAAAAGTGTTACTGGCAACTAAGATTATCTAGATGCCCTGAGATATGACGAGGCTATTAAAACTTTACAAAATAACGAAAATAAAATAGTATCAGAATTCAACAACCATATCAGTTTAAGTAAAGAATGGAAGTCCCAGCATGGTACCATTTTAGACCAAATATCAAAAAATCATGAAAAGGTTAACGCAACATTAGAATTACTTTTAGAGAAAAATGCTTACACAGACTACAGCTTAATAACATTTGCAAAGTTTGCCCAAATTTTAGTAATCATAACCAACAATGTAGAAGATTTAATGTTAGAGATAATTAGATTAGAAAATATAATGGCTTATATACGTGCATCCAGCACCCATCATTCCATGATAGATAGATTAAATTTCATATACAACCAAGACTAAGTCTTAAATTTAGAATTACGAGAGTACCAGGTTCACTTTATTAATAAAAGAATAGTAATAGTATATAGTAGTAGTAGTATATAGTATACAGTTTTCCTATAGTCTCCACAGACATTTACGATTTATACAAACTATCCATTGTACCCAATAAGCAACAACTCGCCCTTATTCCTTCCTCTCCCTATATAGCAACAAACGAGAAATCATTCGTGTACATAGAGGCTGAATGCCCGAAATACAGTAGCATCCATCTCTGCGAAAGGAAGACAAGTCATCAGATCCGTACGAAACCTGATTGTATCCAAGAGCTCATCATCAACCGAGGTCTAGAAGACACCTGCCAATTCACCAAGATTTCACTCTCCAAACAAATAGTAGAAAAACAGGACGACCAACACCACGTCCTATCATTGCCCCAACTGACCAAAGTACAGTTAGCCTGCGGCAGAAAAGACTTCAATATTCTACATATCTGCAAACAATAGAATTCACAATCATCAACGACAGCAACGAGATAAAAAGACAGCCACTAAAACTATCAAAGATTCCTTATAACGGCATGAATCAAACGACTGACTCCACTTACATCATCGGCTTCAATTCAGTCAACTTGGAAGAACTTCACAGCTTCCAGAACAAACTATTGATGGAAAGCCCTATTCAGATTGACAACTGGTTATTTTATACCATACCACCATACCATTTTATATCATTGTACTATGCGCAACCATACCAATCATTTTGGTAATAAGCCGCAGATACAAATGCTGGAACCTTAGAGCAGGCTACAAAGAGAAGCAGCAGACCCTTAAGATACACACGTATGAAGAAAATGACCAGAAAACGAGATGAACTCCCAGCAACATTTTATCTCAATATGAGCAAATAGTTGCTGTTCTGCGGATGGTGGTGTTAAGTACGGATCCCTAATGGATATTGCCGACCTCGCACATTCCGGCCTGTTTACGCCACCGCACGAAAACTGCAGCGTCGACATCCGCCCAGCCACGAGCCGTCGACGCAGAAAAATTCATCATAGCAATTAATTAGTTTTAAGTATTTTTCTAGCAGACTAGAATAGAACCAACCCATTACACTCACGGGTGTCGTATAAGGCGACTAATGTCTGAGGCAGAACACCTTGCACCTCCGTAGACCAGAGAATGGGCAGCAGCGTTTTCTGTTAGTCTTTCATCACTGCGATCTCCAATCCGCCTGCCAAGCGTGGAGATTACGGCAAATTCCTCCCATCATGGGAGAGGCTTATGTCCAGCAGTAGACGTTATGGGCTGTTGTAGTGTAGTAGTGTAGTAGTATTTTTCCGGTCATTCTAGCATCGAATAGGTTTCACCAAATTTACAGTAATAATTTCTTGGTTTGATTGATTTGGTGTTTTTGTCACTAGCTTTTGAAGCTAAAGTTATTTTTCACTTTTTTATGTTTTACTTTTTGTTTTTTTTTTTTAAGTCGGTTTTATTTTTTGCAAAAAAGTTTTTATTTATTTTTCCATTTTTAGTTGTTCCCAAAAAAGTCGCCATGAATTTATTTTACCCCCAATCTTATCCCCAATGAATGGAACTTAACATTTATTTATTTATTTAATTACAACGGTTGTATTTAATTAAACTAGAACTAAAAAAGTAAGAGCTAACATAAAATTAAAAAATCAAAATCAAAAATAAAAAAAAAACAATGCATTTATTTCAAGTAAGCCAGTTACAGGCACTTTTGAATTGTCGAAACAAAGATGAAAATTAAATGTAGCTACAGTCCCAGTCACAAGACATAAAAACTGTGAAAGTACTGTAGTTGCCCATTCCCTAGCGTAGATCTCTATGGAGAAGAACGGGCAAGAAACTCCATGGACACTCTTTTAAATCAGAATATTGTTACAAAATCTTGGTTACATCATTCATGTTGAGATGGTATATTATGTGAGAACAATGTAGCAAGATGTGCACGTTAAAAGTGTCCACAGCAAAAACACACAAACAAAAAAAATACAATTCAAAATAATTCATTCAAATAAGCCATGGCAACTAAGAGATGACCAGTCACAACTGACAGCGCCCGTTCACGGACATGACGCATGGATCAGCACCATTCAACTCAACCATTTTGAAGGGAACTAAATGATCCGACACATGCGCCACCATCAGCGAGACATTTGAGTGAGCATGACATACTCTAAATCGCCAGGGCACATTCAAGTCAAGGAAAGACGTAGGTTTCCAGTGAATGATAGCTTTCTAGTACATAGTACTCACACAATATGGGCTATGCATTTATATAATACTATAGAGATTGAATCTATACAATGCAAAGATAGTCGTACAATCTTCAGCAGCTCCAACAATACATTTTAATGCTATCAATTTATGCGCCCCTGTCCTTGTGGAGCAGGACCAGCATTGAGCCAAGCATTTTTATCAGCGATATAATCGCTCAACTTGTAATATGCTTGCTTACATAGTGTGCGTTTAATGCATGTTTTAAATTTCGTCTCATTCAGTTCAAGAATACTTTGTGGAATTTTATTATAGCATCTCAAACAGTACCCCATGAAAGATGAGTCTACTTTAGCGAGTCGGAAACCTGGCTGAACTAGTTGGTCCCTATTTCTAGTACTGTAATTACGTCTGTCACCCCTTTTACCAAAAAGGTGCAGATTTTTTCTGACGTACATTATGTTTTCGTAGATGTATTGACAATGTACCGTCATGATGCCAATATCCTTAAACAGTTCCCGTATAGAATCGCGCTTACGAAGATTATATATGGCCCTGATGGCTCTTTTCTGCAGAATAAATATAGACTCAATATCTGCAGCCCGTCCCCACAGTAAAATGCCATAAGACATTATACTATGAAAGTAACTAAAATAAACCAGTCTAGCGGTATCTACATCAGTATACTGACGGATTTTTCTAATGGCATAGGCTGCTGAACTTAGCCGCCCCGCAAGAGATGTCAAATGAGAACCCCATTGTAGCCTTGAATCAAGCGTAATCCCCAGGAAAACCGTTTTATCTACGAATTCAAGTTTCTCTTTATTTAATATTATATCACAATCACTACTTTTAACATTCGGTAAAGCAAATCTTATGCATTTGGATTTTTTTTCATTTAATACCAAATTGTTTGCTGTGAACCAATTTTGGACTTGAAGTAGGGCATTATTCACGTCATCTAGATTTTGGGCCCGCCTATTTATCTTAAAAATTAGGGAAGTGTCATCAGCAAATAACACCATATTTTGCGGTTGGTTTTTCAGTAAATAGGGTAGATCATTTATATATACTAGAAAGAGAAAAGGACCCAATATTGAGCCTTGTGGAACCCCCATTTTTACTTTTAAACCCTGTGAATTAACACCATTTATTTGAACATGTTGTTGTCTATCATTCAAATAAGATTTTACCAAACTAAGTGCAAGTTTACCCAGTCCGTAATGCTCAAGTTTCAAAAGTAATGTGTCGTGATTTACGCAATCAAACGCTTTGGAGAGGTCACAAAAAATTCCTATGGCGTCTTGAGATTCTTCCCACGCAGTAAATATGTGCTTTAATAAGGTTACACCGGCGTCAGTTGTACAACGTCCCTTGGTGAAGCCATACTGTTGATCATGTAAGATTCTGTTGGTGTTAAAATGATAGAGCATTTGATTAAGCATTACTTTTTCGAAAACCTTGCTAAAAACTGGTAACACGGATACAGGTCTATAATTATTAGTATCTTTACTGTCTCCGGATTTGAAAAGAGGTATGACTTTACTGTATTTCATTAAATCAGGGAAAACTCCTTGGTCTACACATAAATTAAAAATTAAAGCTAAGTAAGGGGCTATAGTCTCAAGTATGGATGTACAAACTTTGACAGACATTCCCCATAGATCTTCGGTTAGTTTGATTTTTATTTGCCGGAAAGTTTTAATAACTTGCATAGGGTTAATGTGTTTAAATTTAAATTCAGCCAGGCAGCCAGACACATTCGCCTTTAATAAGCCAATTGAGAGTTCAGGTGAGGAAATAAGAGCCTCCGTTGTTTTTAGTGGTATATCGGTAAAGAAATTTACAAATTCTTGAGCTACTTCCTGATTTGAGCTTTTAGGACCACATGCTGTATCTAATGTGTAGCTAGTGTTACAATATAGTGTTAAAATATACAAAATAACAAAGTATAGGTTCACACATTCATAAATTCCTCTCACAATACTTCTGACAGGCCAATAAAATCTTTGTCCATCCATCCGCCAACATTCCTAACTTTAATAATCTGGGTGTATTGTACACATCTGCGTAGGTACCTCAGAGCATACACGTGTGATGTTACGTATTGATGTTGTATAAACAATAAACATCCAAGCGATTGCAGCAATGACGACAGATATGCCGTCTATTTTTGAAGAGTTCCATTGTATATCTCCGAAGACCAGCATCTTCACCAAATTTAAATCGGACCACCTCAGGCGTATACTCTTTCAAATAAAAAGAATTTTGAGAATCGGTCTACAAATGGGGGAGAAATCAGGTAACATACATAAAAAAAATACATACACACGAACATATAACCTCCTCCTTTTTTGAAGTCGGTTAATAACATTGTGTTGTTTTATTTCAATTGAAATCGTTCAGTCGTTTAGGTGTCAAGAGTTAACAGTCAGAGAGACAAACTGACATATTCTTTAGTTTCACAGTTAGTGTAAAGTTAGGCACACACATCGGGCATAACTCGAGGGCTCGAATTTTCCTAAATCCTTTCTTAGTCGAAGCCTAGCTATCTATATGCCTACGGGGTTGGATCATTTTTGTATATAGCGTGGCCTGTCTAACTTTCTACATTTTAGTTTATTTTCAAAGTAGCGGCCACATTTAAAACCTGTATTGACAGTCATCATCATTTTAAATAAAAGTGGGTGTTTATTTTCATCCATTGGTAATAAAACTTTAAATATATTAGTCTAGCTAACTATTTCGCTGACTAAATTCCTACGCATAGTTCTGCCCCCGACAGTCAAAGCCAGCACAATACAACGGGCGGGATTAAGCACAACTATCCACTTCTGAAGAGACTTTGTGCAAAGTTGAAAGCTCCTAGTTACTGGTCAAAGCCACTTACTATCACTAAATACCAGGATTTAGAGTTTGACAGCCGTATCCTGAAAGCTTGTAGTGAAGTAGTGGAGCTCTATGTGTGAACTTTTAATTATGCTGACATTCAACGTGTTACTACAGTTTAACTTCTAGTATGGTGACACAGACGTTCATAGCCTCTTGTTGTCCATTAAGAAATATGAAAACACGAGTAAGTAATGCACGCTAGCACGAGAAATCACCATGGTAATAGACAGAACCGGTTACTTAATTTGTGCTTGATCACCTACGTGAGTTAATTGAGAGCGTTCTGAACAATGAGCCTTCTGACCCAAATAATGAGGTACTCGTATTACGGAATAATTAAATAGTCAAGGTAGCAATATTCCATTAGGCTTCATTTTGTTGGTTAATGATCTCCCGGAAGTTGTAAAGGAGGCGAAGTGTCTGCTGTTCGCAGACAACCTCAAGATGTTCGTGTCGGTAGCAGATACTTCGGACTGTGAGCGGTTTCATCAGGATATTGATATAGGGTGGTGCAGTGGAGCCTAGATAATAAGTTAAAGGTTTTAACGTTTCCAACGTATAATGAGCTACATTCGCGCGCGGGAACCACTGCTGCATCAGTATGAGATGGAAGCCGCAGTCATGTCACGTGTTACGCATGTGAGGGACCTGGGGGTGGAGGATGGTCCCAGAATTAATGTTTCTTAATCACCTCTTAAACATATGCGGCAAGTCCTTCCGACATCTTAGATTTATACTTAGGCAGTGCAAAAACTTTCATAATACGGCGGTGGTTAGAATCATGTACAATGCGCTGGTATGGAGCCGTACCCCCATTAGGCCAAATATAGTGTCATGGTGGAAAGAATCCTCAACAAATTCACTCGGTTTTTGTTTTTTAAGCAGTGTGGCGTCTATCCCTTCTTCCCGCTTATGTACCCGAGTCTCTTTGTAATAGGGATGGTAAGGTACAGTAAACTGGCGGTGCGGATGGACGTCGCTCTGTGTAGCTTCGTGTTTTGGGTGCTGCGCGACTGGCTGCACCACCCCGATCTGTAAGCGGAGCTGGGGCTGCGCGCGCCACAAAGTTGCGGGGGCGCGCGTCACCTACGCCTACGCTACTGGAGCCATCCTAAAGAACCTGAACAAGTTTGCCCCCTTGTCACGCGCCATAAGACTGTTAAATATTATTTCAGATGAGGTGGATATATTTTACTGTAGCCTGATGAAGTTCACAGGAGTAGCACTGAAGTGCATTGAGAATGTTTATAGATGATTATAAATTGTAGGTATTTTTTTTAATGTGATTTAATTGTTTTTTCCAACTGTTTTTTTTGTAACCGAGTTAGAGTTATCTGTATCTTGTTAGTAACATCGCATTGGCGTCATTGTTAAGATGTTATTTACATAATTTTAAATAAATAAATAAAAAAAATTAAACGATTCTAAAGTTAAGTAGCTGCAGAAGCAGGCTATTAGGCAGGCTTAGAATGAAAACTTTATAGTTTCATGAGTTCCAAAACAAACGAGAATTCACATTTTTTTCGAAATTTTTATTTCGGTATGTGCTTCTAATTTAACTGGTTGGCTAAAATGTTTATTTTACTACTTTTATTTTACCGTTTCTCCTAATAATGTACTTTACATTTCTTTCTCATACGTCTTACAAGTAGCCATCCATCTTCCTCTCCTGACGTTATCTGCGTACATTAGCACACTGCATATCTCCACACATGCGGGAACTGTTTGCCTGTTAATTGACAAAACGATACTTTTCTCAGGTATTGTGAGACTGGTTCTCAGCTGAAATTTGGTTGAAGAAATTCTGAAAAGAAGCTATGAGGAATCGATTTGATTGACTGAACATTGTTAACGAATTATATAACAAACTCTTTCAAGTACCTACACACTTTACAAAGATAGCCCACTGGGGCTGCTATAATTATATAGTTTAGATTCGTCGAAACAAGACATGTAATAAATACTTACTAGACGGGACGAATAACATCGTAATACGTTATATCTTTTTGTTGTTGGTAGATCCAATGAGAGAAACTTGACAAAAGTGTGATTTTGCTTAAATGGCCTCATCATGACATGGGGGTCAATTTTTTCTAAGTCTAAACGACTTAGAAAAAATTGACCCCCTCTGATATAAAAATCAAAATATTTTCCAATTTTCATTATTCAATTTCTTTTTACACAAAGTTTTTAATTATCAAGGAGTTAGTCCGTCACAAAGTGGAATGAAGTCTCTGTAAAGCAGGTATTTAAAATCTCGTTGTTCGGAACCATCCAATTTTGTCTCAAAACAGTCAGTCACTAAGAGCACTGTCCACTCCGACCTGTCGATACTCTCCTCTCACTGTATATCTACATAGTGTTATCATCCATCCAGATTTCCCGGACATGGCTGATATTTTTGCCATCCACACGGACTTTCCACTTTTATATATATAAATGTGTCCGGGATTTTCCACTTACGAGGTATTTTTTTTTATTGAAAATGTTAAATAAGTACTAAAAATTGATCAAAAACTAAAATGTCCGAACTTTTCTGTAAATATCCGGTTTCCCTTAAGTACTAATAAAATTTCGAAACGGTAACCCTTCCCAAGCAGTATCGGGTAGTTATCGATAGTAGGACTAAAAGGAGCCGAACGTACTGCGCTCACACATGGCCAATAAATAGGTTATTGGACGGAGGCCTAGGATTACGGTGTGTACGTGCAGGTTGTGTGTCGTGAGGCCGAACCTTTTTATGGAAATAGGGCTAAAGGTGTAAACAAGTTTACGGAAGGGCGAATGAAGTTGAAAGCTACCTGATTACCTGGTACTACCTGGTTTCTTTATAGGTTGGTATATTGATGGACGTGGCTAGTAGAAATACGTGTCACTGTAAGGTATAGTACTAAATGAATAACAAATATAACTGAACATCACGCCTGTAATCCCTGATGGGTTAGGTAGAGTTGCACCTATAGTACCTTTCTAAATCATCATAATATTCCTGCCCTTATGCTCTTGTACTTGAGGTCGACGCAACACGCTTTTTAAATATAATACTTTTATTTTAATTTTTAGTGGTTTTTGTATACCAATAATTTTAATAAAATTAGTCTAGGTCATAGACTTTGATTAATATAGCAAAGTTTTATAAAGTTACAACATAATTTTAAGCAGTTTTGTGAAGCTGTTTGGTCAGACCATGTCTATAATATTTTTGGAAAAGACGGCGAAGCAACATTGACTTTAAAACATAATTTTCCTGTACAAAAAGTCACCTTACGAAACTTTTAGGTAACATCCAGTTCCTGCATAATGTAACTACTTAGCGCATGGAAAACACCTGCCTACCCTCTCACACGGCCTCTAAGAGCGCCTACTTGCGAAATAGTCTCAGGAGGAACTTACTGCTAAACCTGTGAAGTTTTAGCAGTAAAAGTTGAAAGTCACGTGACTCGGCGCTGCACGCTGAACACTCGAGGTTCACTTAGGACGGGGATGTTTTAATGTGTGCTGCATGAAGTTTATGATTCTGCATCTTTTACAGTTAATGTACGTCTTCTTAGTAATGTTAGTAAACAGTTACGTTTAGCGATAGACGAATTTAAAAATCGTTCTGTTTCTCATCTCGCGACAGAGACAGTTTTGTTTATATTAACTTGTATTGTCCAGTTGCTGGACAAAGGTCTCCCATAGCTGCTGTCCACTGCTCACTGTGTTAGCGCAGAGACAGGATAATGTTTAGCCGAAGTTGGTGGGACAGTCCCTGATATCATTTAACTGAAAAGACAATACAGTAGTATGATAACTTGTTAGGTACCAATAAATAAAATGGGTGAGCAGAGACAATCCAACAAACAGCACAACATACGAGAGTTCTCTATAATATTGTGTTCTCCAACTGCTTGCTGCTCAAAATGTAGTGCCCTATCTCAAGTTACTGTAAAAATAATGACCCTACATTAAATAAACTGCAAAACTTGAACCCTAACCGCAAACTTCGCCATTCTTCGCGGAAATTAAACAAACAAGCACAAAGGATACAATCTTAACGATTCTAGCAAAAATAACATAAGCTTTGATAAAACTTGCCGTGAACACAAACAAAGGGATGTTTTTAGCGCGGGCAACACGGATGTCTTGGTAACAACATTATCACATAGAAGTGCCAAGTTTGTTTATTAGTTGGCCTGTTAGAATGTGGCAGAGCTAACAAGAGCATGAGCCGAGGTTATTGATTAGTTCTGGTTGGCCTGATCGTCATCAACAGTCGTATTAGACAATCGTTTCTTCAATCGCACTCCATTCAACTCGATTCTCGGTAACCGTCGTCCAGTTGCTCCCGGAAGATCCTGTGAAGATCGACGCTCCACCGAGCCTTACCTAACGTTTTGCCTATTTGTGGTCTGTACACAAGAAAATGTGTACCTGAACGGTCATATATTCTAGCAGCTAATTATGGCCGGCAGCAATTCGGTCGAATAGATAGGTCTAAGTCGAATATAATGCTTTCATTATTTCATAGCATCAATACCGCAAAAGTAAAAACATTTGACACAGTATTCTTTAGAATAACTATAGCTACATTTTATCAATGGAACGCAAAAGGTGCAAAGTTAAAAAAAAACTGTGTTGGTTCTTGTTTAATTTTCTTCTTTCACAAATCCGGTCAATGTCACTTCTATTACCTTAAAAGTCTATGGCCTTTATCTCTGAGTAACGGTACCTCGCTGTGAAATCCAATAAAATTGTCCCAACTCTACGTAGTGATGGGCGCTGCTGCTAATTATTCGACAATATTGATTCTTAGTCGATCGACTTGAGACAGTGATTAATCGACTATTCAAATTAAGAGGAAGGATTGGGACTTTGATGTATTTGTTTACCTCTTCAATCACTACAAATGACTGTAGTAATTATTTGCTGCTTAAATCAAAAGGAAAGAAGGAAGTAATTTTGAAAAATTAAATGAAAACCACGTTCAGCTAGAAAATTAGAAATGTTAGCAATTTAGCACACACTAGTGTGTATCACTGTGTATGCCAACATTACTATTTTTGAAGTTATTATATAAATTTTCCATTTACTTATCTAAAATTTATTCAATAATCATCAAACAAATTACATCTCTTGCATTAATATAGAAAACACTTTCTTGTTTAGAAACTGATCAAAAGGTTCCAATTTACCTTAGAAAGGTAATCTTTAAAAAATTAAGTCGACATGATAATGCGACACAACTCTAGTTTTAAAAATAATTAAAACTCTTCATTGAGATGTTCAAAGAGGGGTCTTTACTCAGTACTTAATGAGGTCGTCAAGTTATATCGAGGTTATCTTCGTCTCGTTGCAATAAATGATACGTAACGCCTTATGGTAACATAAGGCGTTACGTATCATTTATTGCATTATTTGAATAAACTTGGTACCGAGTTGTTAACGGCTATATTTTCCTCAAATGGCTTAGCATGATCCTCCGTTACTCCTAAAATACTGCAGCATTAATTTTGAAATAAATATATGGTAAAAGTGAGGATTAATGATAAGTCCTATGTGTGACGAAAACACGACTCCATAAACTTTTCTTGATAAATAAAAAATCCAAAGTTACCTCCAAATCGAACAATAAACCGCTGGTATTCAAAAAGTACTTGAAATTAGATCATGAAACTTTACATACTAACTGAACTAACTACTTATAAAGCCGGTCTTATGTGTTTTATTTTTTTAGTACAATCAATAGATTTTTTGTAAATCGCATAAAACCACTCATTTCGCACTATTCGGCCGCAGTGACTGACGTAACAACCACTTTGTAGTTGCTTAGACCAAGCTGATTAGAACTTTATTCTAACAGTATTTCAAACGAAGTACAAATAGAGTTGCTAATTTTAGGGTTAGAAGGGCCTTAATTATCAGTAGACTGCATATTTTTAACATGTACCCGTCTATTAATTTTATGCTAATTCAATTTGCACTTTCCTTAAAAACGAGATGGTTATAGCTCAACAGTTAAGCCATCGAATTTATGACTGAAACTCTAACCGTATTATCGAAACTGTTGAAAGGCCCTAGCCTTTTAACAGTTTCCGAAAAATAATGCGAAAAATAAAAAAAATCGGTGACAAATATGGATGGAGAGGGAGAGGAAGACCAAGAAAACGATGGATGGATTGTGTGAGGAATGATATGAGGGAAAAAGGTGTAAATGATAGCATGACGGTTGACAGAAGAGAATGGAAGTAAAAAACGTGTTGCGCCGACCACAAGTAACATGGGAGAAGGGCAGGAAGATGATAAGGATGTCATGACGATGAAATTGGATAGCCTGTTCTAATCAAGCTTTAAAAACAACCGCTAGATGCATCAAGGTGAGGAACTAACTAAAAATTACGACCAATTCACAGCAGTATCGATTGTCACTCAACACGTTAGTCGAGTAAACTTGTGATAATGTGCATTATGTACTGTATGCAAGTCTATTCGTGGCCTCAGATCGATAGCTTTACCAATATGGAGGTGTTTCTTTTGTTTCGTCGCCAAGCCACACGTCTCTGCAACAAGAGATGTTGATTATTTGCAAGCCATTGAGTCTTCTCATTATTTTGTAAAAACGATGGATGTTGGTGAATTGGTAACTGTTTTTATTTGTTTTGTTCCTATGCCATTCTTTGTGATTCTCTATCATTTTCATGTACCTATGGTTTTATAAACATATATTCTAACATAAAAACACACAAACATAAGTATATGGGCACTTATAAAAACGCCAGAAGCTACAGTTTGAATTGGTCGTTATGGAGAGGAATCGGCAAGCCACCTCAACAGTTTGATTGCAATGTCAGGAGGAAATCTTCTAGCCAGTGAAGTTGGAATATAAAAGCTTGACTTGGGTAAAAATTGACGCTCAAAAATGTCCCTTTTACAAACACATTCACAACAGAAATTCTTCAAAACGTTTTCCTATTGGCTTCCTTCTATAAAGCTTTAAATTCCGCTCAGAAAGTGTTGGTGAAGCATTTGAACCAATATTTATAGTTTCTTAGTGGAATACAACTTCTACTACAACTTGTGTGAGAAACGCAATTGTCTGGAAAATACCTATATGTGATGTATCGAACACATTTCTGTACAAATTCTTGTTTGTATACTTTTTTTTCTGTAGGTAGCATGGCTATTGAGAAGATATAATACAGTTGTACAGTGGCAGTAATGCTGTCATGATTTATTCATTTAGTCATTCCTAATGCAGAGGTACACCTATAAGTTAAATATATGGCACTAGGCTTCCCCTATTGCCATTAACCGGGTACTAATTGAATGCCTAATCGAACCCAGTACCTCATGCTCGGCAGTTGCACTAGTGAACACTTGACCAACGTGGTAGTCTACTTGAGGATGCCACGCAATAGGGACGACCACCACTTGTCACATGACCGGCCGCAATCTTGTACAAAACTGGTCGAATGCCCGTATGTCCGACTAAACTTTCTTCCTGTTTTCGACCAAAAGTCGCTTCTGAGGCCAAAAGTCGTGGTCGTGGCCGTGTAGATGTTTAGACATCAAAATTCAAATTCAAATTAAATTTCATTTATTGGGTGTGATTTTTGGTACATTTTTTACATGAGATCTTAAAATAAATAAATAGTTCCTCAAAAATCTACCTTAAAGGTGTCCTTTATTTATGATACGCTTAACATCGTAACACGGGAGGTGAATCCTCAAAACTCCTGACGCCTGACTCTTCATAACTTGCAACATATTACTACGAATTTTAAAACTTCCGATTACGATTTTCCGATTCCCACAAACTTAATTATTTCCCAATTCCCCATGTGAGCATCTGAAAATCGTAATCAGAACCGTATTTCATTAGAGACTGTGACATCCCCGACGGCTTCAAAATCAAAGCGACATATTGCTGTAACCCAGACGGCCCTTTGCCAAGCTGATTGAAAACAGCTAAGCTTTAAGAAACCGACGAAAAAAAAGCCGTCTCCTTTACTCCTACCAGTTTTATAAAAACAGAAAGAGATAACGATACAATTTGAATTTGATTATTCTGTTTGATATTATCACAGTAAGTAAATGTGTAATTCTGTAGAACATCAAAAGATTCGTGATTTGAATAATTTCCATTCTATTTTAAGGTGAAATTAAAGAGGTCAAGTTCGTCTGGTTGCGTCTGCGTTATGTATAAAGAACTATGCTAATTTGATACTTCAACCTTTTTGCAACTCGCGCGGAAAGTTTGTAAACATTTTTTTGTGTGCTTTCGCTTTTCGCTTTAATAAAAACTTAGCGCTCTTTTATTGGATAAGTGTGCAGATTGCGTCTTTAAAACTTACTTGAAGAGTTTTCTTTGCTGGTATCTTATTAGTCAAAGATGAGAGATTAAAGGCGTAACTAACCGTAACTTTAATAATAAGTTTAAAAAATAACGTTCTCACAATTTATAACTATCAATTTTGGGTAATCCACAAAATGAGAATGTTCGTTTAAAAAAGAAATAAGTTCAGGAAAGAAATAGATTGATAAAGTGGGTATACTTTCTTGTACATCAAAAAATGTTACACAGGTCTTTTACTCGTACAATATAAATCTACGGGTACCACGACGGTCTTATAATGAAAAATTTTCAAACACACAAACATGAATATAACGAAACAACTATCAGACATTAACAACACTAATACCTATGCCCAGTTGAATTTACACTAAATACCTTTTACACTGCCTGTACCTAAATACATGTAGGCACATAGGTAAAACGTTTCGAGAGCCGCTTACACTAAAGTTAAGCGTATTTAGAGAGAATTACTCCGTTCTCACGGAATACTAAGTACCTGCTCAGTAACGCATGTGCCTGCATATTTTACACATATTTCAGCTGTCCCACATACATTAATATGAAGGTAGATGATTACGTTTTGGGGCTACTGTCTAACTTGTTCACAGATTTTTCTTAAGGACGACTGGTTTTTACAAAAAAATATAACTCCACTCGCTTTTCCTGCTGCGCTCGCGTTATGGTCGGAGATTAGCTCACGGGAACTTTTTAGGTATAGCCTATGAGAGCCGGGGATAACATAACTTCCCAAGTTATAGTGAAAGAATCTTCGGAATCGGATCAGTAGTTCTCAAGATTATCGCCTACATCCAAACTTACAAAGTTTACGGTGAAAATCCGTTGCCGTTTGGCTTGTCATACCGATTGGGCGGCCCGCCCGCTGCGGTTAGTGGTTGCAGCAGCCTTCGAAATTGTACCTTTAGACCCCGAGGGGCTATCAATAAAACCGACAGGTGGCAGGTTACATGCGACGAACCACCAATTTAACAAATTGTTCAACGGAATATCACATATTAATGTGAAAAAAATGTGTAACAGCATTATAAAATTGAGCAACTGTTCAAAGCTCGGGCGTTTGTCAGCGAGTTTATTCAAACAATGTCAGCAAAACCAACCACTTATGTACAAACAATGTTAGTATGCCGAACGGTTAACGTCATCATAATCATCACCCTATTGCGTTCCCGATGTCAAGACACATGTCCTCTTTGTCAGAGGAAGAGCCGTGTGGTTAACTCTGCTGAATGAGTTTTCGAGAACAGTTCTTCAGCTACACCTCAACAAGTCTATCCATCAATATCCCCTACTATCAATCATCTATTCATGCCCAATTGCATACAGTACCCGCCGGCCATCGTTTACAACACTAACACCACTAACAAGTAAGATACAGAAGATCAACTCCATACAACGAGCAAAACCGCACGCTCGTAGACACGTTTCACGTACAGCGACTTCAAGCACAAGATCGCCGTACATCAATACAAGACTTCAACAGAAGCAGATGACAGGCAGGCATGCTGCTTGACGCAAGTCACGTCACAAGCGGTGTCGCAAGTTGCGTTGCAAGTCGCTTCATCCAGAGCCGTGACTAAAGCGTTCGTTTGTGCGATTCGTTGTACGAAGTCGGCCTTCTGTCCCTATCTACTCTGTGCTAACACAGTTGGCTTCCAGCCAGCGCGCTCATTGCATATAATATCGTCCACAATTCACTTAGCAACATAAATATGTACTAAATGAACGTCTGAATGTACTGTGATTTGGGAGTTAATGGTGCAAAATTAAAGTGGGTTATAGTCATGAGTGTGTGAACCGTTTGCTTTGAACCGTTTGTTTAAAGTAGATAACTTTAGTCTTTAGTTTTGTGAAACTACCAAATTCGTGTTTAGTTTAACAAGAATTCTAGTTTTAAACCATAGTTGCGTTCCAGAATACCGCCTACTTAATCTGGTGGTTGCAAAGCGCTACTGTTGAAGATGAGGTTCGATACCCAGCTCGGACAATGTGTTCTTGGGTTTTTCCATAAGAACATTTCTCATCCTGGAGTGGGAATTTGTGTCAGTTTGATGGCAATTGCCATCTCTGGCTCGCCTCCAATAACGACGGATCAAAATGTAACCCTCGAATTGAAGGTACTGTAGGTACAGCTCTGCCTAGCTTATTTGGAACAACAGGCATCATACAGGGTAAACAACCTCATCACGAAGCCATCAACCAAGCATTCTGTACATCAAACTAAGTAACTTTACGCAAAAATTATTGCTGGGAAACGACTTTTTTTGTTCGGGTGTAAAATCACGTTTTGTTGTAGAACTCAATGTAATCCACTCAACACATTGTGTTGATGGATGGATTGAATAGTACGGGGGTCGTGGATGTGTTTAAAGTAAAAATCTTATATTAAAAAAACTTGTGAAAAAGTTGGAACTTTGACCCCCAATATCTTCGTAACTAGAAGGTTCCCAGGTATGTGCCATGGTAACAAGTGCCTTCCGGCTTCGATAAGAGGTTATTTACACCCTTTAATATGTGAGTATTTGCTTGTCATTTAAACATCTCTTTTATTACTCCTTACGCTTTCAATATATCCTCCTTGACTGGAAGTATATGTTTAAACGAACCAGTCTCACAGTATTTCAATTTAAGATATTACCATCTGCTATACCCACACAAGAACACGAGCACAACACGCTTGCTTATGAGTATAAATCTCTAGCGTGTACATATTTTAGGCTTACCTACGATTTAAGCTAAGCTCAGTGGTGGCTTAGCGCGAACGTTTATTAGACGTAGCCACGTAGTGACGTAGTGACGTAGCTGGCAATATTATGTTCACATTAATAACACTACGGTGAACTAATTTTGGAGCTGAGAAAGCTGTATACAATGGTCTTAAGGTAGGTTTTAGATTTATAATATTAAAACAAAACATTCTATGATGAAATATTATTTTTGAGATATTTACAACCACCACACATAGCATATTTCTTGGTACTCATAAGAAAACTTCGATGCACTGATTTTTTGAAAACAATCTTGCCTATGGCAAGTCTGTCTCTGTAATTTGTGCTTGAAGTGATAAATAAATCACAAAAGCGAGGATTTCTAGTCGATTAATTTATGCTGTAAATAGCTGTCGATCAATTTATGCTGTCTTTCAGAGGGAAAAATGAATTGGAAAGTAAGAAAATTTATAGGTAGTTAAACTTTTTAGAAAATTTAATGAGATGAATAATCATCACACTGGAACAGTGGTTTTGTTAGAGGCCCTGTGTGTATTGAAGTGAGTAAAATAATATTGATTTATCAAGCTTACTGAGGTCCGATTTCCGATAACGACCTGTCTGTAATGATACGTTTAAACGGTGGCTACTCCGTAAAATATTTGATCGATGATTATAAACGTCCGACTTTGTAAAAACGCCAGATTAACGCGGATTTAAGTAGTGACCCCTTTTTTTTTCCGGATGGGAAATCATCAAATGACTTCTCCCGCTCTGGGCGGAGCAGGCGCAGCAGTAAAAGTCTGACACTCCCTGTGTCAGACTTTTACTGACTAAAACCCATCCATGTTTCTTCATCGCCCTTTGTGTTCCGGGGCCACGGTATCTCTTTCGAACAGTCCCGCGAACCCGGCAGGCATCGGTCCTTGCGGACCCCTTCCTTTTTGCTGACTCTCTTTGAGGCGCGCGTGGAACACGAACGCGCCGTCGACACGGCCTGTCGTCATGAGACGGACGGACGGCAAGCTAGCCCATAGCCAACCGTCCACAGGCCCGTGCCTACGGTGGCCCCCGACGCCCGGGGCGTCTCCCGCGGCGGCCGGGACGCTGTGAGGTTCTCTCCCTCTCACGTTCCGCCACCTCCTTCTCTAGCATTACTTGCGCAGAAGGAGGTGACGGCGTCCCATTCCGTCTCGCTCCGGACCATGGACGCGAAGGGTCGCCGCCGCTAATCGCCGCTTCGAGGACACGGCGGTGCTCCGCCCACGCGGGGCACACCTCCACCGTGTGCTCCACCGTGTCCTCCGGTCGATCCTCGCAGTGGAAACACCCGGGCGTTTCCTCCCGCCCGATTCGGTGCAGGAACCTCCCGGAAACACCGTGTCCGGTGAGGACCTGCGTCAGGCGGAAGGTGAGGACGCCGTGGCGTCTCTCCAGCCACTCCTCAAAGAGGGGACTTATCCTGCCCGGGCCTGCACGGGGTTGCGACAGTCGCTCTCTCAAGTAGTGACCCCTGCGTTTGGTTCTCTATTTATTTGTTACTTTGGTTTTCGACCCATCTAACTATTCACTTACAACAATTTTTCTTGAAGCAAAAACCGACGACTTTTGGCTATACCTTGTTTGACATAATCAAGCCGATATTCTTTGTCGAAACCAACTTCCTCACACCCGAGACAATGTAGCTAACTAGATAATCAACACTAACTGAATATGTAGCAGTTCCGAACGTAGTTATAAATATGGCACCCTTTGTCAAACTTTTATACGACGCGACGTCCCGACAACTCGAAGTGAGGCTCCATAATTAATTGAAGAGTTAGGGGTGACAAACACGAGAATACCGTGATTCTTCGGAGATGGTACAATGATTAACAACCATATTATCTTGAAACAAATAGGCTTTGAAATGAATACATAAACAATGGCCAATGGGTGGCATAAAAACTCTGACATCAGGTTAGACACGAAAAACACGATAAAGAAAGAAGGATCACGCCTATGGCTAACTAATAACAATCGCACGGTTCGATTTAAAAGGTTAAGCAACACTTGTCGAGGTCGGCCCGTGGATGGGTAACAATCCATTCCACCTCGATACCGAAAATACGTTAAGCCATTGTAGATCTTTGACAGTTGTTGTGGCTAATTAGAAGACAGAAACACTGACACAAGTCTGACAACCACTCTTACCAATACAAACGTGGGTATTAATACCACATTTTTTCAACCATGTTAAGTCCTGTGTGATAAGAACGAGCAATCAATATGAATTGTTAACAAGTCCTGACTCTATGTACATTTTCCTAGTCTGAGGTTAGAACCCAGGGTCCTCTTTATTCAACACATTGCACACTAACCAATAGCTAATCGAACCATTTCATAGTTTCCAGCACGTTCAATACACTGTCATCAGATTGTCCTCCGACGAGAGACGAGAGGTCACAGTTCTAAGGAGGTCTCCGAGCGAGGCTCAAACTCAATCATTAATTCGAGAATGCATCGCTAGGGCTGCTGCAGTTCGTCGGATACGAACGTAAGATATGTTTGAACGATAACAAAGCAAAATGATGATGAAAAGATTTCAATGAAAGGTTTCAGTAAGTAGGTTCTGTTCCATTGGAAAATACAGTCGATGCTTCTGTCCATACCATAGAATGTTTTTTTTCTAAATGTTTTCCTTATTGACTCATTTCGTAGTATTCGTCGTTCGTTGGACATTTTCAACGTATGACAGTGCTTTTGACTCAATGCTACTCTCTTCACCAGAGATCCTTAGTTTCGCTCGCAGCCCTGTGTTAAGCTGTATAATTAACACGTGAACTCGGACTAGGTGTTCGTTGCAAGTGATGTTGAAGGACTTCTGTACATACATGGGCAGCATTTAAGTATGATATAGATGTACGTTCAATTTATGATTATAAAGCATTCAGTATAGTACGAGACATACCATGTTTAGGCCTTCAGTTTCAGTTGAGGTATTCGTTGAACTAATTTCAACTTGAAATAAGTTCCTTTTTATATGATGCAGTTTTTATTGGATGGTATTTAAAAGTACTTCAATTTATTCCCATTTCATTTACCTAATTTTGCCTGTGTTCCACCAAATATACTGAATGTGCACCAAAATATGTTCATTAAAATATGTCATAACGAGCATCTATTTAACAACTGTTGCAAATTTGTAAAAATAGTAATACACCTCATTTTAAAAACAAGCATTTATTTTTTTAGTTTTACTTCAGATAATGCACTGCAAAATGTATTTGAATCAAACACCAATTAATGTCCAATGTAGCTTTATTAATAAAAAATGAACACATTATAAAATGTAATGCTTACTAAAAATGTTTTTTTAATACTAATCAGTACGAACCATAATAATTCAAAATGTTAAACAAAGTCTTTATTACTCCTACAATGTTCACATTATCAGTCCACTCAATCTCTGCAGTACTTCTTTAAATTATTGCACCAATAAAGCGCACTTTGCCTTTGTAGGACGCCCACGTTTTCGTTTTTGCCCGATGGCTATGTTTTTATAACCTATACTGTTTAATGGTATTTGGAGAACTGTTTTTTTAGTTATTTTAGAACCTGCTACGACTCCATAGCGCGCGCTCGCTTCGCTCGCATATTAAATAACACTCTTTGACTTCTGTCCCCGAAGTGCCGGGCCTCCGCCGGCCTCCTTCGTCGGCCTACGGCCCGGTGCCCATGCCGCCCATAAAAGAAATTCCGTAGTAAGATTGTATAATTTAGAGTGCAAGTTAGTATTTTTGATAAACAATTAGTTTTTTTGTTTTATAAATCATATATCCGATGTACGAACCACATTTTTGTTGTGAATTCGATAATAAAGGTCATCTCGTTTTGTGTTATTTTTTAGTTTTTTTTGCAGTACATGTTTAGTTAATCAATTGGTTTTTTTGCACAGCATTCATTTTTCTGGTATGCAATCAGTTAATTAGAGGAGTTTCCTAAACCATTTTCAGTAAAATAAATATAAGTCTTAGAAGTAATGTTTTACGAAATGCATTATTTGTTCTTCAATTATAATTATTTCAGTAACATAAAAGTTGTACAAAACCGTTTTAAATAGGTATACGGTACTAGGATGCATACTAAATATTTTGTGTAACATTCAGGAATATTTGGTGCACGATCAGTATTTTTTGAGGAAGAATAAAATAGTTATTGTTACAATAGAATATTTGCAGCGCACTACAATAAAAAAGTGTTATATCTTGGTGTTAATTTGGAATTTGTTTGATGTAACATATTTTGTTGGCCGAGTAGTTTAATTATAGTAAAACAATTAAACGGGTTTAAGATCAATATTTTAGAAATGCATACATAGATGTACCATTAGATTTTTGGTGAACACAAAAATATTATCCGTTTTTATTTTCTCTCTGGTGGAGGGTACTTGCCTATTCTCTTTTAAACCACTTCACCGTTACTTTTAAATTGTATGAAATCGAAAAATTGTTGTCGGCTTACAAAAAGGGCAAAATGTTCTTTTGTTATTTCAGTGTTAAACTGGTTATTGCCACATAACTCTTAGCAATAACAACAACTCCATCAACTCAACAATTCCATCGATTTTAAACGTTAAACTAATAACTAATAGCAATCTCAGTGTAGTGATTATTGATTACAACATAACCCTGGTTATTAGGGCATTCAATTAGTTAATTAGGTCACCACGGGCCATGCATTATTCAGTGCACGCTTTATAGAGTAGTTTTAGTGTACAGATTACTTTTTATGTCGGTTCGATCGCTAACGAAAGCTAACGAATACTAAAAAATTAAGAAGTTTTAAGCAAAATAAAAACGGCAAATCACCGTTGTTATTTTGCTTAAAACTTCTTAATTTCTGATAGGACTGACTCGTTGGTCTTGTGTGCTGAGCATGAGGTCCTAGGTTTGATTCCCAGGTCGGGAAAAGTGTTATTGGGTCTTTCCATTAGGCATTTCTTAGTAGCAGTCACGGAGTGTGGATTTGTGCCCGGTTGGTGTCAATTCCCCCATCGTCCCCTACTTCTTAATTTCTTAGTAATAATAACTTCAAAGCTGTCTAAGCTGGCTATAAATATAAGGTTGATTTAAAGTCATCCATCGAAGTCCGTGAAGGTAAAATTCGTGAGGAAACCGGCAACATTCTACAACCAATAATGCGCTGCGCATTTAGTGGATTACAAACCACTCACTTTCATAAAGAGGAGGCCTGTGTCCCAGCAGTGGGAACATCACAGGCTGATTATGCTAACTATTAAACAAAACGATGTTATTCAGAAAATATGCACACAGGCAAATAGACATTGCGTTTTATAATATCATGCAAGCAAGAGAACAGTCACACACAGCCACATCCCTTCACAACCGTTCTTATTTACCGATAAGCAGCTTCGCTTCGCGTCAAACTGTCGAGTGTAATATCCGACTTCCGAGACTGCTACAGCGGAGATGCAGACCTGCGATAGTGAACGAGATAGCAGACGTCTGGGACCATTGGCACATTGATTGTGGTACTCGTAATATGTATCAAGGTGAATATTTATAAACCTGTATTATGTTATCATTAACGTGTTTTTGATAGAACACTTTCTTTCAATGCGGTTACTAATTTACTTGTGACATTATATCAGTGATTTGAAAAATAACGAGCGCTTTGAAAGCAATTACACTTTTTAAGGCCTTTAGTAAAACTGAGGAAGAGGTGTTCATATGATATTGCTTTTTTCAAACATAATTATAAATTCACTACTATAACAAAATTATTGTTCAAAGTTTATAGTATAATTCTGCTAGAAGTTTATGCTATGTACTGCATTCCTTTTAGGAATGTCGGGGTACTATCAGTGTAAGAACTTGCTTGTTTAACATGGTAGTTTGTATATAATACCACATTTTTGCTATGTAAAAACAAACACAGTGTAGAAACCTTTATGGCAACATAATTATAACAAGCAAGTTCTGTGGCGGCCCCGTGAAACCGGTCGCAACTTACGAGCCGAAGTATTTTCAAAACGGTGAAGGAAAACATCGTAAAGAAACCTGCAGGTTAGCATTGAACTATTACTACTACGTATAGAGAAGACAGCGCGAACAAAATCTGTGCGCAGTGCGGGGCGCGCGGGGGATGGCTAGACCCCGTATATATAATGCTGTGGCGAGCAAGCGGCTGAGTGAATTGCAGCCAGCTGACAGCATTTGAACCTAGCACAGATTTTACGGACGCAGTAGTAATAGCTCAATGCATGTGACCTAGATCCGACAATTCGACAAAAATTAACATTCGTCTCAACTGGGCCCACGAAGGATTTTGGACCACTTTACCCTTGGAGGGGCAGTCCGAACAAGTCAGAACAAGTGAGTAGCGCCCGAAGATATTATTAGTGTTTTTTATACTTGAAGAATGTTTTTTCAATCGATTGAACACCGCAACAAATAAATTAAAACCAAGTTTAAAAAACTTCACCGTCTCGAGAAAACTTTCTTAACTTAGTTGAACACAATAATCCAATAATTTCTAGAATATTCTTGCACAAAGTATTTCTCGAAAGAGATCGCTTGCCCGGGTGCACCGCGGCACAAGTATAGCTAAACTTTGGTGTTGCGAGCGACTATCTATAATTGTGTCAGAAGTGGAGCAGTTTATGTACCGGGGTATAGCGGAAACATTTTTAAGAGCACTGGACTGTTTTGTATGTTGTTGAATTTTATTTAAAATAATTTGTGTAGGTAATTACTTTGCAAGGGAGAATTTGAATCATTCGAGATGCGCTAGTTACGGGTAACCAGTAAGACTAGTCGTTAATGCGATGGTGAGGTCTTTGTTCAGTTCCATGATGACGACACAGATTGTGGTGAGCTCTTAAGCTGAATCGATATCCAAACTCTCTGCGATACTCATGTTACGGACGTGGTAACAATTAGAGGCACATAATGCATTCGAGCCAAAGCTCGAGCCAGGCGCGGTTCAGAATTAATGCGGAACCCAGTTGAATTATAAAAGTAAAATAAAATGCTTTGGCTGTCTCGGAAACAACTTCAAGACTAGCAGATTTACCCTTAGGCCAAGAGTTTCATAGCCCAGAGTGGCAAGAGGCTGATAGTTAGATGTATAGCGATTTGAAGAGTAATTATTGCTGTATTTTCTGTGCTCATTCCCTGTTGCCTTATACTTCAAAGTTCTAAGAAGGTTATGCCTATACTTTTCCTCCTTCGAATTATATTTTAAAGTATTTACCTCCAAGCCGCGATAAGCCCTTGTAATGCAACGCAGACAAAGCGATAACACCGTCTAATGCGATAATCGCCTTCTGTTGGGGCATCCTGTCGTAAGTAACAGATGTAGGGCAATTCTTTACAAAGCGTCTTTGCACAGCTGGCTTGAGAAGTTTTAAAGTAATATGTTGGTTCGATTGTTTAAAATGTGTTCTATTGGATGGAAACTTTGTAAAGTGTTGCAATTGTATTGAAAAATTGTCAGTAAAATACACACACGCTCACGTGGAGATTGGATACTGTCCCTCAGGAATTTTCTACTGTGGATAAAATTATCATATGGCATACCCCAGGTCACAGATAAATTGTGTGACTGACAGAAATCCGTGAAAAGGTAACCGACAGACATAGTTACTTGGGCATTTATAATATTTACTATTTACCGTTTATATTTCGGAGCTACTCAAATTGTTTTGAACTGGACAAGAGCCTTCAATTGTAAACTTTAATTCTATGTTTTGAATGATCGTTAAAATACATATTAAGCACCTTTTGTGAAAGGGTTGTATTATGGCCATGCCCGTAGGTAGACCCAAACAAACAGCTAGTTTCTAACAATTCTATTATCCATCAAAACATCAAAATCATCAATTATTCAGTTAGGTCAGTAAATTACACAATATTTCGACTCCATATCGGATTGAACAAACATCGGATCGACGTCCGACCGCAGCTCGGATATCTGACACGTGACGTCATAATCCGATCCGACTTCAGACAGATCATGTTCTCCTCTCTGTGTACCGTTGTATGTACAGGCGTGTATTTCTAATAGCCTGGTGTTTATGGTTGAAGTGTAGTAAAATAAACATTTATGAGTGCCCTTGGGCAAAATTATGAGAATTCGCGTATTCTTATAAATATTATAGCAAAGCGTGAAATTCGTTTGTGCCACAAACTTAGTTTAGTAATAATTTAGCATCGGGTAGACAAAAAAAATGGTTGTCTGTAAAGTCGTATATCGATAACGTAATTTTTCATGATATTAGTGATTTTAACTTAAAAAACTAAATTTCATCCCCCTTTTCTCCCCCTTAAGGATTGAAATGCTAACAACACCGTTGCGTTAGTTTCCAACCATACGCCTAGGTGATAAATTTTGTGATTTTTACTTCGAAAATTAAGGACTTTACATTCACAACTTCATCCCCTTTTTTAACCCTTTGAGGGTGAGGTAATTGATCGATTGCCGCGCGTAACGGTGTGACACTTTTTCGTGCGTGCAGCCGGTGTTCATCGATTTATAAGACGTTATCACGTCAAAAGGTTTTTTTGTCTTTTCCGAGTAGCGAGCAGCCTCTATAAATGTAAAACATTATTCATGTCAATCAGTCGACTTTAGAGTCTGAGATACAACCATTTGCGAACTTTTATCACCGGCTGTCAACGCAAATAAAATAACGAGCAAAAGCTACTACTGCTGCGAAAGTGCTACGCAGCCGCTACGCCGTAGCAACGTAGCGCTACGAGGGAAAGTCGGGGACAAGGCAATAAAATCTTATCTGCACGATTTACGATTTCTTTCAATTCCATTTGCGACAATCAGTCACAAACTCAGGCCGTATTCCTAACAGATGTTCCTAACACCTCTATATTTCTTGTAGACCTAGTCGCGATTTTTTTCCTACCAATAAACTAGGGTAGCTGCCTCCTAAATTTTATCGGCCTCAATTTTTTCGTCCAATAAAGGTTATTTATTTCGGCGATCGTTTTGTGGGCCTTCGATAAATAGCTTTAGACGAAAAATAGCGGAGTCGTCAATGCCAGAGATTGTCAACATTTGTCAACGTCTCTCCCGGTGCTAGGGCTGCCACAAAGTGGTATCTTGTGCGTTAAGAATGCATGAAAAAGGTTGAGAGCGTCTGCTGTAGTGATTGTAACCATTTATCAAAGTCGTGTGGGACAACGTAATAGTGGATGGAACATGGGTTTTTACCTACAACAGTTTTATATAATTCGCCAAAGTGGATTTTTAGCGTCTAGTAATACAGAGTGAATTTTTCAAGTAGACATGGATGCAGGATGGTCAAATACAAAACTATGTGGAATAGCAAAAAATACCGCCAGTAATCGAAAGCCAGTTATTTAAAACCGCGAAAACTTGAAACTAATTTAATGTAATTACAGATTGAAATATGGTTTAAAAAAATTTTGCAATCGTTTATATTTTTGTTGAAAGATCTCGTTTTGTCGAAGGTCGCGGCTATATTTTGTCACAACAATAATCCGAGGCTAATCCTGGGATTGCTAAAAATTAATTGGATGTGTCGAAAATTATAATATCGATCTGTGTGGGTTAGCGGCGTAGTCTTATTTAAAACCTTTTATGAAATAGGCCACCTATACTGTACGAGCTAATAATATTTAGGTCGTGATATGCCGGATTCTCGGTTAAAGGTCACTCGAAACAAGTTGTACGAATTATTAAATTAGTCTATATTTTTAAGAAACGGTAACCAATTTTATGCTATAAATTAAATCTCCCCTAGATTTAATTTATATCTTAACCTAACCTTTTTTTTTTTTGACGCTGGGAAAAAATGCATTACGCATACCCTCCCATCGGGGGACGGGAGGGGTATGTGGGACTCCCCGGGCGGACCCGGTATACCCACTAAAATGACCCAGCGCATTCCCGCTTCGTCCAAGTGGCGGGGGACTGGGAAACCGGCACAGCCTTTACTTCCAGTCCTCCGCCGACGATTGCAAGGCAGACCCCTCACACCCTCACGGGTATGGGGGGGTCGGGAATGACCGACGAAGGTGACGGGTGCAATGCGGGCGAAGGCACCCCCGCGCCTGTCGCCCGCCCGTCACCATGAGGAGGGAGGGCTCGACGCCTTCTCGTCCTTCTTCGTCTGCGGAGAACCTAACCTAGACGAAGCGACATTCTTTCAGTGATCCACAGCGATGTTGGAAAATTGTATTAAACTGACAAAAGCTACCGAAAACTCCTGTTAAAGAGAGCTAAGGATTTACACTGACGGATCAAAAACCGAAGATGGGACAGGCGTCGGAGTGTTCTCCGACGACCTAAACATTAAGATATCCAAACCACTTGGAATGCTCAACTCTGTTTACCAAGCAGAGTGTGTAGGTATTATCCAAGCGGCACACGCTATAGAGGCCAGGGAGGTTACGTATACTCAAACTAAAACTCATAGCATTTAGTTCAATTAGACCATTACGGCACTTTTGAATGTCAAAAATACAAAAAAGAAAATCAAAGCTATAGTCCCAGTCACAAGGCATAATAACTTGAGAAAGTACTGTAGTTGCGTAGCGTGCCCTAGCGTAGATCTCTATGGAGAAGAACGGGCAAGAAACTCCATGGACACTCTTTTAAAATCAAAAGATTGTTACAAAATCTTGGTTACATCATTAATTTTGAGATTATACATATATGTGAGAACGATGTAGAAAGACGTGCACAAGATTAGATGCAAAAGATTAGATCAACAATTTAAAAATAAAGTAATTAAAATGAACCTTGGCAGCTAAGAGATGACCAGTCCCAACTGACAGCGCCCGTTCACAAACATGACGCATGTACCGGCGCCATTCAACTCAACCATATTGAAGGGAACTAAATGACCCGACACACCCGCCACCATCAGCGAGACATTTAAGTGAGCATGGCATTCTCTCAGCCACCAAGGCATATTCAAGTCAATGAAAGATAAATAAATGTAAATGGTGCCTGAACAGTACAAAGTACTCACACATGTGCTATGCAATTATATAATACTAAAAACTGGAATCTTTAAAATGCAAGTATATTTTTACAATCTTCTGCAGCTTCCACAATACATTAACATGGGATTCAATTCTTCATCTTCTTTACGTGTCGTTGGACTCAAATAATGCCCGACCCGAACAATCAATTAATTTGCCCCCCCCCCTATGGTTGTGGAGCAGGACCAGAATTTACTAATATTCGAATACTCTCCGACAGTGCCTCAGTTCTTCAATCCCTAAAGAGTAAACAGATCACGTCGAGACTAACACTAGATTGCCACAAGGCCCTAGAACGAATCACGGTACTAAATCACAACACGGTAACGCTACAATGGATTAAAAGTCACAGTGGATCAATTGGAAACGATGCGGCTGACGAACTTGCCAGAAGAGGATCCAGCACAAAACCCTACGGACCCGAACTCATTGTGCCCATTCCTTTCAAGCAGCTAAGATGCTGGTTAAAGGATCACACTCGAATACAAGCGGAGAAATGGTGGACCTCGACACCAGGATGCAGGCAATCCAAGGAAGCTATGCCATCCCTGGATACAAAGCTGACCAGGTGCCGTCTGCGCCTGGACAGAGAGCTCCTTGAGTGCACAGGCGTTTCCAATATTCTCGAGGAGACCCTGGGAGCACCAAGATCCCTTGCGGATGCCCTGAGGAGACCGGGAAGTCTGATCTGCTTCTGGAGGGAGGTGGGCTGGTTGGAGTAATTGGTCACCATGGCTCACACACAATGGTCCACTTCAAGGACTAAGTGCGGAAACCTAAACCCCATGATAGATAGATAGAAGTCCTGTTAAAATTCATTAAATTGAAAGAAAAAAAAAATTTTTTCGCAAGGACATAGAGTAGAGTAAGGGAATATGGTAGGGGTATAGTAATACGAAATGCTTTGAAAGCACTTATCAATTTGTCTGAACCATCAGAATCTCACATTTAATGGTAATTTCATTCAATATTCACCTGAACGAAACTACAACCTTTACCTACCTTATTTACAAACCCAAATAAATGCTCAACAATCCCTGGACAAAGTGTCGATTACTGACGGGTTGTGACCCGACATCTTGTCGACATCGAGACCTCACCCACTAAGCCCACTTCACATCGTCACGATGTGATAGGGTTGTACAGTCACGGGGCAATAATATATACCGGGTCGCAACTTTTATAAGTGACTTTCACCTACTGCATTGATTGCAATTTAATGTAGTAACCAACATAGTACATAAGAATCCGTACTATTATGAAAAAGGTCTTATTATAAAGCTGTTTGTGATGAGCTTAAAATTTCCCCGCGAACGAAGTCGCGGGCAACAGTTGTTCATTAGTAATTAGTCATTTATTCAAGAACAACAAATTGAATCTGAAATTACATAAACAAAAACATAACACACGCCAAAATATTACAACAATGATATACAACATATATATAGAAATTTCGTTGTAGATCTTCAACAGCTTAAAGACACTTATTCAATAGGAAACTTTTAAGTTGTTTTTTAAAGGAGCTTGAGTAGATAGCGCTTTTTATATGTAGAGGCAACTTATTTGATTGATATCTGGGACTGTGCCTAACAATATTTAAATTAGGCTGTACCTTGTAGCGTATAATGTCTTGTCTCCGTGTGCCTTCTCTAATCTGTCGTTCTTCTGCTGTCTCATACTCATGCATATATTTGGCCATGTTACTTAGAAGTACAAAAACATAAATGCTCAGCACTGTAAGTATATTCAGATTAATAAAATGTTCACGGCAACTCACACTTTGCGGGAAACGGACTATTGTTCGAATTGCGCGTTTTTGTAACACAAAAGCTCTTTTGATATTATAGTCCTAACTGTTTCCCCAAAACATTTTGCTATATCTAATCTTTGATTCTACCAACGCGAAATATACCATTTTCGATTGATCAATGCAAATTTCTGTTCTAAGTTATCTTAAAGCATAACATGCGGAACATATAGATGCATTTACAGCATTTAATTCTGTTTTCCAATTTAGCTGTTCGTCTATATGTATACCCAAGAATGTAACTTCCTTGACGAGAGCAATTTTATTTTCATTCAAAAAGACACAGACACACACACACAGACTTAGTGTACATATAAGTGCTGGTTACAGTACCTAGCCCACTCGTCACGTTCTCCCTTCACGATTCCTATACGGCTGTTGACTCGAACCTCTCGGGTTACGGTCAATAGTCAGATGTTGGGCAGTATGGAAGTAGAAAAGGACGTCGTATTTGCTGATATTTGATATACGACCTTCAAGGATCACTATTGAGAGCAAATATTGAGGGAAATTACGAAGACAGGGCCGGTTTTACAGTGTTTGACTGGGCACTGTATCCGTACTAATATCATATGCGAAAGCAACTTTGTTTGTCGGTCGACCTGTCTGAAAAACAAAACGTTCATCCCACGGCTGGGCAAAGACCCAATGATTTCCATTTTTTTGAGCCAGAACCAATAGGGACCACCAGTTATTAGTTTTGTTGACCTGGTCCCGCCATCTTCTACGGACTGCCGCGACACCCGCTGGCTGAGTCAGGGATATAAGCGGTTAGTTTGGACATCAGCTCAATCATAGTGAAAGTAAAACTTCCCATCACCGCTTTGCCATGTAAAACCACATTAGCAAGCCAATACACTATAATAAAATCGATACTCGACTATTGTTATCAGCAAGCTCATTATTTAGGCTGAACAGCTGAACACCGGGCCCTGAGACGCGCCTCTACACGACAAGGCAAACGAAGAGGAATGGCTCCGGCTGGTTCTAGCGAGTAGCGCGTCACGTCGAGGCTGATTGTAAGTGAACTTGATTAGGCTACTGTATAAGGTTGTGTTTACAGATAACCGGGAAGATGTCAGGCAAAATCTTTACGGATAAACCATGATACCTAAAACCGGATCATAATCAAACGAGCTGAGCTCACTTGCCTACTCGCATTGATACAAATTTACCAAAAACTAAGAGTAGTTGAGTTTTGGGTTAGAAGAGCACCAACAATAACTGTGCAATGTTTGAAAATCATGTGAAACTTTCGTTTAGTTTGGAGTAAAGGAGAGTAATGTTAAGTTAGGTGTTGGGGAGACATCTTGTGAGTGGGTTTTAAGATAAATAATTATTTAGGACTCTCCTTTGGGAGCCTAACACCTAACCTCACACTCTGCCACTCTTGTGACATAAGAAAAAGAAAACTGCGGATTTTAAACCCTCATTTTTTATCGCACCGCTCCCCGCTCAGCTAGGCTCCTATATCATGACCATTAGGCCACAGTTGTGAAGTTAGTCTTAGGACGTCTGTTTTTTTTGACGAAGGATAGAAATTGAAAGTCATCTTCTCCTACTCTCCTTCTCTTCTTTCTTCTATGTATCGCTCCGTTGCCTGCTAAGCTAGGCTCCTACACCCGCGCCCTTAGGCCACAGTTGTGGGTAAATAAGTAAAGTTACTGTTATTTCGTTTGCGTTGCTCTGACGAGGGGGTGCATCAGCTGTGCCGCGGTAATAAGATGAGTTGACTGACGGAGATGTTTCTGGGCTGAGTCTGTATTTAGGGTGCTGGAAGTTTATTTTACCATCTTGTGCATTTTGTTTTTATGTTCTTAAAGATTTTAAAAGCTACTGTATGATATCTTTTCTCAAATAAATGATGTTTATCAATCGCGAATATATACCGCATTAACAAGTGTGACAAAAATAAAAAAATAAATTTGAAAGAAGCAGGCGATACGAAAAATCTTGAGAAACCGACCAAGTCGGACTCACGCATAAAGTTCCATATCATCATAGTAAGGGAGCCCCCTTTAATTTTATTATTTGTTGTTATAGCGGCAACAGAAATACATCATCTGGGAAAATTTAAACGTCTAGCTATCAAGGTTCATAAGCCTGGTGACAGACAGACAGACAGACGGACAGTGGAGTCTTAGTAATCAATCAATCAAAAAACTTTTTTTCGAACAAGAGTCCATATGGGTTAGTAGCGAATACTTAGGAGCTATGTTAGTACGACATTAAGAGAAAAAATCAATTCAAAACAACACCACACAACGATAATTAATACAATTTAATCTAATTTAATTTAATCTAAATTTAATTTACCCTAAACTTAACTAATAAGGAAAACAAAAAAAAAACTAATTCAAATATCTTTCCTCAGCATCGGGCCCGCAGCTATACCTACGGGACCAGTGCATCAGAAAAAGGCAGTCTATAGCCTCACCACAATAACTTTCAGGATGCTGTTGGAGCCTCCACGTATCCTACGCATTAGGGATGCCGTTCTTTTGCGCATGACAGCCTCGAAACTATCTATGCGTGCCTCGGCAAACATGCCCGAAGGACTACAGAACCGCGGAAGCCCCACCAGTAAAGCATTGTTGTACTAAACACGGAGGGCGTTGTAGGCTCTCTGCGTATATCTGACCCACAGGCTGCAGGTGTAAAACGTCTGGCATTATAAATGCATTAAAAATATTATAATAATAGGGTCCCGTTTTTACCCATTTTGTACGGAACCCTAAAGGTTAAAATTTGGTTTTTAAAACTGGTAGCTATTATACATCGCTAGTTTTTATCATAAACAGGTAGTAAGCACACGTCACAATATAATATTAACGACGACTTTATTCCCTAGCAGTAAGGACAGTTTTAGCAGCTCGAGTGCTCCTATTCAAGTACGGTTACTGTACTTATAGCCCTTCAGAAAGTCGTTAAAGAGAAGTTAGCTGAGGCGTCAAGTGATGAATCGTTCATCAATATTCTGAATGTATAATTACATTGAATACTTTAAAACGATCAATTCATCTGAAGTACGGCAAAGTTTTGTAACAATCTTTGCGGTAACTTCCTTCGTGAGAGATTTCAGTTTTCAGTTTCAGTGAGTTTCAGTTTGCTGTTTTTGTGGTAAACTCTTTTATTCATAGTAAGTTTTTTTTATGTTTTTTTTTTCGATAAAAATCTGCAAATGGTTGGTAGAATATTTGTAAATTAATAAATAATAATATATCATTTAATTCATGTAATAAAATACCCATATCAACCTTACAGACAAACACAAAAAAAACAAAAAAACTGTCAGTCAAATCAGTGAAAGACACAGAATGCTTTGACAAGTTTTATTGCATTGAAAAGAATAACAGAAACTACAAAATTAACCAGAACTACGCGATGACCTACTTAGTAACTTTAAAAAAATATTTTACTTCTCTTCTTTATTGTGCGGTTAGTGCCTAACCCAGTGTCAGAGTTTGTGCTGTAGTAACTATTAGTACTAAACCCCAATTAATCTGACCCACATTTTGATTTAATAGTTTAATGTTGCTATTGGTTACTTAAGTCAAAGGATAATACTAACTATTCATAAAGCTGTAAGCTAGCAAATCCCGATTCTGTAATATCATTCCGGGACCACAAAGCCAGTCGAACCACTATTTATGTAGTGACCCTAATAAATCTACGATCTGAAATTATTATTATTGTGTAACCACCTCTATTCGGTTTCAGGGCTATTTTGAATTGATCAGGTACTCGTGGTTAACTAGTTGATGGTAGCAGTGTCTTCTTTGCATACAATATAGGATGATCTTCGATATTACGCCTTAACATGGTACCACCCTTGGGATATTTCCTTTCCAGCAAAAAAATAATCATAAAAAACGGTTCTTAAAAGACGAAATTATCCGAAAAACAAAAAGATATATAGATAATAATATATACGGTCGAATTGAGAAACCTCCTCCTTTTTTTGAAGTAGGTTAAAAATAGTACCAACGCATTCTTCTTCTAAGCGTGTGGTTGGAATTCTAATTTGTATCGGCCCAGAACTGAGCCAGTAGTTTGACGCCTTCAGTAGCGTCCATCAGTTCCTGTTATGAACAAACAACAGGACACACAGGCCACGATATTATTCTGTGCATTTCTGTCGCCATTAAAAAGCACTCAAACATTACACCGATTATACTTAAGCACAAGAAGTGTTCAATGACTACCCAAATAAAGCCTCCTTACCCGCTACCCATGATTCAATAATCCGCATCGTCTTAAAGTCGTAACATCGTCTAACAAGCCCCCCCCCCCCAGGCCCGCTCATCCATTGTGCACATCCCTCCAGTTCCCGCCACTCCTCGCGACAAGTATTTCTACTTACACCCACTAGCCGACGCCACAACACTTTCGTCTCCGCGAGTTTTTGACTTCGAATTATAGCGTTGTTGGGAGATAGGATAAGGACGGGATGTACTTATAATGCCATGCCACGCGATGTCAATTAAGCAGTCATTAGGCTCATTTTATATCGTAAGACGCCGTCTCTGGTTTTTTCACACGGTGGTGACTTGTGGCATGCTCATTACAGCTTCTTTAATTTTTCTACGCAGTCAACTTCACAAGAAGTGTGTCCCTTGTGCTCGTAGCCAAGAGGTTATAACACCATGAAGATAAGTAAGCTCCCTTTATTTGGGTACAACTCTGACAACCTTTTAATGGGATAATTCCACCTTCAGTTTACTTAGTAGATACTTACATGGTAGCATGACGAATAAAATGTAAATAACAAAAAGCATACAAGGAAATATTATTATTTGACCCCAAATAACAGTATTTTTATATGTTTTTTATGTTCTAACCATGTTCATTTGTAGAATTCTCATTTGTAGCCCAGCCAAGCCGTGGGTGCAACAAGAATTTTGTGTAATATTCCTCGCCGCTTGCTAACCATACATAAAGCTTCTCATTTCCATAGTGTCCACCACAATCTAGCCAACGTAATAACAACCTAGTTTGCACGTATGTTTGCATGTAACTATTATGTTTGCAGTACGACCTATCATAAGTTTGAAACACTTGAAGTACGAAAACTATCCATATGTCTTCGACAAAGAGGCGCCAGAAGCTTGCGACAAAGTCAAACAATAACCTCGCATTGTTCGCTTTGCAATTGCTTTGCCACCCAAGCACGAGGACTGAGGAGGATTAAATCTCACGTGTACACGTGTACACAGGGGTCTCTTCATCTAGACCAAATGGTGTTCTATCAGTGATACGATGATGTGGCAAGGTTAAAAACTAATTTAGTTTGATGTATGCTTTTCTGTTGCTTATTTCAATCCTGTTGAGAAAAACTAAAAGTTTTGAAAGCAATCCACTTTTAAGGCTCTATGCCTTTAGGTCCATGTTTGCTTAAGACCGATGTGCTAAAAGTACAAAGTAAAGGTTGATTCTACAAGAAATATTTGACAAAAGTGGTAAAACAATTAGGAGGTTGATTAAACGTGCAGTTGACCATAATACCCCGTATGTAGAACTTAGTATAATGTTAGTACCTAGTACAATGTACATAAGCCCGTCTGGCTAAGATTACAAGCTGGGCTGCTCTCAATTTGCGCAGGAAATGGCCATCTGCTGAGAAATAGCCCCTCACTTGGTAATTTGTTACCAGATGTGGCACAAGGTATAAGCTTACGACATTATACAGTAGCGTACATTCCAATCAATAGATCAAATAAAAATAAAGGCAGTTCTTTTTAAACATCTGAAATTGCGAAATAATTGGAAAATTCATGCTTCAGAAAACAACTGATGTTTGGACAATTTGTTATTGTCTGAACGCGATCAATTATCTTACCCTTTTTTTTTGTAAGACCATAATGTACCACATTTCATACAAATAAAAAATCTTGAATCTTAACTAGACTGCCTCGTTGAGGTCCTCGGTTCGATTCTCGGGTCAGCAAAGTGTGTTTTTCCATCAGGAATTTCTCCCGGTTGATGGCAGTAGGTTCGCCCCCAATTACATGGGACTTAAACATAACCGGTGAAATGTGGGTGTAGGTACTATTAGGTACACCTCTGCCTAACCTTTCATGGATTACAGGCGTTATGTTATGTTATGAATCTTACTTACAATCAAGACCTGTCAGATTAATTACTAAGTAGAACTACTCAGTAATTAATCTGACAGGCATATCGGAGCTGTTAGTGTAACTTTACACTAACAGCTCCGATATGCCAATCGCGTTCAGTTCTATTGGTACTCAGCTCTTAATCATTTAAACGCACGGTGGGCTGCTTCAGTTGGGTATCTCAGTTGGTTACCCCAGTACCCCGGGTTCAAACGAGGTGCTTTCAAGGGGGGTACCACAGCGTGAAGCTGACTGTACAACCAATCACATTCGGTGATATCACTTTCACGTTGAGCTGGTCTAGGGAAGTACGGAGTTTCAATAGAATAAGATATTGATCTAATTTACTACTTATCAGAAATAACATCGCCAAGCGCCTATGACTTGTTCTACAACCTTTGAATTCGTTCGAGCGTTAATAATAAATAAAGTATCAAGTTATTGGAACCCTCCGTCCAAGGTATTACTTACTTTACTGACTAAGTAAATAGTTATTTAGTAAAGCAGTGGTTTTTGTCATGACGGTAAATCCACTATTATAACAACGATTTAAGGAAGACCAATATTTACGCTTAAAAAGATATAAGCTAAAATAGGTCGACTGATAGGCATTTTATATAGCCATTTTTATAAACTAATTTGCCTGACATAGAATCGAATTTACAACCCCTGTACGTTTAAGCCAAAAAGTGCCCATGGAGTTTTCCCCATTTCTTTCCATAGAGATCTACGTTTTGGAACGGGCAACTAGCTTCAACTTTCTGACAAACTGTACGACTCCTTTACTATTCAATGCGATTGTAAATGGTTTAATTGAATTAAATGCTTTAAGTTTGAGTCACTCCTACGAATATAGGCCCAATGTTTTTATAATCCCCGTATTCGTATATAAATTGAACCTGCAGTTTGATGACAGAATAATAATGCCCCTACTGTCGAATCAAAGTAAGAACATAATTCAAATCCATAAGAACAACTACATTATCCCAGTTAATAAGTTAAATGAGTTCACTGAGCTCGAGCTGTGAGTTTACATTTATATTATGTACAATAACTTGTATACAATTGTGCTCATTGTGCTGTATTGTGCTTTGGGCTACGTGATTTTGAGTGTAACTTTAGAGTTTGCATATTAAACTCCAGTATCGTATATATTTTATTTAATTATAAAATGTTACTTTCGGCCGGTCCGTGAACTGTGTAACTTAACTTTCCGGCTCTTATAACTTAGCCACGAGCTCGTCCATAGTGAACATCTCACATTTGTGTAATAATTGTAAAGCCTAGTTCTAAGAACTATAACATTTTCTTCAGCTATTCGGTTTACATTATTATTACTTCGAGTGAAGTCTGCCTCGGGCATAACTTAGAGCAAAAGTTAAGAGTCTGTGTTGTAAATATTTTGATGCTTGACCTTTCAACACAATGCCTGCTGGGCGAGATTTTTATGATTTTAGTGATAAATCGTGGAAAAGCTTTAAAAAGACTGGAGCTTTTTCTTTTTCTTTTTTGTCAAAGAAAGAACGTGCGAGCAACGAAAGTTCCGACACTTTTACGAGAAAAGCACTTATTACGATAATCTTATTTTATTTAGTAAACGGTTTATGTACACACTAAACACAGAAAAGAAGAAAGGAACAGAAAAATAGGTACAAAGGTGATGCTTATTTCTAGAGAAAGCTTAGCTTAGCTTAGCTTAATCTTAAAAGTTTTTAGTTGCGGAATATTAGTTTTTTTTTTAACTTATTTTGTCTAAAGAATTTCGCTTTTTGTTTAATTTGTTATTTTTCAAATAAAATAAAATTACCTCCAAAAAAAAAGTCAGCCTTTATAAAAATATTATTATTACCCATTGGCTCCTAAAAATATTGTAAGTAACGTTCGCAAAAATATTATGATCTCTTCTAATCCAAGTGCGAATAAAACCTTAATTAATTTACTTCGCTTCGGCACTTTAATTGAGTTTACCGACAATTTGAGAGCCCTTGATGGGTTCCGCGTTCTAATTATATTTTACACTTTCATTATACTGAGAAATTTTGGTTTTAGTCGTCTATAAATATTAATTTTCGATATTAATTTTCTAAGGATGCCAACACTTCAGACAACACTCTTCTCTCTTTAGGTAGATTTTTACTAGAAAATCATTTGAATCTTTATGTGCTCAGGAATTTCTGTTGAAAAACACAGAACTCTTACATTATACAGTACAGGGTAATTTTGTTTGTACAGTGTTCGTCGTATCTTAAACAGAACTCTCTAGGAACTCTATATACAGAGTGGAAGAGACACTGACACACAAACGTTTATATATCCAGTACATAGAAATTTTAAAGGGCAATTAAAAAAACACCTGTTTCCTACAAAAGTGCAATATCTACACGGACAAAATGTATAGAGAAGCAGATTTTTTAAGAAAATTTCGTCGCGAATGTGTTTTAAAATAATGACTAAGATTCAAATAAATATAAGTAGTAATTTGTGAAATGGTAATTAAAAGAAGATTTTTGCATAAAAATGGAAAAGATGCAGATACAGCCTGCTTTATGGCATTCTACTTTGAATCTGCCGTAAGAACGAAAGTGATATAATGTAAATCCTTTTGTCCCAAGTTTTAGTCCAAAGCAATTCTTTTAACAATAGACCACAAAAGTAAATACCTACACCAAAGCGATAAGCGTTATCAGCATATAACGTACACTAGCCACACCGGGCACAGACCACAACAAACAAACCAGCTAACAAACTACCGACCGATTTATTTTTGTTATACCGCGCCGTCTGTTTCTGTGTGCAATTCCTTACCGCTTGGCCACAAAACACGACGCGTCTTTCAACATTAACTGCTAAAAGAAATGAAAGAAGTTGCTTAGAGCATGCCATACAAGGCACCGTGACGCGACGGTACTCACACGAAGGCAACACGCGCGAGTCACCTGTCTCGCGTCGCTAATCTCATCATCTGAGGTCGTGAACGGACGTTAAACTTTAGAGAAGAACAAAAGTCATGTAATGTACCACTTCTCCTGTTTCACCAAAGCAATTCCCTTCTCAACTAAAAAAATGTAAAATACGAAATGTAACACCGAAACACACTTAATAAAAAAGAAGTTTTACAAAGTAATAGACTTCAACGAACAAACCAGCGAAACAAAAAAATTAATAGTAGAAGTCGGTGACCTTTGTTTGATTGATTTAGTTTTTTTGTGACCGACTTCTGAAGCTAAAGTTATTTTTCACTTTTTTGTTTTTTATTTATTTATTTTTCCATTTTTAGTTGTAATGTATCCTATGTGCGGATTCGCGACCGCGTGAACAAGTAATACACAAAATAAGTTGTTAATAAGTAACAATTAAATTCATTTAAATATCAAGTAACTAAAGCTAGCAGTTACACTTGACACGAAAAACAAAAATTAAAAAATGTTACAATAAGGGTAAAATTTGATTAACAAGATCACGGCGAGCTTCGGCGAGTAAAAATGATCGGGGTCAGAAAAAGGACCTCGCACGATCTTAGTTGAAAACAGACTGACTGCCTCGTCCGTCTCGGAACCACTTCCCACATCTGCAGTTTACTAAACAAAAGATGAGGCAAAACGATTGAATTCTAAAAGTATAATAAAACACAGGAAATACAAATATACAAATGGGTACAATAAAAGATAACTAAAAATAATAGAACAATGAACCTTAACTATAAAGATAAAGAATCATAAAAGACCTATAACTTAAATTGCTTTGCAGAGGTGGGAACGTGGGAATAACACAAAATGAAACTTTCTAAAATAATTACAATAAGTACTTCTAGGAAAATATTACATTCTTAACAACTACGCAAGGGATGGTACGTGAGACACAGTCGCCAGACCTATACAAATTAAATTTGAAGTAAGCCCAACAAAAGGAAACTGCTGTAAATCGTTGAGGAATTCCGTCGACTGTCTATGGTCTCCATCATCAGACCTGTAATGGCACTAATAACCCACATGGGTGAAAAGTTCTCATCAATAGAAATGAATTAAGTCCAAACACAAGGTAGCTACTGTAAAACGTTGAGTAGTTCCCTTGACTGTCCTTCGTCTTCATCATCAGACCCCTAATGACAGTCACAACCCATCTAGGTGTAAAGTTCTCATCAATACAAATGAGTCAAGCCCAAACACCAGGTAATTGCTGTAAATCGTTGAGGAGTTCCCTCGACTGTCTTTCGGCTCCATCATCAGAGCGACTCTAGACCTGCATTAAATAGTAGTGCTTTAAAATACTTAATGAAAAAAATAACAAACGCACTAGTCACCAGTACGATTTTCGATGGTTCCTCTCGATTTATCTGGGATGCCATCATCAGACCCTGGTTTTCTTACCATGGTACCACCCTTGGAATATCTGCTTTCCAATAAAAACAAGAATCATCTAAATCGGTTCATAAACGACGAAGTTATCCGCGAACACTCTAAAAAAATATATATATACGGTCGAATTGAGAAATCTCCTTTTTTAGAAGTCGGTTAAAAATACAGAGCGATTTATTTGATTTACAAACCGCGTCCCCTGTCTCTGTGTGCGCTTTCTTAACGCGCCTTAGTCGCAGCGTTTACTTAGGCGCTGTTGGCTTAGGCCAAGGTCACAGTGATACACTTTGCGACTAGAGCGAAATTCTGTGTTTTATTTACAGTAGAAATGACTTTATGAATATTTTATTTCCAGATATTATCTTCTACAAAACGTGGGAAAATCAATTTCTTGTATCGTGGATTCGTGGTATTAGTTGGTCTTTGATCTCCATCTTCCTGCCTTTGTCCCACGCTACAAAGGCCAAGAGCAACAAGTCTTCTTCTATGCTCCCTGTCAACCGTCACGCTTCATTGATTCATTTTCTTTCATATCATATCATTATTAATTTCTTCTTCTTTTAGACTTTTGTATCTATTATTATATGAAATTACTTTAATATTAGCTAGACAAGCTATTTACGGCCCACAATAGTTACAAAAACATTATTGGATTTATGATTTAATTTAGGCTCCGAAAATGCCCAGTACTGAAGCCATTAACATCAAGAGAATTTATCGAAAATATTATAAACTTCTTCTTTGCTTGTCAATCAGTCGATTAATTCTTGGGTTTGACCATTCAGTTGGTTCCTAATATAATAACAATAGTGGTTATGTTCTTGTTTCACCTAGCCGCATTTCCCCTGATACCAACTTCAGCAAACCACGCACAAAATAGATAGAACCTTGCTTGCTAGTTCTCTAGTATGATACAATACACTTGTAATGATACAATACACTTGTAATGGATCAGACAATACTTTTATTCTAGTCAGGTCACCCTCACTCAAAAACCTAAAAAACTTTATGCCCCAGAATAAAATATAAGATAAAAGTTTATCTTTGTGTGCTATAAATACAAAGTGTAATTGAAATAACTGAACATCTCTTGGAGGTCATTGTACTCACCATAATAAATCAGTTTTGCGACGAGAACAAGATTAAAATCGCAATAAAAATCTACTGTTCTATATTTCCTATATTTTGTCCAGTTATGCGAACATGATAAAAAGTCTTTAAGATGTTTTCAATTTATTTAAATTACTCCTTGTATTTGTGAAAGCTCATAATTATTTAGGGCCGCCGTGAATAGCATTACTTAAAACTAGATTCAAGTCATTTGATTGGTTAAGATTAGTTTTAAGTAATGCTTGAGGCAGGACATAGTCTTACGATCAGACTTGTTACAAATCATCGAAAACACGGTTAGCAATAGTTTTACCTAAAATTCTCGAACATAAACATCGATGATGAAGCGACAATAGCGTACGGTGACTGGTGTGATGGACCGTGAGTTCGAACCCCAGCTCTCAATCGTAGTTCCCCTGCCCTTAACCCAATTCATTTGTGGTCGGCGCAGCATGTCTTCTTCTTCCATTCTTCTCTTTTACTCGCCATCTCAGCAGTCACCTCCTTTCTAGCCATATCACCCTTCACACATCTTCCCTCCATCGTTTCTTTGGTCTTTCTCTACGCTTATACTATTGTACTGTGTTCTTTAATATACCTACTACTTGACCTAAATAGTGAAATAGTTATTTTTAGGTTTTATTTTAAAGTCCTTCATGCATTCCTACAACATTAAATGAAAAGCAGTGGCCTAAAATCCCGTCTCTTTAACGTCCTTCATAAAACGCGTATATGTGCTGACCTGACAAAGAACGGTAGAATTTACGACGGCACTCACATCACGATAACGACTCTACGAATCGGCTGTCGTTAGGAACGTTACGCTATAAGCCTGTTGTTAGGGCTGTGATATTAAAGAGATATAACAGATACTCAATATTTTGTATAACAGTCAATTATTCTACAACTGCAGACTCACACGTTGAATCGTTATTTTCTTTTGTAGCTCTGAAATACATAGGAATTGTGAGAAGAGGCGGATAAGTTCAAAAACTGTAAGATTGGTCCAAAACAAAAAAAAGATAAGATTATCTACATCATTCTGAACTATTTCTGTATGAAACTAATTGCACCCTTCCGAACTTGAATGAGGCGAACGACAGAGCTGTCCAGGACCCTCAGTACTGGTCAGACAAAATCTTAGTCATAGATTCGAGAAGAAGAAGTAATATAGCATACTTTCCATACATTGATGACATATTATTCACCATGACGAAACAATATCTTACAGTAAGGGTGAAATATGACGCTGTGGACCAAATAGTGTTAAGAAAACAAAATTATTTATAAAATGACACGACGAAAGTGTAACAAATTAAAGTGCTGAACAGTCACCGCTGTAAACGGTACACTATTTATCTCCGGTTAGTGCAACCGATCCCGCTTATCCATCCATTACTTCAGTTAAGCTGATTGTTGCCACAAACTACTTCTGTACTATTGTACCTACTGAATGTATGGCCAGCTAAATGGTAGTTAGGAATCAGTTTCTTATTTAACCCAAACTAACCTTTTATGCAGACACTGAGAAACGTTGTTTTATGAAAAAGACTTATATACAAAAATAATTTAAATCTTATTTTGACTCACAATGTGAGCATTGGTGGCCCAGTGGTACCAGCCGCAACTTGGTATCCATCCCAGGCAAAGGCACTTCTTTATGTCATTTTTATCATCACCACTGATCTCAAAACGATGAAAGAAAACTTCAGAGCTGGAATCCGTGCAATGTTTTCTTCACACACTTTATATCTACAACACACAAATCGAAGACATGAGACATCCACAAACACGCTTTGGGGTGGTGGATTATTGTTTATCCCTTCCACAGAGAGCAGGCCTATTTCCCAGCAGTGGGGCCCTTAGACACTGATAATTCTACTCTTATTAAGACGCAACATTTGACATTATCCACAGTTCAAAACTTAATTCCTACATTATAGTCTCCAAACATGTACATTCGGCGCCAAAGTTGCACATGACTTCATAACGTGGTTGCTCACTTAATTGACTTAGGGACTTCTGCTGGTAACTCGCTTACGAGTAGCGGGGCGCGAGTACCAGTAATTGTGTTAGCAGAGTAACTTATTCATGAGTGAGGTAAATACGATAAGACGTTCGAGGGGACCTGAGTCAGTTTTGTTTAAGGGGTAGGTAGAAGGGCTGCTTATGTGAAAGTATTGAGACAAATAAGACAAAGAGAGAGAAGTGTTACTGGGGAGTATGTTCCGCAATTTTACTTTTGCAGCTAAAACAAAAAGCTGCAAAAGTTTCAAAGAAATTAGTAACAGACGTATTTTTCTTAAGAGGTTTTTCACGAACCGAGCTGGTTCCAAAATCAATGGAAGGGACCATCATATCGGAAATGTTATTTTGTAAACACCCTTTGTCTAGAGTCTAAACAATTTGGTTCTCAAATGTGTGAGTTTAGATGATTATGGTCCAGAACTCTACCGTACATCGTCTACCTAGCCTTTTTCAAACGATGTTGCGATCGGCTACGAATCTAACCATCACGCAGGTTAGTATCAAAACTTACATAGGGCGTCATTCTATTTGACCTCCACCACCGAGTAACTTTTTCAGAAGACTTTCGGGCTTTTGATTACCCTTAACGACTGTCAAAGATTTTACAGACCCCAAGACAGTAAATATTCGAACGTTTTGAGCACTAAAACCATGTCTCATCCTACAAAAGCCTCTCGTCCATTATTCTGTCCACATTGCTCTAACTCGAGCTCTTGTACAAACAGTCCCACAAAGAGACAGACGTGTGTAAAGTAACGCCGACATTTGAGAGCGCCGGCACACTGACACCACAAAATAAAACAGAAGGCTAACTTTATACGCTGCGGGACTGTTCGAAAGAGATACCGTGGCCCCGGAAAACATAGGGCGATGAAGGACCATGGATGGGTTTTAGTCAGTAAAAGACACTCCCTCCTGCTCTGCCCAGAGCGGGAGGAGTCATTGGATGATTTCCCATCCGAAAAAAAAAAGGCTAACTTCATACTTTGGGTTAAAACTAATCAGACAACGTATTTTTTTTAGCTAACCATTAATTACTGGGCAAAGATTTCCCCCATATTCATTCAGTCCTCGCTAAGGTTAAGCTTCTTAGTTTTTTACTGCTTGCTAATGCGTAGTTGCGCGTTTGATTAGCTGTCGGCCGGTTTCTGAGTGATCCTTGGCGCCGAGCGAGCCACGAGTGTGATAACATGCATGTCTGATGACCTGTGTATCCGAGTGCATCATGCGAGACGTGTATATACGAACCCCCAGTAGTACTCGTAACTCAAACTAATGTCGGTCGGGAGTGCACTTACTCTCTCAGTGAGTTAACGGCCGTGTGTATGCATGTGTGCGGACGTTTCACAATGTTGTATGAAGCTGGCCTTTTGTTCTTTTCTATTATGTGGTGCCACGGCGACACTCAGGGACAAGGAATGTCGTGTTTAGAAGATGAGGTTTAAGTGAATGAGAGCGGGAAGTGGTGCACAATTACATTGAATTATATTGGATTTTGGGGTTCATTTTATGTAATACCCGTTGATAGAGAGCTGTCTCCTTGGAATCAATTACGGATGAACAATTTCTGCTTATTTCACAAGCATCAATAAGACGTCATGACTCGTCGTCTGTAATGTGTATGTCTTTTATGTTTTTTTATCTTTATTAAATCTTTGTTTACTTTTGTGATGTCAGTTAGTGGCAACCCTAGTTTTATTTTTAATTTATTGCTGGAGCTAGTTGTAGGTTGTATAGGTAAATCACATCGACCTAATTCGATTTTCTTTTTAATAATTTTCTAATTTTAAAATGTAAATTATCTGGAGTTGACAGGAGCCTGGTGGTTCAATGAGCAGTCTACGTTCAGAGCTGAGAGCAGAAACATCTCTGGGAAGCTTCATAAAAATTTATTTAAAGGGCAGTTCCCCTTATTCTTGAGTTTTAAGTCGGCCTCTCTCCGTGCCGCACCCTCACCTAGAATACCTGGAAACCTTGCTGCTTGAGCTGCACAAGCCTGATGAAGATTTGACGCTCCTCGGCCCTCCTCCACGGTCGGAAGACAGAAGTCCTCGGCCCTCCTCTTACGGCCTGAGGATTGACGGTCCTCGGCCGTCCACCACCGTCTGAAGACGGATGCCCTCGGCCCTTCTCTACGGCCTGAGAGTTGAGGATTGACGGTCCTCGGCCGTCCACCACCGTCTGAAGACGGATGCCCTCGGCCCTTCTCTACGGCCTGAGAGTTGATGGTTCCTCGGTCCTCCTCCACAGTCTGAAGACGGACGTTCTTCAGTTATTTATTCCATTCTGCGTTCATCTTCAGTATTTTCCGCCAGCTTCACTGGCATTAGTGATTTAAGTAGCTCCAGCTTTTAGGTTAGGATCTTTGTTAATAAATTCTTATAACTCGTCCCCTTGTCAATTTCTTTTAATAGTGCTCCCCTCCAGACTGAAAGTTAGGTAGGTGAGTGCTCAGAGTGACTTTACAGTTTTGTGGATCCTACCCAGGAAATTGTAACGTTACACGTCTTAGTTGTGACCTCTTTTCTAGCTATATGATGTATCTTTCTTCTCGTTGGTCTCATATAACTATCCATAAATGGATGCTGTAGCACATATTGCATTTTAATTTATGTCGCGTTGGTGCCGGTTTTCAGTAGGTATATTATATATCAGGATGGAATTGAGCAATTCCATATAACATAGCGTAAGTAACCTGATCTATGACGCAATGATGAGAGGGTCTCATAAGTACAAAACGTGTCTAGATGTTTTCAGATTGAACACTTATCCAAAAATTGACCGATTAAGTTCGTTGATTCGCGTAAATGTAATTTTGCTACGAATTTAGTTGATAAAACCGAGTTCAATGAAATATAATTGATTTAACCTTTATTACCTAAGGGGCAATAGCAATGCACCTAAGACGTTACAGTGTCATTCCCCCTATATCAGGAGTACGGAGTTCGATTCCCATATCGCATTAATATCAATCGTTTGACAGTCTTCTATGCATCCATTTCAATAAAATTGAGTGCTATTTTATAGCAAGCAAATAAATAATTTTATTGAAACTGCTCTTCAATAAATAAGTTAACAGACAAATAAGTTAAAAGACACTTTGAGTAAATGTTTAGATATAAACTCGATTAAATACATGAATACGTAGGTAAACAAGATATAGCAACATTTTAAAGATCTGTATATTAACTAGGTATATAAGTCTTATTTTCCCTTGAGAAACTGGCACATTGGTTTTATTAAATTAATCTTATAGGAAAACAAAAAAATATATAATTGTATGAGAGAGTCTGTAAACATGTTTACAAAGTAAATCTTGGTATGTGTGCATTATTCAAAAATCATTTAATAAAATATTTATGTCTCCGTTACTCATTTTCCTCACATCCCTCTCAAAAAGTTCTCATTTCCTGCCTGACCTAACTAAGCTCATCTCGAATGGGGTAAGCAGGCTCCACAACTCATTACTTGTAAATGACGAGAACTTTTCTCATTTCAGGTGAGTACATAACACGAGTGCCTCACAGACGCATCATTTATGTAGCAGCCTTGAATACATAGCCAAGTAAGTGGGTACGGTCAACAGCAGAAGTCCTAGTACGGGCGCGCGGTGTTAACGCATTTTAGTTAAATTGTTTGTAACAAGCACAATCGGTATCATCAATAGATAATAATAAATTCATAAAATTATAAAAATAATATAATTTATCAATCGAGTATTTTAAAATCTACGTATTTACGTTACGTTAACAGCGCTCGCTCGTGCTGATATCATGATATCAGCTGTAATACTTGGAGTCTTGAACTACGAAGGTCGGTGCTACAGCTACAAAATAGTAGCACTATCATATAACTATCATATAATTGAGGATTATATGATATATATTATTATAATTGAAAAATTTAAATGAAATAACAAATTAAACAACGGGTTTGAAAAGACGCTTAACGAAGTCGACAGTCAATTGTTTTCCGAGTGATTGCGATTTTCTTTTTGTAGTGTTGCTGGTTGTGTTTCCTGTTTGACTAAACGATGAAATACACACACACACACAGTCTCTTTCCAGACATTGTATTAGTCAGATCATGTAAGGGTTTGTTATGGTCTTTTCAGAAAAGAACTACACAGATTCGAGTCAAGCAATTCCATGAAGTCACTTTGTAATCATGAACGTGTTGTTGACTGTATGTGAAGTTTTGAAAAATCATGTATTAATTTTTCACTAGATTTTGAGAAAGGTTTCATCTTCCGTATTTTAGGTAAGTGGGTGAGATTTCCGATATGCTTTAAATATGTCTGGTTTTATATTGTTTTTATACCAAGCTGTCTCAATCAACTTGTATGGCTCTTGAAAACCTTCACTCTTATCAATGATATCCCATTTATCTACCAGTTCAGCATAATATAAAAAGAAACAAATAAAACAATACATACATCTTTCTTGAATATTTGATGAATAGCCTAAAGCAAACATTTCTTGAAATCTCGTAAAAATCGCACTTAATTTGAAGCCAGTTGAGGGTAGATACATAATCAATTGTATTGTTTCAGAAGTAAAACGTTTCATTCTCTCACGTAGGAGCCAGTTACCATTAAATAGAGAATTATACAGAAGGTCAGCTCCATTCAACGAGCGAACATACACGTACAGCGAGAGCAAGTGCACTCGTGACCGGCATTTCTTTGAGACCGGCATTTCTACGTACGCGTCTATGTGAGCGAGTGCCTGTTTTCACTCGATGCATGGAGCTGACCTTCTGTATTAACTTTCTGGTGTCACTTTTAGTTAGAAATACTTTCGTCATTTAACATCAAGGTTTTCGCGGGTTTAGTTTTAAGCTTGACCCGTATGAGCACTTTTTTAACGTACAGGAAAAAGGATAGTGAAACACTGAAATGGCCGTCCTAAAAAGCGCCATTAAAAGATAAGATACGAGCCTTTCCATTTGGTTTACGTAACTAAAATAGTCGGTACGGTTTTTGACAGTCATCGAGGAAGCCATCTTTCAAAGGTTTAAGTTACCTGATTTACGTCGTATTTATTATTATTTATTTATTCGTCGTTTTTTTAGAAAATATAGAGTAAAACTACGCCCTACGACTTTAGTCTACAACAATATCAGTAAAAATCATCTGCTCCGAAACAACGACTACCCAATGACTAAATCAACAACTCAGGTCAAATATACCAAGCCCTTAACTGCCTACAAACTGTATTTGGATTACAATGCCTGAAACCGGATCAAACCCCTTTGCGCCGGAACTAAGCGGTTGATGCTAGTTTAACCGAGCTAATACTGGATGTTCGCCAATTACACTTTAGGTTCAACTCAATTTTGTTAAGTGAGCTGATTATTAATTTGTTTCTAGTGGGACCTAAACATACTAGTACGTAATATATCTAGAATTTTAGTGTAGACTAGCTGATGCCCGCGACCTGCGTCCGCTTGAAATGATTATAAAAATATTTGTTAGTTCCCTATTTGAATCGGGTTTTGTTACCAATTTCAAGAGTTTATTTTTTTTAGTACGGAAGACGAATTCTTTGTCTTAAATAAAAGGAACCTAAGTTTCTCCTTATAACATCAGCTATCTGCCAGTTAAAGTCCCGTGAAAATCGATTTTCCCCTTTCTGAGACTAGCCGGAATAACCAGACAGAGTGACAATAATTTATCTTAAGTACCGTATAATAATATGAATACTTATGCATTCAGTTAAAATCTGTTATTTTGAAATTACAAGCAGACACAGACTTCAAAACATTCAAAACACCAGAAGAGATTTGTTCACGCCACACGAAACTAGCATTTAATATTTCACTTCATGTGATAAAGTTTAATTTGTCTTACATAGGCTTCTAACTGCATAATTCTACTTAGGATAACAACTCCACTAGCTAGGTACATAAATACATCAGTGCTCTGGACACTAAAGCTTTCTCGTTTCAGTTAAAATTTTAAAACCACTCTTGTTTTACGAGTGTTACATAAATCCGCCATTTTTATTGTTGGCGCGGTCATAACTGGTTGTATCCACTTGGAACCGGTTTAAATCGCAACGCGTTACCGATAACCGGTGTGAAGCGGTTTCAAACTGTTACGATGACAGATAAAAATGATGGATATTTGTTTGGTTTATTTCAGTTTGAAAATTGTGGATTATTTTATTTGCCGTCGAAAGGAATAATTTCCATACATATTATGAGTACTTTTGTTCCAAGATTACACGGTGTAGAATTCTGTGGTTTTATTTGAATTGGTGCGACACAGCGATAATAAATTGGTTTTGCTCCACATAATATTGCCAGAGTAATTTAGCGGTTCCTACTTATTTAATTTTTGTCTTTTGTATATAAACTGACACTAAAACGAAAACATTCCATACTACTTCTGCTTTTGTTTTGTTTCTGGTAATATTATTTATTAATAATTTCGTTATGAATAAGTCCCTGACAGCCACTTAGTTATTTCAGGTATCCGCGATACTAAAAACTACATATGGTTATAACCTAACATTTTTAGAAATGACATAGTAATTCCTCAACTAATTCGTATCTCACAACTCAGCACTCCTTCCTACTAGGTAATGGTGTCGATTCTGTTGTGCACAAACTAAACTTAATTTAGGCTATTGCTATCTTTTTCTCTTTAATAAAACGAAAAAGAGACGGACGTAATTTAGAGCTGTCAAATTTAGTTGGAACTAATATTCCCATACAAATGAAGGGTGCACCTAAAAACATGTCGACTAAAAACACGGTGAAGCGCAAGGCATAAACTAGTTTGACATCTCTAACTTAGTTCATAGCTATAGCCGTCCTTTTCTCGCACTGCCTTTTAGTAAAAGATAGCAATAGCCTAAATTAAGTTTAGTTTGTGCACAACAGAATAGACACCATTGTCTCAAAGTAGCTAACACTAAATTACTTCTCATAATTGCGTACAATTAACCCTGCGCACGCGAGCACATGCCTCGTGCCCACAGAAGCAGTAGAAATTACAGGGTTGAGTGGCAACTAATGGCAGCGCCACACTGGCACATTGCTACACCAATTTATGAACTCATATTTGTCACAGGGAAGGGTTAAAGTGTAACACCGACCGCGACGCTGTGACAGTGGGATTTTGCATTCGAAAAGTATGTAAAAATGGAAGAATATGTGATTTTTCATCGTAGAGGAAATATTTAACTTTTTGTTGAAGCGTACCGGATAAACAAACAGGGTTGATGTGTCTAGTCAGTGTTTTTAAAATGCTTTGCTTACTCTTACTGCTAGCCTGCACAATCCCATTGCAAGGAAAAGGCCAAAGATTAAAAAAAAAGTATGAAAATTAAAAAAATAAATCTCAACAAATAAAAAGCATGGCAAGTTTAAAACTCCGCAAAAAAAAACAATTTATATATTATATGAGTACGAGTTGGCAATGTTTATGCACACAACTCTGTAAAATAACCGTATTGTACAAACCCCATTGTTTCAAACTTTGCTCTTTACCGCATGTTTCACAATAGCCTTCATGCATTAAATACCTACATATGAGTTACGCTACGGTGTGACAGACGGCCCGCCTGAGAATCCAACCAATCGCAACGCAGAAACAGTGCACCTAACTATAATACACCTGCCGACACCGGTTATACCGTGACGAATGTGCTGACGTTGTTATGAACGAGAGAACGGTACACTGTGGCATTTTTGAAAGCACTATACTGGAGTGTTCCTGGCTTACTTTTAGGAAAAATAATGTTTGCCGGATATGGTTTATACTTTATAGTACAATTTTTGGTTACAAACTGTGGGGCTTTCAAAGTAAATTTTAAGGGTTAAAATCATGCGTCAGATAGCAATAAAATAACAAAAGCAATAAAATTCAAAGCATGATTACATGTTTATTCATATAGCAAGTTAAGTAGAAGTTACTGCATATTGGAATTTATCCAAAGCGAGAGGTACTATAATATTGTACTGATTTTAAAACAAGCGTGGGTATGTAGGTGAAAAGGTGTTATGTTTTAATAAATGATGAGCTTTTTAGCTGTTTAATCAATTTATTAAATAATTATACAAGCTGCTGCACATTGCTTCCAGTGTTGCTAGGACCAGAGAGGGCTGGGGTTGCCATAGGCAAATCCCACCTTTCTTGAACCATAGACATAAATCAAATACAATATTAATCTATTACATCTCCCTTTTCTTCAGCTAAATGTTAATTTACAAATCGTGGTCTATTAGTATTTTATTTTTATTTAAAGCAATCACTTTGAAGTAAACTCAATTAAGCAGATAATGATCATTGATCAGAGATAAACTATTGGTAGTCAGACAAATAACTAGGTTTTCTTACATTTCTGCCTGATCTAGTTACAATACTTGCTAGCTGTATTTTCGGAATCAATGTTAATATCAGATGTTATGTCAGTAACTTCTGCATCATTAACATCTATGTTATCATCATTACAATCTATATTACTTTCATCTACCTCTACTTCCGTATTTATAATAAATTTATCAGTATTTTTACTCTCTATTAGATCCCTTCTATTTCTGTCTAACTGTTTACCTTTTTCAGTCAATACTGTGTAAGAATTTGGACGTTCATTCCTATCTATAACTTGAGCATACTCTAATGGTTTTTTGCTTGTTTCATCTGATATAAGAACTTTTTGATCTTTAGTTAAAGGCTTCAAGTTTTTTGTATTTCTTTGATCATAGTATACTTTTTGTTTCAAGGCATTCTTATAAAATTTTGACTGCACATTACAATTTTCATTATCATTATTATATATAGTAGGTAACAATCCTTGTATTTTTCTCCCCATTAACAATTCTGAGGGACACTTATAATTTAATTCTTTAGAAATAGGTGTATTTCTGTATTCCAGCAATGCTAAGTATTTATCTTTTCCTTCATAGTCCGCTTTTTTAAATATATTTTTAACAGTTTGTACAAATCTTTCTGCTAACCCGTTAGATTGGTGATGATATGGGCTACTAGTTTTATGAACAAAATTCCAATCTTTGACAAATTCCTTAAATTTAAAGCTAACATAGTTAGTACCATTATCAGTGTATAGTATGTCTGGTATCCCAAATCTGCAGAAATTGTTTTTAATAATTTTAATTGTGTTCTCTGTTGTCAAGTTTGAAAGTTTATTTACCTCAAAATATTTACTAAAATAGTCAACAATTATAATATATGGATCCCCATTATAGTAAAATACATCACTTGCTACAATAGACCATGGTTTATTGGGCATTTCTCTTACCATCATAGGTTCTTTACTGTTGTTCTTTCTAAATCTTTCACATGTTGAACATTCCAAAACACTTTTTTCAATATCTTTACTCATTTTAGGCCAGTATATACATTCCCTTGCTCTTGATTTACACTTTCTATGCCTAGATGGTTGTAATGGATCCTTTGTAACATATCATTTCTCAGAGACTTTGGTACCACTAAACAATTATTATTTTTAAAAATTAAATTGTCATACACAAATAATTGTTCTTGAAAATTAAAATATGGTTTTAGAGGTTCTGGTATTTTATCTACTTTATTTGGCCAACCATTATTTATATATTCTAGTAGTAATTGTAAATCTTTATCCTTTCTAACTTCTTCTTTAAATAGATTGTATTTATAGTTAGATATACTTAAGTTAGTTTTCACCATACTAACCTGACACTCATACAGATCTTCAATAACAATATTTTCCTCTGACCTATTATTGACATCTCTAGACAATGTGTCTGCCAAGAGTAATTCTTTACCTGGCTTATATTTCACAACTAAATCATATTTTTGTAATTGCATTCTCATTCTCTGTAACCTAAGTGGTATTTCACACAGGGGTTTATTGAATATGGACTCTAATGGCCTATGATCAGTTTGTACTTGAACAGTTTTACCATATATAAATTGATGGAAACGAGTGCAACCAAAGACTATGGCCAGTAGTTCCTTTTCAATCTGGGCATAGTTTTTTTGTGTATTGGTCATAGCTTTGGAAGCATATGCAACTGGCAGGTTACTTTGTAACAACACTGCTCTTAATGCATCTTTTGAAGCATCAACAGAGACAACACATGTTTTATCTGGGTTGTAGAATTGTAATACTGGCTTAGATGTTAATATTTTTTTAAGTTCCCAAAATGCCTCTTCATGTTCCTTGGACCAATTAAACTCTGAACCCTTTTTAATTAATTCTCTTAATGGGTTACACACCTGAGACATGGATGGAATAAACTTTGCAATATAAGTTATCATCCCTAGTATCCTTTGAAGTTCTTTAATATTTTTTGGTTTTTCTAGATTTAATATGCTTTCTATTTTCTTTGGGTCAGGTTTTATTTCTTCCTGACTCAATATGTGACCAAGATATGTAATTTCAGACACCCCAAACTGACATTTACTCAAGTTTAACTAAATACCATTTTCTTTTGCTTTTTCTAGTACTTGTCTAAGTATTCTATCATGTGACTTCTTATTTTCTGCATATATGATAATGTCATCAATAAATACCTCACAACCTTCAATTGACTCAAATACCTGACTATATTGTCTGTGAAAAATCTCTGGTGCCGATGACAGACCGTAGGGTAGTCTCCTAAAAGAATATCTACCAAAAGGTGTACAGAAAGTGCAAAACCTTGAACTATCTTCATTTAGTTTCACGTGGAAAAATGCTGTTGAAGCATCTAACTTACTTACTTTTGCCCCTGTCATCTTAGCAGAAACTTCATCAAAAGTAGGTAATTTAAAATGTTCACGTTTAATACAATTATTTAAAGTACTAGGGTCTAAACATAGACGAATTTGACCACTGGGCTTTTTGACAATTACAATATTGCTGACAAATTCTGTAGGTTCAGTGACCTTTTCTATAACACCTAACTTTTCTAATTTTAACAGTTCTTTTTTTAGATGTTTATGTAAAGCTATTGGTATACTTCTTGGTGGACAGATTCTTCCCACACTATTTTCTTTTAATTTTATAGAATATTCTACACCCTTCAATGTACCAATTCTATTTTCATCAAATAAATCTTTATACTCATTAATCATCTCACTGTAGTTAGTATCAATTTGTTCCTTTTTTATTTTATTCAGGTATTTTCTCTCTATTATTCCTAATTTTAATAATGTACTATGACCTAACACTGGACAAGATTGTTTGTTGTTTACAACATAGAACATTAGTGTCACATTTTTATTATTAATTAATTTACATTTTAAAGTAATAGTACCGACACAGTTTATTAAAGAACCATCATAGTTATACAACTTATTTAAATTTTCTGTAATCATGCCCTTGCATTTCAGCTTTTCTACATAGCTCAGAGGTAACACATCACAGTCACTCCCCGTATCTATTTTAAAGTCTATTTTTTTATTATTGATCTGAAGAGCTTCTGTTAAACATTTGGTTACACTACTCACTATGATTGTACCTAACACAGGATCATCGTCGGACTCACTTTCACTATTTTTATTAATTGTTTTCACTTTTTTATTTCTACACATTTTAGCATAATGCCCGTATCCTTTACAGAATTGACACTGAGCCTTGTAGGCTGGACACCTAAAACCATGCTTGTAGCCACACCTGTAACAAGTTTTTTCTTTGGAAGTTGACGGCTGCTGCATGTCATTTGATGTTGTTCCATAATATTTCCCTTCAGTGTTCTTCTTTGCTTTTCTATTATTCATCACTGCTCCTACTGTATTTTCTTCCTCTTGTAACTGTTTCACCTGTATGTTAGCCAGTTCTGAGGATTTGCATATTTGTATACATTTCTTTAAGTCCAGATTCTGTTCTTTGAGTAATCTTTCTGCGATTTTCGCGTTTCTAATACCTCTAACTATTTGATCTCTTATGAGACTTTCTTTTAAATCTCCAAAACAGCAATCCCTTGATAGCGACTTCAGTGACGTCACGAACTCGTCAAACGTTTCGTTGTCTTTCTTTTCTCTTCTGAAGAATATGTGTCTCAGCATCGTTTCATTTTGAAATGGTGTGCAGTAAGACTCAAATTTTTCCAGTACCCATTCAAGTGTCTCGTCTTTGCCCGGCTCCTTTTCAAACGTGTTGTATACTTCTAACCCTTCATCACCAATTGTGTGCAAAAGCAGTGCTACTTTTTGGTCGTTGGTAATATCTTTTTTGCTTTCATAGCCACTAGCTTTGTAGTAGAGCATAAATTTTTGCTGGAACCTTTTCCAGTTTTCCTTTAGTTCGCCATGAAATTGCAATGGCGGCGGCTGTTTGAGATTTTCCATTTTTATTATGACCGTGACAGTCTGACAGTATCTATTTAGGTTACTTCATACATTTGCCACTTACCGGCTGCGCCATGTTATGTTTTAGTAAATGATGAGCTTTTTAGCTGTTTAATCAATTTATTAAATAATTATACAAGCTGCTGCACATTGCTTCCAGTGTTGCTAGGACCAGAGAGGGCTGGGGTTGCCATAGGCAAATCCCACCTTTCTTGAACCATAGACATAAATCAAATACAATATTAATCTATTACAAAAGGTACAAACAGAGAGCTACTAGCATTTGGATTTTTAGTACATATTTTAGTACTTAAATGAAAGGTATGAGAACAATTACCGATTATTTTTATTGAGTTTAAAATCATTGAGCTATAACTACCACTTAGAGAAAAGACAGCGCGAACAAAATCTGTGCAACAAGCGCGGCAGTGCGGGCGCGCGGGGGGCGGCTAACCCCGTATATATAGATGCCGTGGCGAGTGAGTGAACTGCGGCCGGCCGACCGCAGTTAAACGGAGCACAGATTTTGTTCGCGTAGTCTTCTCTATACGTAGTAGTAATAGCTCAATGTATAAAATAGTAATATTAAACCAGGAACATATCTTAATATTGTTGCCATAGGTTGTTGCCGATCTCTTATTCAAAAGTGTTTAGTGTACAGGAAAATCTGTAAAGTATTTAAAATTTGGAAATTAATTGCTAATTACTGGAAAATGTGGAGACAAGTAATGTGTAGGGTCTAGGATCTTAGCAATGTGTCATTAGTTAATTAATAGACAAGTTCATATTATTCGTTAATCAGATTTAAACATGATTTCAGGAACACAAAACCTTTAAAGGCTAAAGACTCATTTAGAAGGTCTATAATGTTTTTGAAATGACAAAAAGTGTCTAGAAGCTTTTTGTAACTTCACGCTCAGTTAGCGCTACTTTTTCGAAAAAAAATAAATGGTAGGCACTCAAGATACCATCTATATTCGCGGCCAAATGGAAGAAGGTCTTGTCAGTTCGTCCGGTATGTTGTGAGATGAGTCTATGAGTGTAGTATAGTTCTTTACTTTATTAAAGTAGGTAGTTACAACCTTCTTTTTTTCATCTTTGGCTTTTACAATCAAGAATTTCTCAGGAGGAGCATGCTTGATGGCTTTAAACTCATTCCTAATAAACCTATTGGGGATTTGTAATAACACGAGTCCAAAACGAAAACGAAATGTGGGTGTACTTAAGATACACTGTCTTAATGCCTTACCTTTTGAACATTACAGACATACTCATCTTTATATCATGTCATTGGTTTTAAACTAATGCAATAAGCTCGTAAATGAAAACAGTCACAGCAACCCCTCATTGAGAGGAGGCCGTGTCCCAGCAGTGGGAACATTATAGGCTGATGATGATGACGATGATGAACCCCTTTTCATGTATTCCGCATTGGATTCTCCACATATAAACAAGACACATCTGATCCAGTTGCGTCCTAGACAACGTCGTTACGTTTGTTAGTCACGTCGATACCCTGTACTAACATGTTACCTGCCATTGACACAGTATTGAGGTATTCAGTAAATCAATTAGGCGCTAGGGACTGTCAACTAAAAATTTTTTTGTGTTGCACTACACTCATCGTTGTCGACTTCGCTCACAGAATAAGCAAGCTAAAGTGGCCGTAGAACGTGTTCGCGAATCTGCAAACGTAAGGTTGGACGCCCTCAGGTTGCCAAGAATCGATAAAGTGCTGTGCAATTGAAGAGGCCTATTTCCAGCAATAGACTGCTGTAGGCTGATGGTGATGCTGACTACACCCATAAAACGTTAACCACTTGCCTCGATGCAACAGCCTCGACTTACTCACGTATAACCCGTTGCCTGAACCATGCTCGAAACTCACTTAAATGCATGTACTATATATAATATGAAGCCATTCCGACCATATTTTGTTCCTAGTTGAATTACTGATAACACTTATGTGCACTATGCCATTGCTGACCAGCATGATCTTATTACTGCACAGGTAGTGGCCGAGGTACGAACATCAATAATTCTCATAAAGGATTCTCGGACACGCGAGTTGGTTCACAAAGAGGTTTTTCCTGTACCTATGATGATCGAACTTCTGAAAAGATGTTTGGGTTTGCAATAAACGTGGTTATTTCTTTTGTTTCTTGGTTTCTGACTATGACGTGTGTGTCTTGTTTAATCCAGAGCCTGGAAAAGGTATCTTTCTTTAGAAACAGATGATAAGAAGTTTAAATAAGCGAAATCAAGTCCGAACGTCATTCGATTTCTGCTATATTATGAATAGCACACTTTGATGTCCATTCAGTTATCACATTAATTTGTTTTTGGCCTGTTGTTTGCTTAGTAAGTTTAAAAATACATCGTATACAGTTTTAAATCATGGTTTTTTTCTTTTTATGCATGCTTTTAGGGAGTTTTACTTTGTGTGCGTCTAGCACACAAGGTAGAACTCCCTAAAATTATAATTGTAAGAAAATACTCATACTAGTTATTCTCATGAAATAATCACAGGTTTTTTACTTACAGCAAAACTGATACAAACAAGCACGTCACCATTCCTGAAATTCTTTCAACCATGCCGTGTTTCAAAATCAAAACTGAAAACTGAATAAAGCAAAGAAAAACCAGTTTCTTTGATGCGCCATGCGCCACCACTGAGTCCTGTTTTTTTGTTATACTTTGAGGTCTAATCTCGGCTGAAGGCACAAGGTTTTTGCTACTTTTTTCAGTTTTTTGGTTGATTTATAGTATGTTGGTTTTTGCTAGGTCTGTAGGAAGAGATTTAAGGATACAGCTGCTGAGATTATCTCGCTGCTTGGTGACTTTTCTCTTGGTTTTAAATGCACAACTTTAATAACGTTTGTCGAAGTGTGAATACAATTTAAATATTAAGTAAATAAATTAAATATTAAAATAATGTTGTTTTTTGTTTATACCTAATGGTTAGGTTTCGTGTTCCGTTGTTTAAGTAAATTTACATAATGTTCTACGGAAATATGTCATAATGATTTCTGTTTCTATACTACACGTTAAGAATAATCGGTTTTCCAGCAGGATTATAGAAAGTAGATTACATAACAGCACACCTGTATTTCTCCGAAGGGATAGGCAGTGGTGTACTATACTAAACCCAATCTAAATAATAACAGTATTCGAAATCAGGACGACCCATAGGCACTTCTGTTTAATGGGTGATTATTAATAATTTAGTTCACGCATGATACATCTTCATCTTCATCTCCAAGAAACTGTCTCAAACTACGTAACCTACGTCTAAAAAAAATTTGATCATGTATTACGTCAGTTAAGCTACTCGCACCCATACAACGGGTCCAACAAATAGTGCCTCGGAGTTGCGGCGCGCAGTAATGGGTGCTATATGTCTGAGCCGCGGTATATTAGGTCGCGATTTACTGCCGGTATTTGTCACCGCTTGCTGGAAAACGGTTGTATTCTCAGTGTTTGTTGGGGGAAAATGTTTCAGTGGTCGCAAGAATGAGGTCCTGCGTTCGATTTCCAGGACGGGCAAAGTGTTATCATTGGGGTTTTCCATCAAGAATTTCTTAACAGTAGTCTGGATTTGTGCCCGGTTTATGGCAATAGGCTCGTCCGCTATAACATAGGAATTAAATACTGGAAAAATATGAGTGTACTATTAGGTAAACGTCTGCCTATCCCTTCGAGGATAACAGGCCTGATGTTATGTGAAATGAAATCCATCAAAACAATTCTATTAACTGCCTCAACTTTTGCTTCCTCGTATCGCTGGAACGACAAACTTCAAACGTTTTCGTCCCAAATCTTCACCACTTCTGTGGCGTCAACTGTTGCAGTGCAGATTTCACTTAAACTGCATGTTCCGGACTGTAATCTTGGTCTAGTGGTTGTAACCAAGACTACTGAGCATGAAGTACTAGTTGGGCCTTGTTGAGCCTAGTCTGGCTGAGAACGAACCCGGGGTTTGTGTTTGTGCCCAGCTATAGGCAATTTAGCAGTGATAGTCTAGTTGTGTGACCGTCGGACTGCTAAGTCATAGGTCTCGAGGTCGAACCCGAGATATGCACCTCTGATTTATCGGATTCATGTGCGTATTGTATAATTATCACTTGCTTCGGTGATGGAAAACAGCGTGAGGAAACCAGCATGTCTAAGAGATATTTCTTGACGGCATGTAAAGCCAAGTCAGAGGCCCATGGGTGGCATACATACTCTGACACCAGGTTGGGAACTAACCAAACGATAAAGAAAGAAGAATAGACTCGACCGCCCCCTTTTATGTGTCAGAAGTTTTCGTCTACTTTTGAAAACGAAAATAACATGCCAGATTTCGCTGTGTTTTTAATGCCATTCGATAACCCGTACCTAGTAACATACTTTTTACAAAGGTTTTATAATAACCCCCTTTTTTGAAGTTGTTTAAAAAGACAACTATTATTTGTGTTATTGCGTCCTTATTTTTACATTGGGTTTATAATAAAACAGACCCAAACAAACAATATCTCTGGCGAACATTACGTTAAAAGAAAAATATTTAGAAGTCTAAAAACATTTACCAAATTAAAAGTAAATACAAAGAAAGCAACATTTTTTTCTCGACACCCACTTTTATGTGTCTTGGCTCAAATGTGAGTGAAAGGTCACACTTTCAATACACTTAATATGTCTAAGCTAAACTAAATGATAACATTGTGCTGTCTTCAATTCTCAATTGTATTATTGTTAATAATTATACCGTACTCGAAAATAGTACAGAGGTAGACGGAGGTGTTAGAGATTTATAAAGGATCGTGTCATTGTGCAACCTGAGTAAGGAACCTATTGTGACCTCTATTCTCAAACACTATTTGGTTACTGACTGCCTCGTTGGTCTAGCGGGCGCAAGCGCGTCTGCTGAGCATGAGGACTTGGGTTCGATTCCCAGGTCGGGCAAAGTGTTATTGGGTTTTTCCATGAAAAAATTGTAAATGTAGCCACGGAGATTTATGCCTGAATGATGGCAATAGGCTCGCCCCCTATTGCATTGGACTTAAACATAACTGGCAAAATGTGGGTGTACTATAAATTAGGTACACCTCTACCTAACCCTTCGGGGATTATAGGCGTGATGTTATGTTTATGCAAAACTATCATCTTTCAGCTTCAAAAATGTACTGTTTGACCAAATTTCACGCTGTTTTAACGTTTTAAACACGTGCAAAAGATTTGCCTTATCCACCGGGCACATGCACCACTTTAACAACAAATTCAGAGCTTGAAAAAAGCCAGTTTCCATTTTTCTAACTCATAAAAAAGAACACAGACTAAAATTCCGAACATATAGATAGAAGCCCGCTGACTCCCATGCATACGTCACGTGCTACGCGCTATAAAGGCCCGATAACGCACTCGGCGCCATCTGCCGGTAACTCCAGCACTTAATTGTAACTGCCGGGAACAACCACGTAGTGTTTATGGCTGCTGTAAACAAAATCGGAACGAGACCACCCTGTGTTTTTGTATACAGCGCTTTTACAATTATTTTACCTGTGGTAGCTGCAACCTAAAAGCAACCTTATTGTAACGGAAATAAGGTCAGTCTGTGAAATTACCAGTGATGGCTAGGGCAAAGGTACATTAACTTTAAAAGGACTGTACTGTGGGATTTGTAGGTACATCAGTGGGTAAGAAAGAAAATATAAATATTTGTCGCAGCGATATGATATAATGCATGATAAACATACGAAAAAGTTAACAACTTGCACGCCGTGACTGCGACATCGACAAGCAGTTTACCACTCAGCATGATGCTGTGCTATGAGCGCTATGGGGCATACAGCACGGCGCTGGTGTTCAGTGGTCACCCGAGAAAAAACGTACGGAAGCCAACACATATTTGGAATACAAAAAGAAAATAAAATAAACAGGTCAGAACACCCAGAAATAATGTGACGGATCGTTCTACTGGACGGTGGCAATGTGGCATGTCCGACATAATATGTCAACCATACCATCCTTCACAATGTATTTCCGGTAGTTATTCGTCAAATATTTTTATTAATAATTATTAAAATATGGAACAGCCAATTCTACTTAGCGCTTTATGGATTGGTTCATAGTAAAAGTTGTTCATTATTGCAAGTTCGATATATTATCCCCTATTCGGATATTGCATAAACAATAACCTCCTTCTTTTTTAGAATTCGGTTAAAATGAACTTTTTCTATCTTGAACTACTCAAGAAAAACAAAAACATAATCCTATGCATTTATTAACTTGAATTTACACTCCAATTCTCACCAGAATCGTCAGCTGCCAGCTCCAACGGAACTGGTGGTCCTGACGAATCAGGCGAAGATTCAGGAGTCCCAGTCCTCAGGTTGCCCGCTGTCATCGTTGTCGTCGTCGTTGGCGGTTCGGTGGTAGTAATTGGTTCCTCTTCTGTTATAACCACATCTTCTGGAAGAATCTCGTTACTCCGCGTGAATGGGTCTAGGAGTGTGGTTGTCTGACCCAGCTTGTAGGTCGACAGGTACCCTGCGAGTCTGGGCTTGACGGTTGTGGTTGTGCGCGCGATATGTTGATAGTGCCTTGGCATCTAAACATTGGAAGAGACGTATTTACTGACGTTGTGACGGTTAGGATTTATCGTTGTTATTTGGGTGGAGGAGAACCAACAGCTATAACAGAAGAATAAAGTAACGCAGCGCTAAGTACGGGTTCTCACATGTAAGTACGGAAAAAGTCATGGAAATCTTATTGAGCTCTTAATAGTCTCTTAGTAGTCATAGAAATCTTATTGCTTCGATGAAGAAAAACATCATGAGTAAACCAGCATGCCTGAGAAATATTTCTCGGCGGCATGTAAAGCCAAGTCAGAGATCCATGCGGCATAAGAACTCTGGCACCAGGCTAGGTACTAACTACACGATAAAGAAGAAGCACATATGATTCAAAACTAGCCCTCAGTTTAGTAAATCTTCGTTGGTTATTACAAAAAATCAGCTGGTTGCTGCTTATTTTATGTCCCATAACCCATAAACCTCAAATACATATTGCTACGTACAGTCTCGTTGATGATTTCTATCCAATCAGCGAAGTAGCCAATCTTGGTGAACACAGTGGGAGCATCCGCGAAGCCGCAGATCGTCGGGCCGAAAGAGATGATGCCCACCAGTCGCCCGGAGAGGACCGCTGGACCACCCGCATCGTGCTTTAATATATAATGATTCTAGCTAGAGTCTAGTCGGCAAATTACCTGTACAGCACATTCATGAGCTACGTCAGTCTGCCATGTTATAGCCGTTTCATATTTGAATGTAAAATGGTAGTCGGTTTTGTTATCAATCAAATTCCTTGACACTACTTTTAGTTGCTATATTACAAAAACAATAGACAGTCAGCACGGTAGCGTAACCGTAATAAGTAGTGAAGTTAATGCAGGATTGACTACTTTTTTAATTGACTGTCATGTAAAACTGAATAGAAACTAACAGGCGTCACTGTAATCACTGTGATGATTGAATAAGGGATGATCATATGGCCATCAACCGGAAACAAATCCAGACTTCGTGACTACTATTGAAATTCCTGATGCAAAAACACAATAACACTTTGTCCGACCTAGCAATCGAACCAGCGGACCTTATGTTCAGCAGTCGCGCTTGGCTGCTAAAGATAGACAGTTATTCAACATAGATTTATATAAATCATGATTTCCACCTATCCGTACTTACATCACAAGCCCCCTCTCCAGTCGTAAGAGTGCCTGCACAGAACATGGTGTCTTCCAGAAATTTCCTGCAATAAACACGTTCAAATTATTGTATTCCATTGGTATGATCTCTTTACCAACATAATTAGCTTAGACCAGTCTACTGCTCGACATAGGCTTCTCTGAAGCGGATTGAAGTGAATTGGTTTGATACCCCCGCAGCAGCGCATTGGGTCGCTTGCTAACTAAGCCCGTAGAGCGAACATAATGCGCAGATAGGAACGTTTGAAAACTACGCGCGCTAACTTACTCATGCCTGTCGCGCAAGCCGCTTTGCCTTACTCACTGCACTATGGACATAAAAGGCGCGGCGGTTTCATATGTTCAAAAATTTGCGCTAGGCTCGCACTGTGGGCGCGGGCTCATACTTCGTATCGTCTCTTTCGGTGCCGATGCCGACGATGATTTCGGTAATGAGACCTCGCCTGGCTCGGTCGCTCGCTCGCTAACTGGCGGTGGCCTGCGCTTAACAATGCCATTTAACACAATCCTCGGTTATTCTAATTCAGTGTTTACAGGTTGTCAATATTACATTTTTGTTAGTACTACAAATTACAGTGAAATGAGAAGTTCCCTAGAGACGTATGCTGGTTTTCACTAGTGCTAGATTTTCGACGGTCGGTGCCAAGAGGTGGACATTCAACAGCGTGCTTTATTAGTTTTTTTTTTTCATCTAGATAAATTTGTCCCGCTGCTGGACAAAAAGGTTTTAACAGACTTTTTCTAAACTTTTTTTAATACTTTTAGGTTGCAGCCACTTATTTTTCTTGGTAATTGTATTGTATTGATGCTTTGTGCTGTTTTTTTAAAGAATTTTGTTAGGTACTTACTCGCCATACACTTCTTTACAGAATGCGTTTGGATACACCGGTAGGATCTTCTTCTGCAAGAATATCGGCTCGAATGACATCTTCTGAGATATCTGTAGCATTATTAATGGGAAGCAATTAAAAATACGTGATGATTTACTGGACTGTATACAGTGAACTGCACATCAGCGTTGTAACAAATTGACCTTGAATCTGTACTAATATGCTATATATATATATCTATATATCTATGCATAAGCTGATGAGTTTGTTTGTTTATTTGAACGCGCTTATCTCAGGAACTGCGGGTTGGAATAAAAAAAAATCTGTTGGATAGTCCATTTATCGAGAAAGGTTATAGGCTATATTACATCACGCTACGACCAATAGAAGCGGAACATAAAATGAAAAATGTTGCAAAAATTCCTTTTGCGAGCTTTTTCTCTCTTATGTTACGCAGACGAAGTTGCGTGGGTCAGCTAGTGTTTGATAATTTCATCGAAGCGTTTTTGTAGCTCAAGAGTGACTACTGTCGTGTCATTGAGTGTACCTTTACTAATGTTATGTATTATGTGCTCGGGCTTGTCAATGCACAGTTTTTAATACAGGGTGCACACATAAACAGTTACAATGCACTATAGATCAGCGAAGTTTTTTATAAGTTAACAGTTTGAGCGTCGATATGTCTGCAAAGTGTCACCAACTGTCTTATAATACATGGACCCTTTAAACCAAAAGAGTAAGAATATTTATAAAAGTGCAAGGAAATAAAGAAACATTCCATAGATTGTTTTACTAAAGCATACGGGCACGTAATCCACAAATTAATCCACCTAAATAACCTACAACGACTACTTTTTAAAGATAATATTTATAATCAACAGGCTTCTCATTTTTTTTTAAACTCGGCAAAACGTTTTAAAGGCAAGCAACAAGTCGCTTCCCTGCCTTTAGCCATTAACCAATATTGTTGATAGCTGCCGCAAAAATCTCAATTATTAGCCATGGTAACGGCAAGTTTACTGCTAATAATATCATCATCTCTGTCTATAACGTCGCCCATATCCTGCTTGATGGTCGCTTTGACTATTATTTTGTTGAAATGGCTGCTTTTATTAAACCATTTTGTGGTAATATTGGTTGGCAGTATTTTCCATAAAATACTTGTGTAATTTATTTGCTAAGGCATAAAACGGTAGAGAACTACCGCCATCTGAAGTATCCACATCACGCTTGCGTTCTATGGAGTGTCAGGCAGAGGTGTATCTGTATAGATGGACCTTTTCATCGGTGTTGTTTCAGGTAATAAGTAGTATGGGTAAAAATCTCCTCTGAGCCACTTCTGAAAAAACCTTATGGAAAAGGTCAGTAAGACTGCGTGCACTATCCTAGGGATCTAATCTAAACTGTCTGGCCCAATTCTCGACTTGCGTCAAAATAAACGCGCGCAGTGTGACTCGCGCAAGTCGCATCGCTTGCCCTAAGTCTAAGCAACTTCTTCCATTTATTTGCTTTGCAGTCGCTTTCACAAGACGCATATCTCTGAGATGGCTAAGCAGTTAGACCAGCAAATCAGTCTACATCTATTGTTAAATCTAAAGACATACCTTGGTGACTCCCCACCCCAGCAGCAGCACTTCGGCAGTGGACGGCACAGCATGCTCCTTGTAGTCTATCTGGAGGTACTTTATCAAGGTCTTGCGTTTGAGGAACAGGTGCCGTCGCAGGCGTACTACTGCCAAGTTGTTTTTCAGGGTCTTCGGATTGTAACCAGGGTGGAAGTAGACCTGAACAAAAGTCATTGTCAATGTTGACCATCAATGTCTTACTTACCAACAGGAAGATCTTGTAAAAGTAGAGGCTTAAATATCAGTATTTTTTATTTATCTTGAAGCTTGTTTGTTATCCAAAATATTTTAAGTCTTCAGGGTTTTGGCCGCTAAATGTTTTAATATCAGCTGATTAAATATTAATCTGATTAAAGTATTATTAGTGCGTGGTTAAAAGTATTTAGAGTCCGGGGACTACTTCTTGCTGTATCTCCTATTCAACCTTTGTCTGTCCTATCAAATGGGACAAAGTTTACCATTCACGAAATTATAACATAGCACACACAACACCACACACAATATTTTAGCGTTACCGCGTAAAATATTGTGTGTGCTAAGAAAATGTCTAATCCGACCAAAAAGTTTTTTTTTTTAATTTTGTGATAGTTCAGCTCTCTCAGAGGAGCCCGTGGCTAAATAATAATAATAACAGCCGCTCGGGTCAATCTTTAGGTTAAGCCGTGCTTGCCTAGGTTGGTCAGTGGATGGGTGACCACCCACTACATTCTGAGTTTCCTCCGTGCCTCGAAAAGCACGTTATGCCATTGGTCCCGGATGTCATTTGCAGATCTTTGACAGTCGTTATAGGTAGTCAGTGGCCCAAAATGTCTTACAACCAGTCTTACCAAGGCGTATCGTATTACCCAGTACTAACTGGGTTGTGCAGGTCAGATAGGCAGTCGCTCCATGTAAAATACAGGTATTCAGCTGCATCTGGTTAGACTGGAAGACGACCCCAACATAGTTGAGAAAAGGCTAGGTAGATGAGTAACCTCTTTCACAGATGAATGTGCAAGCTCAATTTATAGGTTAGTTATTTGCAAACTCTTTTTCAAACAATGAATCGAAATGTCTATCTTAGATGACAAAAATTGGCTAGTTTGTTTATTTCTGTGTTAGTCACACTCACCTCGAGCGCATCGATCATCTCGCCTCCGATCCTGCTGTGGTTGCTGCCGATCCTCACTTGCAGTATTCGAGGGTTCTCGCGGAAGAAACGGTTGTTATGCAACCTGGGGAATGAAATATCAAAGTTAATAGGAATTAATTACTCTAAATATTACTCAATCAACCGTCAGGTTATCTTTCACTACTTTTTTGGTGGTCCGTTAATTTAATCCGTAATACACTCTGATGTTTCTCTTCCTTATCTTTTATTCTTATATTGCATAACATTTGGAACATGTCCTCCGAGTGACGTTACTTTCCTCCTCCGTATAATTTGACCAGTCACCAGACAAAGCAATGCGTGGATGACTTGACAAAATGAGACTCAAACAGACCAGAGTAGTACCTAATACACAAAAAGTAGATGGCCTATACTCAGCAGTTCATGGAACAAAGCTGCTAAATGATGAAGATACTTACAACTGCAAACAAGAAGCCGAAGTGATGCACAGATCAGACCATATCAGCACCGCCCCGCACCAGAACCTGCCCATCAGGTGGACAGAAGCCATGAAGGGGTAGTACTGGATGGTGGTGCGCTCGCCCTTGAAGATCCGGCGTCCGCTCATCTTGCTGTCATGGTAGTTCTTCATCTCTTCGAGTTCACCTTGAGGATCTAGGGTTGAATTATGAAAATTGATCGGGATTCTGTTCTGCTCTGACACATGGCATTGCGTAATATAAACCAGATTAACGAGCGCTACACGCAAATATTTGGTTCGTCACATTAGATTCGGCAGTATTTGTTGAAAAATATAGTCAACCTGCAGAAATTCCACCCTATAAAGGGTAAGGGAGTTCTGCTTTATAGGGTCTACCCTATAAAGCAGAACTTTTTATGTCATAATATTATTTTAGATAACGACGGATAGCATAAACTTCATTTCGCAGAAAATCGTTTCGCAGACACTCATTTATTATACATTCAAACCTCATAATTTTGTAAGTCAGAATCATCTTTAGGCATAAATTTCATTATGCATAATAATTTAAAGGAGAACCATCTTATGGCAGAAAGTTTACAGTCAGAATCATCTTTTAGCATACATTTCATATAATAATGGAAAGCCTCATCTATCACATTACAACATAAATGCAAACAAGCATGCAGAAATGCAAACATGCAAACCAGCATACACCATGCATGCAAGCAAGCATGCAACATGCCGCAGGCATGGTTTCTGTCACGGCTTCGGCACTGCGGGGCTCCGGCGGTCCCTCGCGAGTTTATCGCCGCAGATGTGTTTTACGCTAACCACCGCAGCTTCGGCTTGCTGACCGGCTTTGCCGGGCAGCCTCAGCCACGGCGGCGAGCGTTAAAACCACCTGCTTCTTAGCTCGCGGGCCGTCTCACCCCTCCGCGCCTACGCGGATTTAAATTACATTCTAGGAGTAGGGCAGAAAAGACTACGTGGAGTCGGTTTTGGAGCGATTCGTACCTGTCACTAACTTTTGTAGCGCAGCAAATTTTAATTTTAATTCTAATTTAAGGTTAAAAATGCTATTTTATAGAAATGACAATAATGCCAAATAAATTAAAATATTCCAAATGAAATTCTGCCATCTTCATTGTACGCCAAGTGAAATTGTACAATAATCATCGCTCTAAATAAACGTTATTCTAAACGAAATTATGCGGAATAAAATACTGCCATCATAAAAGTATGCCATTGTAAATTCGGGCATACGAACATTCGGCCAAACAATAACTATATTAAGTCATTTTTATGACTTAAAAATATTCGATTCGATTTAAAGAAGATTATGTCAAGTGTGTTTTGCCAAATAAATTTCGGAGCATCAAGATTCTACCAGATAAAAGGAACCCAAATTCCACATTCGGCTTTCATTCAGCTTGTGCTGATCAGCGAACTGTTTGGCATCTACCTTAATTTTGAGCTGCCGAACGGCGTTGTTGATAAGCCTTAATGCCTTTTACACAACGTGTCTTAAAACTTTCAATTTCTTGTTTTTATTCTCATTTTTCTAAAATAAAACCTAATAAAACTTGTTTAAGTTTTTAGCAAAAAACCAAATATCAATAGTCACCGCGAGTGGCGATACTGAAACGTACACGAAAGTACAGCAGCAATGTACGGTCATTCTCGCTACCTACTCTATGAATAGGAATAGGAACTTGTACTGCAAATAAAGAATTCTTCTACTTGTTTTATTGATGAAGCAGAAGATAATTTAAATATAATTTTATTTCAACCTACCCCAATATTTACTTTCTTTAGCTTTCACTTTATGCTGATCTTTGGGTGCTTCTGCTAATAGTTTATCAACTACATCATTCATCTTCTCATCATCGATATGCTTAGGAAGACTGTCTTCCATCATCCTTCGAGCTGAATTCACCAATTTATTTCTTTTACCCTTCTCTGCTACAATCTTCATGATATCATCACGAGTCATCCTTTCCTTTAGCTTTATATACAGATTCTTTGTTTCATTATTAGTCAAGTATGTAAAATGATCATTTTCATTGAGTGCCTCGTAAAAGTTGGTTTCGTTCAGTTTGGTTTCCCTGGTCACATTGGCTAGAATGTCTGCTACGACGTTATTGTCCACTACATAATAGTCGATTTTGTCAAGATTATCTTTCAATTCCTTGAATCTCCCTTTGTTAAATTTAATGTCAGCTAGAGATAACAATCTTTTGGAGATTTCGTATACTGTTAGGTTATTTGCTTTGGCAAATTCATATTTCAGGTCATTTGCCTCAACGATGACATTTGTGAATAGAAGTAGTGTTAAATATAGAAAACACATCACATTGAAGTGCACTCGTTGTTCTGAACTTATCGCTTTTAGTGTTTTATTGTAATTCAATAAATTTATGGGCACTCACACTTTTATCACGTTCGTAGTGGCTACTGTGAGTAATCACATAAATGTCAATCATTCTTGTTTTATGCGGAAACGTGCATATGCACTCGTTTTATTCGCCAGAGTAGATACCATTATTTATTCATACACGATAGGTAGAACTCAAACAGGTCACTTATACCAAATGTATACACCACATAAGCATAATGACCATCTATTGTTGTCGCTGCTGTGTAGATGTCACCTGAAGTAAGTCTTCTTTTTTGGACACTCCGGTTTGCTCACTATGTTTTCCTTCACCGTTTTGAGAGCAGTGGTGATATTACTTCATTATGTGCGTTATTGTTACTAACCTAAAACTAAGGATTTGTTGGTTGTTTGACCTAAGTCACACAGAGTGCCCCCCTGGGTTCAAGCTCACAACCAACAAATCACATGATACGTAAATCGAGAGCGTTACAGGAGCATATTTTTTTCAGACTGGGGTCCATAAGGTTAGTAACAATAACGCACATAATGAAGAAAACTTCAAACCAATTTAAACTCCAAAATAACTTTAGCCCGTTTCAGTAACGTTGAACTTTAGAACAAAGAACCTTGCTTATAAACTAAAAAAGCGAGATTTTAAAATCTTATGGAGCTTCGAACTTAATGATTTAAGTAAAAAAAAATAAGAAAAATCTTTAGAAAGTGTAAAATAATGAAGCTTTGAAGCTTATGATGAGAAACTTCACTTATTACTTTTAGTTTAGTCAAGTTATTTGAAGGTGAAGTGATGTACAACTTTACACGTTACAGAGATACAGACGTCACCCAAATTTGAACTAACACCCTCGGGACACCCGTCGATCTTTTGCAGATGTTCGGAACTGACTAAGAAACCTTATCTGCTTCTGGGCTACTTAGAATTACTAAAGACGGCCACAGCTATGTCCATTAGAAGAACTAAGTACGGAAAGATGTCCCGATAACATTGAACACGTTGCAATAACGTAGTGGAATCCATTAATTTATAAGGCCTTATACTTACATCAGCTATCCTCACTCCCCGTAAATCCGACAATCTCCGTCTGATTGAACTATCCTTCATTGCCGTAAAAAAAGAGCGAAACACGTAATATCCTCACACACAGACCAAGACTGGTACTCAGCAGAAATAACATTGGCTACTATCCCAAATTGGGAACTTATGCCGATAATAAGGCTGTCCCAACGTCGGCCCCGGCTCATCAATCAAGCTAGATAGCACCGAGAAATACCTAAACAGGGAATCGAATTACGACCCGCAGGAAATGGAGCCACTTCAGCTGGTCAGACAGGACGATTATTTTTATTTGGGGTAATGGTTGGACGGGAAATTACCCGTAAATGTTATTTTGTTTTGGGAGAGCAGCGGTGGCCCAGTGGTGGCGGCCCCGACTTACGAACAGTAAGTCGTGGGTTCGAACCCAGACAGGCGCATTACTTTGTGTAATTTATTTCATCACCACTGCTCTCAAAACGGTGAAGGAAAACATCGTGAGGAAACCGGCATGTCCTAGAACCAAAAAATTCGAAGACATGTGACATCTACCAATCCGCACTGGGCCCGCGTGGTGGATTATAGCCCATTCCCTCTCATAGAGAGGAGGCCTGTGTCCCAGCAGTGGGAACATTAATAGGATGATGATGATGTTATTTTGTAGAGAACCATTTTCGTGGTAAACCGCTGCCTAAGATTGTGATGTTGGAACGTTTACCCCGTTGTTCTAGAAGTGTTAAAATAATGATTGCGTTCATCAAATATTATCGTTATTTCAAAAACACTAATTACCTACTTATGTATTTTTCGGTATTCCGCACCGGGAATCGATCCTACAACCCCGTCTGCTTTACAACCTAGCTTTTTATTGTGTTGCAATTTAAAAGTACATACTTCACGTGGAAATAATATACGAGTAGCTACCAATCACATGTTAAGGCTGATAGAGCAAACTGAAACTTCAGTCTAGCTAAGTATTAATTGTTGCGCTTCATACTAAAATGAACAATAACGTGTCTAATACCTTTAAACGAGCAATTCTTGTACATAATTATGTATATACATATATTATATAATCTGGAAACGGCTCCAGTGATTTTCATGAAATTTAGTATGCAGGTAGTTTCGGGAGCGATAAGTCGCTCCAGAAAACGTCACCAAAAAAAAACCGAGCCAAGCTCGGTCATACAGGTACTAACAAATTAATAGTTTAATGACTGCCCCATTGATTTAGAGGTCGCTGCTGAGCATGAGGTCCTGGGTTCGATACCCAGGTCGGGCAAAATGTTGTTGGGTTTTTCTATCAGAAATTTCTCAGTAGCAGCCACGGAGTCTGTGTTTGTGCCCGGTTGATGGCAATGGGCTCGCCCCCTATAACATGAGACTATACATAACCGGCGAAATGTGGATGTAACTATTAGGTACATCTCTACCTAACACTTTAGGGATTACAGGCGTGATGTTATGTTAATCATGTTAACTGAGTTAACTGTACTTAGCTTGAGGAATGTCAAGCCTCGCTCTATACATCTCAGTTTTACTTCCCACTCACCCAGCCACAGACAAATATTAAAAAGAAAATCCCTCATTGTAAACCTCTGCGGAACACGTTCACCCTCCTAGAGCCACCGATCCCTCACTATAAATCATGAAGCATCTCCCACCATTCCATCTTGCACTCCCAAGGGAAATCAACCCACGCCGTATCAGACTGAAAGGGACTTAGCTCTCGAACACACTTGGATCCTAGGATTGTATTCGATTTACTTAATTTCGTATTGGCTGTTTCTGCCAGTCTTCTTACTAGCTTCGCTTCTTATGGAGGCTTATTGGATTTGTTAGAACTGTTCTCAGTAATCGACCTGGGAGTTCAATGTGATAGTGTGTGGATTTGTACAAAAGCTATTTTATAAATCTAGGTATATCTTTTAGAAAATCTCCGAAGTGGCTGGAAGTTGTTGTCAATTGCAAACATTTGACCCTGTTATTTTGTGGTTACTAAAGATTTGCTTGTTAAGTGGAGCAAACAACTTAAATCAAATCGTCGCCTAACAAACACCTACACTTTGACTATTTTCTTTGTAGAGTTCTCAGAAATTGCGAAGTTCACAATTTGTTCAATTAACTTCAGTACTTCAGCTTTCGTCTCTTAACGCCATCTAGTAGCCAGCAGTGTAGCTAAATGTCACCAGTGAATGACCTCGTATTTGCACACGTTTTCAGTTTTCTTTACACAGCGCCATCTAGTAGTGAATAGCAAAATCAACTGGAAACTGTGTTCACAAAGTTTACTTTTAGTTTATGCAACTGCCGGTAGATGGCACTGTTACGGTTCTTCAACAGCAAATTTTCCTTTTCAATTAAATAACCAAATAGTAATTGATTAAACGCATATTGATTTCCTATGGGGTAGGCAGAAAGTATTGTAAAGTAAAATATATAAATAATAAAGTAAAGTAAATTTAAAGTACCTGTTATGATCCTTAGATACTCGTTACGCCCCGTCCGCACAAACACCTTCCTTAACATTTCAATTCTTGTTTTGTAACTCAAATAAATAAGGTCCATCTTGCCTGGTGGTGGAACTTTTATACAAGTGTTGAAGCTTGTTGGCTTGTGGGTTTCTGAACAGCCAGCCTAGGGGCTTGCCGTATTGTTAGCCGCCAGGCACGCCTTCTATGGCGCTTCCAAAACGGTTGCAGCCTAATTAGATTCATATCGCTTCAATTTAGCTCGCCTTGATTTTAAAATTGTAAAGATTATGCTTTAATGTTATTTGTTTTGTGTGTTCCAGAAAAATAATTTACTTGATCATGTAATTGGTAATAAAAAGGAAAGAAAAGAAAGACAGAAAAAATATTTATTTTGTCGCAGGGACATGACGTGCATACAAAAAGAAAAAAAAAGGCGCATAATTGTTGGATCCATGTAGCTAAGTTGGGACGCATCTACTGACTTAAGTCAGCGAACTTAAAGACAAAAACGAAGAAACCAAGTGAAAGCCTACATAAGTAATTAAACAATTTCCATAAAACACAATTACAGAGTTACCAAAAAGACTCCTTTATTTACAGTGCCCTAAAACAGAATTTCTGCGCATAAATTCCACAATTAAAGTCAAAAGACCAGTCTCCTTGGATCAGCGTCTCTCACGACAGAGTTAGCTGAGCTACCAGAGCGCTCTAAATGAAATCGCCGGTAATTTGATTCCACCGTATAATTCAGTTGGGGCCCCTAAACGGACGGGGCGAGCTAGTAATTGATTGACGACGTTGCCGTCGGCTACGTGCTGTCATGAAGGTGAAATAAAGAGTTTTGTGCAGGCAATAGGTGGCATTGGTTCAACTTTTTGGTTTGTTAGAGGATTTTTCGTGTGAACGTTTAAGTTACTGGGACGTGGCTTATTGGTGTCTTTCTGGCATACGTTTTTCTAATATTTGTATATACACGCAAAAAAATATTTAGATTTCTAATCTTCTTAGAACTAAATTCATAAAACAATAAAATAAAAAAGCAAAGAAACTCCAGCTGATAGAAATACTCCTTACCTGTGCGTGCCAAGAAACAATCAATTTGCTAAACTCTGCAATAAATATCGTTGAAATGTGAGATTAAAGATTAGATCTGCACGTAATACTCTTCTTCATGGCCTCGGCAACGTGTTCATTACGGGGTGGCAATGAAACAGTTTGAGCGACACAACTTGGCTACACCGTCGACGCCGGTGGCTGTCTTAAGCCATTTCTTATTAAGACTACGTTTAATTTTGGTCTCATCAGCCGCCATTATGGAGGCTTTGACAAACTTTCACTAAATGTCAAGTTTTTAAAACAATTTGCCTTCAAATTACGGTGCTATTTGTGTACTAAATTAGCCGGCCCAGCGCAGGTAAAATGCACATATTGATATGAAAACTGTGCTGTGCTTGCACTGTACACTCTTGATATTATATTTGGTGGGTGGCAGTGTTTCAAGAAGTTGTATTGTACACATGATTAAAGTCCAACTTAGTTCAGGTTATTAGTGTTTATGTTGTTTAATCTTATAACAGTGCATACTGAAAGTTGTCATGAATATGGGCCACGAACAAAGGTAAAACGATTTTCCTGTAGATTTAAGGAGATTAAAGAGTAACATAAAAAGGATAGGCAGTTGCGTGCCACAAATCACAAAAAAGAAAATTCTGCACCAACACATCTGCTTGAGAATTTCCTTTTTGTCATGCATTGGAAGATTCCAGTGGGTAAGTGTTTGTTTCTGATCTGAAAATAGGTCAGTATGATGATAGGATTTATTCATTTACTAGTCGTGTGCCCGATGGGATTTCCTATTGGCAATTTCTAAGGAGTCTCAAAGGTCAGATTCTAGATTTCAGACGATGATAGGTGAAACTAACTTAAACTTGAAGACAGAAGTCTATATTGGTTGTACATAGACTTTTGTCTTCATTCTATTATTCTACGTTTTTAAACATAAACTTCTTTACATCTATTTAATCTCTTTATAGGGATGAACTAACAAAAATCATTTGTTACTCCTTACTTTTTTTCTCAGATAGCAGATTATAAGCCTTCAAGATTTTCCGATCCACTTTAACGTGGACAAATCCTACCAGCTGCAGGCGTCGAGCTCGTCTCGCCCTCTTCACAATCCATCAGTTTTTTTGCTTTTTCCCAAATGAATATCTGCACTTTTGGTTTGTTTCAAACTAAATCTTGACAAATAGAGTGGCTTCATTCTAATTTTTTTATCTTTCCATAATAACAGGTTCGAAATCAATATCTAGTTAAGTGATGTGTCTTGCTGGTGTCGGCCCAGGCCTTGGACAAAGTTGCAGCAATACATTACTTTCGAGTTATCTCATAAATAACAAGTCGCAAATCTTTGAGTAAAAATTACTGCTATTACGAAATAAATAACTACTTACCGAATATGTTACGCATTTACGTAAGAAAGCACTTTCTTTAAGTATATTGTTTTCAACTTCGGCTTTCCGAGTTTCCGTAAATTCGGTGTAACGGACAGCGGAACACAAACTTTTCTATGGATTCAATTTATTATTATACTTACTAGTCCGCCTATCGTGAACTTTATTGTGGATTTTCAAAAAGTTAATAAGCTGTTCCCAACATCTTTAGTTCATGATGTCTTTAACACCGTTTGTCAAAGTTTGGAGTAAGTTTATTAGTCTTTGCTTCTAGTTTTAGGTCATGGGATCTCCAGACAAGGTCATTAAGCCGTTCAAAGTTTTCAGCGATATTGGCAATGCGCGATAATATCTCCGAAGCCAAGGTGTTATCTTGCCTAATGTTGCTTCCATGAAAATAATAATTATCTATTTAGAGAACACAACCATAAAATATTCTACAAACATATAAAATATTCTGTACATGCCAAAAATTGTGCGTGTCTAGCATTTACACTACATTTTCCACAAAAAATCATGTATCTCTGTATTAATGCATATAATTCAAATGCTAGCAAGTGCCGTAACTCACTGGAAAGTACCAAACTCTGTGTTATCTGCTGTTATGAAGCGCGTAAAACAAAGGAATGGGCTGTAACCATCGCTTTAGGGCTGTAACATCCCTGGAACTCTGGGAAATTCCGCTGTAAAGCGCTTCAACTCAGCGGGCGTTAAAAAGTTTAATGAATCGCGTAGAAGAGAATGTAGATGTTCAAATTGGATACACAATGTGCGAAATAAAGCTTTCATTGTTGAGACTGATGATTATTGTAATCCAGATTCGTGAGAATCAACTAGAAACCGTGTTAGTGCATGTAGTTACTTTCTTAATAGCACTTTGTGTTGTCAGAAGTCCAATTGAAGCACATTCGGTGTTGCACTATTACCAAATATACCCCTAGTTTCCTTGTGTATTTACTTTACTTTTGACAACTTTCTTTAGAAAGGTCTGGCGTTTAGATGGCGTTCTGTAGTTTATGCCTACCACCATGGGTAAAAAGCGTGAATTTAACGTGTGCCTCAACCAATATTGCTTTAAAAAGAGCAATTTTAAGTTCTTAACCCTCATACTTCCAACACAATATTCTAAGCAAATAAAACAGCAACATATTATTATATCCAGCCAGTAACACAGACTCGGTATCAGTATGCACGCCCGACTGCGCGCTGTACCGAGCAGCCGAGCTAAACGTTTGAGACAACAAGCGGTCCCGCAGGATGTGTGCAGTCTATGGAGTAGCACTTAGCTACGCTGCTTGCTTTGTTTCTGGAGACTTTTCAAGCTGTTTGGCTTAGGAACTACGGGTATTGTGTCTCTTCTGAGACAAAAACTTAGAATTCACTCAACTTAGGATATCAGTTTAAACCAATGAAGTCTTCAATTACGATTAACAACGTCAATATTATGAATAGTATATTTTTGTCTCGATCACGATTAAGAGAACATCCTCTCTCTTTTCTTTAAGAGTATCTCAGTAGCAGCTCGGAATTTGGATTTTTGCCCGATGGCAATAGGAACCGCCCCTTATTACACGTGTCTTAAAACATCATTGACGAGATGTGGGAAAACAGCTTCTATCTAACCATTCCGAAAATACAGGCGTGTTGTTGAATGGGTTACACCGGTTTTGACTGAGATGTTGGTAGTGATCATGTTATTTAGTGAGCTCACAAGTAATAATTATGTAAGTGCGGTTCATAAATAACAGACACGATGATGTGTACCAGTAATATGTTACTACTACACATAAAACTCGCACCTTTCCCCATGGGTGTAAGCAGACGTACTTAGGCTACTGGTGACTTGACAAGGCCTAGATCACATTTTTCTCAGCAGAAGTGTCTGAAAACTTGCCACACATGAAGCATTTTTTAATTCGTCACTAAATGATGGCAGAGTACAATGGAACCAACCCATTAAACTCACGGGTGTCGTATAAGGCGACTAATGTCTGAGGCAGAGCGCCTTGCGCCTCCGTGGACCAGAGAATGGGCAGCAGCGTTTTCTGTTGGTCTTTCATCGCTGCGATCTCCAATCCGCCTGCCAAGCGTGGAGATTACGGCAAATTCCTCCCATCATGGGAGAGGCTTATGTCCAACAGTGGACGTTATAGGCTGTTGTAGTAAATAATGAAGAAGTTTGTCTAGATATTATCGTACTTCTAAATGTTTGTTTGACACCCTTAAAGCGCGCAACAGCCTATTCCCGGCAATGTGACTCATTCGATCACGTCTCTCCCGTAGGATGAAGCTGATAGCGACACAGCACAGATTACAATCAAAAGGTTAAAAAGGTCTACGAGTATTTAGGAGTGAATAAAGACTAGTCGTTGGAAATAAGTGCTCATTAATAAAAATAGCATATGTTGGCCTAAATTGACATCATCATCTGCCTAGCCTTTTCCCAACTACGTTGAGGTCGGCTTCCAGTCTTACCAGATGCAGCTGAATACCTGTATTTTACATGGAGCGACTGCCTATCTGACCTCCACAACCCAGTTAGTACCGGGTAATACGATACCCCTTGGTAAGACTGGTCATGGCCTAAATTGACAAGCCATGGTTTTATGAGAAAACATAGATAGATAAATATAATACTCTTTACTATGTACAATCACACCTTACATACCTTTTGAAAGAAGACCGGAATACGTTGCGTTGAAAGGCCTCCCACTAGGTGGACTGATGAACTGGTGAAGGTTGCGGGGAGCCGCTGGATGTGAGTCGCACGGGACCGGGAAACGTGGCGACACTTGTCGGAGGCCTATGTCCAGCAGTGGACGTCTGTCGGCTGAAATGATAATGATGATAGCTTTTGACCCCTGATTACTTAATTGGTAAGAAATATATGGAATGCAACCAAATTATGAAGAATCTATGCTTTTCGATAGTGTTTAAAAATCTCTCTAGGTCCCAAGTTTCCCAACGATAGACAGACGTGATCGATCTATCAAAGTGAAGAGTATCCTGCTGCTAAGTCCTTTAATTGTTTGGAGTGAATCTTCTGAGCCTACCTGAGTAACGGTAGAAGCCTAAAGCCGTCTGCAAGATAGCAAGTGATTGACGAGATCGTTACAAGCTGACGCAAAAAGTGCGACGCAATTTGTACGAGAATTGTGCCATGATGGGGGATTACCGTCCTGTTTATTTTACCTAATACGAGACATTTTTTGTAGCTTTACTGGGAGAAAATACGAAAAGCCTGCACGGAATGCGGCGTTTAAAAGATATGGAGCGTAGAATTTTAGAAAAACTTCGAGTTGGTATTTTACCATTTCTGGAATATATACCTCTTGTGTGACATTCTTCAACATCTAGGTCGACACCTGGATTATCCCGAGGTCTACTACAAAACTCATTGCTTGAAATATAAAGAACTAGCGGACGTCAAGCGCTTTCACCCGCGTATTTCCCGTTTCCTTAAGAGTACGGGGATAAAATATAGCCTATGTTACTCGATATGTAATTCGAAATCGGCGCATTTTTTAAGTTTATTCATAACAAACACACACACACACACACACAAAAATACAAATCTTTTCTCTTTATAATATTATTATACTAGTGACCCGCCCCGGCTACGCACGGGTGCAATGTAGACATAAACCTTCCTCTCAAATCCCTCTATCTATTAACAAAACCCGCATCAAAATCCGTTGCGTAGTTTTAAAGATCTAAGCATACATATGGACAGACAGACAGCGGGAAGCGACTTTGTTTTATACTATGTAGTAATTATAATTATATTATAAATATTATATTGTTGACTTGCACTTCGCCCGCGACTTCGTCCGCAGAAAATGTGATAGTTCGGATAATTTGCATGATATTAAACATAATTTTATAGGTTAGGTTACTTCCTGTTAATTTAGCTATAAAATGGTAAAATAATTTTAAAATCGGTTTAGTAGTTTTTGAGTTAAACAAACACAAAACAAACATACAAATATTTCCTCTGTATAATATTAGAAAAAAACGAAAATTTGACAGATGTTTTCGTAATTTCAGAGATCCTTCTTCCCTTCCAAATAAATGTCATATAATACGTTGTGAATGGAACCATAGGATATGGTTAGCAAAGAAATATTTCCGGAATATATTTGTCCTCTAGTAAAAAAGGACCACCATTTTTTTCGGGAATTAAGTTGACAGAAATTAATGACATGTCCAGGTAGAAATCCGAGCGAATTCTCATGACAAGTTTTTTGAAATAACGACCTTATTTTATGTGACAGACAGATGATCTATTATAATTTATAAAAGGTGGTCTGGAATTAATAGTAAAGTAATTCTTAAAATTAAATATCCTGGAAAATTATTTCAACAATGGTTTTTGGTTCCACCAACAATATTAATGAATCTGCTGTGGTTTGTAGTACTTTGCTTGGTTTTTTGTTTGCTTATACCTAGGTAATGTGTACTTAATATCACATCGGGCTTAAATATGATAGATTGAGTTTTAAAAAGAGATCGCGTGTACGAATATGTATTCGTATACTTAACTTGAATCTATCTTTATCAAGCCTTAATATAATAGTCTTCTAGAGAATCAAGTTAAAGTTTTTCCAAGTTTCAACAAGACTAGGGCACAAAAAGTTTATGTAACCGGCATCCAGTCTAACCGGATACAGCTGAATAACAGTATTTTACATACAGCAACTGCCTATCTGACCTCCACAATCCAGTTGGTACTGGGTAATCCTACTAATCTACTCCTCGGTAAGACCTGTTGTCAGAATTTCGGGGCACTGACTACCTGTAACGACTGCCAAAGATCTACAAATGACATATGCGCGAGCACCTAATTTTATACTAAATTTAATATTGATGCGGTCAATGACATCAGAATAGCTCTCGAGGATTTTTTCGCTTTTTGGAAACGGAGCCTTAAACAGTATGCAACCCGGTAAATATTAAAACATTCAATTAAGTTACCAGCTAAAACATTGAAATCTTAACACAAACACAAATGGCCTTCAGATGTTCCCACCTATTTCCCTAGTTACTCGTATCTTAGCTCACACATGACCTACACCCCGGAGGTGCGACATAATGACTGCAAACACAGCGGGGTGCGCGGGGTGCGCGGGGTGCGGGGAGTGCGGACAGAAAGACAGCCGCCATTGTGGCGGCGGTAATGACGTATTTCCGGCCCAACCGGAACTGCGCTGCGACTTGACGCTTTTACTTTCGGCATGCCACCTTGTCACACGTCGGGTAGGGTTAAATATAACCTGATTTTCTATGTGAGTTGTATTTTAATAAGTGGTTTGTTTCTGATTAAATACCTAGTTAAATCTAACTATGAGAAGTTAGTTAAACTGGTATTTTTAATTACCGTAATCTCAAATATTTTGGTCGGGGGTACATATAATTATGTTAAGAGTAGTTATTGTTATAATATATACGAGAAAATCAAAGCTAAGTTTGATTGACTCGTTTGACTTTGACTTATTTATTTATTTAGATAGTCCTCATTATTACTAGTAGGTTTTACCTATTAATTTGACTCCGCCTACGCAAATTGTATCTCGATTTTTCCATCGGAAACTATGTGTCTGGTTTAATTAATGAAAAAACTCAAGTCATTTTCGTTACATATCGGTTATTTACCGGTTTGTTTGTGCGCATGGTATAAACTCTTCTTTTAATATATTTTTTGCGTGTGTTATTAAATGTGTGCAAATAAATAGTTGCACATGGATCTATTGGCGCTGGCTTAAACCGGAACAAGCTCCGCCATCTTGTTTTTTAAACAATTTATGAAACACTTTCACAAATGTCTACCCTCAATGCCCCCCTGACAATGTCATTCAAGCGCCAAAAGATCCTTGTACCGCTTTACACACACATTTGTTATGCAAAGAATAACAAGGTGGTAATAATATCTCAGTGCGTTCAAGGTAATGCCACAATGTGTTTTCCTGTATTTTATTCGATGTGGCAATAGTATTTTCTTTTGTCCTATTTTATGAGAAAATATTCTTGTTTTGTATTATGAAATACACATTTATATAAAATAACAGTTACCTATGTTGTTATTTACCGTATAAGGTAGCAGAATTATCTAGCTACTTTTACAATTTAGATATTGTAAAGAAATAACAACTTAATAACTACAAATACAGGTATAAGAAATAGTAAAATTTAAGGGCTCCTTTTCCTGGCAGTTAAGGCATTTTACGAATCGAAACGGCTTGCGCCCGCGTTGCATAGGAGCCGTCGCGATATGAACTCCGGTGACTTATAGCGGCGAGCGAGCACGCCACAGTAAAATAAATCAGTAGTTCAAATTTTATTGCGTGCTGATGCTTGATGTGCGTATAACACTATGTTACACTAATACACTTTATATTGTTAGGATTGTATGACTGAGGCAGGCGATTATCATTCTATAGAATTTAAAGAATGGTGGTAGAAGATTTGGTGAGTACTATAATTAAAGACAAATGTGATTAATTATAATAAAATAAAATATATAGGTCTGTACTAGCATAAAACTTTTTCTACCTATTAAACGCAGCGCGACCGTTAACCGTGCTCTAGGGTACCGATGTTACCGATAGCCATGTTCAATGTCTTTAAAATTATTTAATAAAATCACTTAGGTAATTGTCATGAATCTTTTCTTGACAATTAACTCATTTTTAAGAATCATTACAATGTAGAAATCTTACTAATGATATGTCGGAGATTTTGTGGAAATAATACGAAAGAAATAGTTAAATAAATCAAATCGATATATTTTACATAATTCCTTATGTAAAATATATCGATTTGATTGATCAAATATATCATTGTTATATTACACCATAATACATAATAGCATGAAAATAGGAAGCAATACAGCAAATACACAATTTATATAACGGTTCAGTAAATAAGTAACAAATTATCACATCAACATAACAACAAGCATAGTAACAATATAAAGTAATAATAAACTCAACGTTACCTGACAGTTCAGAGCACCTTCGTACCGTGTCTGCTACTAGACAACTTCTGACCTGTCGCCAATTGGAATTCGCTGCGCCCCCGCCAGGGGGCGCGGCGGGCGGTTTCAGGGCTATGCTCTCTGACCGCGGCGGCCATACCTGGGTCCGCTACTACGGACCCGTCCCTTGGTCGGACCTATGTCCTAGACCTGCTGGGCGCATGTAACATGCGCCCATGTGTGTGGCTGCTGTATGTGTCCTGTAGGCGCGCCACAGCGCTGTTACACAGCGCTGCTTTCTTCACAGTGCCCCGGCGGTCCGTCTCCGCCGGGTGAGACCCCCGGTTACCCGAGGGAGGCCCAGCTTGCCAGCGGCTTGCACTTACTTGGCCATTGGAGACAATTCTTCCTAAATATTCTATTTCGGTTTGTAGGAACTTACATTTTTTAACATTAAGAGAAAAACCCGTTTTTTTGAAGGGCATTAAGTACAAGATTTAGACGTTCAATACCCTGATCAACAGTTTCAGAATAAATTACTACATCATCAATGTAAAACAAAATCGTCAACGAATTGCTTTAGTGCTGTGTAAATGGCCCTTTGAAAAACTGAGGGTGCATTGCAAAGGCCAAATGGCATACGAAGAAACTCGTACTGCCCGTCAGGTGTGACGAAGGCAGTTTTTTCTATTGAATCATTAGCTATTGGGATTTGATGGAACCCTGCCGCCATATCTAATACTGTAAAGTATTTAGCTCCAGATAGTTTGCTAATATGGTCATCAATAATGGGAAGTGGAAAGTGATCACGAACGGTGTTACTATTTAGTTCTCGGTAATCGACACACATTCTGTCACTACCATCTTTTTTTCGAACTAGTAATATAGGACTTGCAAATGGTGAACTACTATCACGAATTATATTGTTATCTTTTAGGTCTTTAATTAAGTTTTTAACATGTTCACGTTCGGCTGGAGCCAATCGATATGGCCGTCTCTGTACTATTTTGTCCGGATTTTTTAAGCGAATGGTTAGTTCGCCAGTTGTTACTTGTGAAACTGCATTACCGGACGTGAACGTGTTAGAATGTGATTCTAATAGATTACGTAACTGAATTTTATGTTCCGAATTTATGTCAGGGTTCACATCTAATGTTTCGAAATCAAAATCCTTTCGAAAACAATTACTATAAGAGTTTCTATAAACTTTAGCACTATTCTTTGAGAAAGTTACCTGAATTCCAGGTACATCAAAAAGATTTTGACCAAGCAATACATCATATTGAATGTACCTATCAGGGACTAGAATAAAGTCTAATTCAATATTGAGGCCATCAACACACACCATGCACAGCTTTTTTCGTGATGAACTGAAAGCATTGTCTCCAATGCCCCGCAAAACGGAGGTCTCATAAATAATCCTACCCTTGACCGAATCGCCAATACTGTCGCGCATAAGGGAGCATTCTGCACCACTGTCTAAGAGGCAAGAATAATCACGGCTTTCGATTTGAACAGTTTGCAAATTTGTATTGCTCAAACTCAAACTATTCACATTAGAGGGTTTATCGTTTTTAGTTTGCTTATTTATGCGCCCAAAACAGTTTTCAAAAGTCTGTTCCCTTCTTATTGCAAAAAGTACAAACTGTTGGTTTAGAAGGCTTTGATTCGGTAGGTTTATCATTAATATTAGGATTGGGAGCAGTATCTTTCCGAGGACCGTTATTATTTGTGCCTGAGCGACAGTTTTTTTGTAGGTGACCTACTTTATGGCATTTATGACATCGTCGAGTATCTGAAGGGGAAGTGGTTCTAGACCGTTTAGACGGGATGTTGTGATTAGGTTCACCACCGGGCCTCTTACGCTTATATGAATTGAGACTTTGAATTAGCTGTGGCAAATTTTTAGGCGTAAGTCGTAGCAAATCAGAACGAATACGAAAGTCAGACATACCCGAAATAACTGCTTCGACGAGGCGTTGTTCAGTCATCTCCACACCAATCACCTTCTTCGCCAGTTCCCATTTCCGGGTTGCGAACTCGGCGAAGTTGCTGGCCTGCTCGCTGGTATATTCCATGAACAGCGTCAGGTCGTCATAGTAACGAGCCTCATCTGCAAAGGTTTCAATAAGACCAGTCTTAAGTTCAGACCACCTAATTAAATTTGAATAAATACGACGAGCCCATTCAGCGGCTCGTCCACATAAGTGGTTCCGAGCCAAGTTTAGTAGCTCTCTATCAGAGAGTTCATATTCAGCTTGGAGCTCTTCGATGTTTCGGCACCAAACTTGTACGGTATCGGTTCGATCGTCGGGATTAAAAGCAGGGACATAAATATTCTCAAGACTCCGCATTCGTGGAGTAGGCCGCACATTTGGTGGGTTAAAAGCTTGAGCGGTAGTGCTTATTAACTGAGTCATCATTTCCTGCATCATACTTTGCATAAAATTAAGAGGTACAAACTCCACTGTCCTTGATTCGCGGCAGTCTGACGTGGCCGTGGCCGTGGAACCACCGGAAACTGCATCGTGCGGGGATGATGATGACGCAGCGTTACTGCTGTTGACGTCTGCAAAACGGCCAGTACGTTGATGCGACGCTTTTTGACTCGGGATCGGTGATGGCTGTCTACCAGCATGCTGGTCTTGATATGCTGGCGCAGACCCTGATGCAGCTGCCACCGCTCAGCCTGACCCGTGGTAGAATCTTCCGCGTTCATTTTGAAGTTCCTGAAATCAAAATATTCATAGGCGTAGTTCTGTTATATTCGTAATCCCACTTCTGTTAAATAAATCAAATCGATATATTTTACATAAGGAAGTACATTGTTATATTACACCATAATACATAATAGCATGAAAATAGGAAGCAATACAGCAAATACACAATTTATATAACGGTTCAGTAAATAAGTAACAAATTATCACATCAACATAACAACAAGCATAGTAACAATATAAAGTAATAATAAACTCAACGTTACCTGACAGTTCAGAGCACCTTCGTACCGTGTCTGCTACTAGACAACTTCTGATCTGTCGTCGTCGAGGGATGTCGCTACGCCCCCGTCCGGGGGCGCGGCAGGCGGCATCGGGGCTGTGCCCCCTGGCCGCGGAGGCCATACCGTGGCCTGTAAAAACAGGCCCGTCATTTTTGCGCCTTTAGGCTGTGGCCTAGTGGCGTGCGACCGTAATGTCGCACGCCTGTGAATAGATGCTTTGGAGTATTCCGTAGGCGCGCCTACAGCGCTGTCCATACAGCACTGTTTTCTTCACGACACCTCGGCGGTCTGTCCCCGCCAGGTGAGACCCGAAGGAGGCCCGGCGGGGGACAACCAGCGACAGAGGTGCCGACTCCGACGCACCTACGGAGGATGTAATGGTCCCTGCCCGCCCCGCTTCCAGAGCTAGCCGGTTACGTTACAGGCGAGGAACCGTTATGTGAGTATAGGCGGTATTGTACTGTGTAAACACCGCCCAGTGCAAGCGTGGCTCGCGAGCCCGCGCCGCGAGTCTACGCGTGAGTTTACGTGCTTGTGTAGGGATGCATGTGTGGTTGTAGCTGCGTGGCCTGCCTATATTAATTTAGCACAGTACACGCAACTGGATGTGTGTTGTGTGTGTAGAGTCGTAATTGTGTAGGTAAGCTGCGTGTATCCTGGAGAACAGCTAACCCAGGCGTCAAGTCCGGTGGGGAGGGCTCATCTTCCGCTACCAGGTCGCGGGGGAGAGGGCGCCTCGCGTCAGGGGGGCGCGCATGCCACGGCGCAATGTGCTTGACGTGTGGCCAAGCAGATGCGTCGGCACGCGCGAACATTCCCGTCGCAAGGCGCCGGATGAAGGCGTCCAGGCTCTCGATCCCGAGGTCCCGCACGATAACGTCGTTCCTCACGAAGCGAGGGGCATCCACAATTGTCCGCAGCGCCATGTTCTGCTGCGTGCGGAGAAGCTTTTTGTGCCCCTCGCATGTGAAGACGTACCATGCGGGGGCGGCGTACGTCAGAATCGGGCGTATATAAGTTTTATACACGCCCAACTTGACGCGCACCGGTAAGCGTGACAAGAGCACCGGACGGAGCTGGTGGCGGGCAACCCCAGCCCGTGCCGCGACCTGGCGGACGTGATGGCCCATGGTGAGCCGACGGTCGATGGTGACGCCCAGGTATTTCACCCGGGGCGACCACTCGACGTCGGCGCCTTGTAGAGTCAGGGGTGGTGGGAGGGGCACTAGTCCAGTGACCATCGCCTGCGTCTTACCCACGTTAACCGACAGTCGCCACTTTGACAGCCAGTCAGGCAGCAGGTCTAGCGCGCGCTGCATCTTGACCGCCGCGTACTTCGCGTTAAGCGATGTAGTGATGTACGCGGCGTCGTCGGCGTACAGCGCGAGCATCGCCTCTGGTGTCGTGGGGATGTCGTCGGTGTAACGCGAGTAACACGCCGGCGACACGCAACTGCCTTGGGGCACTCCGGCCAGCACCGGTCGGGCACTGGAGAGCGCTCCCTCGACCACCACGCGGAAGCTTCTGTCTGTAAGAAAAGACTGGACCACCTTTACAACGCGGCGGGGCGCGTCGGATGTGGCCAACTTGAATAATAGGCCCTCGTGCCACACGCGGTCGAAGGCCTTCTCCATGTCGAGGAGTACTGCAACCGCATACTCCTTCTTGTTAATGGCTTGCGCCATGTGGTGCAGTACTCTCGACAACTGAAGCGTCGTGCTGTGTTCCGACCTGAACCCGAACTGCTCGGGCCGCGGGTCGATGTGCGGCTGGAGATGCCGCAACAGGAGTTTTTCGAACACCTTGGAGGTGGTGGGCAGCAGCGTTACAGGCCGATAGCTCTCCGGCTTCAGTATGTTTTTCCCCGCCTTGGGCAGCATAATGACGCGCCCTTCCTTCCACGAGGAAGGAAACGTCCCGGTGCGCAGTATCGCCGTGTACAGGCGTGCCAGCGCCGCTACCGTACGGTACGGCAATTGGCGCAGCACTGCGTTGGTGATACCGTCCGCACCGGGGGCCTTCCTGGGACCTTCCTCGGACTGCATCTCGTCGTCTAGCACCTGCTGCGTGATCTGGCAGTGTAGCCCTCGGTAGGCCACGATGTCCAGCACGTCCGGCATGTGAGTGTAGGCGTCCGGATAGTGGGTAGGCGTTTCTGGGCCGGACACCGTGTAGCCGAAGGCTTCCGCGTCCGCGTAGAGTCGTCTACCCCCCGTGTTTGTCGCGGCGGAGTTCCACGCTGGGTGCTTGCAGTTCAGGTCACCAGCAAGGATCGTCGCGCCGCCGTAGGCCTCGAGAAGGGCCCTCAGCTCCGCGGGATCTAGTTTGGCCGAGGGCGCCTTATAGCAGGCGTAAATGGCGAGATCCTCGCCGGCAACGTGCAGCTGCACACCCAGCGCGTAGAACGTACCGAGCGACGGCACAGGGAGCTCTTGATGGACGACCCTACGCCTCACCAGTACCGCCAGACCACGGTATGGGGTGCCGAGTGCCGACCTTTCGTCCTTCCTGTAAGCGAGGTAACCCGAGATTTTAAGCTTATCAGCCGGTCCCAGGTGCGTCTCGCTTACTAGCGCCACGTCGATGTCTTCATTGATTAGGATGCGGCGGAGGGGGGCGACCTTACCTCTGAGGCCGCGGGCATTCCAATGGATTACCCTCAACGGCCTAGCCATTATACAGCTTGAGGAGGGAGGCCAAGCCGTCGAGGATAACCAAACCCGCGTCCTGTCCCTGCCTTATGGCTTTTATTAAGTCCATTAACAGTTGGACGGCGCAGGCTGTGAATTCCTTCGTCGTAGTTGTGTTTAAATTGCTGCCGGCAGCTGGACCGGCGCGCGCCTGTTTGGGCCGCTGTTGTTGTTGTTGGAGGGCTGGGGGCCGCGTTGTGCCGGCGCCAGCTGACAGCCCTCTACTCTGCCTCTGTTGATTTTGTTTTGGTGGCTGCGATATTGGCTCTGGTGGCACAGCCTGCGCCTGGGACGAGGTAAGGTCGACCCGTGTTTCCTCTATGGGTGCGGGGGGGGGGAGGGATGGCTCGGCTTTCTTCCCTTTTCCCCTCCGTTTCTTCCCCTTCCGATTCCTCCGCCGCTTTAAGGAGGAGGGGGAGAGGGCTTCTCCCCTGTTGGTGGGCCCGTTGGCCGCCGCCATAAGCGACGCGCCTTGGACCTCTGTGGAGGCCACGTCTGTATGCCCCTCAGTGACCTCTTGGGGTCGGCGTGAGGCGGTCGTGGCAGCAACAGTGCCCGCTCGCCTGTTCCGGATTTCCGCCTGGAAGGTGGGGCAGCGCACGTTGTTGGCGGGGTGCTCGCCCCCGCAGTTGACGCATGTCGCCGGCTCTTCGCGTGGGCGGGGGCAGTCCCGCGCAGCGTGTCCCTCTCCACAGCGGACACAGGCGAGCGGCCGGTGGCAGTGGTGCGAAGAGTGCCTGAACTTTTGGCACCGGTGGCATTGGGCTGCGGAAACGACGTGTGTGTGTGGGCGGTATTGTATGTGTAACACCGCCCATGTTTGCGTTTCCCGCGGGCTCGAGAGCCGCGTCCACGCGTGTGTCTACGTGACTGATCTGTCGCCCGGAGAACTCGCTGCTGCCCAGTAGTGGGCTGCGGCTGGCGGGGTATGGGCAGCGCCCTTTGTCCCGCGGAATCCAATTGTGCCCGTAGACGTACGGACACCGTCAGTGGAGCGGCCATGTAGGCCTCGGCCAATGGCGAGCGCGCTTGCGCCGCTCGCCTGTGAGTTAGTGTCATTTTGTGTCGGTAGGGGCGCCACGGTGTTAACCGTATCTTCACGCCGCCTCGGCGGTCTGTCACCGCCAGGTGGAACTCCCGGTGCCCCGGGTGAAGCCCGGCGGATGATGACCAGCCAGAGGCGGCTGGGGCTGCCCCTACCTGATCTGTCGAGCGCCGCGCACCCTGTTTTATACTCGACTCGGTCGGTAGGTGGGGGAGCGGCGCGTAACGAAAAGTCAATACAATACTTTTTATAAATCGGAAGTTGACTTAAAAAAATACAATTAATGCATTAATAATTTCAAAAAATTAAATTATCTCGCACAGATAGTAGTATTACTAGTGACCCCAAATAAAGGTTCACGTAGGTACCTACTGTAAGAACGGTAGTTATCAGCTGAGTAATAAAATGTTTGTTTTGCTTTATTACGTCGTAATAAAAACATTAAAAACTTTTTTGCAAAAAAAATTAAATCGGCTTCAAAAACACAACATAGTGACGTTTTCACATTATTATGTTTTTGAAGTCAGTTTTATTTTTGCAAAAAAGCTTTTTATTTTTCCATTTTTTGTTTTAATATCCGATAAAAATATTAACTATACTTTTTTAACATAACGTAACATCACGCCTGTAATCCCCGAAGGGTTAGGCTGAGGTGTACCCAATAGTCTGCACCTACACCCACATTTCACCAGTTATGTTTTAGTCCCATGTACCTAATACGGGGCGAGCGCGGGTGCAGATCCAGACTCCGAGGCTGCTACTGAGAAATTCCTGATGGAAAAACCTAATAACAGTTTGCCCGAACTGGGAATCGAACCTAGGACCTCATACGCAGTAGTCGCCACCACTAGACCAACGAGGCAGTCATTAATTTTATATTGTTAACAATACATGTCATGGTAAGGCTTATCCCCAATAAAATGGAACCTAACATACCTAACTGTCGAAATGTGGGTGTACTGTAGACAATTCTGCTAACCCCCTCAGAGCATACACGCGTGATGTTGTGAAAACAATAAACTTCCAAGCAAATTGCTGTCTATAATTGAAGAGTTCCACTAAATATCTCCGAAGATCAGCATCAGATCTTCACCAAAGGGAAGCGAAGTAATTTTTTTTCCAAACAAAAAAGAATCATCGATATCGGTTCACAATTGGCGAAGATATGAGTCATACTGACTTCGCTACTCTGTGTAGAGAAGGACAATAAAGTAAGTAGGTACCTACTAGGTACTACGCGACGATATTATTGTGGTCGCGAGTAAAAATTTCATAGGTCCTCCCTCGATGACGTCCGTCCGGCAGGACACAGGCGAGCTATTTTTCACGTATTTATTTAATATAAAAAAAATAAGTGCAATATTATAAATCTATCCAATAATATCACTGACAAACCCGATTAGTAAATGAAATGTTAAATTTTCATAAAAATAGTTTTCCCCCAAATCTCATACAACTTAAAATACTTTCAAAATCGACGTTACTTCTGATTTTTTTTTTATCGAGAATATGGTAAATGTTGTGTACAGATACTTATATGTTTTAAGTATCTGTACAATAAATTTTTTTCCGAATTTAAATATGGTGATTTCTCAGGAAAATACTCGATCTAGAATCGTAAATTATAAAAAAAGGGCTCCTAAAAAAATCTTTCTGAATTTTAGAATAAATAACAACAGCTAACAACTTAAACAATAACAAAATTTGAGTCCTTTCATCAGAACTCATTACAATAATCTTATTTAACAAGTACCTAACCACCCGAGCTTATGAAAATTCCCAAAAGTTTGGTACCCCCGTCCGATGGCATGAGAAGAATGCCTGTCGAAGTTAAGAATTTTCGTTAATTTGTAATTCTTCAAGCGTCATAATTGGGTTATAAAAGGTCAAGCCATTGTTTTGTGTACAACAAAATAAACATAGGTTATAGTTAAGTTAAAATGTTTTTCGCTCCTACATAGTCGTCAAGATTAAATGGGTTCGAAAACCTGAAAACAATTTTTTATTCGTCATAACATTTAAATCTTTTTAGGTGGGGCCCTAACAAAAAATTTACTTAAATTCGACAGGAAAAACTTCTTTTTACCCGACTGCGCCAGAAGGAGGATTTAAATATGTCAAATAATAAGATAGAACTTGCGACAGAACCAAATCTCTTATTTGACTATGAATGTTAGAGCCTGAACTCCGCGAGCTGTATACATACAAAAAGCTTATAAACTTGCTAAATTATAATTTAAAAAGATAACAACAATTCCGTTTTATTTAGATAATTATCTTTCCATTTCTATGCTAAGCTTCAAAGTCGATGTCAAAAGGTATGAATTTATGAAATTGAAGGAAAAAGTTGAGTGTGAAAATAAAAAAGATTTTGAATTCACACAAAAATATCCACTTTGTTTAGTATCGTTTAGGTGTGTAGCGTGTCATTATCTTGGAATTCTTGTGTTTAATGTGCCAGACTCTAATTATCTACTAATTTCCGCAATTTTTCCTTCCAATATATTTTTGTGATTGGTCTGATAGACACAGGAAAAACTGCTTTCAAATTAATTCTAGATATTTACACAGGCTCGTTGAAAATATCAAAACTTTGAAATCCACTCCACGCTCTTTTGTTCAGCTCCCAAAATCACGGGATACTTAGGAAAAAATGCGTGAGCTTATCTTTTTCGTACTTGAATAGAACGAGGGGAATCAATCGCCTGCGACCACCGTAATAGCTCTGTCTATGGGGTACGATATGGTGACGCGATGTAAGAAAGCTTACAGAAGCTTAGGACCGATAGAAAGAACGAACGAAGATTTTTGCCTAGTTAAAATATAGTTTATTCTTATCTTCAGAAAACGCAACGTTCATTTTAACGAAATACAATTTTTCATACTTTTTTGCAATTTGCAGGTCAGTGTCAGGTTGCATGTTGGTTAAAATATGTTTTACGGCCGTAATTTGGCTTTACTGGGTTGTTATTATAAAATCATCAATATAACCCTTTAAGTTCATTGAATCCGATGTACTTTTTCATGAAATAGTCAGCCATGCATCTGTACGTAGCGCGGCTGCAAGTCGCAGTGGACGATCCTGCCTATATTTTCATATAAGGCGAACCTAAGTACATAAATGCTTAGGTTAGCCGTGAAAGCGGCTTTGGGCTTGCTAGTAGCTTTGTAAAATACAGCTACGTCAGATACCGTCAGAACGTCTATGTTTTCACATTATTCTGTGTAGAAACTGGTCCTTCTGCTCCCCATATATCCTGCACCTCTCATCCTACAATTTGTCACTTCTCTCACCTCATTATTCTTCTTCTTCCTCTTTAGATAAGAACGCAAGTGAAAACTGTCGCTTTTTATGCCTACCCCGATACATCCGTGTTGAGTTTAATTACTAGGGATATCGTATCAAGGAAAATTGTGTACATTTATGAAGGAGTTTTGTTGAAACTGCTGTCCATGTAACTGAAGATTTCAGACATTTTTTTATATACATCTATAAGAATACATTGTCCATTCGTTTTTATTGTGGTTTAAGTGCCTATTTAACTTAGTATAGGAAACCCTTTTCCGCTGTCAGGCAGATATGACGTCAGTACGACTAATTTATCCATTTATGACTAGCAGACTAGTATCATTCTCCTACCTTTATCCCAATTAATTTCGGATCGGCGCAACATGTTTTCTTCTTCCATCTTCTTTATTACTCATTATTTCAGCAGTCACATCATCCTTCTATGAAAGTAAAAAAATACAAAACTAGTACGTGCCCAAACAATACGCTGTATGTTCGTGTTGTTTCCGAGGTGCACTTCCACTGGACTGTCCAATTTCGTAATTGAATCCACGAAAATAAAACAAAGGGAAACTGCTGTCAGACCATTTTCGACCGCACAAGACACAGTGTTGTGAGTCGTTAGTGCGCGGAATGGCATCGGTGCATTAGTGTATTAAAAGCTGACAACATACCAATTAGGTTTACAATCGCAAGCGACGTTGCTTTGTTTTTAGAGATTTTTGCAAATTGTAACATAGCTAGCATGAGGAGCGTAGGACGAGGGCCGGCGCGCGGCGGAGCGACGACGACATTTTATGACAGAAAGTGGGTATGTTTTTTGTGTACAAAAGTACTAGAACGAGAAATTGTGAGTTTTTTTAAGGAAACTTAACTTGTAAGATTATTAAAATTATTTTCATTCACCAACCCGTGTCAGAAAAAGCGAGTATCAAATACATAGTGCGTTAGTAATATGTTTCTAAGTTGTCCTAGATGACCAATATCCGATTCGATAGTTCGATGCCCAGGTCGAGCAGTGTTATTGGGTTTTTCATCAGGAATTTCTCAGTAGCAGCCACGGAGTCTGGATTTGTGCCCGATTGACGGCAATAGGCTCGCCCTCTATTACATGACATAGGACTGATAAATGTGGGTGTACTATTATAGGTTCTACTCTGCCTAACCTTTGGGGTATTACAGTCGTAATGTTAGGTATATAGAAAATAATACCTACTGACGCACAAATTAATTACATTTTTTCGCGTAGACAAAGTTTATTCTGTAAATAAGGTCGTAGAGTTGAAAGAAACAAAATTAATTTAGTTTTCATTCTCTACAAGAAAATTCTTAGTTACTCTTTAAGTTAAAGGTCGTACGTGTACGTACTGAAACGTCAGAACTATTTTCAGTAGCACGTTATGAATTATTTGAAAGTAAGAGATAAAAATGGTTGACTTTCTACTATGCTTTTGATTAGTTTGTTCTGAAATTAAATGTGTTTGCTGATTTTTGATGACCTCCGCGCTTCGTAAAGCTTTGTGGACCTTAAACAGGCAGTTACTTAATTAAAATACTGGTATTCAGATGCATCAGGTTAGATTTAAGCCGATCTCAGCAAAGTTGGGAAAGTGTTGCAAACCTGGCTACTGGTGGATGGCTCAGTTCCTCACTTAGATAAGAGACTGTAGCCCAGCAGTGGGAACATAACTTAACAAAACAAAACATCACGCTTGTAATCCCCGAAGAATTAGCCAAAGGTGTACCTAATAGAATAGTACCTACACCCACATTTCGCCAGTTATGTTAGTTATGTCTCAGTTATGTTTTGTCCCATGTAATAGGGGGCTAGCCTATTGACATCAACCGGGCGCAAATCCCCTCTCATAGAGAGAAGGCCTGTGTCCCAGCAGTGGGAACATTAATTGGCTTATGATGATAATGGGCGCAAATCCAGACCCCGTGGCAGTGTAAACGTCACACAATATTTCAACTTAAGCAGCTGTAACTGCTTTCCATGTTAACTTTGATTCATTCCAAAACAAACACATAAACACCTATTTACATACACTTATTTACTACAAACACTCATCTATTCTAATTAATTAACTATATCTAATTAGTTCTCGCACAAACTCCATGTTTATTTCCGTAACACACGAGAACGGCTGTTCTTGTTTATTTCTGTTACACGCTGTTATTTTCGGTTATTTGCTCAACTAGTGAGGCGGAAGGGAAGGTTAATTAACTTCGTCGGTCGTCGGTTAGGAGTAAGAACCGACGTCATTATAATTATCAGGCTTCTAATGATGAAAGTAGCATTTAAGTTAATGCTGCAATAAGTAGATAAATGATAAATGATATTTATTTTGCAAGTAGGTTTTTACAAACACTTTGGGCTGGTGTTTCTTACTTGACTACTCTGAGAAGAAACAGCCGAAACAAACTCAAAGGTCATAGTCTCTTTTGAAGTCCAGACATAATCTTGCTCAATTCACATGAGGACTAATATGCAGATTAGTGTCTGAGATTGTCTTTTGAAGAAAGAACCACACAGATTTGAGTGGACCTGTCCAGTCAGTGCAAGCATTTGTCAGTTATTGTGTAGCTCGACTTATAACTCAAGGAGCTCAACGAAACGACGGACAATACCAAAGAAAGGACATTTGGGTAGGTTGCTTATAGTACTCAAACTGCCAGACACTTGTGGGAAAAAACAAAAACAAAAAAATAAAAATGTGATCCACATGGTCCCCACATTCACAATAATTAAATAAAATTAATAACAAGTACTTTTCAAAATGAATATAAAGTAATTTAATTAATCATAATAAGTTTATTAATCAAAAGAAACAAAACAGTTGTGTCTTACATAATAGGTGAGCCACATCGATTATATCTCGTGACTTGGAAGTGCAAAAATTACAAATTTAAAATAGTTACATTGAATTGAGGACATTAAAATATAGTAATAAATATTATCAAAATTTGAAATCAAAACATTATAGAAGTCCTGAACTCAAAGTACATAATAAAATTAAAATAATACAACGTAAGATTTTATTGCGTTATGGTGTGTGTGTGTTGTGAGCGTACGTGTGTCTGTAAGTGTGGCTGTGAGTGTGTACAAGAGGCTTAGAATCAAGTGATGTCCTTGATACCCGCCGTGCCTTGGAAAGAACTTTTAGCAGTTAATCTCGGTCGTGTAGGTCTTTGAGAGTCGTTACGGGTCGTCAGAAGACAGAAGTCCGAAAACCAGTCTTGCCGGGACCAGTAACTGGGTTTAGAAGTCCGATAGGCATTCGCTATATATAAAATACTGGTATTCAGCCGTAACCGGCAGCAAATCATAATGGTAAAGCATCGAAACTAAATAAAAGAGAATCAAGAAGGTTTTTATTTGATTTTGCTTCGATGGGTTTTAGTATGTAAATAAGCCTTTTCTCTGTTTTAACGTACTTGGAATAAAATTACGTTCTGATTAAATTAAGGAGGGGTAAAGTGTCAGTATCAATATAATTAATTAACATAATAATAGTACAGGGCATTTCAGGGGTTGAAAGAATAAGTTTAAAAAAAAATATGATACCCTCAAATAAAATACAGCCCATCTCATGTCAACGAAAATGTGTGAAAGAGACAAGTCAGATTTACGATTTCAAGTTTGAAGAGGCGATTATTCTTTGATCAAATTCTAAAGTTCATAGCTTTGGAATCGGATATCGAAATGAGAATTTCGGATTCATAGCTTTAACAGGTATTAAAATGTGAGCTGTGAAAGATAATATCGAACCAAAGATCTATAAAAGAGGGAGGCCTGCTATAATTAAGTATATTTTGAAATTCTGTTTATCATAGCGATATAATACTCTATAGATGCTTCACACACACTCCTAGAGAAGAATTTGATATACAGACGTATAATTATGAAGAACTTCAATCAAAAGTTACCAATAGACGCTTCCAAACAAAAATCTCTTAGGACCTTTAGTCAATCATTTTGTCTCATAACTGCCCGTACCACACCCGTACCTATTCAGTGCCAGTATACCTGTGCTGTGGACCTCTAAATACAGGCTGTTGTGTTTTAGAAAACCTTTAGTGCTCAGAGCAGTAACTCGTTTGATCTGTTCTGTTCCTCTTTCCTAGAAACTGTCATGTCACGGGTTCACTGAGAGCTTCTTTGTGTTCAAAGAGGCTTTAAAAGCAAGGATTTTTTTTGATGTTTTAATATTTTAAATCTATTTATATGAAATGTGGTCTGCCACTGCATAGGTCCTATATCTAAATTTTGTTTCAATGCCTAGATGTCAGAGATGGATATTTATATATTTATATATAATTATATATATTTAGAATTAACAGTAAGAAAGTAACGTTTATTCTATCATGTGCTTCTGTATTTCGTTGGTAACTTGAAGTTTTGCAAACACCAAAAGATTTTAAATCGAGATCAATATTTTAACCTAAAATGGTGATTACTTACCCTCACCAAAGAAATCGTATCGTTTTTTATTTTGTTTCTATTTACAAAAAGGTATCAAATACATAACATTATGACATCGCGATGATATTTAATACTAAAAAGTTGTAAGCATCTACCCAAAAGTGCTCCTACCTTAGTTTCCTTGAAAAACTACCTCCTATCGTCGTCCGCTTACATTACTTTAATAATAATTTAATCATCCAATATTCTATTCAAAAGCATTATAGGATTTTTCAAAGGAAAAATAACACATTTGTAAGGAAGACTGAAAACGAAACGTAGCAAGTGTTTCATTAGTGCATGTGGCGTCACATTGCTGCGGGCAACAACGGCGTTTTAATGTTAAGAACATCTTGTGAAAGTTTAATAGAGAAAGATAATTGTACCATGTATACCAAATTCTGTCACGAGTCAGAATTGCTGTCTTCCTGTTACAATGTAGAGATTAATGAATGAAGAAAATAATGAATAAGTATAAAATGATAATCACAAAATAACCCCCCCCCCCCCCTCCGATCATCGACGCACTAACTGCAATCAGCATTTCTAAACTGGAACAGCTGTTTTGTTTTCTCTTTTTTTTTTTCGTGTGGTTAGTGTGCCTAATCTGTTTTGTTTTAATAACCTATTAATTTGTTTTTATAATCATGACTGTACTGAATCCATGGTAACATGATGCGTGTGGATGTAAAACAAGGTGTAAAAGTCACGGTACATTTCAATTTGGTTCCTAATTTAGCCTCAAAGGATAAGCCTGGTTGCGGCAATAACTCCATACCGTTCCATACGTTAGACCTTTCGCTAGCCAACACAGATTTTTGAAATAACGTTAAATCAAATTATTAATAAATGAAATTTCAAAATAATCTGCTTACATTATTAGAAAAAGTCCCTTCACACAATTTTCTCTGCGTCGCCGTCGCATAGCTCGCGGCGAACGGAGCAACATTACAAAAAACAACATGGTGCTCGTGTAATTTATTTGTTTAATTCGTTTAAGTTTAAATCGTTTTTGTTTTTTTATTGTATCTTTAGAGCTTTATCTTTGTTTTAATATGGTTTCAGGGTACCTGTAGTATCTAATTTGTTGTGTGAAATTTACAAAAGTAAGTACCATGTGGATTCAAAGATAAGTTACATTTTAAAGACTGTATCTCTGTATTTGGTATTAATAAGCATTTATTTCAAATAATTGGCCTACTTGCAATAAATGCTTTGATTTTATTGGAGACCCGTATGCTGTTCAATATGATAGTAGTCCCGATACCGTCTCTCACTCAATGGTCATGCAAAGTTTTGAATCATACCTACTCGTTTATTTCTCGTGAAAAATCAAAGTATTAAACATAATTTTCTACTCCAACGCTGAAGGCATTCTAATAAAACTTACTTACACCTTACCTATTCAGCCTGTAACGGTCTCACTGCTGGGAAACAGGCCTCCACTCTATGAGAGGGAATGGGCTGTAATCTACCACGCGGCCCAATGCAGGTTGGTTGGAGAATTTTTGGTTACAATAATATGACTCGTTGGATTGCACCTTAATAAAATTAAAATCGCGTTGCTAAAGTAATAGGCACGTATTCATTAAAAATATGCCATCTCTCATTCCAATTCTTTGTCCTTCCTTTACACTATTCACAGGGGTATAATTCCAGAGTTGCCAGTTGTTGATACTTTGTAAAAGAGAATTTATTTGATCATAAATTGTTTGAATTACAAGTGCGTAGGTACTTAACCTGTGAGTCGCTTTTACACTGTGTCGTGCGCTCCATATTTTATGAGAATTTCAAATTTGGGGTTAAGGTTCCGTGGGAAATACGAAATCATTATTATTATACGTACTTATAGGATGAAATAGACTTAACACACGGAACCATTGATTGACGCTGTAGTTATCTTTTAATGGGTTATAATTTTGAACTATGATAAATTATGATATTGTACACAATTATGCCGAAACGGAAGGAACTAGTTATCTATTTGAAATGAGCTTGGGTTTTTGTTCCTATTAACTAACGACACAGCTTAGCCTTCGTGGTCATCTTTCAGTTTATCTTATCTTTTGAATGCTCTCTATTTTCAACGATACCCTTAAAACAGCCAGTACTACTACTTCTGCCAGTAAATTCAATTTATATTTTAATCACAAGGCATGTCAAAAACAAATCTACAGCACCCTCACCCTAAAAAGTATACCACACAAGACTTGCCATATTTTTATACAATAGCAATGAATATGTAACATTATGAGACCTGTCTGTTTTGTTAAACAAATTACCTTGTAAGACAATAAGCTGTGTTTAAAATGTTAATATTATTTACTTTATTTGTTTCTCTCTTTTTCGTGTTTATTTAATCAGAGAGCCAATTATATGGGACCGCCGGGATCACGCGCACTCGCGTTGGTGTTTACTGCAGTGGGGAAATTATGAAATAATAGTGCAGTATTGTTGAGTACCCTCAACAATACTGCACTATTATTTCATAATTATTGTAGTGGAGTTATCATTGTATTATAGCGGAAAATTTTTGTTATCGTCGGATTCGGTTTCTATGTTACATTTTATGGCACATATAATTATTAACATATTATACTTATACATGAAGTTTGATCGCGATCTTTGTTGCAGCTCAGCTAGGTATCTGGGTGCAACAAAAATGTCTTGGGCCTAGAAATCTAGAAGTAAAGTCAGAGTCACTAATGAAATGAATTATTATTTTATTTTGCTCACCAATAATTGAATACACTATTTATGAGATATGAGATACATCCAACAGAGTTATAGAATAGTTAAGATAAATAGGTAGGAAAAAAGGACAAAAATAGTACATTGTTACCCTAGGGGTGAAAGTAACTTATTTACTTTTTTTTTTTGGTGCCCGAGCTAAGCGAGGGCGCTAATAGTTCGAGGGACTAAATAAGTCTTTAACCCGAGGTAAACACTGTGTTTTTCATTACGAATACAAGGAAAATAAAAATAAAAACATTCAATCAACAAATGAAGATCGGACGACGGAAGACCGCTTTCCCGCCTATTTTGCTTTTTTTTCTGTGACCGGCCAGCTATTCAGCCATTACCTATTTTTCATTTTCATCATAAAAAAAATGGTAAATATTTTGCCCAAATCTATGTTATTTTAAAGAAATAGTTGAAACTTAATTACAATAAAGTTATTTTAAAAATATATATTCTCTAATTAATACTTAATTGTATGTTATTTGAATTTTACATCGTGGCTGTATAGAAAGTTGGAACATGGTCCAATAGAAAAATGGACAATTTTTTTTATAATTTGACAGCTGTCAGTTGAAAACGATTCTCCATAAGGCTGAAAAGTATTACTTTCAACCCGCTCCTCAGGCAACTTTAGACCTACTTTCCGAGTATGAATAATGAAAAGTAGTTTTACACGCTGAGAATATTTGTTTTCTGCCTGACACGAACGATATAAACTAAAAGCGAACAAATGAACCTTTTTGCAATCATGAGAGTAGGAATAAAAGCCTAGGTAAGTATACCTATCAATCAATATATCAATACTTTTAGCTACCTACATGTAATACAAATAGATCATCCTAAGAAAGTTTGTGAGGATGGATGGATGTTTGTTACTCTTTAACACAAATATATCATCCTACTATGAAAGTTTGTGAGGATGGATGGATGTTTGTTACTCTTTAACGCAAATATATCATCCTACTACGAAAGTTTGTGAGGATGGATGGATGTTTGTTACTCTTTAACGCAAATATATCATCCTACTACGAAAGTTTGTGAGGATGGATGGATGTTTGTTACTCTTTAACACAAATATATCATCCTACTATGAAAGTTTGTGAGGATGGATGGATGTTTGTTACTCTTTAACGCAAATATATCATCCTACTACGAAAGTTTGTGAGGATGGATGGATGTTTGTTACTCTTTAACGCAAATATATCATCCTACTACGAAAGTTTGTGAGGATGGATGGATGTTTGTTACTCTTTAACACAAATATATCATCCTACTACGAAAGTTTGTGAGGATGGATGGATGTTTGTTACTCTTTAACGCAAATATATCATCCTACTACGAAAGTTTGTGAGGATGGATGGATGTTTGTTACTCTTTAACGCAAATATATCATCCTACTACGAAAGTTTGTGAGGATGGATGGATGTTTGTTACTCTTTAACGCAAATATATCATCCTACTACGAAAGTTTGTGAGGATGGATGGATGTTTGTTACTCTTTAACGCAAATATATCATCCTACTACGAAAGTTTGTGAGGATGGATGGATGTTTGTTACTCTTTAACGCAAATATATCATCCTACTACGAAAGTTTGTGAGGATGGATGGATGTTTGTTACTCTTTAACGCAAATATATCATCCTACTACGAAAGTTTGTGAGGATGGATGGATGTTTGTTACTCTTTAACGCAAATATATCATCCTACTACGAAAGTTTGTAAGGATGGATTGATGTTTTTTACTCTTTAACCCGAAAACTACTGAACAGCACACAGATAGTTTATTTTCTGGATTATCTCATAAGATAGTTTTTATTTTGGTAGTACGATTTGGTGATACAATTACCGAACGGTGGAAACCGCGGTCATAATCTAGTACAAAAAAAGAATGATAAATTGAATTGAATAGAAAACCGACAAAGTGCTAACCAATCAGATCACAATAATACGAAGTACATGTATTGTATAGAAACACAATTTTGGGTTCTGATATAAGTATTGAAAAATGTCACCAATGGGGAAAATACTTCAAAATACATTTTACAACAACAACAACATCAGCCCATAACGTCCACTGCTGGACACAAGCCTCTCCCATGATGGGAGGAATTTGCCGTAATCTCCACGCTTGGCAGGCGGATTGGAGATCGCAGTGATGAAATACTAACAAAAAAACGCTGCTGCCCATTCTCTGGTCTATGGAGGCGCAAGGTGTTCTGCCTCATACATTAGTCGCCTTATACGACACCCGTGAGTGTAATGGGTTGGTTCTATTCTACTCTGCCGGATACCACACGGCTTAAAATACATTTTATTATATATATATTATTATAAAAAATATTTCAACATTCAATCATCACCGTGTTGCTAAATGGAAAAAAAACAGTGAATGATTCATTTAAAGCCCCCGGGGCTAAAAGGCATGGCTTTGAAATATATTGACCAATTTTGTTTACTGATGGTTAAATTGATTAAGCTTAGGGTGTCAAATAAAGTAACGGTTCAATAAATTGACACATTGCCAAATTACTTTATGAAGTATTAGAACTAGAATTTGTGACCCAAATGAATCTGAGCACTATTCAAAAAAAAAAAAAAAATTATTTTATTTTTTTAAATAAAGCCGTCTCCAAAAATACAAATAAGTGAAAAATAATTTAGGGTTGTCAGTGACTTTTGTTTGTATGATTCAGTTTTTTTATGAAAAAAATGTCATCGGCCTAATCTTATCCCAACCACATTGGACTCGGCTTCCAGTCTAACCGGAATGAGTTTAATACCAATTATTGATGAGGCGTGTAAATAGCCTGCACCTTTGAGAGGGTTGTTTTTAGGAACAAACCAAAAATTTGAATTAAGAACCTATGTTAAAGGTGTAGTAATGGCGGACCGGACCTCAAAATAAAACCAATTTCCCTATTGATGAATCCTCGAGAAACCAATATCAAATAATTAATAGCAGCAAAACTTGCCCACGTACATCGGCAATCCAGAGATCCCACTCAGACCCAGGGAGACGGGAAGGTGACTCGTTCATGCACGCGTGATGGCTTATAGGTATGCGCTGCCGGCCGGCGAGCTAAATCTTCTTAAATCCACCGGTAGAATGATTAAAACTCCAAAAATCAACACTGCACTATAAGTTCTCAATGAAACACAGACGCAGGGCCATTTATCTTCAAGTTTTCACCAAAATGGAATTTTTAAAAGGCGAAGCGATGCGCACACACAGTGTCTGCAAATGGCGGAGGGGAGCGGTCTCTTTGCTACCGCGAATGCCATTTATCGGCATGTTGAGAGAATACTCAAGAAAGTTCGATACAGTATGGGCTCTGCGGTAACAAATATTGGTGCGGGGATTCTTCAATTGAGAAACTAAAATATTTAATTTGAAATAATAACCTATTATCCCATATTAACCCAGTGTCGGATGTCATATTGACGGGGTGTGCATCAACAATATTAGTTATGCTGACGATATGGTGTTGCTGAGCCCATCGATCGGTGCTTTGAGGCGACTGATCGCTATATGCGAATGCTATGCGGTGAATCATGGGCTCAAATATAACGTCAAGAAGAGCGAACTAATGGTTTTTAAAGCAGGCAGTGTGTCATATTCGTGTATTCCAACTCTTTGTGGAGAACCACTGCAAAGGGTGGACAAGTTTAAGTATCGGGGCCACTGGGTTACTGAAGATCTTAAGGATAATTGTGACATTGAAAGGGAACGTAGGTCGCTGGCTGTCCGTTGTAACATGCTGGCTCGCAGGTTTGCACGTTGTACGAAGCCAGTAAAAGTAACGCTTTTCAAAGCTTACTGTCAGTCCTTCTACACGTGCAGCCTGTGGGTCAACTTTACTCAGCGGACATACAGCGACCTACGCGTTCAATACAATAATGCACTGAGAATGCTGCTGCGGCTGCCGTGGCGTAGTAGTGCGTCAGGGATGTTTGCAGATAATAATATTGATGGTTTTGCCGCCATTATTAGAAATAGATGTGCATCCCTGATGACTCGTGTTCGCGGCGGCACCAACAGTATTCTCAGTGTATTCGCAGATAGGTGGGATTCCCCGATGATGCGGAGGTGGATGCGGCTCCATGCCGAATTGTGATTGTACATTTTCATCTGTATCTGTAACCTACTAACACTAGAACTTAAGTAAAATTGTTACTAACCCTATGGACTTCCCTCCGCGCACTCGCTCGGGTTGGATGCAATCTATTTCGCTGTTGATTTTAATTACGATTTTCGTGTTCCGTGATCGATTCCCGGCTCGTGAGTTGTTACTAGTTGTGTGCTATTGTGCTAAGTGCTGGTATCGTAAGTTTTTTAGTGTTTTTACGTCGGTTTTACTGGTATTTTAGTTAATTTCGTTTACTTTCGGTGAGTACATTTACTTTCTTTGGTGTGTGGGTACCTCTAAATAATTTTATCGTCCGTTAATTCTGTTACTTTGCTTACGTTCTAATAGTTTATTTGAATTTCATAATTTATAATATGTTGTCCATTAATGATGACCCGCCTGACCGAGGCAGAGATGCATTCCATACACCCGGGTCGCCGACGACCTCCGCTAGCTCAACAAAACGTTTGTTTCGCGAAATGTCTCCTTCGTACATCTCGCCCGAGGATAGGTCAAAACGGCTACACACATCCAACTCAATTAAGAAGCCTTCGCCAATATTAAACGCCAGTACTGCGAGCAATGACAACTATTGCGATTTAGTTTCATCGGCGTCTGCATATCTCTCAAAAATTAACGACCTTGTTAATGATCAAGGGTCCCATTAATGTCGCAAATAAATCAGCCATCATGGACATGACTCAGCGCGTAACGGCCATTGTTTCTTTGTTAGCCATAAAATCATCCTCCAACGAAACCAAATTAGCCAATGCGAAACGCGAATTGGATAAAATTAAATTAAATCCTACTAACGTCAATACTAGTGATTATAACAAATCTTCGTATGCGGATTCTTTGAAACTTCGTCTACCTAAAGTTGGGCCAGCTGTTGAGTCGCGCGCCCCCCTTCCGTGCGTCGTCGCCTACCCTACCGCTGAGCGGTTAGCCGATTACTCGTCATCGTCCGCGACTAAACAAGCGCTAATGAAAGCGATTAAGCCTAGTGATGACGGATTTCAAATAGTAGGCGTTAAGAAAACCGCGAAATCTGGCGTTGTATTACGTGTCGCTAATGACAACCAAATAAAAAAGTTGCAATCGGTCGATGCTATTAGGTCCGCCGGCTTAAGACTAGAAAAACCGAAAGGCCGAAGGCCTCGTATATTAGTTAAGGACGTCCCATCCTCAATGGAAGACAATGCTTTTCTGCACGCGCTATACCGTCAAAACATTAAAGACGAGGTGCCAATAAATGAGGATGATTTTATTAAGTCAACTAAAATTATTCGTAGGCGTTCCTTAGATAATGGTCGCAAGTGGATAGGCATTGAAATCGAGTCCACAGTTCGTAAACATTTAGTGTCCACCAAAGATAAATTATTTATTGATTGGGCGACTTGCCGTTTCATCGATGATGTCGAAGTAGTTCGTTGTTTACATTGCCAACAGTTTGGTCACGTTAAGAAACACTGCGTTAATAAATCACCTACCTGTGCTAACTGCTCCGAAGCACATGAAACAAATAACTGACCGCACAAGGATAATTTAAATTTTATACCGACTTGCGTGGCGTGTAAACGTTTTAAAAAACCGTTTGACCATCGTTGCGGGTCTCCCGAGTGTACCACGTACAAACTTAAGCTCGAACAGTTAATCCTCAACACCAACTACTAAAATAATGGATAGTTTAACTATAGGACAATTAAATCTCCACAACGATAGGGTGGCGACCTCTGAATTAGACAAATTAATTATCGATTATAACTTAGACATAGTACTTGTTCAAGAACAATACCAGAACGCTCGCTTACGTCACAAAGTAGTTCAGCTGGACAGCAAAGCACGAGCCGGAATTTACGTGGCGCGTTCTTCTAACTTTACAGTAACGTCTTTGCGTAACCTCATGACGCCCCACTGTGCCGTTGCGGAAGTCTCATCAGCTTCTTTTAAAGTTTACGTTGTGAGCTGTTACTTTCAATACTCAGACCCTGTTGCTCCTCATATACATAACCTCCGTCATGTCTTACAGTCACTCGCGGGCTGTAAAGTTATCGTTGGCGCTGATGTTAACGCGTCATCGTCTCTGTGGTATGGCAAGGTTAGGTCTACGGATTTCGACCGACGTTGTGCTGTTGAAGATTTTATAGCTGAAATGAACTTATCAATTCATAATACCCCAGATGCACCACCTACTTTTTGCAGCCCAATGGGCGAATCTTGTATTGACGTCACACTTTCTAGTGCAGACGTACGCTTGGATAGGTGGCGTGTCCTACCAGATGCGTCTTGTAGTGATCATCGCCTGATCGTGTACGAATTTGTTCCGGTGTCTTCTCAAGGTCCATCTCATATCACTGGTAATTTTAGATATAAAAGTAAAGGCGCGAATTGGGAATTCTTTAGCTCGCTTTTTGCGTGTCACGCCAAAGACTTCACTCGTGATGGGCTGTCAGCTGAAGAAAGTGCTGAAATGATGTCAGACACCTTCACTTACTGTGCTGACATCGCCATTGGTCGCGCATCTATGACCAACATCCATAGATGTGATTGGTGGTGTGACTACTTAATTGAACAACGTAAAAGCTATCGCCGAGCGCGTAGGCATTTAAACAAGCTTAAAAAACAAAAGGTCACCGGAGACCCACTCAACTTTGCTTTAAATGCGTTTAGAGTTGCCAAGTCCCGCTACAGAGCATCGGTGGAAAAATCCAAGGGTAATTTACTGCGAAAAATAGTAGAAAAATTAGATAAAGAAGGTCCGTGGTCTCCTTTGTATCACGAATTCAAAGCTAATCGATCAGTCGACCTGGCGTTTGTCCAGAACATTAAAGTCAATAATAAACACACCACCGGTATTGAGGAAACAACCGAAGTTCTATTAAATAGTCTGATTCCTGATGATTCGCCGGTAAATGACAATGACTACCATCAACAGATCAGAGCGTGGGCTGCTGTGCCACCTGAATCACCAGCGTCAGACCTTCCATCCATTGACGAATTCATTAATGTTGTCAGGAAACTGCCTCTTAACAAATCATCAGGTGAAGATAAAATATCTAATCGGATGATAATAGAAGCGTGTAAAACAGCGGGCGACGCCATTCTATCTGTTTTCAACCGATGTATTGCGGACGGCGTTTTCCCTCGCGTATGGCGACGTGGCTTTATACGAATAATTCCAAAAAGTGGTGATAAGCCACCGGACGACCCTAAGTCGTACAGGCCCATAACCCTACTGCCATCTTTAGGAAAACTCCTGGAGCGCCTTATCGTTCCACGTTTGCTGCCAGACGGGCCAAAGTTTCATAACAACCAATTCGGTTTCACCGTGGGAAAATCTACCGTAGACGCGGCACTTTCTGTTAGAAAAATTGTTAATAACTCGGAACACAAGTACGTGGTTGGAATCTTTTTAGATATTTCCGGGGCCTTTGATAACGCATGGTGGCCGATGCTACTACTTAAACTGAAGAATCGTGGCTGCTATAAAAACATATATAATCTTGTTTATTCTTACTTTTTAAATGGTTCCGCGAAACTCAAACTCGGTCATTATTCTATGTCAAAGTCCCTTACCATGGGATGTCCTCAGGGGTCGGTAATCGCTCCGTATGTATGGAATTTAGGTTTTGATGATTTTCTCGCGATTCCCCTTCCTCCCGGCTGTTCATTAACCGGTTACGCGGACGACGGCCTGCTGCTCATTCAGTCGAGTACTCGGGCTGGTCTCGAGAATTTAGCTGATACTTGCCTACGATTAATATCTCAGTGGGGCGATCGAAACCGTCTGACCTTTGCACCGCAAAAAACTTATCAACTAATTTTAAAAGGTAATCTTAAATCGTGGCCTAGTATTAAATTTAATAACGTTCCCGTGAAAAGAAAGCAATCCGTGTGCTACCTTGGTTTGGTCTTAGAGAGATATTTTTCATTCATAGATCATATAAAAACTGTCGGTGAAAAAGCTAAAAAGAACTTTTATGCCTTAACGAGAATATCAAAATCTACGTGGGGTCTGTCATTTATAACTTTAAAGACCATTTATGGGGCTACTTACTTGGGGTGTATGTGCTACGGGGCACCTGTCTGGGCCGATAGGGCCACCATAGGAGCGGCGTGGCAGGTGTACTTCCAGTTGATCTTGAAGTGCAGCGACGGGCTGCAATGTACTATAACGCACGTGAGACCGCGGACGCAGACTTTTTAACCCTACGTGACCGTGTTAAGATTGCTAGATTATTCAAACCACAGACCGACGTCTGGGAGGAACTTTTGTCTGAATGGCAAGGTAGGTGGGATAATTCCATCAAGGGCCGACACTTCCACCAGTTCTTTCCATCCGTTCGTGAGCGGCTGGCCAGGACATGGTTGGATGTTGATCACTGTGTTGCCCAATTTCTCACCGGTCATGGTAACTTTAAGAGTAAATTATTTTCCTTCAAGCTTGTTGACTCGCCTTTTTGTCAATGTTCCACATCTGACTGCGAATATGAACAATCAGCACATCACATTTTATGGGAGTGCAGTCTTTGGCAGAATGAACGCAACATTATGTTGGATAGTGTACAGGTTACATCCGGAGTTATTTACTATACAGACCTTGTGGTAACTAGAACAAATTTCCGTGCGTTCAAGCGTTTTTGCCATACCTATTATTGGAATCAAATATAACAGCTCACAACTTAGGACCCATTAATGTTAATATTTATCCGTGGTGCTAGGCAACTGGGCCTATCCCAGTTGTAAACGTCCCTTTGTGCCTATTGGCCTTGTTTCGTTCTGTCTCCTGCTGAAATGGAGGGAAGTGGAAATTACGGTTTTTTCCTACTCCTCCACTATACTTTTCTGATTAATTTCGTTGCGGGATCCAAGACAGTTAAATTCATTCTCTGGGACTTCGTCGAGCTTCATTGTCTCGGCGCTTTTCTGGTGGTCGCCACTGTTGATTCTGGCTTTCAGGAGTTACAGTGGTTTGGGAACAGTGTGGCGGGCTTGTCCCAAAAAAAAAAAAAACCCTATGGACTACGGTCTGAAATAAAAACTTTCTATTCTATTCTATTCTATTATATTCTATGGGAGAATCTTAAAATATATATTTATTATTGAAAAAAAAACATTGACGCTTCACCACCAATATTTTACTTTGAACGACTGCCTATCTGACCTCCACATTTAATGGCTACTGGATAACACGATACCCCATGGCTGATTGTCAGACTTTCAGGAATTAAATTAACTCTGATAAAATCATTTAAGCGCTTTGCCACATCATGGAAGAAACCAATAGGCATGTACGAATTTCCTTTTAAAGGTTTTTCGTGTAAAGGTAAGGACGTTCCCCTTTTAGACGAACATTCCTTTTGACAGGTACAATTGGTACACGGTAGTACCTACCGAGACAAAGACTTTGGCAATGGTGGGACGGAATTTTTTCCTTTCCATTTTGTATCAGACGGTTTTTCGTTCTCCATTTTCGGCGTTTTTCGTTTTCGTTCCTACTTCATAGTGCTTGGAGGAAAGTTGATTGTTTGACAATGATTATAGATTCACTGTCTGTAGCGATTCTTAATGGAAGGCTTTCCAAGGGGTCTACTTGTGGACTTCTTACGAATGAAATAATAAGTGAAGTAAACAAAATCCTATCCGAATGTTTAATTCTTTAACAGCGTGTATATCGACAATTGTCCCATGGGAATTTGCTGTCAGAAAGAAAAATGTTCTGTGTCCTAACCCAGGTCATGGCCTACTTGTGTGGAAAATTTTATCCAAATCTGTCACCCGTTAAAACGTGAAAAGGTAACAGACAAAACGACAGAGTTATTACAGAGTTGACAGAGGATTAGCACGACTGCAATTATACGATTCGATAAGATTATTGAAGATCTCACTTCTTATTAACTTTGTGACGTTCTAAGTATCTAGCCAACTAGTTGTCCAACAAATTGCCTGACTGGCCAGTTAGAGATTGTTTGCACAGTATAATGTTGTCTTAGACAAAGGGGTGTTTCGGAAAATAAGGCGTAGATGAGGGGAAAATTGTTTCTGCGAAAAGGGGGGCAGTGAAAGAAATAAGTTAGAAAACGAAATAAATATTACAAGAGGATCCCTTTTTGTTTGGTCTAGAAAACAAAGAAAAGGTTTGTGGGCCTATAAAATCAGTGTGCAAAGGTATAACATAAAAAAGGATTGTCTGCTTGTAAATCTTGCGTAGAAAATATTTGAGTTCGGTAAGGCACACAATACTTCTAATTCAGTATCGAAGGTCACAGTTAGGTAAAGCTCCCGCTCAATAAAATAAATAAAAACTCTTTGCCTTTAGTAATTGCAGCTTATTCAATAGCAATGCCAATAATCGTTCTCTACAAATAATAGGCTACCCCTTTCTGTGCTCTGGACATTTAAGATTGTCCAAGTATTGTTCCAAAAGTTTTGTTGCAGTAAAGTTTTTTAGACCATATTTAACACCGTTACGGGCAATCCAATTTACTGCTCTTTTCACACATTCGAAAAAAGTAAAACAAACATAACGTTACGCCACTACGATTGATGACACGTCGTCGCCAAAAAACGACCCATTTGCAACCGACTAATGGACAGGCGAAGTGCAGCGCCGTGAGCACTATGACGACACTGCCGTGACATAACGTCTTTGTATTATTACGTCATTGGGAATTGAAACCAGATGGAGAAGTTTAAAAATCTTTATTTGTTTACTTTTTGTGAAGTGAGAAAGTTCTAGGGACGCAATAAGCTGGCTAATGGCTAAAGTATACAAGTTTGGGGAGAAACAGTTTGTTCGTCTGCTATTGTAGTCGGATAAGTTTAGTCTTTTGCTTCTTATTTGGACTTCTAATGTTTTTCAGAGGGTTTATGTTGTAGTCATCAATGATTTTGAGACAGACAGCGGGTGAATCTACTTATTTGAACTGAAGCGCTAACAGACCGCAAGGGTAATCACCAAGTTATTTAGTAATATTATAAACCGTCATTTCGAATTTACACATTTAAAAACTCTGTAATAAAATTACGATTAGTAATCTGTCAGTCAAGAATGTTGATAGTGAGGATTTTATCTTAACTGTTCAAGATGCTGCGGTAGCCTATTGTATTCAGTCCCAACTGAATAACAGAACAGTTCTGTTGTTGGTCGAAGTAAAACCCAGTCAAGAATGTTCTCTTTGCAAATTTATTTAATAGCCATTTTACCCGAAACAGTGAGGAAAAACATCGTGAAGTAACCTAGCATGTCCTGGCAAAAAACGAAGACACAATGATATTCAACATAACAGATTGTCTTCATGTGGAGGATAATGAGCCACGCCCGCGTCCTCCCAAACAGAAGAGGGATATTGCGAACTTATTACGTCACATATTTAAACAGGTTTATATTCTGATGGACAATTTAATTGAAGAATTATGTCTTTGTGTTCACCCGACAGCGGGAGCGTAAAACTGTGTGTGCTGTGTCATGTTTGCAACGTCATTGTACGCGATCAGTAAGTATTGATGAAGCCTGTGTTTTTTATTATTGACTAGCGACCCGCCCCGGCTTTGCACGAGTGCAATATATACATATAAATCTTTCTCTTGAATCACTTTATCTATTGCTGAAAACTGCATGAAAATCCGTTGATTAGTTTAAAAGATCCAAGCGTACAGACAGCGGGAACAACTTTGTTTAATACTATGTAAAGATTTACCTACAGTAAAAATCCTTCAAAATCACCCTTTATAATAAGGGGATAAAACTAAGAGCTAGACAGTTTCTGCTTGGATTTAAAATAACGTCTTAACTAATTGCAGTTGGAGCCGGTACCACTGGCCCACCACACTGCTCGCTGTTTGGCATATACAGTGCCGGAAAATTAATGTAAAGGCCGAGTTGACATAGTGATACTTACAAAACTCATTAAGGGTTTACTTCCTAATGTGCACATGCTCGCATTAATATCTTCATTATCTCTTTAATTTGTCTTAACGTTCGTGCAAGGATTACGGGGAGATACTTTAGTCGCCTTTCTGTGTAAATAAACAAAAGGAATATCTCTGTACTAGATAGATATAATTGTATTCGCAGCAGAGAATGTAAAGGGTGAAAACAGCCATGAATATTGTAATAATTTACACAAAGACTATTTCTTGGTCGTTCTACTTCAAAAGGATTTACTTTTAACGACTGACTTCATAAATAAAAGTAGCAGATATTATTTATATAAATTAGCTTTATTTTCATGTTTGGGTATACTCAAAGACATAAAAACCCATATTTTAATTTACTTTTAGGGTTCCGTACCTCAAAGGGCAAATACGGAACCCTTGTAGGATCACTAATTATGCCTATTTGAAATAAATGCTTTGAGTTTGACTTTGAGTTTGTTGTCCGGCTGTCTGTCTACCTGTGAAGTCACTTTCCCTCAGGAATGTTTGGAGGTATCACGCTGAAATTAATATCAAATCCTATAGGGTACTTCCCGTTGACATAGAATTAATTAATTATTTGAAATTTGGCAAGAAGATAACAAAACACAACAACGATAACAAAATACCTACAAGTTTAAACAGAACCCTCGGCGCGCTAGTCCAACTCGCATTTTGCCGGTTTTTTTTTATTGGGTATCTTATAAGTTGTACCGTCATTTGATCTTAACATGGCATTGGCGAAAATTGCGGATTAGCGAGATACTTGTATCTCGCCATTCCGCAATTTTTGCCAATGCCATGATACTAACTAGTATAGTACAGTCCATAAACACGTTCAGCAAGGACGCTATATTATATCGGCACCGCTTTCTTAGAAAACCTAAGCAGCTTTAGCTTCCACAAAAATATGTTCATTCCTAAAGTGAAGATTTATGAATACGAAGTGTTTCGGCTCCCGTACGCTCGGCCGCCGGCACTCGTCCTCAATTACCTTTTCAATATTAAACGCAGTCATTATAATATTATTAATAATTTATTAAGATGGCTTCTTCGTGTTCGCCTTTTCCATTTCTTACTGTTGGGTTATTCTGGGTTTAACTGGGTATTATTATTATTTATTATTATTAATATCAGCAAACAAGACGGCAGAATATCAGTATATCTAGATTGTGATATTTTCAAAGCGTTATTGATCATGGTAAAATAAAAAAAAATACCTACTGTATGGGCCATGAGGTTTCGAAAATATTATGTCAATCTTGGTGAAATTCAAGCTTTGAAAGCGATTGTGTTTTATTTCTATTCATGAAAATAGTAGGTATGGGTCTTGTGGTTACAAGAGATTTAGTTTGGTCTACATCTCTTTTTTTATCTTTTCTGTTAAATAGAAAGTAGATAATACAGGGTCAACTTGGAGTGAGAATCTTTTCAAAAATAGCTTAACACAACCGCCAGCTCACTCACTAAATCAACCAAACCAGCCCAATTCATAGGCGGTCAAAAAGCTAATACTTTCCTTTTTTTTGCTCTCCTACCATTACAGAAACCATCATATAACTCACATTTACCGTATTTCGGGCCACAAGCAGGTAAATTGAAAAACTTAGTCGGCAAGCAAATCTGTTATAACTGTGCTGTAAAAATAAATGGATCATCATTCATAGGCATTTGTGTGTAGACCTACGTATAGATAAATGTAGGTACCTAAAGCTTTTACGAAGCTCTGTTGTATCATTCGCTAAGCATTTTGAGAGGGTGGCCAGAGAGCCTGCGGGTTGAGTGAACAGCGGGTTTGAAAGCGTTTTTTCTTTGTCATACTATTTTATATGGTAGTCGTTCTCTTATTGTTTGAGGTATGGTTGTTTCCTAACGGATGCTATTTAAATGGTTGACTGGTAGTTTTTTTTAGCATAAGTTAAAATATTTATTACGATCTTCTTCTTATCGTATCGATTTTCCTTCCAATTAGACGGTGTGGGCCCAGTTGGTGGCCACGTTTATTCCAGCGGTAGAGACGCTGTACAGGTCGTCAAGAGTGCAGGTAGACAGACACCTGGGACACTCCAGCAGGTGGGGCATTGTTTGGTCCGGAGCGCCGCACTCGCACTCGATGTTGGAAGAACCAATTATACCCCATTTTGCCAGGTTATGTTTGCAGCGGCCTACTTGGGTACGCAATCGATTCAGAGCTTTCCAAATAGGCCACTGTTGTTCACTGCCGGGAGCTAGGTGTTCTTGGGGCTTTAAGAAGTCGTGTGGTGGTGGGCACTATTACAATTAACATGTGTTACAAAACACGCCAAAAATGCGCCTATAAATTAGCGAACGACAAAAATAAATACATACCATCAACAATTAGCTTATTCTTTTTCCAGTTTATCCGACTGCAAAAGTCGAACTCTGGTAGATAATTTAGTGCACAGTCACAGTCCGCTGTCCAGAGCCGCGTCTGAAGTTTTTACGTTGATTATTATTATTGGCTTTTCTTCTCAACAATTCCTTGCGAAATTAAATCTTCCTACCTTGTGCCAGGTTACACTTCGAGATCTATAACGAACCTAAATAAATCCAAAAATACAAACTATTTTGAACTTCCTTTTGTTTCAAACATTCTTTTGTAAAGAATTCCCTGATTGTCAAAGAAACTATCACTTGTGTACGTGCTCTGTGCTGAAACAAAGATTGAAACTGCTTTCGAATTCCAGTCAGACTTGTGGCCAACTTTAGGTAAAGCAAAGTAGACCACGAGCTCTTTAGTTTTCTTTATCATTTGCAGTAGTAGGTTAATAATGTTAACTAGTTCTTGCAAGATAATATAAAGTCAGGCTTGAATTATCTAGAGAAGCAGATCGACCTATCTTTCACATTTCTGTTATACAAACCATTGCCCAGTGGGATGTTTAACTTTTGTGTTGCCTATCAGAGAATTTAAGTAAAGTTTGTTAATAAGATTACTATCTACTGAGGATGTCGAACTGGTAACAAAAATCAATGGTCTTAGCAATAAAGAATTGATGGAATGAAATTATCCAAACCATTCGCGATTCCCATGGCCTGACTTCTAAAGGTCATGGCCTCGCGATGGCGTCTGCACAAATATCAATGGTGGAAATTCTGGTATTTAATTCCCACCGGCCACTGAGCTCCATAGTGACAATACAAGTAGAAACAAATAGTGTTATTTTAAGGGTCTGCGATACTTCGAAGGTCATTTAATTACGTCCATTCAAATTCAATCTGAAATACATACTGTCAGTAGTAAAACTTTTTGTGGAAGACTCTTTCCGATGAAGTTTTACCAGTACATGATGGCGGTGATGGTTGTACTTCTTGTCTCGTTAGACATGATCTATGTGACTATGCTTCTTTTTCCGAATTCTTCTTTAAGAGTATATTCGTAAGAGAGAGTCAGATCTTCAATAACCTCACCGTGTATGTGCAGGTGCACTGCGCTGACTGGCAAATATCAGCACCAACACATTATGTATGAGGTCATACATAACGTGGTACAGTAGTAGCGCAAACTGATCGCTCAGGTATACACGTGGAGGCTACTACAAAGTAGGTAGGTATGCTAAACGAAATCTGTTATAATTCGCGCCACCCTTGACCTGTGGCTGCCAGCGGGAAGCCAAGCGCTGTGACAGTGACCTCGGGAAGGCCGCCTGACGGCTGACGGATAATCTGGCGTCATTCATGCCCCGTCCTTACTATCGACACGTGCTGATGACGTTTGAGGACGAAAGTCAAATTATTTTTAATATTTGGTAATTAAAAGGAAATAATTTAATAGTGATCCTAGGTTCGATTTTTATGTCGGAATTTTTTTTTTTAGGTTTTGCCGGTGAGGATTTTTCAGTACCAGCCTGGAGTTTGGGTTTTTCATGGCAAAAGGCTCGCCCCCTATTACATAGGACATAAACATAACCGTCGTAATGTGCGATCAAAAGAAGGAAGAACTCCACCTCGTCACCTGCCAAACTCACTTCAGAGTAACAAGTCCTGACCAAGGTTGAATTAAATAACCGTTCCTACCTATGGTTTACTATTTTGTCTCCAATTTCCACATAAAAATAAACATAAACAGGCAAAAAACTGTTGCAGAGATGAGCACAGACAAAATTTACCTTGTTACAGGGGAACCCAGATATTTCACGTAGTTTTTTCCGAAATACATCATAGCTTGTTTACATAATGTCAAATTCGGTCAATTTATCTGATACATTGAAAGCGATACGATTTCCCTCAGGACCCAGTGTCCCCAACCACAGAATAGTCCAGAAGGTTAGCTCCATACAGTGTGCGAAAACAGGCGCACACAAGATACGTACGTACGCCTTCAAACAAATGCCGGTCGCGAGTACGCTTGCACTCGCTGTACGTGAAGCGTGTCTGTGTGTACATGCAGCGATCTCGAATAAATGCCGGTCACGAGTGTGCTTGCGAGTGTGCACGCTGTAATTTAAGCGTATCTATGCGTTTGCTCATTGTTTGGAATTGACCTTCTGTATCTATCTATATTGCTACTTACCTTCTACAAAATACAGAAATACTCGAGTTTGGTATCACAATAACCCACGGAGAGGGTTCGTTGGTTTAACAGTATTTCAGTAAAGGATTCTTTCGATACAGTCGTTGGTTCGGAGCCTCGGGGTCAAGTGTCCTATGCCCTTAATAATACGAAAAAAAAGGTTACCTTTTATTTTGTTTCTAAAAATTTTCGAATAGAATGGAATAAAGGATTGAAGGATTGAGCAATAAGTCGTGGGTTCGAACCCACGTTTGTGTAATTTATTTCATCACCACTGCTCTCAAAACGGTGAAGGAAAACATCGTGAAGAAACCGGTATGTCCTAGAACCAAAAATTCGAAGACATGTGACATCTACCAATCTGCACTGGGCCCGCGTGGTGGATATAGCCCATTCTCTCTCATTTAGAGGAGGCCGTGTCCCAGCAGTGGGAACATTATAGGCTGATGATGATGATGATGAAAGGATTGAAAATAAAATAAACGATTCAATGTAGAATTTGTGTTATTTTAGAAAGGAGATTAATTTCTAAAATTTATTAACAATTAATGTAATGTTTCTTTTTTGTTTTCAGGTAAGTATTTAAATAAAATAGCATTTTCTGCTAGTTGGGTGCCCCGTCTGCTGATGTATCGAAGTAAGAAAACGTAGATATAAATAAACGTAGAATAATGTGTGCCTAAACATTTTAATTGTAATTGAGTATTTACTTAGCTGTTTTATTGGTCTGACGTGTGATAAAAACACATATAAAGTTTCAACGCTACGAATTATTAACATTTGTGGGACGAGTTGATGAACGACTATATAAAACACGGTTGTCTGTTGAATTATAAGATTTAAAATATGAGTAGAGAGAGAAATAGAGATTTCATCAGAACAGGTTTTATGAGAATGTTTCACCAGTAAGACAGTTTATCTGTGCCTAATAAATGTGTTATCTTTCTTAAAATGCACGTGAACAAAGAATTTCTCCACAACATTAAGCGATGTTGGTTCAAAATGAATGTTGGTCCTCAGGGACTACATTTTCTTGATGAACATTAGATAACGCCTTTAATCTCACTAAGATTAGGTGACGATAGCACTGTTTTTAATCAAATTCTTCTCCACAAAAGAAAATAGCTTTTCGATTTTCTTTCTTCATTAAAGTAATTTTCGTCTCGAATTCGGTGCTAAATTTAAAATATCATATATCTACGTTTATGAACCATTACAGTAAATTGGGCGCAATATTTTACAGTTATCTTGTCTAATAAATTGGTTTTAGCAAATATAATACATAGAAGGTATAATATAAGTTAGAATTATATTATTAGAGAGATTAAATATGAAATTGGTCCTTATTAATAAATTCAAGTTATGTGAGAGATTGTCTCTCAAGTTTTATAATCGTAAGGACCAATGCATGTGCTGCTAGGAACCAAAAAACAATATTTTGGTTAAAAAGTTGGATGTTAAATTCTTTCGCTACAATTTTAGTGGAAATTCTCTGGCTTACAGAACATCACGCCTGTAATCCTCGAAAGGTTATAGGCAGAAGTGCACCTAATAATACATCCGCATTTCACCAGTTATGTTTTAGTCCCATGTAAAAGAGGGTGAGCCTATTGTTATCAACCGGACACAAATCTAGATTCAGTGACTGCTAAGAAATGACTGTTGGAAAAATCCAATAACACTTTGGCCGACCTGGGAATCAAACCCAGGACCTCATACTCCATAGTCGTGTTTGCAACCACTACATCAACGAGGCCTATTTATAATGAAAGCTGATCCTACACTAAGGCAAATGTTACTTGTCTTTGGGATACTACCAATTACGGTAAGCATAGAACAGGTGAAAAGGAGTCCTAATCAAATATATATTTTAGTTTCTTTGGCTTAACACCAAATCAAAACTGGCTTATCCGTCTTCAGCACAATGTAACAATCTAAATATGTAGACGAGTACACTCTTAGTAATTTACCAATAAAAAGCTAGCTGACGATCTTGAACAAGTATACAACAATTTTGCACGCACATCCTTCGAAGGACGTACCGCAACGGGCCGGATCCGGTGACCGTCGCGGATCCGCATGCGATCCTCCGCAGTTCGCCGTTGCCGGGCAAACCCTCAGTATACAACCCGCCGGGGAACGGGCCGGACGCACCCCGTTTCGTCTTCTCTCACTAACCTATCCTACCCCTAAAAATCTCATGTTCGTCTACCAATACTATCATCTTAAACTAGGCCTTAATAGAACAGTAAAAAAATAAAACAACTCAATTATTACAAAAACTAAATCACATAAAATCTACAGGTGGATTGTTATCTAACACTCGATTTTAAACCTTTCCACAAAGAAAATAGAGTTTAAGTTTCCTCGCTCTCTTTGTCTTATCGTAATTCGTGTTTTATCGTAAAATAAGTGATCTAAATAGTGTTTGTAATTCGAATTTTGTAATTTAAAAAATAAGTCGTTGAATATTTAAAACTTAATCGAGTTCCAATTTTAAATTTGGATTTTTAATCGTAAATAAAATAACGTTTTTTCGGGATAATTGTTATTGTTGTAAAATAATAGTGTTGTTTGGAAAAAAATATAACAGTTTTTTAAAAACATTGTGTGCTGTGATAACAACGCGTTTCTTTGTGTAACGTGAAGAATATCAGTAGTGGCGACTATTGCAATAACAGAAAGGTATTTTCTTATCTCGGACTGTTGTCTTGGGGTGCCACTAACATAACATTGAGCTTTTGTGAGATTTTATTCAACTAGTTCTACTTATTTTTCATGAAGCATTTTCTTGGAGAAAAGAGCTGTTTTGTTTTGTATAGATATGTTTGTTTTTGTTACACACGGTTTAATATTATCTGCAAAATCCTTTAAAAAATCAAACTTCAATATTCTATTTATTTTACTATAAAGTAATCTGGTAATGAAAGAAAAACTGTGACACAATGTGTAAAAAATAGTGCAAGAAAACCTTGAATTATAATTAACTAGCTGATGCCCGCGGCTTCGCCCGCTCGACAAATTTTATAATAAAACTTTCCCCTTGAATCACTCTACCTATTAAAAAAACCCGCATCAAAATCCGTTGCGTAGTTTTAAAGATCTAAGCATACACAGAGACAGACAGACGCGGCGGGGGACTTTGTTTTTTAATATGTAGTGATAGTGATATGTAGTGATGGGAATGTTCTAAAAATGTAAACATAATTTTATTATCTGTGTGATAATTATAGTTCTCCGTAAAGTTCATTATCCCGTAGCAGCGCACAAACTGGTTTTAGAAACTGATGGGTGTGATGATAGGATGGTGGGGTTCGTTTGGTTTTCCCTATTACATGGGCTAAAACGTAACTGACCAAATGTGGGTGTACTATTACTATTAGGTACAGCTCTTCCTAACCCTTCGGGAATAACAGGCGTGATGTTATCTATAGCGCCAAAAATTACTTTTCTTTTTAAACCAACCAAAATGTTTTCAGTAGTTAACCATAATTTAACCCATAATTTTAGTGTGCTAAATAAGTAAAATTTTTTGGTGAAAATCTACAACTTGTTGCCTGTGACCACTTTTCGAAGTGGGCTTCAGAACCTTTATCTTTTGACGTAGCGTCATCCCATAGTTGGGCAAAGGCCTCTCCCATGACTTACAGTTCTTCCAATTCAAAGTTAATGTGGATCACTGATGGTTGATAAAAAAAATGTCAGTTATCATAATTATAATAATGGTTAATATCAGTCATACCAGGAGGTATCGTATTATCCCGTACTAACTGGGTGGTGGAGGTCAGATAGACAGTCGCTCCATGTAAAATACTGCTGCATCAGGTAAGACAGGAAGCCAACACCAAGATAACTGGAAAAACGCTGGGCAGATGTTTACGATTATACTAAAATTGTAGCCCATTCAAAACAATTGTCTGAGAAACAAATGTATCCATTTCTCTAAAAAACAACACACATTTTAAAATTATCGTTTCACAAGAAAATAAACGTTTAAATGTTTACACAAAAAAAAACACCCACCCGCAGTAAATAACTGAAAGTTTCGTACAATAACTAATGACATTACATTCATTTGAATAAATGATTACCTACAATTTGTTTTATACGAAACTGCGGAACATAAAAATAGCAGATTGGAAAACTTCTCTAATATTATCAGTTTACTTTTGCACACTTTTTAGGGGAGAATCAATAGCTGTTTTCAGTAGACAAGGCGGTATTTTTTAGCTTTTTTTTTGAAAAACGGTGCTTTAGATCTTCCCATAATTATTTCAAACCAAGCTTTTATTTCAAAATACACATTTCTGAGTAGTTGATAATGTCACAAGAGACTTGGGCAAACGTGTATTTTTGACTAATTTTAATGAGATAAGGTAAAATATTTACAAATATAACCAAGTAAAGGACCTCTGAAGACAGAAATATATACAATAAGGCCATTCCACCTATGATTACGTCATATAGACATAATATGTTAACCAACCTCCTTTTAAGTATAATCTTATGATTATGACTCCATTACCTCAAGGTGAGGGAAGCGTTAGATTAGCTATCCTATGCATGAATTTGTTCTATAAAACAGAATACCTTTGCTGAATGCCTACAAGTTTGTTTTTATCACTTAATTTCTATCATCGTAACTCTCATGTCTTTGTTTAGGATCGGTGCAAGATCTTCCTTACTTCTATTTTACTCAGCTCAGTAGCCTCTTTCTATCTACATCATCTGTGACACAGTTCATTCATCGCTTCTTTGGTCTTCTCCTCTCCTTCTCTTTCTTGGTTATTCCAATGACATTTTTCTCATATCTAGGTAAGTTTTTATGTACGTAATAAATAAAAAACAGTGGTAAGGAATCTTGTTGGACCTTTAACTAACGACCTTCTTAACGAAATGCAGGCGTCATGTTAATTATATTCATTATAATTATCGATAAAAAACTCAGACCGAGGCCATGATTTCACTTTACAAAAGGACCCTCGTTGTGTTTAGAATCCTAGCAGACTCATTATTAAGAGTAGGTACTCATACTTGTGCATGAATGTGAAGGAAAACGTCGTGAAACACACACATACTGGTTATCCCACAGTGAGGAAACTAATATGTCCTAATACCGAACTTTCTAAGACATAATTGTGACATCTACCTACACTTTGAGGTAGATTACCGCCACTCCTTCCCACCCGGAGAAGCACTGAATACATCATGGGCATGATGTTTAAATGCTAATTATCAAATCTAAAAATAAAAGCATTTACTTCGATGAACCCGTGCACTTTTAGATGGTCAAGAAGTCTGTCAGTCAAAACAGTGAAAATGATTTTCCCACTCCAAAATATACATCGCAGTGAAGTAAATACTCGTACTCCATGGACCCTCTTATAAATCAAGATATTATGACAAAATATTTCAAAATGACTTAACCTTGGACCAAAATATTTTCATTAACAGTACCTTTTAATAAATGCGAATCAAAGTGATTACATCACAAGCAAACTTACCGAAACCACCCCAAAACATACTCACATATGATTAATTAAACCTCTCATTCTCAAGGGAAACTAATTATGGCTGCCCCAAAAATAGTGGCGATGTCATTTATTACATAAGCTGACTAGTGACTACTTTGATAAATTTATTGAAAATATGGCAGGGAGTTTATTGTTTTAAGCAAGTTTAGCAAGTTATTTATCTTCGAAGCCTTAAATCATAATGACCATTTCGCGATTACTTTAATTTGGTCAGAGAGTGCTGTTTTTTAAAGGAAAAACTGAAAAAGCGTTCTCATCGCGTTTAGCAGTGAGAGCATAACAAAGAAAAGGTGTGATAGTCTAGCCTAGGGGTATGAGCGTCGGACTGATAAGTCAAAGGTCTCAAGTTCGAACCCAAGATACGCATCTCACTTGCTTCGGTGAAGGAAAACATAGTGAGTAAACCAGCATCATGCCTGAGAGATATTTCTCGACGGCATGTTAAGCCAAGTCAGAAGCCCGGGGTGGCATAAAAACCCTGACACCAGGTTAGGCACTTTACCACACAACAAAGGAAAGATCATATTATTAATTTTAATACTCTTACTCTAAAAAAATGTACCTTAGTTACAAAAATACAATAACGTGCTACAACCCTGGTGGCAGGACCTAGACAGAGGACGACCTTCACGAAACAACCCAAATAAACAAAAACAAGCCTTCTTGGCTATAAATAGACAACCTGTCCTATGAAATAACACAACAAATCATCCAATCAGTTTTCTCTCTATTTGATATCAATAACCGCACGTTATTTACAAACGTGCTACAAAAACCGCCCTTACTAACGCGGACATAATATGAGCGGCTGTCAATGACATTCGCATGTGTCAGCTAGCATGACTGGCAACTAATTTAATTTAATGTTTTGCTACTATTAATTTTATTTAATGTTAAACTATTGTTGAAAATCATGTATATATGTATACATGATTATGATTATCATTTTTATGTTATATGTATATAACATAAAAATGTGTTGCTGGGGTGTTTGTTCCGCCATTTTCTTTCCCCAGATAAAACACCACTGAGAAGTGACGAAGGACTGTCTAATTGTAATTTTAGACGAAATAAGAATCAAGTTGGTTTGGATAAACGATTTTTTTTTAATTTGATTTGTGACCGTGTACGTGTTGTTGACAGTACCAAAAGACCAATATATTTTCGGTTGCGGATCAGAGCCCGATGGTTACGATAATTTGGTGTCGTCCGTCACGATTGGAATCTTGTTAGAGATAGAGAAATCTTTCCGCTTCAGAGGTGGCCGGCTACCAGGATTACTGCTCAAGATTTGGCTTATTTGACGATACTTTTGGAATTGCATTCAGTTATTTTTTTATTACTGAGATAAAATTACAAATAACAGGATCGTAGAAGAACTCCTTTTAGGTTTAATGGGTGAAAACTTGTATTAAATGTTTTGACTGCACAGCAGTTTAAAGGTTTTGCTTTTTGCCTGGTCTTTTCAACTTGAGGGTATTTCAGTTAAAAAAAAATATCCGTTACTGAAAGGTTTTAAAGTGTCCGCGAATTTTCGTAAAACTTCGGCGTTTTGTGGGGACTTTTAAAACTACTCGTGCCGTACCAATTTACTTGTGTAATAAATGTAATGTAGACAGACATTTTATGCCATTTTTTGGTAGGGTCAGACAAAAAATAACTTAAACTGCAAATATTATCGTCAATCCAACTTAAATTTGACCACCAAGCGCTAACTTAGGTCACGGTCTCCATGTATAGGTTGGTTGCTACTACAGCTCCATTCATACTAAGTGAATGAGTGAACTGGGACAGCGAACGAGCCAGTCTATAACTTCAGTAACGTGTGCTGTTGTGAACGATGACAGCTCGACGTGTATGTTCTCATTACTAGCTGGAGTCGATACAAGCCCTTCACTGTGCTGACGGGTTTATTGTGGAATTTAATGGCTTTTTCAGGCAAATGAGAGACGTGCATGAATTGATGACTTGCAAATGATTTAATTGAAAGTGATGGAGTCCAAAAATAGTACATTTCATTTTACGTTAATTTCATGCTGTAGTGTATTCTTTCGATTTTTTTACTTTGTTTAATCAAGGCAATCAAGTTTTGAGGGTGCTTATTCACCTTCCGCCTGACGCAGGTCCTCACCGGACACGGTGTTTTCGGGAGGTTCCTGCACCGAATCGGGCGGGAGGAAACGCCCGGGTGTTTCCATTGCGAGGATCGACCGGAGGACACGGTGGAGCACACGGTGGAGGTGTGCCCCGCGTGGGCGGAGCACCGCCGTGTCCTCGAAGCGGCGATTGGCGGCGGCGACCTCTCGCGTCCGGCCCTGGTGCAAGCCATGGTCCGGAGCGAGACGGAATGGGACGCCGTCACCTCCTTCTGCGAAGCAGTAATGCTAGAGAAGGAGGTGGCGGAACGTGAGAGGGAGAGAACCTCACAGCGTCCCGGCCGCCGCGGGAGACGCCCCGGGCGTCGGGGGCCACCACGTGGCCCCCGGCCACCGTAGGCGCGGGCCTGTGGACGGTGGGCTATGGGCTAGCTCGCCGTCCGTCCGTCTCATGACGACAGGCCGTGTCGACGGCGCGTTCGTGTTCCACGCGCGCCTCAAAGAGAGTCAGCAAAAAGGAAGGGGTCCGAAAGGACCGATGCCTGCCGGGGTTGCGGGACTATTCGAAAGAGATACCGTGGCCCCGGAACACAAAGGGCGATGAAGGAACATGGATGGGTTTTAGTCAGTAAAAGTCTGACACTCCCTCCTGCTCCGCCCAGAGCGGGAGAAGTCATTTGATGATTTCCCATCCGAAAAAAAAAAAAAGGGTGCTTATTTAAGACAAAATAATCTAAAAAGCCTTGCAAGATAATTAAGTGGATACTTTTAACGTGTACCGAGTGATTAACGACAATCACAACTGTCCCTCTTCTCCATGTTAAGAGATTTAGCAGCATCCACTTGACAAACAACATGTAAAAAGACGGCAGGAAAATCTCGCCTTTGTTTTAAAAAAAACCCTAGTTCTTGATGTTTATGGTGTTGCAAGCTTTGGGGTCAAAGCATTTTATGTTACATCATTAAAACCCAAAACCATTTTCCATAGTTTATAAAATAAATATTCTTTCGATTATTGCGTAACGAGATACCGTGGCTTAAAAAGACAAAAGAAAGCACAATTTACTGCTAGAACCCGCCATCTTTCACAACCACAGCTTCATTATAGTCCTTAGATCGTAGTCATATTTTATTCTAGATCCCAGAGGACCTAACTATGCCGTAACGGTGTCCGGTGTCCTTTTGTAACGTAAGACCCTTTTGTTCTGAGCGGGAAATTTTATTTTGAAAAAAATATCGGGAATTTTTATTTTGATGTAGTTGAGCTTATAATCTTAATGCTCATTTCTGGAGACGCGACGCGTCGAGCGCCGCGTTGTGCGGCGTGTCGCGCGATGCGTTTTGCGTTTTTTCCGTTTACGGAGAGGCGGCGCGTGCAGCGACCCGCGTTATCACACGCCCAAACACAAACATAAGGCAAAGTACGATGTTGTTTACGGAGACGCGGCGCGTGCTGCGGCGCGTTGCCCGCGGCGTCGCACGCCGCGTTATGTCATCTTGTCACGTCACGGATTTCTAACAGCCATAAGCTCTTTGTGTTCTTCTTCTCGCGAATAAATAAAAATACCAGTCTAATTCGCATAAGTTTATTGAATAAATACTTCTGTCAGTGCAACTTACGAATAACATTGTTATCTAGTGTTTATGTGCTTATGCCCGCCGCTTTGGACGCCGCGTGCACCGCCGCGTCCGTAGCGGCGTTGAACGCTGCATCTCAAGCAAACGCGCGTAAAAACGCTCTCATTAATTGCCATATGTTTGAATTTTAAGCGGCCCGCACCGCAGGACGAGAAGCGCGACGCGCCGCGTCTCCGTAAATGAGCCCTTATAGGGCATTGCGAGAGCGTTGAGTTGAGGTTTGCAAATTTTGTATCGATACAAAATCTTTCTTTTATCTTCAATTCTTCTTCTTTTCTTTTTGCTTTTTTATCTTTCTTTTGCCACTTTTTAACAAAAACTCCCATTGGACTGAACTTTAATAATGTAGAAATAATTTAACTGTTTTGACTGATTTGAGTTATTGTGGTAACAATATATCAATAAATACCTATGATGTCGGAATGAATTACAAAAAGTATAAATAATAATAATAGTAATAATTATAATCTGGTATCGAAACAAAAGAAGAGCGCAGTCTTTTATTTCCTCAGTTAAACCACAAAGGTCTAACTACACACTGGCGAGACCGCGGTTAATTAGTGAGAACAATGGCTCATCCGATACAACTGCCGACTGCCGGGGTAACTGTCTGAAGATAATGAATGAAAAGTTATTTATTTGCGGTTTTGTTCATAGAGCAGAGGGGCTAAGCTTATTGGTGATGTTCGTCAGAATCTTCAGGTACGTAGTATGGGTCCGTGTATGACCAGATGTATGAACGTAGACGAAGTGCAAAGAGTATGTAAGGATCGTGGTGGCGTTCTGTGACGAAACCTCATCAAAATCTTCGAAATCGCTGTAGGTAGTAGCTCCTTCCTTTTCGATGCTTCCTTTCTAATTTTATTTACCTTTATTCAGTTAATTAATCATGAGGCAAAATTTATTGGATTTTTCCTTCAGTTTCTCAGAAGAAGCCCGGAATCTATAAATTGTGCCCGTTTGATGAGAATACGTCTTCCCCTATAACTATTATGTAACATAACTGGTAAAATGTAGCTATACTGTTATATACACCTATACCGAACCTCTCAAAATCAATAGCATAAAGATTTTTATTTTTACTAATTCAGATTCAAAAACTCGATTAAACGTTTGGGTAAAACTACGTTGTCGGTAGCAGGATCCCTAGATATTCTATTACAAGAAAACCCGAATGACTGCCCAATGATTACTCTATGTTAATTTCCACAGTTAGTTGCTATGAAAAAATATCCAAATAGAGCCGTTTTCAGGATTATTAAACTTGATTATATCTCTCGTTTCTAGGATTATTTTATTGTGTATCTGACTTAATTAAATTGCGTTCTTAAAATTGTTTTAATTAGTTCACAAAATGTTTGATCAGTAAAAACGCGTGGGGTTTATATTCTCACATTGTGGGATTTTCTATTAACGGTTCTTGGCTAAGAACCGTTACCCTTGGCTAAGGGTTGATAATCCAACAGCATATTGTATTTAGGAATTTATTTAGCTGTTCTTTAGACAGTGAAAATAGATATGACAGGCAGATAAGCTGATTTCGTAAGTTTGTTTTTCAAATTGTGTCACAGTAACCTAAAAAGTATGCTTACTATTAAAAAGTATTTTAATGTAAAATGTTATAATAGCTTGTAGCTCGTACCGACTCAAGTTGTGCTTTACTTTGAACACTATATTTCATTATTATGTCCTGGGGGAGTTTTTGGCGGAAAACAAATTGTGCTGTGTTCGAGATGTAAGGCGGAAGAGATCGAGTTCAGAAGAAGTTTATTCTTATTATGTGCTCTCAAAGATTTGATGATATAATAGCTTTTATTTTTTGGATGCGTTTATCATCAACTGACTCCTCCCGCTCTGGGCGGAGCAGGAGGGAGTGTCAGACTTTTACTGACTAAAACCCATCCATGTTCCTTCATCGCCCTTTGTGTTCCGGGGCCACGGTATCTCTTTCGAACAGTCCCGCAGCCCCGGATGATATAATAGCTGCGTTTAGCATTGACTGTCTGCAATCCATTTTAACTGGATAGCCATGACACAAAACCGCCAAAAGTGGAGAGATTTGGAAGAGACCTACACTCAGCATTGGGTGGCCAAGGGTTGAAGAAGAAGAAGAAGAAGAAGAATCCATTTTGTATAGTAATCCATGAGAACATAAAACATAATGCAGTTCATTTCAACCTAAGTTAAAGAATTGGGTTAGGTACTGCCAACAAAACTTTGAAGTACAGTCATAGTAAGCTATCGTAGAACTAAAGAGTCCGTTGTTAAATTATTACGAAACTAAAACCTATTAGACAAAGAAAATACCACAATTATTATAAACATAACACATAGAAGACCACCAAACGTTAAATTCAAAGTAGGTTTGTAGGTACATAATAATACATTCGTCCCACAACCCAAAGAAATCCCGGTTCAATCTAAAAGGTGACAAAAAGCCACCTATGTTTCTTCACCAAAGAGTGTTGAAAAAAGTAGAGGCCTCCTTTATTTGTCAACTGTAACGTTCAACGTTAAATCTTCTATTTTCATGTGTGTCTATGCAAAGGTTGTTTGAGTGATAAGATCCCCTGTAGTAAAACACACTTTAGATTCAAATGGCTACTTATAACTTCTTCTTTACATTGCCTGACTCGGAGATAAAACCTTGGAGCTTTTCCCAACTATGTTGGGATCCCGGCAAACAGCTTAACCGGATTCAGCAAAATGCCAATATTTTACATGAAGCGACTGCCTATCTAACCTTCACAATCCAATTTGAGAACAAAATACCCCTTGGCTTGACTGGTTGTCAGGCTAGGCATTAATAATTAGAAAAAAAAGAGAAGACAATAAACCTGTCTATCCCTCAACAAGTCTCTAAACCTTCTCCTTACCCTTTACCACGTTACCCTTTACCCTGTTACCCTGTAAAGACGTGCTTCAGGGAAATAATGTGTCATGGCATCCTTCAGGGGATTCCTTCAACGAATATAAAGTAGGTTGCGTCCTGTCTCGTCATATTTGCGTCCCAATATTGGATTTTTAAAAGATTCCTTTTATTTACTGGCTGGAGATAGCCTCAGGGAGATGTTATGAAGGAAATACAATAAACAATGTTGAGTTAGATGTCAACATAGGAAGACGTGTTTACTGTAAACGTATGACTGTGTAGTATAATTCTGTCGAAATTATTCATAACATCACGCCTGTAATCCGGGTTAGGCAGAGGTGTACCAAATAGTACACCCACATTTCGCAAGTTATGGTTTAAGTCCCATGTAATAGGGGGCCAGCCTATTACCATCTACCGGACATGGAACCTGAATGAACGTAGATGCTACTGAGAAATTACTGATGGAAAATCCATACTTGGCCCGACCTGGGAATCAAACCATGGACCTAATGCTCAGCACTTGCGCTTGCGACTACTAGACCAACGAGGCAAAGAAATTAATAGTATAATCAGTTTATAACGTTTTGACAGCTAGGCTGCAGGCTACTCTCCACCACGCGGGTCCAGTGCGTGTCGGTGCTTATCACATGTCTTGAATGTTCGGTTTGGGACATGCCGATTTCATCACGATGTATCCCCTTATTGTTTTGAGTTTTAAGTGGCTAACCTAACATTACTTGTACAGGTACTTTCTAAAAGCTTTAGTTTTTGATAATATCACACTCAACCACCTATATTGCAACGTCAGAACTGACAATGATGATAATGATTTATTTAAAATGCATATCAAGTTGTAACATGACACATCGTGGCGTGCATTCTGAAGGTTCTATGAAAAGGTTTTCCATCACTTTCCAACCGGTCTAACCGGACTGGTTTTATTATTTAACTATGAAGTAGTAATAGACATGTTCGTTGGTGGTTACTTTGCCTCAAAAAGACAAATCAAATTTTTTCCTTAAAATTTGCAGCAATTCGCACAAAAAGAAATCCTGAATTAAACGTTATATATACGTCTAGTTATGGAAAAAAGAAAAAAAGCAATATATTTTTTTTTTTAAACCTGTATTCGGATTTCCTCTTGTATCGTTAGTGCGTTTACAAGCATTTAAACTCACATACACAAACAGCCAAACCCGGAATAACTATCTGTAGGTCATATAAATATTAGTTCCGTGCGGGGATCCACCAACGGACCAACGACACGCAGCGCAGTAGCCAATCGCTCAGCCACCACGCTAACTGTGCCCTCATTTTAATATAATTTCGGTCTCTCACTTACTTCCCAATCATTTTCCAATCTGTCTATTCTTCACAGCGATACGGATACCGTCAGGCGTCAACAATATAGTGTAATTACGTCATCAAACCCAGGCAATACAGCTATATAAGGGTTATGTCATCATACCTGGATAATACCGCGATATTGCCGACTTCAGACGGCTATTGTTTAGCACCGGTTTTAAAGTTTCAAGTTGGAGTTTCCGCCGTGAGTCATAAGCGATAAGCGGTGATCAAAATGTATTTAAAGTCCTGGCAGCTTAGAAAACTCATATTCGATCATTAAAAAAGATGACAGAAAAGTCAGTAATACATTAAAATGAGATTACAAAGAGCATAAGTTAATCTCGTTGAAAATTTCTGTAAAAAGGCAGATCGTTTGGAAATCGATTACTACTTATCTGGACCATTTTTTCTCTAGGCGGGATAAATGCTTCTCACGTATAAATAAGACCGTATTCGAGTCCGATGATCCGTTAATCATCTCCACGCTGACATTGTTTAAAGGATCGTTGTGCACTCGGATAACGTTCACAGAAGGACGCTCTTGATAAACATTGATAGCACAAAGAAATCTTAATGCACCCGTTTGTCTCTAGAAAAATAAGTTAACATAGCTTGGCAGACGGTCTCAAGTGTCACTTTTAAAATAGCAAAACAAACAGTTAATCAAAAACACAGATTCAAACAATCATAACTCTAAATTTGTCACACTTCAATTTCCCTTCAAAACTTTTCGCCTGTATTCAACACTTTGTTTCCGTTCGTTTCTCGAACACAATCCACTGTGATGCTCACAGCTTCACCGCCAGTACTTAGCACTAAATCCTCTAGGCTCCGTTTAAAGTCTACCTTTTTAAATTGCTTTAAAACTCTGTACACTGGACGTTGACACGAGGTGGAAGTTACATATTTTTAAAGTGATTCGGGAAATGTTAGTAGCGTATACGATTATTCTGTTTTGTCCCTTCTACTGCTGCCGCGCAGAGAGATTCTAAAATCAAGTAAAGTCAAAAGTAATCAGTTCAAAACTCAAGATACCAAGGATTAGACAAAATATGCCAGCACTAGTGTTTGTAGTGGCAATTCGTACATAACGTAACCGAACTCGTTACTGACGCGTTAGTAAATCACGTCGTGTACATTATAGTGTTGTGAAAATCTGGCAACTTTATTTGCAATACTACTACTTTAAGACAATATTCGTTACCGTGGAGGAGCTTGAAGCTAAATAATAAAATTGTGCCGTGGATGGCTGACGAAATATTACATACCGAGTTTCCTCTGTGCCTCGAAAAACACGTTAAACTGTTGATCCCTGTTGTCATTTGTAGATTTTTAACAGTCGTTATTGTCGGTAGTCAGTGACCCGAAAGTCTTACCAGCCAGTCTTACCAAGGGGTGTCGTATTACCTAGAAGTACTAACCTAGTAGTACTAACCTAGTACTAACTGGATTGTGAAGGTCAGATAGGCGGTCGCTCCATGTAGAATACTGGTATTCAGCTGCATCTGGTTAGACTGGAAGCCGACCCCAACACAGTTAGGAAATGGTGAAGCAGATGATGAGATAGACCTTACCATAGCCGCTTTACCGCCTTCAGAGAAAGATTTTTCTAACTTTATAGGTCAAGACCTTGACTGTTTCAAAATATTTGCTCGACAGACAAACTAACGAAACACCGACGTCCGACCTTTAGTAATTTCCCAAATTAAGTTATATCCTCTTTCATTGTTGTAGAAGAATGTAGGCCGTCAGAACTTTTGGGGTCTAGACGGTTGACCCCTGTTTCACGTAAGTATTCATAAAGTATCTCTGACCTTATAGTTTCAAAACCAAACTTTAACTTCTTGCTGATTATCTTAAAAGCTAGTAAATATCACGCCACGCTCGGAAAAGGTTTCTCAAACTAGTCTTACAAAGGTATCGTGTTAGTAAGTTACCGGGTGGTGTAGAGGTCAGAGGCATTCTATCCGAGTACCGGTATTTAGCTGCATCCGGTTAGACTGAAAGCAGACCCAGAGACATTCATTGATATGTGGGATTCGAAGTGAGGTAATCATTGGCATGTTTAGACTAGACACTTTGGTCATTTTATGGACACTTTTATTTTCATTAATAAAATTAACTAGATAAAAGAATTGTAACACTGTTTAATACATTTTAATTGATTTGGATCAGTGTTTTCAAAAACAACCTAAATTAATTGTTAAATATCAAAATTAGCAACATCATTAAACAAAACATTTCATCAAAATAATCTTACCAAACAGGCAAGCTCACTCATGTCAACTCCTTATCAACAAGTCTGCCACATAAACCAAATGAAAACAATATTGTTCCAAAAGATACTGAACACAAACATAAACAAACGCCGATCGATCTCCTTTGATATTGATATTGAGTCAAGTTAGTCCACTTACGCACGGGCGCTTTTAAACACAACGTTTTCTTTACCGCGTATTGAATTTTCAACTTTTAACGATTAAGCGAGTTTAGAAAATCAAGTGAGTGCGTTGAAAACATCCCTGGTGTGTTCATCAATTCACCTGAAAGGTGTCTATTCCTGGACATAGCTGGACAGATTTCTGGACTCTTAACCAGGTCAGGCCATCGGACCACGCGGTACTAGCAAGCCGTCTAAAGCTATGCTTTCCGGTCCGCGGTCGCCATTCCAGAACTTTACGGTGACATTGGCCCTCTGTCCTGCATAGTATTCATAAAGTATCTCTGACCTTATAGTTTCAAAACCAAACTTAAACTTCTTGCTGTGATTATCTTAAAAGCTAGTAAATATCACGCTCGGAAAAGGTGTCCTGCCTACTGTCACTTAAGTTTGGCAATTTATCAGGTTATGGTGATTATCTTGGTTCTTCTGTGGAACTTTTTACTTGGCGCTTTGGTAAAAAGCCTTCAATACCCAGTGTTTGCGCGACAAAAAAAACGCGGCAGTAAAATGCGCTCGTGCGTACTTAGACAGTTAAGTTAATCTTACAACATAATGGTATATTCAGGAGCTCTATTACACTTGCTATGAGCCTTATTTATCTCCGGAGAGCCTCTTAATAGGAGGCTGTGAGGGAACGATTATGTGATGAGGTGTCAATAGGGTTATGATGCTGCTCAATTTATTTGAAGGGAATTGCGGTCTGAAGCGATCTCGGTGGTTTGAGCTGAGATGGAGGTTCTTTAGTTTATTGGCATTTAATGAGGGTCTAAATTAATAGATTAAATGTAGATCAATCAAATACATTAGGTCGAGCTGTGACTAAACTTTGAATGGGGCAAATTTTAATGCGTGAGCCTAACATACGACCTCTGAGTTTATTTCGGCTGTTTCTCCTCAGAATATCTAGACACAGACATGTAGACTCTTTTCAGATGTCTAGTTTAAAATAAATGACGTTTTACGTATTTGTAAAAACCTATTTGCGAAGTAAACAGCATTTTAGAAGAATCGGGCCTCTCTTTTGTAGATCTTTAATTGTTATTATGGATAGTTTGAAGCCCAAAAGCCTGTGAAGCAGTCAAAGGGGTATTGTATTACTCAGTAACTAGGTTAGCTGCATCCGGTAACACTGAAAGCTGTACTCGCCTTAGCTCAACCAAGGCTAAGCAAATGTGGGGTTAGGAGGGTGTTTGTAGATGTCGTAAATATAGACTTTATGGTCTTGACTGACATTCTCACAAAACCCCTAAAAGTTTGACGGACTCATGAACATTTCTCCGGCAAAATTGTACCATAACACTGTGACGCCAAGTCGCATATTATTGGATATAACTTCAATTCAAGTGATCTTTTACATTGTAAAGACTTTCCTGGCTTTATTATATATATATTTTAAAATTATTACCTTATCAATGACTTATTTTATTACTCACTAGCGACCTTCCCCTGCTTTGCCTTGTCTTTTACGACTTTATAGAACATTAAGATTTCTATAAGTGACTTTAATATAGATGTATTATATAAACCTACCGTAATAAATATTTGAATGATGACAAAAACCGCAACAGAACAACGCGAAAACCGACTTTATGTTATCACTAGTTTATGCCGACGGCTTCGCCCATGTGGAGTTCGATAATTGTCCCACGGGATCATACTACAGGCATAAAAAGTATCCCATGTGTTAATCCAGGTTATAAACTATCAGTGTGCTTAATTTTATCACAATCCGTGGAGTAGTTTTTGCGTGTAAGTCCTCACAAACTTTCGCATTTATAATATTAGTAGGAAAATACGACTGCAATGGCCACATGACAAAACATTGAGTTTTACATGCGAGAACAGCTCCACCTATCAGGTCCAAAACTATCCTATCATTCAAGTTGGAACTAACCGTTGATTTTCTCAAAATATCATTAAAATCTGTTGGCTGGTTTCGGAGATTGACTTGTACATAGATGACTAATGATTGTCATAATTAAATTGAGATGGGTAGATTTAGCAGTTTAGAGAGAATAGTGCACTTCGTAGCAGATTCATCTAGACGCTGCTACGCCGTAGCAACCTCGTAGCCCTAATAAAAACCAGCTTTATTTAGTCGCATTTACCTTGCGTCGTAGCGCTCGCGCTACTACTTCTGTATTCTGGTTGCAAGGCGCCCATTCACTGTACTACTTTATAAGGAACCCGACTGGCTGTCGATTTCAATCGAGTTTATTTTAATGCGACGACGACTGGTTAATGTTAGAGGAATTTTGTGAAATGGATTACTTGAGACAGTCTTTAGTGTTTAGGACAGCTTGTGTAAGCACTTAATATGTACGTTACGTTACGTTTTTTATCGCTTTTTGAAGCAAAATATTGGTCCTTTGAGATTACATGAAGTTTTCGACTACGTCGTGCTTCTCTTCGTTCTGTATGTGATGACTTCAAAAAAATAAACATACGGTACGGAACCCTTCATGCGCGCGTTCGACTCGCACTTGGCCGGTTTTGTTTTTTCAAGTTTTGTCTTGTATGATTTATGACTTAGCTGAAACAAATAATTCATTTCAAAGGAACCAGCTGCAGGCACTTTTGAATTGCCAAGAAATCGCTCAGTCAAAACAAAATGTTGAAGCTAGATGCCCATTCCAATACGTAGATCGCTAGAGAGACGAACGATCTTGCCTGTTCGACTCCATGCACTCTCTTTGCCCAAACTAATTTTGCTAGCCACGACATACTTTGTAGACTAAATCTAAAAGACTGGTGAAGCAATTCCAAAGTTAATTGATATTCAAGCAACAGCTTACCCAAAATATCACAGACTTAAAAACCAAGGCTTAATTTTCAAACCCACCAAAACCTTAGCGCCGAAAACATAGCCTAATCAGTATGCAAACTAGAAAGAAACCTATACACTCTTTCCGACTGACCTAATTCTGTGTCTCAATAGAAATATAAACGACGCAGGGGGAGGGCGGGCAGGAGGAGGGGCAGGGGGAACACCCCCTCTCGGTTTGAGGCCTCATCCGTAAGATTTGCATAAACCAATTTGCGGCCAGTCACGCGAGCTCCTAATGCCAGACGGGGAAGTACAATATGGCGACAGTTGCGACACTGTTGCGCCACAATATGTGTGTAGTTTGTTTAAGTTGTTGGATATGGTTCTTAGAACGAGTATCTGATAGTTAGTAGTAAGTCAGATAGACAGTTGCTCCATTTAAAATACTGGTATGCATCCGATAGGACTAGCAGTTGGCCAGCATGGAAAAGGTTGAGGAGATGATGACGAATTGGACCATGTACCAACTACCTGTAACGTAAGTTACAAGTAGTCGGTGGCCCGAAATTGACAAGCAGTCTTACCAAATACCTACGGGCAGCAATCGGCAGTGTTTAATTGCCAGAGATTGAACTGAGTACAATTTATTTGCCTAAACTTTAAGGAAGTAAATAATAATAAAAGGGTAAAACTAGTGGGAGGCCTTCCGACGCAACAAAGTAAAGTAGTAGGGGAGCCCCCTTTAATTTTTAATTTTATTATTTGTTGTTATAGAGGAAACAGAAATACATCATCTTTCTAGCTATCATGGTTCATAAGATACAGTCTGGTGACAGACAGACAGACAGACGGACAGTGGAGTCTTAGTAATAGGTTACAGTTTTTGCCCTTTGGATACGGAACCCTAAAACGGTGTCATTTGACTAAGTTCAATGTCAACGGAACGTAATAAATTACAATACTTAGACTACCTCCATGGTCTAGTGATCTAGTGATCGCAATCCGGACTACTAAGCATGAGCTCCAGGGTTCGACTTGAATAATAACTGGTGAAATGTGGGTGTACTATTAGGTACACCTCTGCCTATCCCTTCGGGGATTACAGGCGTGATGTCATGTTATGTTATAAATAAATAAATATCGCTGGACATTACACACAGCGCCATCTAGTGCCACACTAAGCTACGAGGCTTGTGTCGTGAACACCAGATAGTTGATATACTACATAGATACTTTTTGTTTGTAAATACATACTTATTATACATATAAACATCCATGACTCGGAAACAAATGTCCATGCTCATCACACAAACATTTGCTTCTACCGGGATTCGAACCCGGGACCCTAAGAACATAAGGCAACCCCAGTACCGCTGCGCTATTCGGGTCGTCAAAAATTCGTTAAAAAAATCAATTTTCAAAATTCGTTCGTCATTCGTTATGTTACGTTGTTAGTCAACTAACCATCCATAATTCATTTAATTTAAATGAATGAAAACATAAGGAACCCAATAATTACGAACTCTACGCGGAGTCACACGCGGAGTAGGTCAACACCTTATTAACGTTATTTCTTTCATTACCAGATTCTTCTTTTTCCTTATTAAAGTTAATCCGATTGCAGACTCGTTACTATCCTCATTTTTATTCTGTCTCTTAGCATTTATATAAAGGATGTAAGGAACATCTGCTTGGAAACTGTACCATAAAGTCAGCACATGATACTGGTATCCAGAAATACAGAATATGGTTAGTTCGTCGATCATCCAGCATTTAGCCGGTTTATCGAGAATCGTCAGCTGAATAAAATTCATGGTAGCAAATAAAACATCCTGTATGTGTTCCAAAAAATTATACAATATCCAGCGAAATTCTACAAACCATCGAAATATAAAAAAAGCTTTTAAAAATAAACAAAATAAAATAAAAAATTGTGCTGTGAATGAAATGACTTGAAACAGTGCCTGAAGTAGCGAAAAGTGTCCATTTTAAAAGTAGTGGTATATCAGTAGTGTTGACAGTTGTAACGTCATTACGTCGATGTGTTAGAGATGAATACGGTTCAGAGCACCGGCGGCGGCCATGGGGGGTCCATGAAGAAGGATCATAAGCATGAACAGGTCAGTGTTAGCCTTTAATGTATTTTTAGTCTATAAGTAAACAGAGGTAACAACGTGCATGGGCCACGAAGTAGACAATTTTATTTAATTATATTATTTTATTTTATTACATAATCGTCTTAACCTTGGCTCTCTTGCGGATATCTTCATTTGTTGCGTTGGAAGGCCTCCCACTAGGTGAAGGTTGCGGGGAACCACTGGATGCAAATCGCATGGGACCAGTCAATGTGGCAGCACTTGGGGGAGGCCTATGTCCAACAGTGGACGTCTTTCGGTTGAAATGATGATGATGAATCGTCATATGTGAGTATGTGATCATGATTGAATTATTGAATTAAATATTTTGACGTGATAACGTCTTATAAATTGATGAACACCGGCTGCACGAAAATGTGTCCAGCGTTCTGCGCGCCAGTCGATCAACGCGCAGCCCAAACCCTTGGACCTAGAAAACTGAAATTTGCACAGTGGTGCCCTTTATAATGTAGACAAGGAGTAAGGAAGGATTTTTCGAAATTCAACCCCTAAGAGAGTTAAATAGGGGATGAAAGTCCGTCAGTTTTAAAGTTAGGATCTTAAAATTTTGTGTTTAGGCTGACGATTAAAAATTTGTTTATATCTGTCTCAGCGTTTATGATAATTCCACCCCCAAAGGGTTAAAAAAGGGGATGAAGTTGTGTATGGAAAGTCCTTAATTTTCGAAGTAAACATCACAAAATTTATTATCTAGGCGTATGGTTGGAAGCTAACGCAATGGTGTTGTTAGAATTTCAATCTTTAAGGAGGTGAAAAGCGGTATGAAATTTTGTTTTTTTTTGGTTGGTAATTAATAATTACATGTATCAGCATTTTTGAAAAATCATCTTGAAAGAGAAACAATGATAATTCAGTGACAATAATTCAATTTAATTCATAAAAGTATGCAATTTTTCATCAATGTTTTCTTATGACGTTATCATGTAAAATTATCGTCCGTAAACCGACTTTACAGACAACCATTTTTTTACTGAAAACATCAGTGCCAGCAAAAAAAAACTATTCATAGTATTTTTTCCAAATAATTTTATTTCCACTTATACGAATATCATCTTAACAAAATCCCGCTCACTACGTTGCGTGTTGACGTTGTTTACGCTGATTTCAAAAAGTCTAAGTTCAACTGAAAAAAAATATTAAAATGTTTCAAGTTGTATTGCAAATTGAACCCTATGCTATGTTATTTTACTAAAGTTCCTTTATCAAAATGTTCACATGTTTGAATACTAAATCTTGTCTGCAAATCCGGTTCATTGTGACGAAATGCTGTATTTTATCAGATTATTGTTAACAATTTTGACCTGCGCAAGTTAAATTATCACTAAATATATATAAAACTAAAAATTTGAAACATAATTAAATTGAATACTATTCCTCTTAAAGAAGGCGCCATACACTTCTATAACACCAAACTTCCATCAGGCAAAGACGCGGAAGTTTATAAAAACTAAGTAGTGAGTATAAATACTCACGTAAAATTCGCAGAAGTAGGATAACTAACAAAACATTTTTATTGGTCTTTGAGTGGCTATTTGTGTAAAGATAAAGAAAGATAAACATACGTGTGTTGTGTACGTATTTTTGAGACCAGCCTTATTCCATCTGTGCTGATTCGGTATTGATATCCCAAAAATCCAATGATGCAGTTTTAGTTCTCATCAAAATCGGGCTCGAGACTTCTTTGCGTATTTTTCCTCACAGTTCTCGCTATTCCTCATAGTTTCGGATATGGCTATCCACGCCCACTTGAAAAATTCCACCCTTATAGTGTTATGAACTTTATTAAACTGTCGAGAAGAAATTATAGTAGGTATTGTGAATGTGGAAGTGTTTTTAATCATGGAAATTAATGAAAATGGATGACGGCAAATGGCTTTCCATTCAATCGCAGAATTGTTGGTCCTCTTACAATTTACATTAACAAATCTGACTGAGTGCCAGCAGTAATTAGCGAAAAGCTTGTAAATTGTCGACCAGTCTTAATTTAATTCTCGTTAGACACAATTATTAATCGTTGAATCTCAGGGAACGGCTTGCCATTACATAAGTTGTCGCTTTTCATCTTTCAACTTTACTGTGTTATTATTTTTGTTCGTTTTTGTGTAATTGATGTTAAGTAAATATTAATTAACAATTTAAGAAAATTTTGGTCAATTTACTTGTTTTTATTGTGCAACCGTTTTCTTAACTACTAGTTTTTTGTTGAGTAATTCATCAACTCGTCCCAGTTAGAAATTATCCCATTGTAACGCTGGAATAAAAGTATCCAATTCATTATAATTATAACGAATAACAAAAACCCAAAAACACTAAAGTTTTGAATGTTCTAAACTAAAACAAACAGATCAGGAATTAAAACCACGTTTGTGAGATCGCAAGGAATGGAAATTCATGCATAACTCACTAAAGTGTATGAATATAATATGTATGCTCCTTTACTTTAGTAAGTAAGTACACTCCTTTATAACTGTATCATGTATGCTGAGTTTGCACTATACCTCATATGCGTTATTTTATAATAATTCATTTAGTCATTGAATAGTACCTAACTGATGTGGTCGTTTCCTTTGAAACCACCCTTTAGGGACCCCAACATTACATGGCGACCCTGCTTTGGGACTCTGCCAAGGGGAATCTAAATTAATAGTTTGATCAGAATTTCAGTTTTCCACATACTAATTCAAAAGAATTACCACAATAGTACAACCATAATGTGTCGGTCAACTGTGGAAAAAGAAGAGGTTTTTCTCAGCCAAAACGCGGCAGGAGGCAACAATGACGCCACGTTAAAGGAAATCGGAGGCCACGTGGAACGGCTCAGCATTGTGACCTACATTGTTCTGGCCATTATTGGATTTGTAGCAGTTTATGTTGGCCTGCGGATGTACAGGAGCTGCCACCGCACATGGATTCAGCAGGAGATTGGGATGAGTACCATGCAGAGAATAAGATCATCCATCAGAGGACGCACAGAAGGTACCGGAAACCAGTAATAGTTCAGTGAATATTGAAAGTGTTGTGTAGTTTTCGTCAATTCGAAAATAAAAAAAAGTGAGTGATCTAGTTACGCGATATCATATTACATTACAAAAAAACTTAAAGGCGTTAAAATCATGCACGGACATTCAGCCATAAGACACCGAACGGAAACAAAATGCAACGTCGGACTTTTTTTGCTTCATCGCATTTACGTGGAATGTGTTACATTTATGCAATTCTATTAATAGATTAAGAATATGATTGATATTTTGGAACAAAATTATGTCTTATTAGCAGAAGTACGTAATTATTTAGTAAAAAAGGGACAAGCGAGATATAAAGGTAATGTAATTACTACAAAGTTAGAGCAAGCAAAAAGCGTATACGAAAAATGTTGTAAAATATTTTTACTATTAGAAAAAAATAAAGATATTGATGTGGCATCGGCAATAGATCTTTATGAAAAAATTAAACAAAAAAAAGAGGAAATAGATAAATTGTGTATCTATCCAGTTACAGTTGAATTAGGAAAAATGGATTTTGACCTTAAGGTGGCGTGTAGTTTGATTCCAGTAATGGACGGTGTTGAGGCCACCACCAAGCGCCTAATAGACTCCGTGGAGATGTATGCTGGCATGCTGGACGGCCCAGGTGAGGCATTATTAATTACTTTCGTTTTAAAAAGTAGACTGAATGAGAACGCAAAGTTAAGAATATCAGGCTCATACAAAAGTATTCAAGAATTAATTGATGATTTGAGGAAATTTCTTTTACCCAAAAAATCATTTATGGCTATACAGATGCAGCTTCAAAATATTCAACAGGGTTCGAGGTCTATTGAGGATTATGGTTCTGAGGTAGAAAAATTATTTACAGAGCTGACCATTACCCAAGCAGGTGGTAAATCGGAAACATTTACTATTTTAAAACCGATCAATGAAACCTTTGCTATAAAACGGTTTTCAGATGGCCTGCGTAGCTCGAAACTGAGCACTATCATCTCGGCACGAGGCTTCAGCAGCTTGAAAGATGCCATACAAGCAGCGAAAGACGAAGAGTGCACGTCTTTCCAACCATCAGGTAATATTTTGTATGCATCTAAAAATGGACGAGTGTCACATAATAGTAGACGCTCACAAAATTATCAAAGAGGTACGTTTCGTAGTCAATATAGTAACAATTACCCTCGTGGACCCCAATATAACAACAGTTACAACCGAGGACAAGGCTCTCGTGGAAATTATAGAGAAAACCATCGCTCATCATTCAATAATCAGAGAGGTAATAGAGGTTCAAGGTATTTTAGGAACCGTGGTAGAGGCCAAAATACGTTTTCAGTAGAGAAAGTAGATGACACTCATCAATGCGATAAAGATGATAATGCAGGTACATCAAACCAGTTTTTTCGATCTTAAACATTTTATATTATCATTCCGAGGTAATGCGAAGTATATAACCTTTTATATTAAAAATATTAAATACTTTTGGCTCATAGATACGGGTGCAACATTGTCAATAATTAAAAATGAAATGTTACTAAAAGATATCGTTGTTCATAGAGATGATACTCTAATAAATGGAATAGGTGGTCAACGACGTTCTCAAGGTTCTGTAAATTTACTATTGAAGCACGACAATGTCACGTTTCAGCATAACTTTCTTGTTTTTGATTCGCTACCATTAAGAGCTGACGGAATCATAGGCTTAGACTTTTTAGAAAAATTTCGAGCAAATATTGATATAGATTCAAATAATTTAAGACTCTTTAACAATAATAAACAACATAATCTAATTTTGGTTGATGAACGTGATAGGATGAAAAATTCTATATTTATTCCGGCACGTTCGGAATCAATTCATTTAATTTATGTTAATGAGAATGTAAAAGGAGAAGTTGTAGTGTGTAGTAGAGAATTAGCGAAGGATGTGTTTATAGCAAACGCAATCGTAAAGGTTAGTAATAACAGAATTCCTGTCAAGATACTTAATGTTAGTGACAAGGAAGTAAGTTTGCCATCGTTTACACCAGAATTGAAAAATTTGAAAGACTATGATATTTGTCAATTTAATAAGACCCATAACAACGTTACTAGGGTTAAAACTTTGTTGTCAGAATTAAATCTAAAGTATTTAGACGAAGAAGAGAAGCAATCAATAGAAGCGATATGTGCAAAGTATTCTGATGTTTTACATATAGAGGGAGATAAGTTAACAACAACAAATATTTATGAGCAATCTATAGTCGTAAAACAAAACTCGACTCCAGTTTACGTCAAGCCGTATAGGTTGCCACAGGCACTTAAACCAGAAATAGCAAAGCAAGTTGATAATATGTTAGAAAATGATATTATAGAAATATCATTCAAATAGTGAATGGTCCAGTCCAATTTTATTAGTGCCCAAGAAAAGTAGCAAAGAGAATGAGAAAAAATGGCGTTTAGTTGTAGATTATAGAAAATTAAATGAAGTTATTTGTGACGATAAATTTGCTTTACCAAATATTAATGAAATTTTAGATACGCTTACTGGACCCATTTATTTTACCCATCTTAACCTGTACCAAGGCTATTATCAGGTAACTTTAGAGCCTAGCAGTCGTAAATTAACAGCTTTCACTACAAATACTGGTCAATATATAAATAAATTACCTAATGACATTAAAGAGATACAGTCCTTTACTTTATACAAAAAAACCATAAAGCACCACATCTTAAAGGATTTCTCTAGGTTTTAAAATTTAACCAACCACAGCAATTCAATGTTATTTACATCTACAAATTGTCATTAAGTCATATCCTAAGTATAAAACTAACTAGGATACCTATTCTGTATTTCCGAAACATAAAGTACATATAAATTCTTAAATGTGCAATTGTTATTGACTTGCCTTTAAGAATCGATATGTAATAGTTCACTTTTTCCTATTACCCACAACATTGTAAAAATTGTGTGTCCAGTGTCTACTACTTAACTTATTTATTTACGAGTACCTACCTTCTTCATAAGTAATTCTTATATTTAGTTCTAAGATTACCTTGTATTTCTCATATTAAGTGAATTGTATTCTTTTTGAGAAATAAATGTCTTAAACCGGATACTGGTCAATATTGCATGAAACGTTTACCAATGGGTTTAAAGATCAGTCCAAATGCTTTTAGTCGTATGATGTCTGTAGCAATGTCTGGTTTAACTTACGACAAATGTCTAGTGTATCAGGACGATCTCATTGTATTCGGAAGAAATCTCACAAGCCATAATCGAAATTTAATAAATGTAATGGAAAGATTGAGGAAAGTAAATTTAAAACTAAATCCACAAAAATGTGAATTTTTAAAGAAAGAAATTCTTTATTTGGGACATTTGGTTTCAGAAAATAGCGTTTTACCAGATCCAGAAAAAACTAAAGTGTTACAAAATTATCCAACTCCCAAAAATGCAGATGAAGTAAAACGTTTTGTAGCTTTCTGTAACTATTACCGAAAATTTATAAGATTTTTTTCGGATATAGCGATGCCTTTGAATAAATTAAGTAGGAAAAATGAACCATTTGTTTGGTCTAATGAATGTCAACACGCTTTCGAATATTTAAAAAATGCTTTAATATCGTCACCAATTCTGCAATATCCGGATTTTTCCGAGAATCATGAATTTATTTTGCAGACAGATGCATCGGGAACTGCTATCGGTTCTGTATTATGTAATAAAGATCTTAGACCAGTTGCATACGCAAGTAGACCCTTAAATAAAGCGGAAAAGAATTATCCAACCATTCAAAAAGAACTTTTGGCAATAGTGTGGTCCGTTAAGTATTTCACACCATATTTGTATGGAAACAAATTTACCATAATGACGGATCACAAACCTTTAATATATCTTTTTGGTATGAAAGATCCATCCAGTAGATTACTAAAATTACGATTAACTTTAGAAGAATATAACTTTAAAATAGTCTATGTGAAGGGAAGAGACAATGTTGTGGCAGATGCTTTATCTAGAGTTTGTATAACGTCTGATGAACTTAAGACCATAAATGAGCAAGTAATGGCTGTAATGACTAGGGCGCAAAAGAAAAAGCTGAATGAGCTAAGTAAGAGTAAGAATGAAGACGAAAAGAAGGATCTTAATAAATCCATTAACAACGGGACTGATCAACCAAGAGTTGTGGATATATTAAGAAAACCGCGTGATTCAGTAGAAATGTGTTTGATTCAAGGCAATAAATTAAAAAGCTTACGAGATAATGACATGATAACTAAAGAATTTGAATGTTTCGCATTTGTAGAGAATAAAAAGACATTATACATTAATCTTGATTTCAAGGCGCACTTCTCGCGAGCCGAATTTGTGCAGAAATTGAGCTATTTTTGTTGTGAAAAGATACGTATCAATGAAGTTTGTATAATTAAAAACAATGATAATATAGAATTTATTAAAAGTGTTTGTGATGAGATAACAACACTTTCAAATTGGACCGGACCACGAATATGTATATTACGAGGCGTAAAAATAATTACAGATGACAATGAAAAGACTATAATTATGAATGACTACCATTTACTGCCCTCCAGTGGTCATGCTGAAGTGCGCAGAATGGTAAATACTATCAAAAGACGATACTATTGGCCAAGTATCGACAAGGATGTCCAAGAATATGTCAAAAAATGTACAAAATGTCAAAAATCAAAGTATTTTCGTTACATTAAAGAACCCATGGAAATTACCACAACGGCTTCCTCGGCATTTGAAAAGATTTATTTAGATGTTGTGGGTCCTTTAGATAGAGACGAAAGTGGAAATTGTTATATATTGACTATGCAGTGCGAGTTAACAAAATTTGTTCAGGCTATTCCTTTGCAAAACAAAGAAACGGTGTCCATTGCAGATGCATTTGTAAGACAGTTTATATTAAGATTTGGTATTCCGGAAAAAATAGCTACGGATCGAGGAACGGAATTCATTTCCGCAACTATGGAACAGGTTTGTAAAATTCTTAATATCGAAAAATTGTCTTCTACAGCTTATCATTATCAATCCATTGGAGCTCTTGAAAATGCTCACAAAACAATGGGTGCATATTTAAGGATCCAGTGTGACAATCATACGGACACATGGAGCTATTGGTTACCATTTTCGTGCTTTAGTTTTAACAACACAGTCCATTCCGAAACAAAATATACGCCATATGAACTAGCATTGCCAATACCGTAGATCGATTGTACAATATAGATAATTATCCATTACAATTAAAATACAGGTTACAGTTAGCTCATGCCGAAGCAAAGAATAATTTGTTGCAAAATAAGCATAAACGAAAGGAAACATATGATACATCAGTCAATTCTACAATATATGAGAAAGACGATTTAATTTTATTAAAAAAGGAAGCGCGTAGTAAATTAGATGCGCTATTTGAAGGTCCCCATATAGTCGTGGAAGATTTAGGTTGTAATGTTAGAATAATTAAGAATAATAAAATTCAATTAGTACATAAGAATAGGACTAGGCCTTTTTGTCAATAGATTTGATCTAATATAAGAATAAATTTAAGATAACATTGCAATGTATGTATAATGTTGTATGTATGTATGTATAAGGATAAATAGGTAGATCATAAAATTTGAAATAAGTAACTATAGCTGTAAATACACTAATAACTAGACATGTATTAATTTTAAATAAGTAGCTAATAATAAATTAAAAAAAGTATAAAAAAAAAGAATGTATTCAATATTTTTTTTTTCGCTTTCCCCGGGAGGTGAAGTGTATGAATATAATATATATGCTCCTTTACTTTAGTAAGTAAGTACACTCCTTTATAACTGTATCATGTATGCTGAGTTTGCACTATACCTCATATGCGTTATTTTATAATAATTCATTTAGTCATTAAATAGTACCTAACTGATGTGGTTGTTTCCTTTGAAACCACCCTTTAGGGACCCCAACATTACATCACAAAAATATTCAGCAAACAGAAATTAGAAAAAACCTGGCCACTAAGTGTTGCATTTATTGTTAAAATATACACTTGAGACATTACATGCATCGTGTTAAGCATTAATTAACTTAAACAAACATAGAAACCCTTAACGTAGGTGGACGGTTAATTGTGCCTGTGTGTATTTACAGTAAATATTCGTCAGTAGGTACGCCATACAGACTATATTCTGATACTCTCCACCTACAGTAATATCACTTCTTTTGTTACATAAAAAACGAAAGCATACAGAGCTTCCCTTTAAGGCTTTGTAACGACTTCCTTTTTATCGACAAATTATCCTAAAACCTTATTCGGATCTCACTCACAAAGTGACGGATACGGGTGACAACTCACTAACGACCCATCCATTCTTTTACTTTTTTTATTACTTATCCTTTTAAAAACAACACGGGACTGGCTTTTCAAAAGTAGTAAAATTGTCGTCTTTTGTTTTTATTTTCTTTCAAACCAGCCGTGTTCGGATTTTGAAAATGTGCCAAGGAAGCTTTAAAATGTTGTACAAACGTGAAAATATTGTAAGAGAGAAAGAATATTTTGTATATTATTTATTTTGATTTTTATCAACTCGTCCCAAATGGGACATAGGGGGCATGTGGGACGAGTTGATGAATTACCCTATTTTGGGAATCGGTGGATTATTCTTTGCATAAGAGTTCGACTCGATTTTTGACTCACAGATGCCATTAGTTAGCTTTTGTTGAATGAACGCTTACGATTGATTATTGCCTGGTACGGTCATCCAGTCCTGTGCTTCTCGCATCCAGCTCATTCACCGTGTCATCCACACAAGATGTGTTAATGACACAAGTCTTGCAACTTATCATTTCACTCTTCATTTGTTATTTAAAATCTATTTTGAAATCTACACCAGAGCCAGTTTATAAAATCAACCTCGCATCCGAAAAAAGAGAACATATTGTCTCTAGAGGCTAACATATTGACTGTTCGTATAATGGACACCTCTGGTACAAGCACACACAACGCGCTTATAACACCCTACGTGTGCAATACAACAACGCATTTAGGTGTATATTTGGGCTACCGTGGAGGAGTAGTGCGTCCGGCATGTTTGCGGAAAACAGAGTCGATGATTTCTATGCCGTATTAAGAAAAGCGAGGGCCTCCTTTATGAGCCGTGTACATGATTCTGACAATGGAATATTGAGAGCCATATATGAAGCTAATTATTTCTTTGTATATGGCTGTCAATATTCCTGCTAACAATTTTTAATTAATTATTTTATTTATTAATGATTTTGTAATTTTAATTTTAATAATTTAAAATTTTAATTTTAAGTAGATTTGCAATTGTAAATATATATACAATACTTGTGAAAAATGTATCTTCCGTATGGGCGTCTTGCCTGAATTAAATGATTATTATTATTATTATTATTATAATTATTGCGGTGCATTGAGACAATTAAGTGACCCAGTCACCTGTGCAGGATGTTTGGTTCAGTTCGACCCCATTACGGATGCAATGAGTAGACACATGTATCTGTGAAGGTAATGTTTATGCAACTAGTTGTTTAATGGTTCATTCTTTTTTTAACCTAAAAATTACTAATTAAGATACAAAAATAAGTCCATAGAATAAAAAACTGTCTTTAATTTTAATTACTATAAGACTATGCATAAAAACGTCAAATTTTAAGGTCGTAAATATTTTTAGATCTACAACTCTTTAACTATGTATAAGTAATATTGCCTAAAACAGATTCTTCTAGAACAGCATAAAACTTTTATATCAAAAAGACTTTTACGATAAGTTACAAACTTAACAAGCGCTATCATAAACCAGAGCTCAGCAAACACTAAACAAATATAGCGGTCATATGCAAAGCACGCCAAAATTACGGCACTAGTTATGGGGTATAGACTAACATTAAATTGAATTACGCAAAATATTCAGCATAAGTTCTCACTGCTGGGATACAGGGCTCCTCTCTGAAATAGTGTGTGTGTAATCCACTAAGTGGGCCTTGGGGCCTGCGGGTTGGTGGATGTCAAATATCTTTGAATTATCGGTTCTAGGACATGCCGGTTTCCTTATGATGCTTACCTTTTCCGTTTTGAGAGCAATCTTGATAAAACATTTAATACAAAGTAAATTTCCTTTCTCGGTTCGAACATACGACCTACAACTCATAAGTCAGGAATGATACTGGCCCACCACAGCTCTAATGTGATATAGAGTACCACTAAGACTTAATTACCGATTACTAATGCAAATACCGACATAGCCAACACTAAATTTGGATTGGAATTAGATCTAGCGATATGCTAATGTATTGCATTCCAGAATGTTATCAGAACGGGTTGGTTTGGCTTGAATTGGCTGCGATTCAAAGGGAATGCTCGCAATGAGTCGAGTTGACAAAGAGATGGCGAAATGGAAATATGTGACTGTATGTGTTCCCCATTGTTTCGATGTTGTGCTTTTTTTGTGGCCGAAAGTTTTCGGTACGTGGGTTTTGAATAGAGGGAGTCAGTTATTTTGAATTTAGATGGTTTGATTTTTTTAGTGGTGGCTTGTTGATAAGCGTTTGTTAAAATAATGTAATAGCCGTTTTCACTAACATTGGGCGGCACCTAAATGGTCTGTCTAACTAAAAATGCTACTGGATTTCCAACTTTCTAGGCAACTCAATTCTTCTTTTTGTATTAAAAAACCCACAGCGATCTGTTATCGATGATTACATTTAGACTTTTCTAAAATGGGCATTGTAATCAACTAAGATTACTAAAATATTTTAAATTGTTATATTAATCCTAAATTACTAAAAAGTATTTCTCACAATTTATGTGAAAACTTTCGAATTACATTCTCACCGTGTAAATAAATCATAGTATCCTGAAACACGTACGTACATTTTTGCCACCGTTAAAACACTTATTTTATTACTGTAGAGAACATATGCACTGAAACTTGCTACCGTCATCAAAATATTCCCCTTAGCATTCCGAACATGGTCAGAGTACTGCAATAATTTATTTCCTCGAATGATTCCAGGAAGCTATCTATAGCAATTTAAACTGCAAAATTTCAGTCATGTAGCTCGCATACGTCGGTCTGCATTTTAAGTATTCCAGCACTAAAACCGGTTATTTTCTTGGATTTTCAGAACGTGCGCTGTTTGGATACGTGATACGTTCTGTTTGCAATTTATTTTTATGTTAGTGAGATTATTTGAATGTGATTCGATAGCTTTGCCACTTTAGATGTTGATTTGTGTGCATTTTGTTTTGAGTTCAACACTTGAAGCCAAAAGAGCGTAATTTTTTGAGTCGCGTCGTCACGACTTAAAATGTGCCCAAATATGTATGAAACCGAAATTACGCGACTCACAAAATTACACTCGTTTGGCCTCAGCTTTAGGGACAATAAACAAAATATATTTCGTGACTTACAAATCGCCACAATAGTAAACTAATTTAAGATAAATTGTACGATAGTTGTAAATTCGTCTATTTTGGACACGCCATGCGCATCACCAGCGCATGTGAATATGTCGTAATACTTCAGAGTAAAGAAATACAGTAGGTCAATAAATTTACGAGACTGTGCTCTGTGGTAAATTATTTTTTAATGTTTATTAATAATTATGAACGATGACACTTCAAAATAAGACACTTTAAATATTATAAGAATTTATGTTAGTCACCGGTTGTTTACTTATTTATTTATTTATGTACACACAAAACACTTTACAGGACAATATATTTACATAGAAGAGCACAAAAGTACTGCTTATTTCTTAAGAAATTTCTTCCAGCAGACCTGCGAGAGGAAAGTTGGATAAGAAATGTAGACACAGTGTGTAAAGAAGTTATACACAAAAATTTAAATTTAAACTTGTTGTTGTTAATTTTGTTCATATTGTTTTGCCATCATCAGTCACTATTTTGCCCTTGTCCTAATGTATTAGGGGTATCCGCAGCATGTCTTCTTCTTTGATGTAGTCCATCCATCGTTTCTTTATCTCTTAAACATTATTTAATTGAAATTTATTTGGGTGTTTCTATGAGCCTCTTAGCCTACATCAACATATCATACAAAATGGATCTTCTGCTTCTATCTGTTATACATCAATATCGCGTGCCTCTTCCGAAATAAATCGTAGTATTTTTATGTATTTGATTGGTCTGCCTGTGCCTAGTGGATGGTGTGTGGAAACTGGGGTGACACATGGCCGTGTGTTTGGAGAATGTATTCTTCTTTACTTGCCTCTTTTTGCAAACAAATAATTATGGCGGAATTAGATTTAAATTTAGAAATACCGTTACTTTATAAAAGCCTATGTACTTGCCATAATATGTGCATCTGACACATTTTCACACCTAAACAACTGAATTAATTATTGTTACGATTATAAATTGGCCAAATAGGCTACTCTTAATCCTGGTTTTAAAAATTACAGCTCCGACCACAGATATAGATAAATAAATAATTAATAAATATCGCTGGACATTAAGCACAGCGCCATCTAGTGCCACATTAAGCAACGAGGCTTGTGCCGTGGACACCAGATAGTTGATATACTACATAGATACTTTTTGTTTGTAAATACATACTTATTATACATATAAACAACCATGACTCGGAAACAAAAGTGTCCATGCTCATCACACAAACATTTGCTCGTACCGGAATTCGAAACGTAAGGCAGCCTCACTACCGCTGCACAATTCAGGTCGACAAAGTATACCTAGATCACGCAAATATCACGATCCGTATGAGCCATATTTTTACCACCTACTATGACGTCAAAATCACTATTTAGTTACTACACAAACAAGTTACCATCCAAAATAGTAATAATATATAATAATTCTTTTTATGACTAGAATTAAGTTCTTGGTTGTAACGTTGTTGTTTTAAACGAATTAGCTGGCTGGGAAAGTAACCATATTAAGCTTAAAATGCTTAAGCCGGGCACTATACATATCTCAGACGCAGTCACGGGCAAACAGCAAGGCATTAATACGAACGAGTGCAGGTTACACTGTAAGTCTGATTCGTTTGTGACAAAAAATTACGTACAGATTCTGTAAAACCGGTAATGAACAGATTGCGTACCAGCTGCGGTCACTGGGTACTAACAGATTTTTATCCGTACCAACTTGACTGAATTTCGTACTATATGACCGTGTTTGTTTATCAAAAGTGACAAGAAAAGGACACACTGTACAGAGGATTTGTGTTACGTTAAAGTCGTATAACGCGAGAAATGTCGCTAGGAGCGGTTTTTATTTTCTTGTTAGTTTATTGGTAGGCGTTTAAGAGGTTCCGTTTATGCATGCTTGTGTATGTTGGCTTTTTACACAATTCATGAAAGTTAGTTATCCTTGAGAGCACCATTATTATGTTGTTTAGTGAAGGTTTTTGTATAGTTGCTACTATTAGTTTTTGTAGACCGGTACCTATTTATATTATGTTTTGTTAAACTTTTAGGGTATTTTGTTACCGAAAGGCTTGGTCAGTTGCTTTTTGCAATTCAGAAAGAACTGGCTTATGTTAGGTCCATATCATTTGTTTAACACTTAATTAACTAATTTGTATTCTTTCGTTACCAAATAAATCCACTAAACCGCAAATTTCTCGTGATTGTACGTATTTTGTTTTCTTGACCAAAAAAAACGGGAGGGCCTGAAAAAGCGGTGACAAATTACTCGGTGTCGAGTTAGTATGCGGCATTTTAACACCCTTAGACCTTATTCGTTAACCACATATACGTCTTCACAAGAACCCAAATTTTGGGTAGCGCGTGTGCTAGAATTATATTTAAAAGGCGAAAACCGAAGGTCTTAATTATAGAGATAAAAGTGTAATTACGAGTGCCTAAACTTCTTTTTAGAACTTCATAGAATAGGCGAGACGACAAAAAAAACTAATTATTCCGTCAGTTAGATTATCAAAATATATTTGACCCGTGTTTTTTCTTTTGTTACGTAAACCAAAATTGACAAAGATATGACGCTTTTAAAATTCTCAATACGTCACGCCTAGGTATAATTTTTACCTAGTTCTGACGTCACGAGCCCCCACTTCCTAGTTTTGATGCGTTTTATCTTTGTCAATATTCATTGATTTACAAAAACAAAAAATACGTGTCCATTAATTTCCAATACTCTAACTGACGGACTAAATGGATTTGCAATTTTGTGATACTGTCGTCATGCCTATTATACCAGAACTTGGAATCAATTCTAAAACCTTGGTACTTGAACTACGCTAGCAAACATGCCTGCATACCTGTTTTTTGCATGTTGCTATTATTATAAAAATATAGCCAGCCATGCTTATTTCTTGCATGCACATTATAAAACATACATTCAAGGCGGCAGGAAATATCGTGAAAGAACTATTTAAGTAAGTTGCACAACAAACAGGTAAGCATCTGTAGCCGAACACAATAACGATAAGAATGCATCGTAGAGGTCAGCGGACGCTAAGGTGTAAGTGTCAGCCTTCGTTCACACGCGGACATTTTTTGTCGTTCCTTGTATTTTGACGACTGCAGAGTGCATCCCAGTGCGTGATGCGTTATAAAAGTGCACTGTAGCATGCCCAACTCTCGAAGCTAGGCAGTGCGTCGACTTTCCGGTGCACCATGAAAAGCGTATGACGGCTAACAATTAAAATAATCTTATACATTTTAAAATGAAATGACGAGATTCATAAATTTTGTCAATAAAAAAAATTTACTGAATTTTTTAATTTGTAACACTGTCGATCGACATTGATGACACAGATTTTCCCATTTGGACGATTCATAATACGTCTTATGATTCTGGTGTCTGCCAATAGATTTTTTTAATAAGTGATGAAATTTAAGTAGTTATAGGATTTGCATACTTTGAAAAGTCTCCTCTAGTCTCTTGCTCAGGCTTTTGAAGGACACTTTGTTGAACAGCGAAACTTTTCATTACATCATAAGGTTTTATTGTATCGCTCGTTGTTTTATATTACGTAGCATTAGAAAATTGATATAGCAGACAGTGTTTGATCAGCAGCCAACAGTTATCTTAGTAAAAATTGAACTAGTGTGTGTAGTAATGGAATCACGTGTTACTTGGCGGAAATAACAGTAAAATCTTTTGCAAAAACTAGATCCAGGCTTGGATGTAGAATGCACCGCTGCCCGTTCCCCCTCCACTGCCACCAAAAGTATGCACATACAATAGATGCAATAATCATAATTCAACATGTCTTCACTTACACACACAACGGGACATCCTTAGGAGATGTGTCAACATCATGTCATGTCGTGGAGAAATTTTATAAGCGAAGATGTGAATAAGTGTGCGCAGTTTTCACAAAAGTGTTTAAAAAAAATTTTTGCAAAACATTATAAAGCCTAACGTATAGATAACTGACGGCCTTCTAGAAATAATTTCAAAAATAATGGTAGGCTTTTTAAGCCACTTAAGCTCCAAAAAGTAGGCTCACCTTGTTACCGTAACACGAAACTATCAGGTTCCGCCATTACCGCAGCGCTCTATTACCCGTCTGCAGTTACAAGTTACACCCCCGGGGTACGCATCAGTTGTTACCTACCTTTATATCACATTGAATATTCAGCTGTTTTGATTTCATTCTTATCGGTCCATTGATGACGTTGTGTTGTGTGTTAAACTTTGAAATAACTGGTTGGTTTTCAGTGGAGATATTCCTTAAATTGTTTTGAATTGCTTCGCAACATTTTAAGTTAAGGGCGTGGGAGCTCTGCAGTAGAGCTATCATGCATAGTAATCAACTGTATTTTAAGCAGACTATAGGCAACTATGTGATTAAATATTATAAGTGGTCTACATTTTGTAAGGGCCAAGGTCAGGCACGATTGTCTTTGTTGGATCAATGATAATCGAAATATGGCTACATGCCAAGTTATTTTAATATTTAAATCGTGTATTAAGTGGGTTTCCCACGAGGAAAAAAGGATGTAACAATGTCTTAAGTAAGTTTAATATTTACGGACTATACTTTTACAGATAGATTGTCTAGTAGTGGTCGCAAGCGGTTCTGCTGAGCGATGCCTGTGGGCCTAATGATCTCCTTGGTTCGATTCACAGCTCGTGTATAGTGTTATTGGGTTCTTTCGTCGGAATCCATGACCCGTTAATAGGAATATGCTCGTCCTCTTTTACATAATACTTAAACATGGGCGAAATGTGGTTGTACACTCTTCAGGAAAACAGGCGCATAGTTATGTTATAATATACGGCTGATACTCCTATGATATGCAAACAAATTCAATCTCCAATCTATACAGCCCACAGTAATATACGTACAGGCCCAGATTGCACAATTAAACGCAAGTCAATTGCGCATGTATACCGCAGCCCGCAGTTTAATTGTTCGCATCGACTGCTCGAGACGGATCGCTCGATCTGCATGCACGTGATCGCACTGTGTCTGTACCGCTAACGACCGCGTGAAAATGTACGGGGAGGAAATTGCGGCGCGAACGTGGATTGTTAGTACTAAATGGTCTATGTTGAGCAATTAATTTGTGTAATTTAAACGTTTTTTAGAGGGTAATTAGTAATTTGAGCTTGTATTTGATACATTATGTAGAAGCATGTCATGATTGTTGCGGCTGCATAGAAGGACCAAGTGTACCCCTCGATTATAATTTACTCTGCCAGGTCCGTATGGCAACATTATCTGAAAACGACAATGTTAAACGTTCACGGTCATTACGTATATCTCTATGTTTCCACATTAAGGCACACAATGACTAGGTCTTGGCTAACGCCCAATTGTCTGTTATTACCCTTATTTGAGCAGTTACGATGAATTAGGCTTAGAGGCAATGACAATAGTCTAATCTAGCTTTAGGTCATAGATAATACGTCTGTAGAACCTAGGCTTTGTCTCGGTGAGCGTATTCAGTGGATTGTTATAATAATTGCATCATAACGTTGAATGTTTCAAAGATGGCAGAAGGGTATGAGGGCAGATTTTCTTTTATTGTTTTTGTTAAAAAATAGATCAGTTGAAGTGGAATGCGATTTAAGAACTTTAGAAAGAAACAGAGATATGAGGGACAGTGATGAAGCTTAACAAAACCAAACTTTTATAATCTACGGTGTGCCACTTAAACGGCTATAAGGTACTATAGCACAATTGCTTTGAAAGGATTTTGTGTTTTACGACGACCTTCAACCGGTTTTTGATGCTGTAAGTCCTTCCCGTAGAATTTTTACCATATTCGCTATTGTTATTATTTCTTTCTTTTTCTTTATCGTGTGGTTAGTGCCTAACCTGGTGTCAGAGTTTTAACGCCACCATAGGCCTCTAACTTGGCTTCACATGCCGTCGAGAAATACCTCTCATGGTTTCCTTTCGATACTTTCCTTCACCGAAGCAAGTGATAATTATACAATACGCTTAGAAATCCGGTAAATCAGAGGTACGTATCTAAGGCCCGAACTTGAGACCTATGACGACCTTGGCAGTCCGGCAGTCACACCATTAGACTATAACTGCTTATGTCTAGAACCTTAAATCGCTACAAAATAAAAGTCGCTCAACGCGAGAAGGAAAACTAACCGTACCGCACAATGTTCTTTCCCGTAAGTACTGCACTCGCCAATCAACAGATCGGTATCAGGTAATTGCCACAATTTGCCATTGCTCACGTCTCGCATTGTTTTAAACTTCCTTCCGCGATTGTGTGAGAAACTTGCTAAAGGTAAGCTACGTTTAACCGTAGGCTAATCTTCTTTAAACAAGAGTTATTTACGTTCAGCCTTACTGTTTATGCTCTGAAAGTTAAATAACCTATAACTATGCATAAACCCATTTATCTATTTAAAAAAAAAAAAAACAAAAAACCTCAAATCCCGCTCTGGGCGGAGCAGAAGGGAGTGTCATACTTTTACTGACTAAAACCCATCCATGTTCCTTCATCGCCCTTTGTGATCCCCCCGATGGATAAACCCTAATTTTTAATCCCTATTGTTTAAGCATCTTACCTACATTCATGTGATGCAGAGAAATGAGGAAAATGTAGAGCGGAAAGATGAGTATGAACAAACTGTGTGAGAGAGATTAAACCGTAAGACTTTTGTAACTATGCTAACTTTCAGTTATATATCAACTCGACCGATTTCATCAATTTGGAGCCCGTCCCAATTCTCCGTACGTTCAATCCGCCGTACGTTTCAAACTTTCAACCATAGCTCACCGGTCCTATAGTATTCTAAATTGCGTCGTCGAATCTACGCAACGACGTTTAATGGCCGCAATTTGCCGTCATCCACCTAAAGTTTTACTGCTTCTGTTTAGTGAGTGACGCTTGAACTATATCTATTTGCCCTAGTGCCCTAAAGGCCAGGCCTTTTCTGTACTATGTTGAGATTGGCAACAGGTCTAGCTGGATACAGCTGGATTTTACATGGAGCGACTGCATGATATCTCACCTTAATAATCCTGTTTGATTTAACACGTCTACCCCCTGGAAAGTCTGATTGTTACGTCTTACGTGCTTTCGAAAGAGAGCTCTCTGTATGAAACAGATGTTCACCCATCTACAGATCAACCTCGACAAACGTAGCTTAACCTAGGTCGATCTGCCCTTCCGTCTGTTACTTAGCCACAAGACGCTCCAACTATTCTCTCGTATAATCCAACAAAGGTACACTGATTGATAGAACCGACATCAGCTGATAATAACCACAATTTGTTATCACTAGACTATTAATGGCTTTACGGTCATCTGTTATACGCCAGCCAGTGATAATGGCAAGTGATTAGGGTAGGAAAGTTCCCATTTATCTACTACTACGGACTATGTTAGTCTACCACAGGATACGAAGTTGCTCTGGGCCGCTTGGTTGATTACGGCCCACTCCCTCGCCATGAGCCAGGTCCCTGACAGTGGGAACGTTTAGGGAGATTATGCTTCTACTGATATAGACAGTAATTTTGATTGTAAAGACACTACTCCGCAGGGGCCCATGGTTAAGCTACGAATGTGTATTTAGCTTCACTTTGTATCAAAATGTAAACGGGACCGTTCTCTGTGATTCACCTCACGGTTGCTTGACTGTGAAACAAATGAACTGTGCAGATACGTGACAAACATTTCCGCAAATATCGAAGAAAATTTTACTGTACTATGAATAGCTAAGTAATGATCATTAATGTTGTGGCACCGAGTTGCCGTGTCTGGCACGATGGTTTGTACGGTATGTTTATGTTTAATTTTAATTATTTGTACTAATACACTGTGTATTCAATAAAAAATAAATTAAAAAAAACTGCTAACAAATACCGCCATTCTCTGGGATTAGTCGTCAAAACTCCCAATATCCTATCGATACGGTACCAACAACAACAAATTACCGTGTCTCTTCAATATCGCTAACTGATTAATATATCCGCCTTGTACTAATTACCGACGTGTACGCCCTGCCATTACACGGCACTGTTACTAATAACTAACTGGTTTACCAGGCGTTACTACCATTAGTCACGTTAGTTGTACTTCTGTTAATCCCTGCTACTGAGCTAACTAAATAAGCTGTTGCTTGTAGTTATAGGTTTATGCACTGTACTAAATTAGCTTCGTCTCAAGGCAAGCTGTTCTGGATTATTTATAAAACACACGCTTAGCTCTTATTGATGTTACTATTACTGTTAGCCTGTATCATCCCATTGCTGGGCAAAGACCTCCCCCATAACCTCCAAATCTTTCGAACCAGGGCCAATGTGGAGCACTGGTCATTGGTTCTGTCCAGCACGACCCGCCATCTCCTGCGAGGTCTACCGCGTCGTCTTCTGGCTGTCTCAGGGCTCCACAACTTGGTTATTTTGATGTGCCTTTCATTGAGACGAAGGCAAATAAAAGGCTACTGTCTAAGTAACATCCACGTGGTTTTATTTAGCAAGGTTATACTTTGTTTTCCGCGGGTGTTCGTAGATGGCTGATATTCATTGCTAAGAGGACAGTCTCGAGCCCCTTTCTCGAAGAGAGCTCAGAAGGCCTTCGCAAGTATACGATATTTATGTAAGTAAAAAAAAAACTTTCATCAGGATTATGGCAATTTTTATTTGAAACATTTTTTTTTTAATAACAATAGGAGATTCAGTCATAACGTTGAGATAAATGCAAGACATTGTGTTGGTCTAGTTTATTCTAAGTTACGAGAGGTCACCGACCCCAAGTAACACAGTACAAGGGCAGAAAGACAAGTTACGAAACGCTGCCGCTGCCGCAAGCTCCGTTGTACTTCACCTGGACTCCAGCGCAGGCCGCTCTGAAAGTAAAGAGAACGATTACTTATAAATAGGTTACTTTAACAGAAGTGTTCATTCATTACTACGTAAGGCATGAAGCGCCACGCGGTTTGTGCCAGCACCGATTGCAGAAAAAACAAATGAAATGAAACAGCATACCACGAGTAATCTGGACGCGCGACGGCACTCACGTGAAGGAAATAAGTGACACACACACGTCGGCGTCTGTCTTGTCGCAAGTCGCATCGTCAGCGGTCGACTACATGGTTTAAGAGCAGTAAAGACTTAGCCTTGTGCTAACTGACCGTTGTCGTGTTTATTTTGTTGCTTTTTGGTTTTTTACAAAAATAGTTATAAACGACTTCCCAACGGTCGTCGGTTCTACGGATAACATGAACGATCTGTGGGTACTTTAGCTTACTTATTTTGTGAGCTATGTCGACTCGAAATTTTTTTCTCTCCTAAATCTAAATCTAAAAGACATTTTGGAGAGAAATGTGTAATAAGCCCCTCATAAGCCGTAACTATCTGAAACTTGTATGAGCATACGTAACATAATTAACACGAAACTTGGAAACTTCGAAACAAATTACTAAGTAGAGATGAAAGGTGTTGTACCACGAATATACACAATACATAATACACATGAAAATAACATCTGCCCGTTTACCCTTAAGGGCTGTAACTGAGGTTTCGTAACAATAATCTGATTTAAAACAGTGTCCATGGAGTTTTTGCCCATTCTTCTCCATAGAGATCTACACCTTGGAATGGGCATCAGTACTTTCAGTCTTTATGCCTTATGTCTGGGACTGTAGCTACATTTCATTGTTGTTTTTGTTTTGACAGTTCAAAAGTGCCTGCAACTGGCTTAATTGAAATAAATGCTTTGATTTAGGTTTTTAATTAGGCAGAGGTGTATCTATAGTAGTACACTCACATAATTATTTTTTCTGTAATTTCCTCAGATTGTACTGAATAGGTGATAGATTAACACATTGCGCGAGCTGAAAATCGAACCTAGGGTCATATTCAGTAGTAGCAAAATACACTTTTTGAAATTAGCTAGTATTTTTCTAAATAGTGTTATCGATCTCACATGCGTGACTATTGAAAGTGGGGTCCTAAGTTCAACCATCGGTAAAGTCAAAAGTAAGTAAAGTCGGTCGTGTAAAGTGTTATTGGGTTTTTCCACCAATGAATTTTCAGTAGCAGTCTTGGAAATCCGGTTACGCAGTACCTACTTATCGCAAACCTGTAAAATGTGTGTTTGTTCATGTATTATATTAAAACTTACTGGCAGGAGTTGCCGTACGTCCTCCCATTCCGACCACACACGGGGTCGAAGACCGCGGGGCAGATGCAGCCGCCTTGCCTGGCGCTGCCCATCATGGCTCCCATCAGCACCAGGAACAGGGTGAATACTGGGGAGACATAGAAATCTGATGAAACTTAACTGCTGAATTATACCTAAAAACCTGTAATTTCGCGCTGTAATTTCCCAGTAATACAGGGTGGAGAAACAACGACGCAGAAAAATGGTAACCACGTATTTAGTACTTCCATAAAAATTTTTCATCGATAATTAAAAAACAAAACACAGTTTATTTCATGGATGTAAGCAGAAAAAATAGAAGGCTACTACGGTCCCTACATACTTAATTCTTTTTATTTTATTTTTTTGCCAAAAACAAAAAAATTATAATAAAATATTTTAAAACGGACTTACCCAAAGTAACCTTCATATTATCCTCGCAAAGTCACAATTTGATCACGACTAATGACTAACTTGCGTTCAAGTGTCTTTTATACAAAGCTTGATAAGGCACGTTCAGTTGGCGCCAACATTGGGCAAGCGATCACCCCGTAACGTTAGCTAAGAGGCGTCAATATTTGCCGCCAATGTTTTTATGTATGTTGGTCATGTTCTTGAGGAAATTGGAATCGGATGGGTTGCAATTTATTTGTGAATTGTTATTCTGAACACGTTATGCAAATGCAGTGAGATTATTTGCGTGTATGAAACTCTAATATTGTTAAATTACCATATTAATCTTACATACTGCAGCGTTCCCTGCATAAAGCCTTATTTGTCTCGAAACTTAAAGCTATAAAACTTATATTTATTTCTTTTTGGATTTTGTCATGTCAATTTTATAATTGGAGGTTTTGAAAAAAATATGACGCGTGTGTGTCAAGGGGAACGCCATTCGCTTGTGAAACACAACGATGTCATTTTATCTGGAAAATAATTCAAAATCCTGTGTCCATTATGTTGTAACCAGTGATAGTATATCATCACTGAGTTAGTAATTGAGCATTCTTGCTTGGTGTTTACACGTTATTTTTTTCTGTCGCTTCAGTTGTCGATTTGCTCTTCTTCTGAAACTGAGTATTGTTTGTTTTAACCGTATCTTTTCCATTTTGCCTTAGGATTTGAATGGCGTCCGAATTATGGTAAGTACATTTAAGATACTTATGGGTGCACAAGTCGAAGGCTCGAACTCGGCGGGCTATCCACGCCCGCCAACGAGTTCAAGCCGTCGCCGCGTCGACGTATTGAAATGTATGCATGCTATTTAGTAAAGTTTTTTTTTTTGATTAGTTTTTTAGTACTGATTTGTCTAGTTTTTCGTTATTTATTTAGTGAACGACGATTTATAACGAAAATGAGTGCGTAAAATTTCATAAATTGACCTTTGTGCTTATAGATATTATGGAGACACTACTGGATGTATCTACTCAAAATAAATTACTGGAATTTTTGAATAAATTATCTAACCCTGTATGGTTTCACTTTTTCCATTTTATACTACTTTAGTTATTTATTTACGCACAAGTTTTCAAATTAATGTTGAAATATGAAAGTTTCGACGCTCATAACTTCCAATATTTTTTCCAATTCTGCTTCCATACAGGGCTGACTGAATGACAAGACCAGTTGATACAATTATTAGCTTTGAACCGACACCGTCAAACAGACGAGTATCACCATACTACGTTATATGGAAGAATGACCGACTTGTGTAACCTAGGCGACTACAGGAGATTGATTCACTGCAATAAACAAAACCAGAAAAATATGTGATATTCTTCAGAATATATGCTAGTACGACAGTGTTTTGAAAACATAATACAACTTAAAAACATACGATTTTGGTCAATATGGAAGATTGTCAAGATTTTCCTATTGTTGAGACTCCATCACCGAGCCCTATAATTTCAAGGCCTCCTCCGATTCCACCTAGGACTTACACTTCTTCAAGTATCCCTTCTCCTATTAGATCTGAAGATATTCCACATCCCTTTCAAAGCAAATTAATATTCACTATCCAAATGGAAAATCGACTTCTCCGCAAGTACATGCGTACGAAAGTTTTTTGTTGATATCGATGAGCATAAATTACTTCCCGTGTCTATCAATTCATAGATTCAAAAATATTAATGATCTAATGGATATAGCTTCTCACTTTGAAATATACTTACCTCAAAATTCTAAGGCAGTATCAACAGTCACATATCAGGCGCAACATTGTCCTAAATGCAATCAGATCGGTCACTCATACCGTGTCCGAATTTTCCTGGACTTAAGTGTTTCAAATGCCGTAGTCCTGGGGTTATGACTCGGGATTGTACTAAATGTAATAAAAAAACATTTAGTCTACCATACCATCTCGTACAGTGTCACCAGTGATAGCTTCAGATACACCAGATAACAGACCATTTATTGAGATATGGTTGGGAGACTATTAGGTTAAAGCATTTTTAGACTCAGGTGCTAAGGTGCACATAGTTAACGACGATTTCATAAAAAAAATAGGAATAACGATTGACACAAATATTAACGTAAACGTTATTTCAGCTAACAATTCTCCCGTTGATATTCTAGGAACTGTGAATTTACCAGAGCCGGCAGTGTCGACAGAGATAACGACAAAATCGCTAACTTTTGATTGCTAATTACTAACGAATAAATTCGGTTGCAATGATGATGCTTGCGAGTAACGCAGGTCTCTACATCCAAGAAGAGTTTCTCGCAAATATCATCAATTTAATAATGCTACTTTTACGCATTAATTCTTAATTGCACGATGTTGTACTTCTACAGTCATATTAGGAATTGATTAGAAGAAGTTTTGCTTTACATTCTTTTTTAGTCAAGCTTTTAATAAAAATATCGATGGTAATAAGAATTTGTCATCAACTAACCATGAATCCCTCCAATCTCATGCTGAAAATATTGTTCGATATATATATATATATATATATATATATATATATATATATATATATTCTCGTAATGTATTATCCAATAGTCAGGAACTAAGTCTTCCACTCACAATTAAGGAGTTTGAAGATATTTCACCCAAAAAAATTGGTCTTGGAAAGACTACTTGTCTTTCCCATAGGATAAATACGGTTGGAAAACCAGTCAAACAGAGATATTACCCACTATTCTTAGAGCGAAGAGATTGATAAAATTTTAAAGATCGGAGTTATTCGTCCATCTCGTTCACCGTGGGCTAGTCCTGTAGTAATGGTAACAAAGAAAGATGGTTCCGTACGTTTTTACGTTATTTTAGTAGCGCATTTTGGCACAAACACCTCTGGATGATGACGATAGTTGTCAGAAAACAGCTTTTATTGTTACCCATCGTGGTTTATTCGAATTTGTTAGGATGCCGTTCGGTCTCACGAATGCTGCTTCGGAAATGCAACGTCTTATGGACATAATTGTAAATTTTGAATTTATTTCAACTAGCGATAACTGTGTCTTCGAATATGTTGATGATTTAATTTTAATCTCCAAAGACTTTCATAGTCATCTCGCACTCGTCAGAAAAGTACGTAATCGTCTAAAGGAAGCTGGTTTATCCATTAATCATTTTGTAAAAGCGAATTAAAGTATTTGGGCTACATAGAATGAGAAATATCTTCAGACCGATTCCAGTAAACTAGAGGCTATTAGAGATTATCCGACACCCACTACCGCCAAGTCTCTGCGTGGTTTCATAGGAATATGTTCATATTATAGACGTTTTGTAGAAGGTTTTTTTTTCTATAATAGCTCCTCTTACAGCCCTGATAGGTAAAAGGAAAGGTCGTGATCCGATCAATTGAGACGAATTTGCTGAATGTGCCTTTAACTAGTTAAAGTTAGTCCACACTCCCGTGATGGCGTGTCCTGATTTTTCCAAACCATTCTTTTTACAGTGTGATGCTTCTGCTGTTGGTCTAGGCTCTGTTCTTTCACAGAAAATAAATAATGCAGAACATCCTGTTGCTTATTATTCCCGCCTATTTTTCCAAAGCGGAGCGTAATTATAGTACTACGGAACACGAACTTTTAGCTGTTCTATGTAAAAAAAACTTGGATCAGTAATATTAAGGCAATACATTTTATTTCAAACATTTTTCTTTCTATATAACAGTAGGAAATTCAGTCATAACGTTAAGATAAATGTCATATTATCTAGTCTAAGTTCCAAGAGGTCACCGACCCCAAGTAACACAGGACAAGGGCAGAAAGACGTGTCACGAGTCACGACCGGCTGCCGCAAGCTCCGTCGTGCTTCACCTGGACTTCGGCGCAGTACGCTCTGAAAGTTCAGAGAACGATTACATAAATAGGTGACTTTAACAGAAGTGTTCAATTCATTACTCCGGCAAAATCAAAATCAAGGCATTTATTTCAAGTAGGCCAGTTGCAGGCACTTTTGAATTGTCGAAACAAAGATGAAAATTAAATGTAGCTACAGTCCCAGTCACAAGACATAATAACTGTGAAAGTACTGTAGTTGCCCATTCCCTAGCGTAGATCTCTAGGGAGAAGAACGGGCAAGAAACTCCATGGACACTCTTTTAAATCAAAAAAATTGTTACAAAATATTGGTTACATCATTCATGTTGAGATGGTATATTATGTGAGAACAATGTAGCAAGATGTGCACGTTAAAAGTTTCCATAGTAAAATAAAAAAATACAATTCAAAAATAAACATTAAAATAAGCCACGGCAACTAAGAGATGACCAGTCACAACTGACAGCGCCCGTTCACGAACATGACGCATGGATCAGCACCATTCAACTCAACCATTTTGTAGGGAACTAAATGATCCGACACACGCGCCACCATCAGCGAGACATTAGAGTGAGCATGACATACTCTCAACTGCCAGGGCACATTCAAGTCAAGAAAAGTAAACACCGGCTTGTGACAGCAGCGATTGTAGAAAAAACAAATGCAATGAAACTGTATGCCACGGGATGTCGAGATGCGACTAGTGGTCCAAGACCCCAGGGTCCCCAGACCTTACTTATTTTCTCATTAACAAAATGTGTGGCATCGAGTAGTGTAGTATGTACTGTGAACGTATGCATACCTGCTAACTTGTGCCGACGGACAATTGGTAGATATTAGGTGCTAAAGTTCCGTAAAAATAATTAGCAATAATGACATTTTTTCTTGAAGGCTGGAAAAAATGACATTATTGCTCATTATTGTTGTTGAGTGCTGATTCTCAAAGGATAATTATTGTTAAAAATTAATAATCAACACTGCCTAATACCGCCTGTTGAAATACATTTCTGCCAGACGATTTGAAGCGCGGAAAAATTAACGTGAAATACCTATCACGTCGGAGACTATATTTTTTTTTTGCAACTATTGAGTTTTTTTAATAGTCATTCGGTCATTCATTCAGTCAATACAACATTATTTTCAGCATAATATAAGAAACCCGATACACATGTCTAGTATTTTTATGTAAAGAATCTATGAACAAAATTTCAAAACTGTATGACGACAAATCACAAAGTTCTATGCTTGTTATGTTACCTGGTTATTCGTACAAAAATATGGTCACCACGCATCGCACGGCCCCGCGTTCGCGCCTCCAGCGTCGTTCTTGTAGGTACCTAACCGTACGGCGATTGTATTATTATTTATTTAGTAAAGTATTTAAAACCATTAACACTAAATTTAATACCTAATACTTTTACTTGGTCTTCTCGCAGAACCACAAACATTCCAACGTTATCGTCTTCCATTTATCAGCAAACAAGTCCAATCCAGGGTTGGTCTCCACGAGCGCGTTGGGCTTCGTAAGCATACGCGGTATAGGGGAAGTGGATCAAGCTACAAATAATTGACACAGCTCCGCATGTAATTCCGAGGCGTTGGCATAACGATGTATAATCTGTATTGTAATTAACTGGTGATAACATTTTCTATCACACTAACTTGCAGGCTTTGGACTGAACTGAACTGAACGTAATGGCCAAGTGTAGGTAGATATTACTTTATTCTAAATGTAGCCGTAAGTGATAAAATGTAGTAAATGCGATTTGTTGCACAATAGGCCAACCACTTAAAGTTTAAAGTAAAAGTAGATGAAAAGTGTTAAACATCGCATTACTTAACCACTGTTCCACGACACTCGGATGCCGTATTGCTTCTCGTACTGCAGCACCCCCAGGAATACGATATTCCCACAAACAGCTAGCGTACCATTTCTGTGTACTGGACGTTTGTATACGAGAATGACATGGTTGGTACACGATCAATCACACGAGCGCAAGCGTCACACTTGCGCGTCAACCTGTTGCATCCGGGGGCTATGTTTCCCCTGACCCGCTGTGCGCGAGCGCCTATTGTCGCAATGACCTACCGTCACCTGTCAGTTGTGCGCGTATAATCGCGGGTAGGTACTTACTGTGGCTCGGTGTCCAACTTGTAACCTTCTTTAAATATTTTTGGGTCAAAATATAACATGGTGTAAAATGATTGGAATCGATTCAGTTACTTATTATAAACAAACTATATTCTGGTTTCGCATATACTAAAACTAATGTTGTATAGCGACATTTTAATTGTGTCTTGGCTATGTTTAGCCCAACTATGAGAGGTCTGGCTCAAAATAAGTCATCATCATCATCATATCAGCCCGGAATCACCGACTGCTGGGTATGCCAACTTGTAGAGAAGCATCAAAAAGTTGTTCAGCAAGCATTGAAGGTTTTCCAGGGATTCGGTGAACAATACGAGGTCATCCGCAAACCGAAGGTGCGACAAGTAGACACCATTGATGTGTACACCACTTTGGTCCCTTTTTAGTGTTTTCATCCAGGGCAGCAGTGAAAAGTTTAGGCGAAATGGTATCTCCTTGTCGCACTCCCCTTTTGATCGAAATCGGTGCGGTAAGTTCATGCAATCTGACCTGCATTGTTGCCGCATCGTACCACTCCTCAGGGTGCGATACGATGCGGCAACAATGCAGGTCCGATTCAGATCGCTGCCAGATCGACAGTCGGTATGTAGACGTTCTCAGGTACGTCTACATACCGACTGTCGATCTGGCAGTGACGGAGAGAGTTAAACATGGCCCAGTGCTCGACACTGTCAAATGTCTTCTCGTAATCGACGAAGGCTAAACACAGTGGCCGATTGTATTCTGCACTCTTCTCCATTATCGCTTTACGGTATGAATGTGATCAATCGTGGAGAAACCACTTCGGAAGCCGGCTTGTTCAATGGGCTGGCAGTCGTCTAGTTGGCGGGTGAGACGATTACAGATGGTTTTGGCAAGCAATTTATAAATTTGAGAAAGAAGAGATATAGGACGGTAGTTGCTAAGGTTTGTATGGTCTCCTTTCTTATGGAGTATAGCGACTGTTGCCTTCTTCCAGGCATCTGGTGATGTGGCACTGAGGACACCATTGAACAGTTTAAAGAGAACTTGTAGTACGGTTTGACCACCAGCACGCAGTAGTTCAACCGTAATACCGTCCTTACCAGGTGTTTTGTCACTCTACATTTGTGGCAGTGCCTTTTCTACCTCGCAAGCCATGATATTCGGCAGACATTCAGAGCTTCGGTGATTTTTGGGTGGAGCTCTAGGGTCGTTAGTCGTAACCTGGTGACGACGGTTCTGCAGATTTTGAGGCATAAAGTTCTTCATAGAATCTCTCCACAATGTTCAATAATTGATTACGATAGGTAACAATCCGACCATCTTCATCTTTCAGCTTAAGAATTTGTTGTATGCTTGTATTTATTTTCTTCCTAAAAACTCTCTCTAAAAATGAGTACTGATAATCATAATTATGATGTATCAAATATGAAAATTAAGTCTCAGGCTATAGGTAAAATTACATAAATAATAATATATTTTTAACAATCTTCTTATCAAATAATCAGCAATCGGCCTTTCAGATTTTTTTTAATTATTTTTGCGCAACTTTAGCACCCGAGGTTGAAAAATTGGCTGTAGGCACAAGTTAGCAGGTATGCATACGTACACAGCACATACTAAAGGTGCATCCACACCGCAGTTAACTTTTGTGGAGCAACACTGTGCAACCCGGTACATTAGGTAACAATCTGTAACTGTTGTGGCTACTTGTTACTATTTGTTGGATGTTACTCATCGCAGCCATACCGCCAATAACATAAATTAATAAAATATAACCAAGAGCAACTTTTAGCAACAAGCGAGTTGCACGGCATTTGATCTATGTTGTAGATAACAAACATTCTCTAACAATGTTTTAAGGGGTGATTACGATGTTGATGATTGTCATAACGATGATGGTGATTGTGATAGTGATTGTGACTGTGATTGTGACTGTGATAGTGACGGTGATTGTGATGGTTATAGCGATGGTGATGGTTATTGTGATGGTGATAGTGATTGTGACTGTGATATTGATGGTGATTGTGATAGTGATTGTGATTGTGATGGTGATTGTGACAGTGATGGTGATTGTGATAGTGGCGGTAATTTTGATGGTGATAGCGATGGTGATGGTTATTGTGATGTTGATAGTGATTGTGATTTTGATAGTGATGGTGAATGTGATTGTGATACCGAGGATGGAGATTGTGATGATGATGATTGTGATTACGATGATAATGGTTATGATTACGATGATAATGATGATGGTGATTGTGATGGTGATGGTGATTGTGATGGTGATTGTGATGGTGATAGTGATGGTGATTGTGATTGTGATTGTGATTTTGATTGTGATGGTGATTGTGATAGTGATAGTGATGGTGATTGTGATTGTGATTGTGATTTTGATTGTGATGGTGATTGTGATAGTGATGGTGATTGTGATTGTGATAATGATGGTGGTTGTGATAGTGATGGTGATTGTGATGATTATGAAATTTGGCACATAGATAGTTCATAACCTGGATTAACACGTAGGACAAGGTTCAAAAGGGAGGTTGATAGGTGCTATAAAAGGTACATGACGTCAGTTGAAGACAATATTGCCACCAATATCAAGGCTTTCTGGTCATACATCTCCAACCGTAAAACCTCGTATAGAATTCCTAGCACGATACACTATAAACAAAATTTAGCTAGTGATCCTACTACAGCGTGTAATTTATTTTCTTCCTTTTTCCATTCCGTGTACGAACTCTCCACTTTTAACTCTGATTCATGGATACCTCCACCAACAACCGCTGATCACGATGTTAACCTATCTAAATTGTACTTCTCCTTAGAAAATATTCGTAGAGAACTAAAAATGTTGGATTCGCCTAAAGGACCTGGCCCGGACGGTATACCTGCGGTGTTTTTAAAAAATACGCACAATACAGTATGCTATCCCATATTTATTCTATTTAACAAATGTATTTCATGTGGAGTCTTTCCGGATGCATGGAAACGCGCAAATATCGTTCCAGTACACAAAAGTGGTTCTAAAAATAATGTAGAGATGTATCGTCCAATTTCCATATTATCAGCATTGTCTAAACTATTTGAAAGGCTTGTTCATGCTGAGATTTATCCAATTATTCGTCATGTTCTAATAAAGAAGCAACATGGCTTTGTAAAAGATAGGTCTTGCATAAGTAATCTTCTAATATTCACAACACAACTGTTTGAAAATATTGATAACAGACAACAAACGGACGCGGTATACACTGATTTTCAGAAGGCATTCGATAAAGTGGATCATAGATTGCTGCTCAATAAAATCGCGTACAATGGTATCCGTGGGGATCTCTTTCGTTGGTTTGTCTCTTATATAACCAATATTACCCAAAAGGTTGTGATCAATGGCTTCGAGTCTAGCTGTATTCATGTTACATCAGGAGTCCCTCAAGGCTCATTTCTAGGCCCTTTATTATTTATACTGTTTATAAATGACATAAAATATTGCTTTCAAAATTCAAAATTTCTCTTATATGCAGATGATTTAAAAGTTTTTAAACAAATTTCAAATGAACAAGACTGTGTTGAATTCCAACGCGATCTTGATCGTTTTTCAGACTATTGCTCTTATAATAAACTGTACCTTAGTTTGCCTAAGTGCCATAGTATAACGTTTACTAAAAAGAAAAATATCGTGCAGTATAATTATCGACTTGCTAATAGTGTCATCAATAAGGTTAGCTATCATCGTGATCTTGGTGTGCAGCTGGACTCGAAACTTCATCTTGATATTCATGTAGAAAACATTGTTAATAAGGCGTATCAGATGTTTGGTTTTGTAATGAGAGCATCTAGAGATTTCCATCGTCCCTCTACCTTCTTGCACCTGTATAAGTCCATAATTAGGCCGCAATTAGAGTACGCAGTACCGATCTGGAATCCTTACTATGCAAAATATATTGAAATTATAGAATTAGTCCAACGTAAGTACCTTCGTGCTATGCAGTTTAGATGTTTTCGGAAAAAAACGTCATACCAATCGCTTCTCAAAGAATACGACCTGCTTACATTACAGTCAAGACGCGTCCTGCTTGATACAATGACGTTATTCAGTGTATGCCGAAACAAGTTTGATTGCCCTGACTTGGTGGCTGGTTTGTGTTACCTGGTTCCTCAAACAGTGCATGGACGGGAGGTCCGTACTAGGCGACTGTTCGCTACCAGCTTTTGTAGATCCAATGCTGGTGTGCGCTCACCGCTATACCGCTTAGTTGACACATGCAATACGCGTTTTGGTGCAATAGACGTATTATTCCTGAGCAAAGTTATATTTAAAAATTGTATAATTAAAATTCTAAAGGATCAGCAGTTGGCTCCATAAGTTATACACAATGTAGGTATAACTGATTATAGGATAGGGACCTGTATGATACATCACGCATGAATTATTATTATAATTTGTTAAATCTTTTAAGAATATTGTTTACCTTTTTATTTTATTTTAACTTCTTTTCATTAAGTTGGCCCTGATACAGTTACAGTTAACGTTTGCTAACAGCTTGTTTTTTATTGTATAATATAGTAATCTGTGGAAAATGTTGTGGGTAGTATATTCGTTAAGTTTTATTTTAAGACATAATTGTTTATGCTTAATATACTACTGTTTGTTTTCCCAAATGTAATAAATAAATAAATAAATAAAAGGACACTATTTATCCCTTTAATATGATCCAATGGGACGGTTACCGAACTTTACGCGGGCGAAGCCGCGGGCAACAGCTAGTATCTTATACAAATATTAGCTATACATTTATTTTAACATAATATAACCTCACGCCTGTAATTCCGAAGAGTTGGGCTGAGGTGTACCAAATAGGACCTGCACCCACATTTTGCCAGTTATGTTAAAGTCCCATGTAATACGGGGCGAGCGCTGGCGTAAATCTAGACTCTGTGGCTGCTACTGAAAAATTCCTGATGGAAAAACCCAATAACACTTTGCCTGACCTGGGAATCGAACCCAGGGCCTTATGCTGAGTAGTCGCCACCACTAGACCAACGAGACAGTCATTTATTTCATATTGTTAACAATACATGTCATGGTAATAGGCTTATCCCCAATAAAATGGAACCTGAGACCGAACTGTTGAAATGTGGGTGTACTGTACACATCTGCATACCCCCTCAGAGCATAAAGGCGTGATGTTACGTTATGATTTTGTGAAAACAACAAACATCCAAGCGATTGCAGCAATCACGACCGATTAACTGTCTATAATTGAAGAGTTCCATTGCATATCTCCGAAGATCACCATCAGATCTTCACTAAATTTAAATGGGACCACCGCGAAGTAATTTTCTTCCAAACAAAAACAGAATCATCGAAATCGGTTCACAACTGGCGAAAAAAAGGCTGAACATACACACAAAAAAAAATCAGACGAAAGGATAACCTCCTCTTTTTGGAAGTCGGTTAAAAATAATACCTCTTCCATATTTTCTCATCCGTCGTACTTTAAAACATGATGCTCTGCGCATCCTTCCTTGACATACAGTGTTGTCACTCCATCAACTTACATTCCCTCATTCAATCAGTGTTGCCAAATAACTCACCTTACATTCCCACATATACTTGTCCAAATTAGTTAACATTTACCTAATACTGAAAATGGGGTTCGATCATCGGTTCGTGTTAAATGTTATTGGGTTTTATCAACTATGATTTTACAGGAACAGTCTCGGAAACCTGGTTACGCGCTACCGACTTATCGAAAACCTGGAAAATGTGTACTTCGTCATGTATTCTGACTTTTAGGGTATAGGGTTTAGAGGTATAGAGGTAGTTGTCATAAACAATCGAACAAGCTATTTGGTTTACACTTTACAATGTAATTAGTTGGTTAAACCAAATAGCTTGTTCGACCGTACTGCTAACTTCATATTGGAGTTCAAGCCCAAGCCAAGGTTCAAGGGACCAATGTTTGGGGCTTTGGGGTTGGGGTTTGGGGTATAATTATAAGCGTGATGTAATGATGTCCAGATAATAAGTAATCTTGCCATGCGTGCAGATAATTCAAATCCTTGTTTACAATTGATTTTGTTTCCTTTCTGGAGTAAGTAAATATAAGTGGTTACAGAATCAAAATTACTCGTATTATTGAAAAAGTAAAAAAGCAACACCGCAGGGCAAACTAAACAAAGTTTATTATAGTTACTTTTCTAAAACCATCCACCATATCTCATGACGTGCATAAATCGTGAACGCAGTATACAAATAAAACTTACTGGCAGAAGCTGCCGTAGGTTCTGCCATCCCGGCCACACACGGGGTTGAAGACAGCGGTGCAGAAGCAGCCTTGCCTAGGCGAGGCTGCTTCTGCACCGCTGTCTATCATGGCTCCCATCAGCACCAGGAACAGGGTGAACACTGGGGAGACGTAGAAAGGTAATGATTAAGAAACTTACCTGCTGAATTTTAATTATATCTAAAACCTGTAATTTCGCGAAGGGGTAAGCAGGCGCGTACTACAACCACACTTGGGCGTTAAATTTTCACTCACACTCGGAGACATAAATTAAATAATAAATGAACATCATTATTTTATCATTTAATTAAATGACAAATAAAAATAATAAAATGTTTTCTATTTTTTCTTAGCCTGTCATGTGTGCCACTGCTGGGCAAAGGCGTCCCCTTTCTCCTTCCAAACCTCTCTATCTTGTGCAATCTCTGGCCATGTTCGGTCCGCAAACAAGAACAGGTCGTCACACCACCTTCGCCGCGGTCTACCTCGACGGCGATTTCCTCCGTCAGGCGTCAAGTAAGTGACGAACTTTGCCCACCTCTCCGGGTGCATTCGCGCTACGTAGTCAGCCCACTCCCACTTGGCGTAGCTTAGCTGTTTTTTCTCTCTCAATAAAATTATAGATTATGGTTAATTGGTTGGTTGATTTTGGTTAGTTAAATGATAAATGAACATCATTTAATTTATGTGTCTCCTGTACTTGTACTTTTCCTGTAATGTCTCTGTATTTTGCAAGTAGGTTTTTATGTCACTTTTACACTTCATTTTTTAAAAACTAGATGGGTCGGTGTTTCATACTTGACTACTCTGAGAAGAAACAGCCGAAACAAACTCAGAGGTCATGTCTCTTTTAAAGCACAGTTATTGCTCAGTTCACATGAGGACTATGCAGATTAGTGTCTGAGATGGTCTTTTGAAGAAAGAACCACAGATATTTGAGTGGACCTGTCCAGGCAGTGCAAGCATTTGTCAGTTATCGTGTAGCTCGACTTATAACTCAAGGAGCTCAACGAAACGACGAAGTATACCAAAGAAAGGATATTTGGGTAGGTCGCTTATAGTACTCAAAATGCCAGACAGCCGTGGGAAAAAATAAAAATGTGAACTAACATGGTCCGCACATTCACAAAATGAATGTCTAAATAAAATAGAGGGTGGAGTGACCCCGATGCAGAAAAATGGTTCCCACATATTTAATACATCAAAATTTTTCATTCGTTATTTAAAAAAAAACAACATAATTATTTTGTTTCCTACAAAAGTAGACCTATAGGTATTACGGTCAAAATGTATGGAACCGTTTGTCTTTTCTTATGCTTGTCGGATCCGGTCGAGTACGGACACGGGAATGAATGGCAAGCGCGACAGTGGTAACATCACGACCAGGGTGAATCAAAAAGTTCTTGGAAGTGCATATTTATAAAAATCATCTTGGGGTAGTTTGATATTATTTTTTAAGATTGTCTATCACACAATGTTTATGCCAAGTATCACTCAATAAATTGTTTTGTACAAGTTTCTAAAAACGCAAAATGATGTAGAAAAGGTGAGTTACGTGCGGTACTAGAGTATCTCTGTCTGAAAAAAATGTCCACGGAGGATTTTTTTTGGACATTCAGAAGACATTAGGGGATGATTCTATACCCTATTTTACGATTCCGTACTGATTAGCTGAATTTAAAAGAGGTAGATTAAGCTGTAAAGATGACTCGCGTTTTGGCCACCCTTCAACCTCCGTTACGGAAGAAAATATCAAAAATGTTGAGAATTTGGTTTAGGAAGACAGAAGATTAACCATAAAACATTTTTCTGAAATACTAAAGAATCATTTGGTAGCATTAGCAGAAAAGTTTCGGTAAGATGGGTGCTACGAATGTTAACCGACGAAAACAATAAGCGACGTTTGGAAATTTATCGAACGCAAATTGCGGTCAACGCAATTCGCTGTGCTGGTTTCGATGTCTTTGACCACCCACCATATTCTCCGGACTTAGCACCTAGTGATTGTCACTTATTCCCAAAATTAAAAGAGCCTATTCGGGGAACTAAATTTCACGACGATGACGCGGTTATGGCTGCCGCAGAGGAGGTTCTTGAGACAAAAAAAACTATTTAGCATTTTTTATATTGATTCCAAGAACTTTTTGATTCACCCTCGTACTTACCAGTCTACTTACACCATGGCGTGCTTCTACAGAGTCCTGATGTTAACAGCTCGCGGCAAGGACGACAATCAGGGCCGGATCGCAGCGGAAAAGAGACGTCTTGAAACTGTACCCGATTCATTATGCCCCGTGTTATTGTGTTAAAGTGTAATTTCAAGCAATTTGTTTAAAATGTTTTAATTATTTAATTTTTATTTTAAATAAAATATTTTAAAACGGACATACCCAAAGTAACCTTCATATTGTCCTCGCGAAGTCACAATTTGATCACGACTAATGACTAACTTGCGTCCAAGTGTCTTTTATACAAAGTTTGTTAAGGCGCATTTAGTTGGCGCCAACATTGGGCAAGCAATTGTGACCGTTCCTAAATTACCCTAGAGTACTACTCTATATCCTCCGTGTATGAGAAGACGTATGAGAGACTCCTTAACATAAAGCAGTCCATTGTCTCGTATCATTATTAGATCAAGCAAACCATTGAAAGACACAAGGAACAAGGACAAGGAGAACATTGATATCTTGCAATGTTTCATAGTTTTTAAATATATTGAATTCATAGTTATTGAAATATACTACTCTGTCAAGAAAGTACCGGGAAAAGATCAATAATACACAAATTGTCTGTTATTCATCCAAATTTATTTTATCACCTTCAAAGTATGCTCCTTTAGAAACGATACACTTGCGCCAACGAATAATCCATTCATCAAAACATTTTTTAAACGCTGCTTCCGGAATTGAGTTCAGTTCTCGCCGCGAATTCTCCTTTATGTCTTCTATCGATTGAAAACGGGTGCCACGAAGTGGTAATTTGAGTTTAGGAAAAAGAAAAAAGTCAGCAGGAGCCATATCTGGTGAATATGGTGGTTGCTGGATGGTATTTGTTGAGTGTTTGGTCAAAAATTCGTTCACAATGATAGCCTTGTGCGAAGGCGCATTGTCGTGGTGCAAAATCCAAGAATTTTCTTTCCACAAAGCTGGCCTTTTTCGTCGAATTTGCTCTCTTAAACGCCGCATAACGCTCAAATAATATTCTTTATTTACCGTTAGACCTTCCGGTAAGAATTCAGAGTGCACAACACCGCGATAGTCAAAGAAAACAGTCAACATGACTTTGACTTTTGATCGACTTTGGCGTGGTTTTTTCGGTTTCGGTTCAGTTGGAAGGCGCTTGTTGACTAGTTTGCATGTCAAACTCGTAAACCCACATCTCGTCACCAGTAACAATGCGTTTCATGAATGTTGGGTCCGAACTGACTCGTTCTAGCATGTCCTCAGCGACTTTCATGCGATTGAGTTTTTGGAGAAAATTCAGATCTTTTGGGACTAGCCGAGCAGCAACATGTTTCATACCCAAATGACTAGTTAAAATGGTACGGATCGACTCGTGAGATACAGAAAGTTCGGCGGCTATCTCTCTCAGAGTTGAATGGGGATTTTCAGTCACTATTTTCTTCACTTTTGCGATGTTAACTTCAGTTGCAGACGTTGACGGCCTACCAGAGCGAGGCAAATCTTCCATCACATCTCGACCGCTTTTGAACGCTTTGAACCACTCATAAGCACGAGTTTTTGATAAAGTCGATTCCCCGTAAGCCTTCTGTAACATTTTCAGTGACTCCGAACACGAAATTCCATTGGCGATGCAAAATTTAAGACAAACTCTTTGTTCGATATTTTTGTCCATTATGAAATTCGCAATACACACTATATATGATATTACTAAAACCAGCACTGTATTTAATATAAATAACAGATGCAACTCAAACGCGCCAAAATGGAAAACAGTTGTGCCAATCTAACAACTACAAAAAAACAAAAATTTGAATTTGGAACCATAAACAAATCATCCATTCCCGATACTTTTTTGTCAGAATGTATTGAAAGTGGTTTTAAAAGGGTAAAACACATCTGGGAGATGCAAAGTATATTTATATGGCAACCAATAGTTTTTGTAAATAACCCTTATGCTAGCGTAATAGGTAATTGGTCAGTCGTGACTCAAACGATACTTCACATCTACATCTGGTGCACTCAGAGCAACACTTCCATCAACATCATGTTCCTAGTGAACATTGTCCCAAGCAGTTCTTTTGAACTGGTGAACGTGACAAGGCGGCTTTTCAGCGGCAGAACGTCAATCATCATGCCAACCAGTAGTCATGGTCCCTAACAGTCCTTAGACTGGTTATAAAATAGATGTGGTATCAAACCATTCGAATCCCACCCCATGGATCATTTGCTCGTTTCGTACAACTAGTGCTTCTGCAAGACACGTGTTCATGTCAGCCTGACCGAATCATTCGTCAGAGATCTTAATATATAAAATTCTCGTGTCACAGTCTTTGTAACAAAACTCCTCCGAAACCCTACAGCGGTGTAAGACCGACTGTACTTGCATCATCTCCAGAATTTCTCTTAGCCCATCTTCCCATACTTTCACAAGATCGTTTTATGGCAGTTTTTGTGCAACGTTTCAATTGTTTTAATAATACATCTAGATGTGCTTTGCTATTGTTAAATGCTCGTAGAAATTGGATATTTTAGTATTTCATAAGTGGCCCTTGTGTAGTGGTAACGTGTGATGATTTTAAAATAAGAATCAAGACTAAGATATTTCCTTAATAATTAGGAGTACTTAACAGACAGTCACACAATCACAATGTAACGTTGGCCAAGAGACGCATCAACATTTGCCACCAATGTTTGTATGTATGTTGGTCATGTTCTTGAGGAAATTAGAATTGGATGGGTTGCAATTTATTTGTGAATTGTTATTCTGAACACGTTATGCAAATGCAGTAAGATTATTTGAGTATATGAAACTCTAATGCTGATAAAATTACCATATTAGTCTGACATACATACTGTAACTGTATTATCAAAAGTGTTAGGTGTAGGGATTGCAATCCGGAAAACTGGATCCGGTATTCCGGCGGACCAGGCGTCACTGAACGTTTACCAGATCCGGTGACCGGATCTGCTCACTCATGACACGGTGCTAAGTACTGAATAATCTCAAGCACTACGTGCGAGGATGAAAGCCGGATTGTAGTAACAGGAACATTAATTTATTTAAAGAAACCAACATATCATAAAAATACAGTCCGAGCTGATGATACATTTAATATCCAAAAGAAAAAGTCATACGACTAGAAATAAAAAAAATCTTAAAAAGACTTATTTTAGATGATAACTTTAACAGAAACATACACGTAATAGTAGTGAACGATTTAGATTCACCATCACTGAAACGAAAAATGACATACGAGTAACAGGAAGAATTACAACTACAAATCCAGCAGGAAGTGACGTCTTATACTATACATACTTTAAAACAGAAAGATTTTGATAAACACTAAAAAAGAAAAAGACTCCATTTGAAAGTAAAAGAGTTTTTTTATCAACAACCCGTATAATACACTTACTCGATTAATTCATTAACAGTCCATTTTGGAACGAAAAGGGAAAATTATCCTGATTTGATCAATCCAACCGGATTGGAAATGACGCCGGCTTGCCATCCCTAGTTAGGTATCTAATTGGCACTATGAACGCCGATCGATCTCTCTTTTGTTTAAGTGTTTTTTAGCCTTATCTATGTAGTTTAAAAAATATTTATTTTGGCGTTTTAGTGTTTGTAACAACCGGTTTACAAAATAAACATCATGATTAAATTCATTCTGAATAAAATTCGTATAGATTAAAAAATGTAAATTAAATGGATGGACAAATAATATTAGAATATTGTGCAAATAAATCTATTCGTACATTTTTACAATAAGGATTAAGGACTTCGGTTATAGTGTTGAAATAAAATAAGATTATTATGATCCACTCGAAGTTGTAGACGATTATGTGTACCTGGAACAAACGGTCCAGTTCGGTAGGTCTAACTTCGAGAAAGAGGTCAATCGTCGAATCCGACTCGGCTTGGCAGCGTTCGGGAAGCTGCGCGGTATCTTCTCGTCCAACTTACCGCAGTGTCTCAAGACGAAAGTCTATGACCAGTGTGTGTTGCCAATGATTACATACGGGACCGAAACGTGGTCGCTCACAATGGGCCTCATCAGAAGGCTTAAAGTCACCCAAAGGGCAATGGAGAGGGCTATGCTCGGAGTTTCCTTGCGCGATCGAATCAGAAAAGAAGACAACCGCAAAAGAACCAAAGTTACCGACGTGGCCCGGAGAATTGCCAAACTTAAGTGGCCGTGGGCAGAGCACATTGCTCGCAGAACGGATGGCCGATGGGGCGGAAAAGTTCTGGAGTGGCGACCGCGAACCGGAAGACGTTGCGTTGGAAGGCCTCCCACTAGGTGGACCGATGACCTAGTGAAGTTTGCGGGAACCCGCTGGATGCGAGTCGCACGGGACCGGTCAATGTGGCGAGACTTGGGGGAGGCCTATGTCCAGCAGTGGACGTCTTTCGGCTGAAATGATGATGATGATGATGATTATGATCCGGTTTGCTGGTCTTGTCAAAGTTGAATTTATTGGCTTGCGTGGCCCAATGCGCAGAACATCCTAAAAACAAACAAAAAATAAAATTAATATGACACTACATAACATTCATACACTTGTAATCTCCAAAGTGTTTGGCAGGTGTCAATCTATATTAGTACACCCACTTCTATGATCTGTGAGTACACCCATATTTGCTAGTTATGTTTTTTAACACCGATGTAATAAGGGGCGAGCCTATAACATTCAACCAGGCACAAATCCAGACTGCGAGACCGCTACTGAGAAATTTCTGAGGGAGAAACCCAATAACACTTTTCCGATCTTGGAATCGAACTATGGACCTCTTGCTCAGCTGTAGTGGTTGCAACCAGAAAAGAACGAGGAATATGGAATCTCTTTAATTTCTAAAACTGTCAATGAATCCACCAAATATTGCCGCAGTTCTAAAAGCCGAGGATAAGCTAGTATAAGAACTCAGAAAAACAACGTAAAAGATGTATAAAACATTTAAATAAAAAAAACTTATAAGTAGTTACGAAATGCTAAGTTGATGTTGAGCCGTCGGTGTCCGCGAGCCAAGAGAGCGATTTCTCGGTGTCGGTGCAATATATCAGCTAGGCACACGCCGCGCGCCGCCCGTGCGTTGCTATCTTCGCAGCCGGCAACTTCATGACGGTCCTCGAGCGCCATCTACATTGCCTTACAGTCGGCCTTCCTGATACAGCTGCGCGTCCCGCGTAGCTCTTGCTCCTTGGTGCTGATGACGGCCCCAGCTCGCTCACGACCTCCCGATGTGGCGACGACACGGTGAGATTGGCATCTTAATGCCAGTTTGAACTGACGTCTGAATGTCAGTGTGATTGACGTCTAAATGTCAATTTGAACTAACGTCTGAATGTCAGTGTAATTGACGTCTAATGTCAATTTAAACTGATGTCTCAACATCAGTGGCCACCAGTGATTGACGTCAAATGTTAACTGAACTGACTAAATGTCAGTGCGATTGGCTTCTGAATGCCAACTTCAACTGACTTCTTAATGTCAGTATGAATAACTTCTTAATGTTTACATAACCCAATCTAATAAACTAAAACCGTTTGTGGTTATAATGATGGTTTACCCTTCAGGGTCCACATAATAAATGTCGTGTCACAATAGCCTCCTAAGGTATTGTCTTCCTCCTAAGGAACTACTCACGACCAATTATCAATAATACACCCTCTTAAGGCTAAATGTATTATTTAATTTAGTTAATAAGGTTATGTTCAAATTAAACACCTCTTAAGGTTAGCGCTATTGAAACAAAGATCGATCATACATTATTTATAATATCAACAATTACTAAAAATGGATCCATTTAACAATATTTAACTGTGCACTAATCAAATGAAATAAATCGGCCTGAACAACATTACTTTTGTATGTATTTACTCAGAATTAGAATTGTCAGACTCATCGGAATGATTACAATGGAAAAGTTTTAACTTATCCCTGGCCAAGACATTTTCATAAAGTCGACCACGGTTACGTGTACTCTTAATCACGTACCGATCATGAGGCAAGACCTTTACAATTTTATATGGCCCGTCAAAACGAGGTAAGTTTACCACTGCGTAAACCCTTACGAATGATCTTTCTTTCGGCAAGAACTAGATCACCTATCTTAAAAGGTGCTTCATAACGCCGTTTTTGATCATATTTGTCCTTTGCCTGCTGAGACAATTTAGCTGATCTCGTGACAACGGCTTCCCTCAACTCGTCTAAATTAGGTGACCTATCGGGCACAACTATATCGCCTACAAGTCTAGGTCGAAACCCATAAAGAAGTTCCAATGGAGTCTTACCCGTACTATTATTTACGTTAGAGTTTAATCCTAACTGTACTTTAGGCAAGTATTTCTCCCAGTCATTTTGGTCATCACCAACGTATGCTACTAGGGCGTCAAGTATAGTTCTATTAAAACGTTCTATCTGTCCATTCGCCCTTGGGCTAGCGACTGCCGTCATGACATGCTTTATTTGCCTTTGAGTGCAATACTCTTTGAAATCTTTGCAACTAAAAGCTTTGCCACGGTCACTTATTATACGACTTGGAACACCAAAAGTTTTAATTAATTGGTCAAACGTCTGCAATACATATTTACAACTGACGTCTCGAACAGCTTCGATCCATATAAACCTCGTGAAAGCATCTATTATTGCTAGAATGTGCATTTTGCCTGATGGGCTTTTACAGAGCGGGCCAAGATGGTCCACATGAACAGTGTGAAAAGGTACGGCCACCTTTTTAATTGGATGTAACAAGCCCACACGACGGCCAGTTGGTTTTTTAGCATATTGACATGATATACAACCACGAGTGTACTTTTGAATAAACCGACGCATACCGTGAAACCAGTACTTTGACCTTATGGCATTGTAAGTTTTATTAAAATTAACGTGACCGTTATTATCATGGAAACTTTGAACGAGAGACCAACGTGATATTCGTGGAACGACTACATTTTGACTATTTCCAACTTTTTTATATAATACACCATTCTCAAACAAGAAATCTTTAGCTAAGCCATTAGTCATGCCCTTTGAAACCTCATCCTTCAACTGGTTCACGAGACCACGCAACGAGTCGTCATCCTGCTGCACACATTCGATTAGGTCTTTATCGACACATCGCATTACTGAATCCACAGGATTACGACTCAGCGCATCCACGTGAGCCATGGATTTGCCGGCACGATACTCAACAGTAAAGTCAAAACCTTGAACTTCAAGCCACCACCGGGCGATACGGGGAGACAAATCTCGTTTGCTCCATGTCCAGCGTAATGCGCTACAATCGGTCACTAGCACAAATTTTAAACCTGACACGTATATCTTAAACTTTTTCAGGCTCATGACAACAGCTAACGTCTCTAGTTCGAAACTGTGGTACTTTTACGTCGGACCATACCAAATAACGTCGGAAATTGTTCCACGGGGAAGATTTAAGCACAGAATAGCCTATTACACTCGGGAATGATGTAGCTCCCTCTTAAAGAAAGAATTTTCACAATCAGATCAGTAGTTTCGAAGATTACTCCGTACATCCAAACTTACAAACTCTACATTCATAGATTTTCCGACTACGCAATGTAAAGAAAGGATAGTTTAAGCGACATGTGCCAATTATAGAATCTATAACGCCGTTAGCCATACATTTAAGCAAACATAACTCAATCAAATGTATGGAACAGCTCATATTTTTTTCGAGGTTCATGTATAGTTAAATTTGTTCGTAATGATGAGTATAATGCTCCCACGAAATTCTTAAAGTTAATGTTTTAACAACTTATAATTATAATGGGCACAATCATTTCGCTTTTAAATGACATCTGATGCCTACTGGAAAAACATGTTTGAAAATTGCTTCCGCATAATTATGGCCCTAATAACTTTTTATATTTCTTCTTTATGAGAATTTATACGTAACGTGTTTTTGGATTTCTCCACTAGGAGTTTTTCAGGATCAGCCAAGAGTCCGAATTTGTTGCCGGTCGGTGGTAATAGGCTCGACTATAAGATGAGACTTAAACATAACTGCCCAAAAATGTGGAGTTTCATCATTGACTAACTAAAAAATTTCATTCACAACTATTTTAATTTTATCAACACCGCACATGGGGCTCATTGGCCTTATCGGAATGAACCAATGTCAATTTGATTTTATTACATCAAATTGACAACGACGGTACGTTACGTTACTTGGATTACGTTATTTCCACACAGTCATTATTTAATAATTACAAAACGACCCATCTTTATACTACTGTGTGCGAACACATTAGCATACAGATGTTGATGACTAATGAGATTGGATTGCTTCAGGATATTGTAATGTTTGGGAACTTATCAAATATACCTGTACGTGTTTATACAGCTTTGGTATATATGGTACAGAGGCTACAGGCGGAGTATTAAAAAAAACAATTTACTTAATTATGTTTAATTTAAAGAGAAATTACAAGAATCGACTATGGCTAAAGACTAGTGTTGCCCAAATGCAAGACCAAGACGACACCTTAGCCAGTCTTGGTCTTGGTCTTGCGTCAATACACCTGTCTTGGTCTTGGTCTTGGTATTGCGCTCTCAGTCTTGGTCTTGGTCTTGGTCTTGCAGCAAGAGTCTCGCAAGTCTTGCGAGACTCTACTACTTAGACTAGACTACTTTCAAATACCTATTAGCCTATTGCTATATAATAAACACGTTAGTTTTAGTAGCTAGAGCTAGCGCTAGCGCCAATAGATCAAGTCGCTACAGGACCGGGCTGTTGCCGTTCTTACCACAGGTTATTTAACCCAATATTTATGAATGGTGTTCTATTTTATTTCCAGTTTTATGCCATTTAGTTTGTTTGATTTTTTTTTTTTAATTTTGGTGTTATGATTTTTTGATGGTTAGAATTATTCCTATTAACTAGTATTGTCCGTGTTTTCATTTATTGTCGTATTATCGTTTCTACTCTGCATAATAATCAATACAATACCTTTTAGTGTTATGACAATACGGTTTTGATACTGGGGAACGTCTTTCAAAATCGGGATTGAAACCAAATACCTACTATAATGCCCAAATCTCAGTTTGACTTAACTGCGAGACGCAAGAGTCTTGCAGGCTTAGTCTTGTTCTTGCTCAAGTCTTGCAAGGTTCAGTCTTGGTCTTGGTCTTGCTACATTAAGTCGGTCTTGGTCTTGGTCTTGCAAAAATGCAAGAACAAGACCAAGACTGCAAGACCAAGACCGATTTTGGGCAACACTACTAAAGACTATGATTACGTTGGAGGTTGGAACCGAAGTGTCCGTTTTGATGCCCTGGAAATGATGGCATGATGGTGTTACGTAGCGCGAAGTCAGCATCTCGTGTCCGTCCGAGGCTGATGCAATGTGTTGTTAGGTGTAAATGAGGTTAACGCATCGTCAGCGATGCCCCTTTGTACCGTGGTATAACATGGTATACATAGTCCTGTTATGCATACCTACAGCCTACAGGTATCGTATGCGAGTTTAATATTATTTTAGCTTGAGGAAAAACCGGCTATACCATATAGTATATATATATATACTATATGTATCTATATACATATGGTATATATATATATACCATATGTATCTATATACATATGGTGATATGTATATACTATATGGTATGGTATGTACCATCGTAGTAGGTGTAGCCCTTCCGTCCACCCTTTATTTTATTTTTTTTTTCTTGTTATAGCGGCAACAGAGATACACATTCTTGAAAAAATTTCAACTGTCTACCTATTACGGATCATGAGATACAGCCCACTGAAAGACAGACAGACGGACAGCGGAGACTTAGTAATTAAAACGATAGAATTCAAAGATTGTTTTTACATATTTCACTCGCTGTTACCCGCAGCATCGCCAATTTTCACAAGATTTACAAAATATTATGTCAATGAATTTGTTCCCTTGTTTCGAGCAAGCCTACTAATAAACAGCAACAGAACAATTGCGAGTTGCTTTTGTTTTGTCTTTCAGAAACTGTGTAACAACTTATAGCAGCCGGTGTTACTATGAGGAAAATAAATCCTGTATCAGACATTTTCCCATTTTCGAAAAAGTATTTCATATTGTTAATGTTTGTAAGACAACAACGACAATATTAAAATGCTTTTAAAAGTTATAACCTATTTTTACAAAAACTTTTTCTGATTCTTAATTCTGAGGACCGATCTTCTAAAATAAGAATCAGTAGAAGTAATAAGTACATTATGCAGAAATCTGACCATTGATTGCAAGCTGTGGTACACAGCGAACTTTATGTCGCGAGCTATTCTCTTCCAGTCAACCTTTAAGTGAATAGGGCAGCATTGTGATTGGTGTTAGTTCAAACAATATTATCAAGTGCTTATGCCTGTAGCACACCTCCGCTGCGAAACAAAAACTGCGAAACCGCTGCGCGAGTTTTGCTGTGCATCAGTACTTCACTTACGCGAAACTATTAGCGAAACCTAAAACTAGTACAGTTGAGAAATAACAATCGAAAGAAAATGTCGTCGCTTTCGGAGTCAGAGGAGGAACTAATCTTACTGTGGTCAACAACCTTAAAAAGTCGTAGTACCTCGGTGCATGATATCATGATATATGATAGTTTTTTGTGTTGTTATTGTAGTCAGGGTGATTTAGTAAGTACAAAACTAGTCTATTTCTCACTGCCTGTATAAGTTTTTCAGTAAATCCCAAATTCATCTTTCCTATTTCGCTCTCATAAATAGTCGATTGCTACAGACGCGTCCGAGACATACGCGGAACCGCTCCAAAATAGCGGCCAACGGGCGGAGATGTAGAGAGCGCTTGAGCAAATGAGCGAAATCATGTTGGAAAGAGACAAAATCATAGTCAGTTTTGTACGTTAGAGCAGAGTATTTCGCTCCTGTTTCGCCGCCAAAGAACTCGCAACTCCCAGCGTAACTATTGCGGTTTCGCCCTTTGAGTTTCGCAGCGGAGGTGTGCTACAAGCATTTATTTATTTAAAGTAAAGTATTTATTTTGGTTAGTGATAAAAAATACAACGGTTCTAGCATCTCCATTTCTCCAACTTTTGAATGGGATCTCAAGCTGTGGACAAACACATACATTTGTTAGCTAGGTGTTGAGAAAGCACACTACTTCATTACTTACTGTACCATACCTCACTATGCCTTCGGCGACACAGGCGTAATGTTTTGTTATTGGGCCAAGAAGACCTAAATAGTAGTTAAGTTAATTAAATCGAAATTTATCATCATCATCTGCGTAACCTTTTCCCAACTATGTTGGGGTCGGCTTCCTGTCTAACCGGATGCAGCTGAATACCTGTATTTTACATGGAGCGACTGCCTATCTAACCCCACAACCCAGTTAGTACTGGGTAATACGATACCCCTTGGTAAGACTGTTTGTCAGACTTTTTGGACCACTGGCTACCTGTAACGACTGTCAATGATCTAAAAATGACAGCCGGAACCAACGGCTTAACGTGCTTTCCGAGGCATGGAAGAAACTCGGTATGTATTGGGTGGTCACCCATCCACAGACCAACCTGGGCAAGCACGGCTTAACCTAAAGATCTATTTAGCCACGAGCTCCTCTAATTCGAAATTAATGTTCAACACGAATATACTTATTATATTCTAGTTAGAACTTATTGTTACACAGTGGCCCAGAGTCGGGATATATGCCCAGCGATAGGTTCGCCCCTTACTACATGGGACTTCAGCATAACTGGTAAAATGTAGGAGAACACTAAGGTACACTCCTGTCTAACCCATCAGGAATGATATCGCTATGTTACGTTGAACCAGTGTTTAGTTTTGTATGCGACAACAAACAAGCATTAAAACGTAGTAAAAAGGTTTTTTACCCAGCTGAGGCGAAGCCCAAAAGGAGGGTTATGTGTTTGACCTGTATGCAACGATGTATGTATGTCCGTTTTTTTATTACTTAAATTATACGTCGTTAGATTCGTCTTTGTGGCGCGAGTGTCACTGGCTACATTAAAATAATAATAAAAAACAAACAAAAATGGCGGTTTTGGGGTGCCATATTGTGAAGTTCGACATTTTATGTTCTTGCAATACCATCGAATGGAGTGTCATAATGGAGGGTTTTACAAGGTGATTACTTTTCTTATACTTACTGGCAAGGATTGCTGTATGTCTTGCCATCCGTCCCACACACTGGGTTATATTCCAACGTACAGCCATGGACCTCCGTCAGGATCCCAACCAGTAGTATTATGAGTACTGAAATATGTCAAGCAGTAAAATAATATAGAATTAATTCATACTAAACACAAAACATACATGTAAACGTACCCGTAACAAACCCGGAAGGCTCTTGTTTTCTCCGTCACCGCCGCCGTTTTGGGGTTTTTTTTTTTTATATACAAGTTTTGAATGTTGTAACTTTACTTTAAACACCTCCACGACCCCCGTCCTATTCAATTCATCCATCAACACAATGTTTTTAGTGCGTAACATTGAGTCCTACCGTAAAACGTGACTTTTCATAATTTTTGTTTTCCAGTAATAATGTTTGCGAAGAGTTACTTAGTTTGATGACATGTACTGAATGTTAGTATTTACATCTTGTATTTAAGTACTATAGTATAGTATATTGTTTATAACTTGGATATTTTTTATCCTATGGAACAATTACCGAACTTCATGCGGGTGAAGCCATGGGCATGAGCTAGTAATGAACAATAGCGAAAATTGCGTCATAATCATAAAACACAGATAGATCTGAAAATATACTTTTTATAAATAAATAATCATGTATTTATTTACCAAATGTTATCTTCATGATTAGGTTCGTAGTGTTTGTTATGTAATAAATATAAATAGTCAAGGAAATGCCTTTTATACAAAGTCGTATGACCTCGAGACCAGGTTTTCCCTATATGCAACAAAACAATTATAATGCAATCAACGTGCTCTATTTACTATATCGATTAATATTTACTTAGTAATAACTCGTTGGTCTACTGGTACTTACCAACCAGCCCTGGTGCCAGGTGGTGGATGACTACGACCTCTCACAGAGAGCAAAAAGGTTAGAGTTCAGGGTTTAATCCCAGAATCAACCAAAATGATTCATCAATGGTTATAATGGGATTTTAGCGCCGTGTGTTACACTGTACTTTTCACTTTGAGTGTGAGAAAAATAGTCAATTTAGTACAAAAACATTTATTAAATATTACTTAATAAAATAAAAATCACGTGAGATTTTTTTACTTGAAGCTAAATGTGCGCATCACGCAGCAGCAGGTGCCGGGGGAGAGCACGTCGTACTCGTGGCTCAACAAGTCACCACTACGAGATTTACTTTACGCCTTAGGGCCTAAAAGGGCCACTTTAGGCCCGCATAGTAGGGCTATATTGGCGTACTTTAAGAGCATGAGAAGTGAAAACATTTTAAAGAGTGTACTCAGATGGTTGGGTCATGTTGAGAGACTGAGTGAAAGGCGACTAGCAAAATGTACAAGGCAGATGTGAGTGACAACGCCTGGAGGGGAAGCCCTAGGAGGGCATACACTGACCTTATTGGTGAGGTCCTTCAGAAAGGTCAGGTGCGCAGTACTCAACCGGCGCGCGTGTATATTTAGATGTATAGACGAGGACGAGGCGCAAAGAGTACGTAAGGATCGTAGCAGGTGGCGGTCTAGTCGTTTCTGCCTACCTCTAGGATGAAAAGGCGTGAGTTTATTTATTTATATATGTATGAAAGCTTAAAGTGTTGGAATCTGGATTCGGGACCGAATAATGGGAATAGGTTCCCCCGTTATTACATGGAACTGAGGTGAACATATATAACTTGCGTAATGTGAGTGTACTCACATCTCTACCGATCCCTGCGCGGTACAGACGTGATGTGGCTGTATTTATTTATCAATTTACTTGTATATTGATAAGCGCTATCAATCAAAGTTGGTTATTTATTGTAATTATTCTTTTCTTGAAGCCGACAAAGTACGTGATCAGAAAAAACGATTTAACCTTATAGAATTTATCGACATACCATCACGCTTGTATTACCTGTAAGGGGAGCAGAAGTATTGCAGTTGCCCAGATGTTGCTCGTCTCATGTAGTAGGGGCGCGGCCATTAATTGGAAAAACAAACAAACTCCGGACTGCTACTAAGAATATTCTAAGTATTTCGGTTTTCCTTCAAGGGGTAGCAGACCTAGAGTATTTGATATTAATTTCAGCGTGATACCTCCACGTGTTCCTGAGAAAAAGGGTTTTGACAGAAAGATGGACAACAAAGTGATATCTATAAGGTTTTGGTTTTTGTTCCGATTAAGGTACGGACCCTAAAAGAACGGAAAATATTCATTTTATGTCGTACATGCGTGAATGGGATCCAATACGTCAGCACAACAAGAGTTGGGCCAACCACTGACCAACATTTTGTCCAACCTCAACTCAACGAACTAAACATGACAACATGCCAAACGCAGCACACGCAATGCTCGCACGTATCATTGGGCAATGTTTTCATTTGGAACAATACAATTGCCTCTGATTGGTTAAAATTGAAATACGCGCGACGTAATAGAATTGTCAATTTGTAATGCGGTGATGACGAGTTCTGATCTCAGAACACAGGTTCTCAGGTTTTACCGTACAGGAAAACTGCGGAGGAATCCCCGTTATCTGCTCTGAGACATACTGAATGTACATAGATACTGTTTTTTCCGGTTTTTACTGTGTGTTTATGATACTGTTTCCTTATTCGGTTCGTTTATTAGTCCTATGTCTATGTGTGTGTGGTGATAATGATGATGAACGTTCACACAGCTCTCCTATATGAGATGAGTGGGCCATCATCCACAATGCATGCCCAATAGTAGTTAGTGGATGCCAACATATCTTCAAGTTTTAGGTTGTAGGACATTCCTGCTTCTGCACGATGTTATCCTTCATCATTTTTAGAGCAGTGGTGATGGATGGAATACCACAGAGTGATGCATGTAAGTAATGTGTGTGTGTGTGTGTGTGAGTAATTTATGTGAGTAATGTGTGTGTGTGTGTATGTATGTATATAATGTATGTACGCGAATCATAATTAATCTGAAACTTGGCATAATGATCGCTTCTATATAATTACGTTAGACCTATTAACAGTAACGTAGTAAATATCTAGAAGTGTAGGATCCGATATTTAAAGAAACAAACGAATCTTACTTCTTCTTCATAATAAGAAATGCGAAAGTTTGTTATGTTTGTTACTCATTCACGCAAAAACTACTGAACGGATTTGGCTGAAATTTGGCACATAGATAGTTTGTCACCTAGAATAACATGTAAGAAATTTTTATCCCGGTAGATGATCCCGTGGGACAGTTACCGAACGTCACGCGGGCGAAACCGCGGGCACAAGCTAGTATTAGGAATATAATTTTTAAGAAAAGGTTACCTCGTTATTAGCTAATGAATAAGTACAAAATGAGTTATTAATCCTTTAAAAAGGGTTCCGTAGTTTAATATTAAAATTTTCCCTTTTTAATTAATTAATACAACGGTTTGATTATAAAACACAATTAGTAAGGAGCAAGTTAATAAAACCATGAAACAGATCAGATTTTTGAGTTAATTAATCTAATCTTACTAATATTTCACGAAGAAACAACTCATCCAAAAAACAACTCGTTCTTGGCAGTCGGGTAAAAAGCTTATTTCTCGTACTATTGGTAAACTGGTATTTACTCCATCGCACTAACCGGATGCCTGATTCTCAACAGTGTGACTTAAAACCTCAATCCAACCGGTTTTTATCACGATGTTTTCTTTCACGGCTGTCAGTAATGTCTTAAATAAACATAAAATGTACGTATGAATTTAAAGCCACTATTATTGGTTTTTTCTCGGATTTGAACCCACAAATACGTGAATGAGTGGCGAACTTTGGACCATCATGACAGAACCTTCGAAAGAAGATAAACATGATTAGAAAAGGCTAATGACGAGCTTTGACCCTAATACCATAACTATAACCCCCACGCATTGATAAAAGATAAAAATTTCATAATAAATCATGACCGGCCTTAATTAAATACCTTACACGCTTATTTCATAAAAGAGTTTTAATTACATCGCAATTTGAGCAGCACACATGTTTCATGCATTCTTTTGCTTTTATACATTTCGGCATTCCATTCCGTGTACCCGAAATAATTTGATGTTTTAAATAATATCAGCCGGTATTTTTAGGGCAGGCAAATGTTCAAACGTGAGAAATGCGTTCATTACATAATAATCATCTGGCGAGCCTTTCAGCATCTATTATGGTAGGGTCAGCTTCCAGTCTAACCGGATACAGCAAAATACCAGAGTAGCGTACTACAAAAAGTACTAAAGCGCCCTAGATGACTCAAATGAAGAACTAACATGGAAATTGACCCGACAACTGTCAGGCAGTAGGTATCCTCTCTTTTCTATCGAGATAAAGGAATTTACACCCTGTTCTTTATATCTCTAAAACAAGTATAATTATTTCATTCGGTGACTGCCCAAGTGCTTGACTGACCTTGGATAGATTGGTTATCAGTTTCAGGTTTCTGACCTTATTGCGCGGTACAGGTTGTGTTGGTTTCAATTATATTTGTTAAGAGGATAAACTAAAGATACGTACATACGTAACATCACGCCTGTTATCCCCGAAGGGTTAGGCAGAGGTATACCTAATAGTGCACACACATTCCGCCAGTGGAAAAATCCAACAACACTTTATCCGACCTGAACATCGAACCCAATACCTCATGCCCAACAGTCGCGGTTGCGAACATTATACGAACGAGGCAGTCAGTAATTAAAGATATTACCAGCCTATTACTGCGCTACTTCTGGGCAAAGACCTCTTCTAAATTAAAGATAACCGTAGGTATTTATTTACAAGCCAGATTTTAGTCGGAACGCTTAAAGGAGGCGCCCTAGAAGGACATTACTGACCTTATTGGTGAATGAACTTTCGAAAGGTTATAGTCATACCAGAAATATGTACGTGGACGAAGCTCAAGGAATATGTAAGAATCACAGGTGGTGTTTTGCCTACCCCCATGGGAAAGAGTATAATGATTGAAGTACTTAAATCTTATTGCATGAGTAATAACAAATTAAGTATACGACAACTCTTTTAATACACATCACACTAACACTAATTACATAATTTACAGAAATGACGCCTCGTATATTGTATTTGTTATTGTCAAATTTCAAGATGGAAGTTGTTTTCGAGATTAAAAGCGCACATGACACAAGCGCACAAAGCACTCTGTTGGGTTCTCAACACAATTCATATTTATCCATTGAGGTATCTCCTAATGTAAGTGAGTATTAGGTGAGAGCATATATAGACACGTGTAACGGTAGGCGATATAAGTAATAATAATTATAACAGTGTTATAAGTGCGGTGGTTCTTTTCTTAAAATGGCCGTCCCTTTCCGAATGCACGCTCCGTTGTAGGCTTTCGATATCTTAGCACATTTCAATCTGCAAACAAATTTATGTAATTAGTTATAAGTGTAAACTTCTCGTCTGAAAAATGTATAATTATATTATTATAATAATAATTTTGAGGCGGAAAAATCATCTTCTGTCAAACCATTTCCAACAATTTCGGTGTCGTTTTTTTAAACTCCGGGCTCCTAAAAACAATCGTAATGGAAAAGCTCAATAACTCTTTGCATGACCCTAGAATCGAACCCAGGGCCACTATTCAACGCCCAACAGTCGTGCTTGCGACCACGAGCCTAATCACGGCGTAAGTGAACCTGGCACACCATATATCTTCTCCTTTTGTTGTTTTCGGGGAGAAACCTCCAAAACGCGACCCCCTGTAAGGGCATATCTCTAGGGGACTATAGAGATGTCTCCATTGAGCCGAGCTTTGCAACACGTGACCACTGCGCCGCACGTGGCACGCTGTACCTAGAAACTCACTGGCAATCATTGGTATAGGTCCTGAAGTTTCGACCACACACTGGGTCATACTCCTCGGTACACTCGCACTCAGGACGCAAAGCAGTTACCTGCGACTCGTACATCATCACTGCCAATACCGCAAGAACTGCAATCATAACAAATATACATGACTGAGGATTGAACCCAAAACCTCAAAATTAAAATGTAAGAGGAATCGTGATAAAATCATCATCACAAGAGATCCGCAATCAAATAATCGTGAAAAAAACTACAGTTACTGACATAGCTTGCTGAGTTACATAGCGAGTTGAAGTGACAGTGGGCTGGCCATGTTGACATGAGTTTTGGAGTGGAGACCATATTACATCGGCAAGCATAGCGCGATAAACCCTTCAGCTAGATGGGTATTTAAAAGGTAGCTGGGTCAGGCTGGATGCAGAAGGAAGATGAGGTGTCGTGGCTCAGCTTGGAAGAGCTCTTTCACCACCAGTGGACTGTGAGGCTGAGCTGATGGCATCTGTGTTCCCCTAAAAGTTAGCGAAATTCCACTGCTATTAAAGATGTGCACAGAGAAGTTTCCGACGTTAGCTTCGCTGATCATTTGTTTTTGAGCTACGCATCCATATGCAGAGTGGCCGTGGTTCTAAGTGGATGATCCGTTTCCGACATGATAGTCAGTCATCTGTCTAACCATTTTCAATTTGTTGGTGTCGGTGGCTAGTCTAACCAGATGACCTTCACAACCCCTTGGCAACTTATTATTTAAGCAAAACTCACCGATTATGCACCTCATGGCCCCCAACCGTTTTCTGTCTTGTACCACGAGTCCACGACTGAGGTAATCTTGATTTATTTCCAGGTTATATAAGCAAGGCTTTCCGGTATTATCAACATTTCGCTGTGAGAAATGTAAATATTTTGCCTCTAGTTATAACTGTAATTCGCCTAGATTACACTAACATGGTTTCTAATAACTCTAGCTTGTTAAACATTGGATACGTAATATTTTTCAGTTAAGTAGATACTCGTAGACGCTTTGTTCATTTTTGTCTTTAGTTCCATACATAGTGAATCAAAACAGGCAATTTAATTAAATTTGTGAACCGATCTGAAGATTTTGAAGATAATCGTGAATTAAAACAAAAAACCGTGACGCGGCTGAAATCAGCTCAATTGATTCTTGTTCTAAATAATTTCGTAAGAATTAGTATTTCCATTTTAAAGTCCCAATGCTGTGAGTCTCTCGGGGCACGTTCCCGGGTGACAGCGATGCGGAGTACTTTGACGACAGTGTCCTATTGCCGTCCTTGCTTACTTGTACTTATTTTTAGTTTAGATAGATATTTATTTTAGGTAGTTTATTGGTTATAAATTATGTTAAAGTGGATGTGTGGTGTGACAAGAATGGATAAAGTAAGGAACGACCATATTAGAGGAAGTTTAAAAGTTGCGCCAGTTACAGAAAAGTTGAAAGGGAATCGACTGTCTTGGTATGGACATGTGATCAGGAGGGACGAATCGCATGTGACTAAAAGAGTGATGAATATAAATGTTGACGGATGGAGAGGGAGAGGGAAGACCAAAGAGACGATGGATGGACTGTGTTAGACCCTAAGTAACATAGGACAAGGGATATCAAAATGAAGGGGTTTAAAAGGTGATTACAAAAATATATGCAACTTATATGTTTGAATGTAATTTGAAATGACAAATAGTATAAAAGTAAATAAAATCCAAATGTTTGGCACGCTCTGCAGCCTGAACGGCACGATAAAAGGCCCATCATGAGGATTTTAAAATGGTATAATAACACTAAGAGGTGTAAAATAAAAATAATTTAAAAAATTAAAAAACCCGACTGCTTAAAAAATAACTAATAATTTTAAATATAAAAAAAAACTGAAAATAATAAAACAACTTCAGAAAACGGGACAAATAGAATGCAACAGACGCGACCCATTAAATAATCTAGACTAAAATCATTACATCCAATATGGGTCCCGACTGTTGCAGTCAATATGTCCTGTCTCCTGAACTTGTTTTATTCTTTTCAGTTTTTTTATTTCAAGTTATTAGTAACTTTTTACGCAGTCGGGTTTTTTATTTATTTATTATGTTTATAGTACATATTATCCCTCCGTCTATTGAGCAACATAATCCTTCTGCAGTGGTTCAAGCTTATCGAGAAAGCCATTTAAGCTTGTTTCGTACCGTGTCATTGTTTCAGAGTCGGACTGAAACAATGACACAAGATTTACTGTTACTGAACTATATCTCGAAGTAGTCAGACAGCTTAACTCCTAAGGCTCGGCACAAAAGAGCCACCAACCACAGCCACCGGTAGCCAGCGACAAGCAGTTCACACGCTTTTTCATACATTTTGTTGAAACTCGCTGCACACGTGTGGCCGGTGGCGGCCACTTGCTATAGCAGTCGACAAACATACCACAGCCACCGGTGGCTGTGGTTGGTGGCCCGTTTGCGCCGAGCCTAAGACCTGTTTGAGAAGTGTCTCTGGAATAATTTTACGTTGTTCAGGGTTATTTGGATTATTTGATGTTTCCCTTTACTGTGATGATTCATTAAAAAACCAGTTAAGTGCAAGTTGTACTCGAGCACCGAGGGTTCCGTATAAACTTGTAGGTATTTTTTTATTAGAGGTATTCCTCAGAGCGCATTTATTTTTAAACACAACCATCTGAGCGCAACTAATATAGAGGGAACTACATATTTACAGTTTTCCGATTTTTTCATTTACATGAGCTTCTTGTCAAACATGATTCTAAGTCAACGGGAAGTACCCGGTAGGTATTGATTCCCTTGTGAAATCGCAAAATATGCGATGTAAACAGTCATAATTATCTTTTTATCGTGCTGACTTACAAGTTTGGTGTTTGCACTGCTTCAAGGGGTAGCAGGACCTGAGTATTTGATATTAATTTCAACTGATAGATACCTCCACGCGTTACTGAAAAAAGGGACTCGACACCCGTACAGATGGACAACAAAGTGATCCCATAAGGGTTCCGTTTTTGTCGAATGAGGTACGGAACCCTAATTACACAAAGTGCCTTCTTGGCTAGAGAGCATTGGCAACGGTCCTGATTTACGACGTCGTACGTCATGTGTACGAACCCAGGCCTAATTTTGTAATACCATCATCACTGCTCTCAATAAAGAATAAAGATAAAGATCCAAATGAAGCATGTCCTAGAACCAAAAATTCGAAGTCATATCAAACGACCACTGTCATGGAGAGGAGTTCTGTATCCCAGCATAAATACTTCTATGCTCATACTATGCTAAAGTGCCTGCCCGAACTTCACCTGCAACTTATAATCCAGTGCCGTTTCTGAGCTAGTTCCAAAAACATTATTGTAGACAACAAAACCCCATTTTCCAGTCTATAGGTCCCTTCAGCGGTAAGTGGGCAATTATTGAGTCTACAGTAGCTGTACTTAACATACTTAGCCTGAAGATAACACATTTCCCCACAAGTGGGTCTATATGCTAATGTGTTAGCTGGCGGGGTGCCAGAGTGGCTCCATATTAGCAGTAGATCAAGTTTAGATCGTATTTTATTTCAAAGTGCTCTTGTTTTAAGTCAGCGGTTCAGTGAAACTACGTAATTGCATCACATTTTAATGATTAGTTAAAAATTTAATTGTTAAATCTTACTTCAGCTCATTATTGTGGTAATGATTTGCTACTGACCTCGAACAAAACCATGTCTTTGCCGTAGATTTGTATGGTAAGAACGTAGTTGATACAGTAATGTAGTACAGTATGGTACTCTGACTCACACCATTTTTATTGCAAAGACAAGGAGTAATAATAATTGGTTTTTATAATACATACTTAGCTGTGTCACAACTGTGGTGTGAATCTTCAACACTAAAAGGCTTGCTTGATTTACTTGTTAAAATGTTACTTACGTTAAATAAATAAATAAATATCGCTGGACATTAACACACAGCGCCATCTAGTGCCACACTAAACAACGAGGCTTGTGTCGTGGACACCAGATAGTTGATATACTACATAGATACTTTTTGTTCGTGTTTACATTATTATTATTATTTCCTTTATCCATTACATTCCATATTTTTCACATTTTTAAATATTTCTATACAAAACACTATAAAAAACATTTAAAAATATAAAAAATAGTAGTCCACCAGCGCTGGGAACAGGGTCCGAGCTGCCGGTGGTCAGGGCTCTTGAGAGAGGAACCTCCTAACATTACGTGCCGTGTCCAGAAGTGCTGCTTTCTGAATCAAGCCCTTGATCCAGCTGCCAAGCGAGAGCCTCCTAAGATGTTGGTCGAGGCTCTTGGCTATTAAGCTATTGGCCGACACGACTATCGGCACAATGACTGCTGTATTATTATTAGCCATTTGTGTCCCACTGCAGGGCAAAGGCCTCCTTTCCCTCTTTCCACTTACATAATCCACAAAAAAATTCACGCCTTTTTCTTTTAGAGGGTAGGCAGAAACTACTACATACCCTTTTTAATTCGACCACACATCTGACTGGTCACACACGCTAGCATTCTTAACTATCTAACTAAAATCTGGTTCTATTGTTATGCCATCCACTACAATTATCGTCAACAGATGGATGTAACGAGGCCTGACGACAGGCCAGACGGTGACCGCGAGACCAACGTTGAGGCCCGTTTGATATTTATTGGCCTCCCGAGGTCATTGGCTCAAAATATTGGCTTCGGATGTAAATGTCTAGACACTGAAGAAATGTTTGGAGAAATAAAATTGCTGATGAAGAATATTTTTAGGGCATTTTTAGGATGTTTCGTATAAAATTACATTTAGCGTAACTTTTCTTACTGACAGATGTTTTTTTTTTTGAGATAATTGTATTGAGAACCTCTAAGGTGTAGTGGTCGGAAGCGTAACTGCTGATCATGAGGTCCTGGGTTCGATTCCCAGGACAGGCAAATTGTTATTGGGCTTTTCCATCAGAAATTTCTCAGCCACGGAGTCTAGATTTGTATCCGGTTGATGGTAATAAGCTCGCCTCCTATTACATGGGACTTAAACATAACTGGCTAAATGTGGGTGTACTATTAAAGTAAGCGTCCACCTGTCCGCATCGTACACATCGGACGCATCGCATCAAACCAAAGCAATCCGTACGGTCTCCGTTGCGGACAGGTGGAATCTTACCTCAAAGTACACCTTTGCTAAGCCTTTGGAGATTGCAGGCGTAATGTTATATAGTATATGGCCTCAGATTGACATGGGAAAGTTTTGTACGACATTTCTTCTGATAGTCTACCTTAGTGACATAAATCCTTTTGGCTGATTATATCATACCGAAGAAAGGTACCTACTATCTACTTGTTGATAAAACATTTTAATTATTTTTTCCATTTCAACGTTACTGTAATATTATTAAACCGCTAGGTACAACTCGTATTTCAGAAAGTTAACCCGAACGAAGAAATATACAACTACTAAAGGCTCCGTACGAAAACCTCGACGTTAAAGTTTACAAACTAAAAGTTGCCGAGGAAATATTATAAGTTGCTTTTAGAAATACTTTCATACATTTTGATTAGGTTTGCTGTTCATTGCTGCCTGTTAAACTTGTTATCTTCACTTTAATGCTTGTTTCTGTATTACAAATTGGATTAATTATATCGAGCTACCACCATTTTCCCAACTATTTTGGGGCTGCCTTCCAGTCGAATCGGTATCAGCTGAATACCGGTATTTTGCATAGAGCGACTATCTACCTCCATATTTTCATATTCCATCAGAGATGAGCTCGTATGCGTAGCGTAGGATGTGTGTGAAACTAATTAATCATAGCTTAAGCTGTGAAAAAGAAGCGATAGTATTGGTTAGTTTCCCACATCCCTCGCTACGCATCCTCGCTCATTTCTGGTAGAAATGCAGCCTTACTGGGTAGGAGAGAACACATAGGCAGAACTTGTTATCAGACGGGCTTCTGGGTTCGGGTTTTTGATTACCCATCACGGCGAATGTTAAAGTTCTACGAATGACAGCCGGGACCAACTCATTAACGTGTTTTCCGAGACAGAAGGGTCCTCTAAGCAATGAATGGTGGCCCATCCACGGACAGACCTTGGCAAGCGTTACTAAGCTTAGGAGATCGACCTGCGTGGTTGTTATTATTTAACTTATACAAGACTCTTTCACAAAGGTACCTAAAAAAGGTAAATTCGACCTCAGGAACCACAAATGTGTGACACAAATACTTACCTGGTTCTTACTTGGTTTTTAACTTTTTTTTTTGATATTCGACATTTGATTATCTGCACTATTTTGTATGCTTTCTGGGGGGTCATAGTATGGACCAACATTTATTTATATAACATCTGAATTTTTACCCTAGTGTTCACGAAATTCAAATTCATTTATTCATTAATGAATTTGAATTTGAACAGTAATATTTCCCAATCAGAACATTCCTTTGTTCTCATATTTACCATCTCAATTTCTAGTATTTACTCAAACATTGTGTTTTCCCTAACTCTCTACAGACGCTTCAACCCTAAAGGGTGTATATTAACATACCCCTTCAATACTGAGTCAGCTAGACCTACAGAGACTTTTCACACTGAATACTAAAACTGAATCAACAGTTTACGCAAATCACGCCTTTTTGTATAGTACGGGAATATTTGAGATCATGTAGGTACTTTTTGTTAACTCAGAAAATCGAGTAAAGAAAGATCCTATGTAAACTTTAGTATTCGGCAAAAAATAACAAACTTTTCCAGATACGTTATGTGAGGACGCGTAACAAGAAGGTCTGACAAGATTTACATACACACAGCGAAACTAAATTTGCTTTGTAATAGTCTATGTTAATGAAAGACAAAGTTACTGCTGCAGTTTTACGAAAAGGTCCCCCCAAAAGTCTCAGAAGCTAACCAATTCTCGTGGAAAGCTAGGTATTGAATTAAATGAAAAAAAAAACAAATGCATAAGATTTGCTTTACCGAATGTTAAAAGTAGTGATTGTGATATAATATTAAATAAAGAGAAACTTGAATTCGTAGATAAAACGGTTTTCCTGGGGATTACGCTTGATTCAAGGCTACAATGGGGTTTTCATATAAGATCTCTTGCGGAGTGGCTAAGTTCAGCAGCATTTATACCATTAGAAAAATCCGTCAATATACTGATGTAGATACCGCTAGACTCGTCTATTTTAGTTACTTTCATAGTGTAATGTCTTATGGCATTTTGCTATGGGGACGGGCTGCAGCTATTGAGTCTATATTTATTCTGCAGAAAAGAGCCATCAGAGCCATTTATAATAATCTTCGTAAGCGCAATTCTATAAGGGAACTTTTTAAGGATATTGGCATTATGACGGTACATTGTCTATACATCTACGAATAAAATAATGTACGTCAGACAAAATCTGCACCTTTTTGGTAAAAGAGGTGAGAGACATAATTACAGTACTAGAAATAGGGACCAACTAGTTCAGCCAGGCTTTAGACTCGTTAAAGTAGTCTCATCTTTCATGGGGTACTGTTTGAGATGCTATAATAAAATTCCACAAAGTTTTCTTGAACTGAATGAGACGAAATTTAAAACATGCATTAAACGCACACTATGAAAGCAAGTATATTACAAGTTGAGCGATTATATCGCTGATAAAAATGCTTGGCTCAATGCTGGTCCTGCTCCACAAGGACAGCGCGCATAAATTGTTAGCATTAAATGGTATTGTTGGAGCTGCTGAAGATTGTACAACTATCTTTGCATTGTATAGATTCAATCTCTTTAGTATTATATAATCGCATAGCCCATATTGTGTGAGTATTATGTACTAGAAATCTATCATTCACTGGAAACCTACGTCTTTACTTGACTTGAATGTGCCCCGGCGGTTGAGAGTATGTCATGCTCACTCTAATGTCTCGCTGATGGTGGCGCATGTGTCGGATCATTTAGTTCCCTTCAAAATACTTGAGTTGAATGGTGCTGCTCCATGCGTCATGTTCGTGAACGAGCGCTGTCAGTTGTGACTGGTCATCTCTAATTTGCCATGGCTTATTTGAATGAATTATTTTGGTTTTTGAATTGTATTTTCTTGTTTTGTTTTTACTGTGGACACTTTTAACGTGCACATCTTGCTACATTGTTCTCACATAATATACCATCTCAACATGAATGATGTAACCAAGATTTTGTAACAATATTTTGAATTAAAAGAGTGTCTATGGAGTTTCTTGCCCGTTCTTCTCCATAGAGATCTACGCTAGGGAATGGACAACTACAGTACTTTCACAGTTTTTATGTCTTGTGACTGGGACATCTTTGTTTCGACAATTCAAAAGTGCCTGTAACTGGCCTACTTGAAATAAATACTTTTATTTTTATAAAATAACCTACCTAACAGAAATGTTTCACCAACAACAGAGGAGACCTGGCGCTCAGCGGCCGCTGCCGCGGTACGCTCGCTTCGCTCACTCGCCTTCATGCGCTAATGGTCACTGTTCTAATCTAACCTAACCTACCTAACACAAATGTTTCACCAACAACAGAGGAGACCTGGCTATTTTTGTCTTTTTTTTTTTTTGTCATAACAAATTATTTCACTAAATGTTTATTGTCTAACGACTGCTGTAATAAATCATTTGATTAAAGACCAAATGCATTATTGAAATTATCCTTGATAATATACTGCCGAGTAAAAATTTTACCAAATGAAAATGTGCGTACTAAAATCATTCCAAATATTACATCGGTACTAAAAAGGTTGCTAAGATTTGTTTGGGTAGTGAAAATTTGGCAAAACCTTTTCGGCAAAACGGCAGGATCCCTTGATAGTTATTTCAACTTTTCCAGGCCTTGAGTAATGGGAAAATCTAACTAATCAAATCGCTAGCTAAGTATTTCAAGATAATTATGAAAATAATAGTTCTATTGGTTAATGTCAATAACCATAAACTGTCTCAACAGCCTAGTAGCCGTAAGTTTCTGCTAACCATGCTCCGGCGAAGTGTAATTACATTTTTGTTTTTACAAACTGACCGGCTAAACCATATTGGTGTACAAAATGAAACTGAAAAATACAACTTACAGTTACTAAATATTGAGTACCGACCGCCACTAAATTACAGGATCAATTCCGATTCGCCAAATACGATAACCACCGAAAATTACATGGTGCAATCGTCATCGGAATATTCTAAACGATAAATAACGTTATTTCACTTAGCTATATAACGATACAGTATCGGAACACGATACTGTTATCCATCAGTGTCGAGGCGGCTCATCAATCTGCCATTACGGGTAACAATTACTAATTTATCATCAATATTAGTATCTATCATGTCCGAATTACGAAGTGGTAGGTTTATCCAAAGGTTATATTTATCGTATATACCATAGTGTAAATTAAAATGGATAGCTATAGCAATATTTTAAAAGAGTGTCCATGGAGTTTCTTGCCCGTTCTTCTCCATAGAGATCTACGCTAGGGAATGGGCAACTACAGTACTTTCTCAAGTTATTATGCCTTGTGACTTTGACTGTAGTTTTGCTTTTTTGTATTTTTGACATTCAAAAGTGTCGTAATGGTCTAATTGAAATAAATGCTTTGAGTTTGAGTTTGAATCAAGAGGTTTTGTTTATCAGTCAAACATTTAATTCTTTGGCAGTCGTTACAGGTAGTCAGTGGCCCAAAAAGTCTGACAACCAGTCTTACCAAGTGGTATCGTATTACCCAGTACTAAGTGGGTTGTGGAGTTCCGATAGGCAGTCGCTCCATGTAAAATACTGGTATTCAGCTGCATCCGGTTGGACTGGAAGCCGACCCCAACATAGTTGCGAAAAGGCTAGGCAGAGAGAGAGTCAAACATTTAAATCGTTGGATGTACCCTCATCATACTTACTTCAGTCGCGCGACAGTATTATTCAAATCATTCAACAAAACAGAAACGACCTGATAATTTTGTTTGACGCGCGTCTTAATAAATTTTGCTCTCAGTAACTTCACAATAGATTTTTCGCCTCCTATTGCAATCCCTGTGATAAGATTTCTTAATGTATGAGCAGCTCAACTTTATGCTCAAATATAGAATCTAGTTGGTATGAAAAGATTCTGAACGAAGCCAAAACGCACTTGTTCTTCCCGTCATTGCGATTTACATATAAAGAATGCGTGGTTGACGGTATCGTAAAGGGTCTGTTTACACCTTGTATACAACAAACAACAAAACAACAACATCAGCCCATAACGTTTACTGCTGGACATAAGCCTCTCCCATGATGGGAGGAATTTGCCGTAATCTCCACGCTTGGCAGGCGGATTGGAGATCGCAGTGATGAAAGACTAACAGAAAACGCTGCTGCACATTCTCTGGTCCGCGGAGGCGCAAGGTGTTCTGCCTCAGACATTAGTCGCCTTATACGACACCCGTGAGTGTAATGGGTTGGTTCTATTCTACTCTGCCGGATACCACACGGCTGACACCTTGTATACTAATTAAAAAAAGCGGTAGTGGGTAATTTGGATGTACGGAATAATTTTCGGATGTACTGATTGGATTCTCAAATTATTTCAGTAATGGGTAGCTACATTAACTCCGAATGTCATATGCTATTCTATAACTGTCCCCTAAGGATAACTTCCGACTATAAGCGAGCGAAGCCGGGTGCAAAATCTAGTAACAGATACGAGTATTTTCAGAAACTATTCTTTTTCAATTTCGTTAAATTTGCTTTTTTTTTTACTGCAGTCATGAACAAAATCTTTTACAAAATAATCTAGTCTGATTCTTGCAAATTTCATAGTTCTCCAGCGGTATCTGTCAGCAGTCTGAAGTGTAATCTCTAAACGCAAACAGTTCAGTGCTCTGCGACCTTCAGGAGAGTCAGACTTGTGAAGTTTCACGTTTATTGCTGTCTGAAATATATTTAAGCTTTTTTCGAATAGTTGTTTTATTCTAAAATAGCATCATCTATGCATACCTATTACTCTCTTTCTGTCTAATAAAATATGTACAGTTGCCAGCACAATCATCAAGCTACTGCAAACTGTATTTTTTTATGGATTTTCAACTTTATCGTTAAAACATTAGGTTTAAGGTTGAGTGGGAAAATTTTATAGTTTTGGACAGCTTGATGTGCTGGCGTCTGTGCCTACGTTTTGTAATGATCTTCTAAAGGACAACTCATATTCATATTCATTTATTTTGCATTCCATATTGTATAAAAGATCTTACAAAGGGCTTAAAGCTCCTACATATATGGACCCTGTAAGGGCACAAATATGTAGGAGAGAGAAAGAGAGTTTAATTTTTCTAATAAGTTGGTAATAAAAAAAAATAAAAAATATATAAGTACTTATATATTTATTTCAGACAAAAAAGTCCATAGGCAAGGCAAGGTTGTTAGTAACAAGAATTTTGCTTATATCTAATGTTAGTAATACAAAAGTAACAATCTTAAAAAAAAAAATGTATATGTATTAAGTAATTTAAAATTTGTCATTTAGATATTCGTTAATAGTATAAATAGCATTTATATAATAAAAAATGTTGTAATTTATTTATGAATGAATTAAATTTTTGTTCCATTTAAATTATTTCCGGCAATTTATTATAAACTTTCATTGACATGACTAGAGTACTTGTTGAATGCATTTTTAGCTTAGAGCTTGGTAGGTTTAGTCTATTTTTATGACGTAATGTGTATCTTGACTGTATATTTTCTCGTGTAGTGTAAAAAAAATCCAATACTAATGCGGCAAACCTTCCAAGAAACCATGAAATCACTTCCGTAGGTGCTGCCTGGTGCCGTTCATGGAGTTATATAGAAACCACTCATGGCGCTGAAGTCTGTCATATAGATAGTGTGATTGGCTTTCCCAATCGCTGTTTGCGGTTGTGGTGAATTTATCTTTGGAATTGTACCGTTGGCCGCTGGGGTTTACCGTGGACTCATATTACAGACAAACATTTGACAACAGAGGACCAGGTACTGTGGCACTCGTGGTTATGGCGCATCATTGATATAGCCTGCTTCCATCACTGACTGTTACCACTCCGTTAACTTTGAAACTTTATCCCTCTTTTTTATCTTTCTTATATTTCTTTAACTATCAAGTTTAACAACACTGATAATGCCCTAGTTCTTAGTATCTCATCCATCATACAGTTTCTTAATAAACTTGCGTAAGACATAAACAGATTATGGCCCATACTTTATCTCGTAAGACCTTGTTCACAGCCACGGGCGATGCGACTTTGCTCGCAAACATGAGACACGCGCGAACGTCATTTCTTCCCTTCGTTTGAATACCAACGCGGTGACGATGACTCGGAGCCTCCAAACAACGGCTTTCATTTGTTTTTTCGGCAATCGCTGTTGCAACGCCCGTGTCGCTTTTTTTAGACAAGGAGAGCGGGGTGAGGCCCTTGTCCATCGCGACCACATCTCGATCTATTCCTGCACTTCCGCGGGATATACAGTCTCATAACCGAAGAACGTGGGTGATGCATCCGACCTTCGTATCCAAGGCGTCTAGTTGAAAAAAAGAAAGAAAGAAAAGGCCCGCACCTTATTGCCACCTGTTAAAAGACTATTAAATACTTTTTCAGGCGGACAAAGAAGCGCTCCTTCAACGATTGCTTCATGTCAGCAACATTGATGCCCAGCGCTTCCGACATACCCAAATACTTATAGGTTTCGGTTGCTGAGACGGATCTAAGAGTTATGGAATCCGAGAACTGGGTTCCCACAGCTTCCACAATCTCCCCGCATTTTACATGCATGACCGCACATTTGTCCACACCAAATTCCATCCTGATGGCGCTACTGAATGTTTCAGTTATCTTCAGTAACTCCATCAGTTGCAAATCGTTGGGGGCAAAGAGTTTTAGGTCATCCATGTAAAGGAGGTGAGATATAACCAGACCATCTTTCCGCAACCGATAACCTAAACCTGAATCCTCCAGCAGTGTGCCAAGAGGATTCAAGGCTAAGTAGAACCAAAGTTGACCCAAACTATCGCCCTGAAATATACCTCGCTCTATCCTTATCGGCTCGCTATTCCTCTGAATTTGCCGACATCCTGGATAGAAGGACTGTTCTGCATTGCTCCATACACGACATCAGGAAGGTGCGCAGAGTTGCATCAACTTTATACAACTCTAGCACCCTCATGAGCCATGTATGTGGCACCGAGTCATAGGCCTTCTTATAGTCTATCCAACATGTCGACAAATCCTTTCGGGAACGGCGAACCTGGTGACTAATGGCCATATCAATGAAGAATAGCTCCTTAGTACCACGGGACCCGTCCCTACATCCATTCTGAGAATCGGACATGACAGAATTGTCATCTATATGTTTGCTAATTTTAGTTTTCAAAATGGATGTCAGAACTTTATAGACTGTCGGGAGACAGGTGATTGGGCTATAATTTTTGGGTTCCGCGGTACTACCGCATACTAATAGTGCATTAACGTCTGAAACAATAAAAATATAAGCTAATAACGTCACACAAAACTTAATATCTACGAAATCCCGGGAGAAATTTCTAAAGGCCTATGATAATTTTTGGCCTATTTTCAAGAATTTGCCAAAACTAAACAACCTTCTACTCTTTGGAGTGATACTCAATGTTTAAAACAACAGTTATTATGAATAATAGTTATTTATGCAACTGTTGTATAATAAGGGGTATTAAAACACGAATGTGGGTTTATCACACGAGGCGAAGCCGAGTATCACATGAGTGTTTTAATACCTAATTATGTACAGTTGCATACAAGACTTTATCTACATCCATGATATGAATCCTCCATAAAAGGTTCTGAAACCATAGGGTATATCTTGGGTGTATATCTTGTAGTGTTGTAAGAAGTCTATGTAAATTCATGGAAAGTTTAATTGCTGAGTATTTAATACAAACAAACAATGTATAGGTAATAATATAATTATTTTATTGTAATAATTATTTACATTTTGGAATGTTACAATTATAATAATGAAATACTAATATCGATTTTTTATTACGGCGTTGTGGTAGTGAAACGCGCGTGCATGACAATGTTCTTTTCACTTCTCATGCTCTGAAAGTGCTTATTTGTGCAGGATATAGGCTGCACTAAATCGAATTTTGTGCACAAGGGCATTAACGTATCTACTCATAAATGTATCTATATTAAGGCAAAGAAAATGAGCCATACAGCCAAACACAATAAGAAGTTCATAAGGAGAATTTGTTATTTTATAAGATTTATTTTAATTTATTTGCCTTGTGTGTTTTTTAAGACTTAAAAGATATTAAAATTTAAATTCAAGTACGGTAGGTTATTTAATTAATTTAAGAAAATTATTATTACAAAAAAATAATTTAATAGTAGGCTGTATAGGTTGTCAATGTCGTAATATTAAAAAAAATAAAGCGGCGGGAAACAGCTCTTGTTTTTTCGTGCGTTAATAATTTGCTGTTTTGTGCACTTGTTGTAAAATCTACTATTTTTTTTTAATTAGTTGCCTAGCGAAATTTAGTACAACATTATAACACCCGTTTGGATGATATTATGTTATTATGATAGTATGACACTGGTTGTTTTAATGTTTGCAGTAAGTTAACTGTTTTAGATACTTTTATACTTAGAGGATTTATAGCATGGGTGTAGATAAAGATATTAAAATTGACAGCTACTCAAAATTAGTAGCTTATCTGAAGAGACTGTCCAAAGGACACAAACCAAAGAAATCGAAAGTATTTTTCTGACAAAGTGTTAAACCTTTCTTGAATGACGCACCTGATAAAGAATTTCTCGCCATAAAAGTGAGTATCTTTTAGTTATTCCATTATAAACTATAAACAGAGTGATAAATGACGTGTACATATACGTATTGTACCTATTCGTCTGTTTCTCTTTCTGTTTTGTCACTCGGGGTACATGGAGCTTGTCGTGGTATCGAACTTATAAAAATAACGGTCGATGATATCGAAAATCACTCAGATAAGTATGTTACTTTTAGTAAAATTAACTGACACAAATACTAAAATTGATCGATCGTTCATAATTCGTGGAGAGTACAAACGAATTGTGGAAAAATACCAGAGCCTGCGTCCCTCTGATATAAAATCTAATAGATTTTTCATTAGGTTTCAAAATGGAAAGTGCTCTAAACAAGTTATAGGAAAAAGTAAAATATCTTCAATGCTCCTAGAAATCGCTGCATACTTGAAGTTGCCTGATAGCAAGCTGTACATTGTTTTCGCCGTACGTCCGCTACACTTATGGCAGATTCTGGAGCGAACCTTACTGTTTTGAAGCGGCACGGAGGGTGGAAATCCAGTTCTGTAGCAAAGGGTTACATCGAAGATTCCATATTTAAACATTCCTTATTTTCAAATAAGAAAAAAATCAGCACCCGCTTTGTAGAAAATATTAAATTAAGAGCTGCAGATAATTCGCCCATACCATTGACGCCACGCCCTTCTACATCAAAGGAATCAGTGCCTGTTTCTGAGCACCAGCCAGATACTGAGATTACAAACACTCAAAATATAAATAAATCCACAACTATATCAATCCCAAATAAAACAGTGACAATACATTTTCAAAATTGCGCCAGTGTATCAAATATAAATATAAATTTGTAATTGACCTTTTTACATTCATGTATTTTTTTTAAGTCTCTTAAAAGTCTTTTATTTATTTTCTCATATAAGGAGATGAAAAGTAGAGTATTATGACTCAAGAGCAAAAATATTTCTCCCTCAGGCGATGTACTTTGAATCCCTCGCAACGCTCAGGATTCTATTATAAAATCCCTCGCTATGCTCAAGACTCTATTCTAGAATCCTTTGCTTCGCTCTGTATTCAAAATAGCGCCCTCGCCGTAAAAATATTATTTTGCTCCCATAGCATAAAATCTACTATTATGACTATGACTTGTGATTGGTGAATGTCACAAAGGCATGCAATAATATAATAATAAACTAGCTGATGCCCGCGGCTTCGGTCACGTGGATGTCGGTTATCGCGGCCAAAAATAAAGTTCCCAGACGGTATTTTTTTTCGACACAGAGGTGTCATATATCATTATATTTTAGCTAATGTATACAAAAACTTGACAAAATGTATACTTAAATTTTCCTCGAAAACCACTCTATACTTTGGTGAAAACAGCATGAAAATCGGTGCAGTAATTTTTGAGTTTATCGCGAACAGACAGACGCGGCGGAGGACTTTGTTTTATAATACGTAGTGAAGTTAAAATCTTGGTGAGTTTTGGGTTTTTTAAAACAATCAAACGGTGACGGCTCACTATTAGCTCAGTGGCTGGCTGGACTAGTTATTTCGTGTACATTGCAGTAAGAAGTTAGCGGTGATACTCTGACAGGTTACACTAACCACACAATAATAAAGAAGAAAAAGGCATGAAATTATGTAGAAATAATTTTGAACAACACAAGTTGAGGTGACCTTAAACGTAAGATATTCTTAAACATAACTAAAATGTGGGTATACTCGTATTATCCCCAACTCTTGGAAAAACAGGCATAAAGTTAATTTATGTGTTTTATGTATTTTTATTTTCTTTTACAAAAAGTACTTACCTCACTTATCATTAATTTTCGTACATCATTACCCACGGAACGGTAAACATAAACTTGTTCGACTCCTAGCCTGTTACACATCAGTCTTTAATGGCTGACGTGAATTAAGATAATGTATGAGAGTCATACATCATGTGCGTGAACTTAATTTTGTTACGATCATTATGGCTGCTTAGGTAATTATGCGTGAAAGCATAAGATAACGTTTTTGGAATTAATTACCCTTATACTCCCGACGCTAAAAGAGGATAATATTATGCTTACAGTAAATAAACGTGGGTCCTTAAATAAAAGGCCTAAAATGTCAAATATTTTCTAAGAAATATTAACTGCACTGTAATAAATAATGTGCTGTAACGCTTAGGCGGCCTCACAGTTCTTTATCTAGTTAGTTAAATTATTCTATAGAAATAGGCTTGTGTCCTGAAAAAAATCGAATTAGTCCGTCAGTTAGATTATCAAAAAATATTTGACACGTGTTTTTTCTTTTGTTACGTAAACCAAAGATACGACACTTTTAAAATTCTCAATACGTCACGCCGTGTTATAATTTTTAGTGCGTTGTGACGTCATGAGCCCCCACTCTCTAGTTTGATGCGTTTTATCTTTGTCAATAATCATTGATTTACAAAAACAAAAAATACTAGTCCATAATTTTCCAATACTCTAACTGACGGACTAAATAGATTTGCAATTTATTGATGGTGGAAACTAGCCTATTAGAACCTTTTTTTGGATTTATTTTCTTTTTAGCTCCTCCCTAGTCGCTGAATGCAATCAATCGCGTCAATGCAAGGAACGGAACCTAAAAAAGCTGGTTTTAACAAAGCGCGAGAAAACTAGGTTATATTCAGAAGGTTAAGCAAACGAAAGTGTCAGTCATCGAGCGAATGTGACGTGACGCAATGTTTTTTTTTCCAAGCGTTTTGGTTTTGGCACCAACTATCGTAGTCAGTTCAACGCCATCTATAGAGTTCTTGGAAACTAAGTAATTTTTTTAATACCTCAAAAAGAAAACCTCTCATTATTCTATAAGTAGCTTTAATTATTTTGCTTTACTACATTAAAATATGTGTTGTTTATCTGTTAATGAATTGAGGAGCTCGTGGCTAAATAAAAACAGCCACTCGGGTCCATCTTTAGGTTGAGCCGTGATTTGAGATTTTAATAGTAGCCATATCGTGAATGCGTTTACAATCATTTCTATACCATACCATACATCATAGGATCATAGGATTAGTGTGCAATAGAAGAGCCCATACAAATGACATTTAGTAAGTCTGGCACACCGTATACAGTCACCCTGCTGACTGGATAATCTTTTAACACGGCTGACCTCAACTCGTGACCTCATGAGACTATGCAACTTATTGCGGTCGATACTACCTACCATTCATATCGACGACTCCACCACACCAACTAACCAACCAATTAACCACACTCTCTAGAGTGTGGTAGGTACAGTCAGGGTTACAATCTTTGGTCAGCAAATTGACACACTGCATCAAAAGGATATTGATTGGAAGTTGTGATTTGAATCTTAATTGTATGTATTATAAATGCCACAGTTTGTGAGGATGGATGGATGTATCGGTTTAACGCAATACTATTGATCGGGTTTTGATGAAACTTTACTACTGTAAAGTTTCTTCAAAACCCAATCAATTTGATCTCGTTGAATAGTGTAGTTTATACACCAGAATAACACAAACTATAATTTATAATGATATTGTTTAAAAATAATAAGACTGCTTCGTTGGTGTAGTACGCACGTAAGCGTGTAAGCGCGACTCCCAGGTCGGACAAAGTGTTATTAGATTTTTCCATCAGGAATTTCTCAGTAGTAGCCACGGAGTTTGGATTTGTGCCCGATTGATGGCAACAGGCGCGCCCCCTATTATATGGGACTTTAACATAACTGGCGAAATGTGGGTGTTAGTGTTAGCCCTTCAGGGATTACAGGCGTGATGTTATGTTATAAATGTTACCAAGTAATTTAAACTTTAAGATAATAACTTTTGATAATATTTTGATGAATGACAATACTTTTGTCTGAATGGCAAAGTAGGTGGGATAATTCCATCAAGGGCCGACACCTCCACCAGTTCTTTCCATCCGTTCGTGAACGGCTGGCCAGGACATGGTTGGAGGTTGATCACTGTGTTGCCCAATTTCTCACCGGTCATGGTAACTTTAAGAGTAAATTATTTTCCTTCAAGCTTGTTGACTCGTCTCTTTTTGTCAATGTTCCACATCTGACTGCGAATATGAACAATCAGCACATCACATTTTATGGGAGTGCAGTCTTTGGCAGAATGAACGCAACATTATGTTGGATAGTGTACAGGTTACATCCGGAGTTATTTACTATACAGACTTTGTGAAAACTAGAACAAATTTCCGTGCGTTCAAGCGTTTTTGCCATACCTATTATTGAAATCAAATATAACAGCTCACAACTTAGGACCCATTAATGTTAATATTTATCCGTGGTGCTAGGCAACTGGGCCTATCCCAGTTGTAAACGTCCCTTTGTGCCTATTGGACTTGTTTCGTTCTGTCTCCTGCTGAAATGGAGGGAAGTGGAAATTACGGTTTTTTCCTACTCCTCCACTATACTTTTCTGATTAATTTCGTTGCGGGATCCAAGACAGTTAAATTCATTCTCTGGGACTTCGTCGAGCTTCATTGTCTCGGCGCTTTTCTGGTGGTCGCCACTGTTGATTCTGGCTTTCAGGAGTTACAGTGGTTTGGGAACAGTGTGGCGGGATTGTCCCAAAAAAAAAAAAAAATATTTTGATGAAGCTAGCTAGCTTTCAAAGTTAACGTTTACTAAGCACCACCCACACTTTGATACCGTTATTTTACAGCAACCCGTAGAAAGCTGAAGATATTTCCTCAAGTACGCACTTGAGACTTCGCGAGCATAAAACTAGGTTCCCTATTGTTTCAAGAGAACAATGTTTTCTTTTGCCTTTGTTTCACCTCTTTATTATCCTGGCTACACATAAGAGTGGGTAGCTTGCTCAGGTTTAAAAGTAAAATATTAACATTATTTTTCTTTTAGAGGAGGTCTTAATCTTAATAACTTTCTGGCCCGTGAAGGAGAAGTTGATACAATAAAATTGAAGGTCACAATTTAAGCCGCAGATGTTCACACTCGCACTCGTTCACGATGTAGCACTGTCAGTGGTCGACACATCTGCATAACGAGACGTACATCAGTGGCATTTGCGAGGCCTAACAAAGACGCCATTGCATCGCTACAACCATTGATGTAGGACACGGACACACTTTAATAGTAGATTTTACAACAAGCGCACAAAACGAACCATTTTTACCCGAGACTTTTAGGTGATAGTAATGTCGAGGATAAAATAGTTTTGTGGACGAGTTATAAACTCTGCTTTTCACTTCGATTGCGAGGAAATAAAACAGTAGTATAACGTAACATTTCTTTAATTAAAATTCAAAGTAAAATTAGTACAGTTTTGAATACTGAAGGAAATTGTTTTTATATAACATATTAACGGTATTTTTCTGAATTTGTGAAGATGACATATTGTGAGAAGATGGCTCTGACGACAACATGGAATCTCTGGATGTAGAAGGGACTGGCTCGCTTGGGATTAAATTAATGGCTTCTGTTATACAGTCTGTAATCTTGCTTTTGTTCTCTACGGATTCTTCAATGTATTCCTCAGCAACCTGCAACAACTTCCACCCGCCATGTCTTTTCAGCATTGTTAAGTTTGCTCCCGAATCTGCTAGAAGGGTGGCTGAGGTCTGGCGGAATCAATGACCCGTGTAATTTTAGGGACTTTCTAATTTTAGAAAAGTTGCGATCTGTTTGGGAAAGACTGCAAATTTATTGCGTCCTGTATCTTGCTTAGTGCACTTCCTATTTTGATAGTTGAGGAAAAATTGGTTAGTCGACACGTTTTGAGGACGTAGAGCTTGGTACTTTTTAACTATATTTAGGTAATCTCCTTTGAGAACAAATGTTCGCTCTCGTTTGTTTTCTGTTTCCGGTCTTTTGCAAGCAATAAACTTATTTATTGCTTGCAAAAGCGTGTCCGTCTTGACGTCATTTACGGTAATATTCGCAAGTTCAATGCCTCGGCACGCACCGCTTATGCCAAATATAAGTGCCACCTAAAACAAAATTAATAAACTTTTATACACTTCGGAACAAAATAGCAATAGTTATACGAGCAATAAAATATGAAAGGAATGTGTATTAAGTACTTTTGTGGCCAAATATTTTTCATCTGGGGCTGTATTTAAGAAGGTTTCCACTTGATTAGCTAAAAGGACCTTGCTTTTCTTGCCCACGTGCCCACTGAAAAGCCTCTTCAACAAAGATGTAACCTTCCAATAATTTTGTATATTAACATTGTCCTCCATTTGTAATGTGGCTTTCAGCATGGAATATATACTCCACAGTGAAGGCAGCTGAAGTTTTTGGATAATTCATTAAAATAACTCAAAAAACACTTTCCGAGAACGTAGTTACTAGTTTATCTTTTCTCCAATTTACAAAATTATCGTAAACTTTGAGATATTTTTCCCGAAACTTTGGCGGTAATATCTGTTGCACAACTCTCTGTGCATTAATTTCCATAAGCGTATTAGGAGAGAGTGTTAAATCCTCATCTTCACTCATTCATTTCGGTTCAATCATTTCTAACAATTTTAGCAAATTGAAGAAATTATTAACGCACGAAAAAACAAGAGCTGTTTCCCGCCGCTTTATTTTTTTTAAATCTTACGACATTGATATTAGGCTTGGGCTGCAGACCTATACAGCCTACTATTAAATTATTTTTTTGTAATAATTTTCTTAAATTAATTAAATAACCTACCGTACTTGATTTTAAATTTTAATATCTTTTATATCTTAAAAACACAAAAGGCAAATAAATTAAATATTATAAAATAACAAATTCTATCTATGAACTTCTTATCGTGTTTGGCTGTATGGCTCATTTTCTTGCCTTAATATAAATACATTTATGAGTAGATACGTTAATGCCCTTGTGCACAAGATTCGATTTTACAGTACACAGTATACAGTAAGCAGTAGCGTAATTAATGGACTACGTCTAATGCCTTCTACAGTAGTGGATCAAAGACAGCCTTGATATCAGCAAATGAAGTGTATGTCCTGTAGGCCCTATTAGAGAAAATGAAAATGGATTTAGCTAGAAAAACTAAACCTCCTCAAATGCTGAATGGAGAGAACCAGTCCCCAATTCCTCATCCAATTTGTTCAGCAATTAACTAAACAGCCGTCCTAATGGACAGAGCCATTGTCCCAACGTATCGATTTAAAGGAATATCTGAGCGACTCTCGAGATTGGATGTAGACATTGGGCATCAAGGGTTTGTAAGCAGTTAAGTGTTGAGAAAAGTTGTACATGCATATCAAGCTACCCGTAACTGTCAAACTTTCACAATCAACCTTGAACCTAATGCTTTAGTGATAAAGTTATTAAAAAAATGAACAGATTGTAGTAGCTATGTGGTAGCGTCTGTAGTTCTGTAGTACATACGATTAACGATTAGCGACGCTGTGGAGTGGAGAATCGGAGAAATATTAACCAATAGGATTGCATGCAGGAGCGGAGCTAAGATTTTATGCAATCCTATTGGTTAATATTTCTCCGTTTCTCCGCTCCGTAGCCTAGCTCCGCTTCAATGGACAGCAGCCTAAATGTGGTGCTGTTCCACAAACGATGGGGCATTCAATATCGTGTCACGCGTGTCCTGTTGTTTGTTCATTACAGGTACTGATGGACGCTGCTGGAGGCGCCAAACTAGTGGCTCAGTTCTGTGCTGACGTAGTGCATAGTTTAGATTGCCATCGACACGCTAAGAGGAACAATATAAAATCAAAACCTCGACCATCACCAAACACACACACCAGATTTTAAAATCCCATTTAAAAAAACCCACATAATATTTAAATTCAACCCGTTCCCCTCGCACGCGAATCCGCTTCCAAGTAACTTCTTATTTGGGAGCAGTCTTAAGACCTTCCGGCGAGATTCGGCCAAAAATATCACAAATTAAACTCCACCAACTAGTGAAAACACTTTTATATTGCAACAGTTTAATTACAAGGCAAAGCAAGACGGAGCTAAACAAGTTATACATCTGTCTCGCTCGTTGGGGCAGCTTTGGCCTTTAATCAGAGTTTCCTTGTGATTAAAATGTAATTCCCTTTGAAATAGCGCTCAAATTTTGTTGCTGTTCTGTAGTGGACCATCTTTTGCTATGGTTTGAATAGGAATACTGTGTTGCGTAGATTGGATGTATGTGTGTAGTCGAAGTAAAGTTATTACTTAACTTTGGTGCTTTATTTATTCATCCGTGAGTTAACATAAAAGGCAGTCTACTTTAATCTCTACAGAACATTTTGAGGTTCATTTGTAGCAACTATAATATGAAGTCACCTAGTAGTAAAAAATCATTGTACGAGTATACTATAATTATTTTGAAAGTATGTCATGTTTGTTTGTCTGACTGTATTTATTACCTTTTTACTCTTTAACTTAACGGCGGATTGAATTTGGATGAAACTTGGCACAAGAGTAGACCATAAATTGGGGTAGCACATGGGATAGTTTGTATCAAGGTAGTCACGACCGTAACGCGAGTAAAGCTGTAATGTTGTTTAAGACCCATTATTTCTTGTGCACAATAAAGCATTTTTTTATCTACCGTCTGTCTATCCAAACATAAATAATAAAAACCCATAATTTAAAACAAATATATCTCATGAAGCCATTCCTGAGAGTATATTTCCAATCACGACATCAAATAAAAGTAATTGAAATCTGTTCAAACAGTCAGTCGGTTAGAACCGATTTAAACTGGAATCGACGAAGATGTGTGTTACTGACGCACACAGTATTGTGAATTAGTTTTTTTGCTATTCGTACTTATTAATTTTATGGTAGTGAAAATCATTGAAAACAAACAACACCTATGGCCTAATCGTGTGTACACATAGCTACTACAATCTGTTCATTTCTTTAATAACTTTATCACTATTAAAGCATTAGGTTCAAGGTTGATTGGGAAGCGGTTTCGCGTGCGCGGGGAACGGGTTGAATTGAAATAATTATGTGGGTTGTTTTAAAATGGGGTTTTAAAATCTGGTGTGTGTGTTTGGTGATGGTCGAGGTTTTGATTTTATATTGTTCCTCTTAGCGTGTCAATGGCAATCTAAACTATGCACTATGTCAGCACAGAACTGAGCCACTAGTTTGGCGCCTCCAGCAGCGTCCATCAGTTCCTGTAATGAACAAACAACAGGACACGCGAGACACGATATTAAATGCTCCATTGTTTGTGGAACAGCACCACATTTAGGCTGCCTGTCCATTGAAGCGGAGCTAGGCTGCGGAGCGGAGAAACGGAGAAATATTAACCAATAGGATTGCATGCAGGAGCGGAGCTAAGATTTTATGCAATCCTATTGGTTAATATTTCTCCGTTTCTCCGCTCCCACTTACACTCCGGGGCAGAGTCATTAATGAACCTCCACCTGAGCAGATTTTCCTTGCTGCGACCAATCTGGGTCCGGAGTCTATTTTTTAAATTTCTATGGGCCAGTTAGGGGCTAAATTATTTTTTAGGAATTGGTTTTGAATTATTTGGGCTGCCAGAACTTCCGCCATTTTATTTTATTTTAAAAACAGCTGCCACGAAGTAAACCTGTATTTATCAATAGCTGATATCCATACAAAGAAGTATTGCTACGAGAGAAATTAATTTTCTAAAAGCCTAGGTTTCCGGGATTATAATATAAGCCATCAAAGTTACAATCTTCAGCACAACTATGATAGCTAAGGGACCGGTCTCCTATTAAATGATATAATATGCGGCGTCCGACTTTAGCGTTACTCTGAACGCCAGGCACAGCGTCAGCGGTCAATACATCTCATAGCGAACGACGACGTCTCGGTCACAACAGTAGTCGACAAAATAGTGCTCGCGTGTAGTCGTGTGATATAAAATGGATATAAATTCGACACATACGAAGATGCACTATAACATTTGACTGATTCAATCAATAATTTGTCTTTTTCTTTATCAAATTTCGACATTTTGTAGCGCGTAGACGCGGCGCAAAGCGTTTGTCCGTACGCCAACGTCAGCTTGTGAAAGAGACCACAACAGTTAGTACATTTCTATAGTAAGCATCGTGACGCGGCATACGACGAGACGCTGTACGCGGCCGACGGCGTTTATAGGAGACCATAGCCTTATATTACGAAGATGTGATGCTTTAGAAGATTTCGTCTAAAAAAATATTGCCTACTTGAATAAATCAAACCATCGTGTTTTCGTTGAATGTAAACGTTGGTATCGTTTTCGTTGAAAAGTAATGAAATAAAACAATAATTATTTTGAATGTTTTGAGTTGATTAATTAAATGGGATTTCAACATTAAATTAACGGACCATCTCTGAATTAATTAAAAGTCTTTTGTTGACATTTCAGGCACTGCAGGGAATTTAATGACGCACTCAATAAACAGCAAAATTATTGTAATTCCTGTGTTATTTCAGTTAAAAACCTGTAAAACTGATTCAATTAATTGGTTTACTGATCCGATGCCAAATGAATTGAATTTTAATGTGAATTATTTGATGGTTGGTCAGCCAATGTATCATTTACCGAACTGCAATTTTAAATTAATTAGATTTTTCCAGTTTTGATGCCCTTCGTATTATAATGCGTTTTTTAAATAAGATTAGGGCTGACCCGCCGTATTGAGACCCCAGTAAAAAAAATATGTTTGATAATAAACCTTTTTTTTGCTAGCCTTACATTTCAAGTGAAAGTTGACAGATCGAGGTCATTGACGTTCTTATTCTTATTTGAAATACATTGTAAGTTTGTTTTTTCAGTCCATTGTAGGTAGGAGATGAATTAACTTACCCAGTTCTTACCTGAAACCAAGTAATTTGGCAGATATGAGGACCTTCAAATGGTAGTTGTAATGTGTACCTAGTTGGCTAGAAGTTAGGGTGCAAATTTTAATTGAAAAGTATAAGGGTTTCTTGTATTCGTTATTCGGGTTAAAAATTATATACCTACTAACATGTTTTATTTTTCTTACAGGTAAGTCACTGACTCTTGGCCAGATTAAGTTGTAAGTCTTTATATACATTCAGTCAAAAAAGTATCGGGAATGGATGATTTGTTTATGGTTCCAAATTCAAATTTTTGTTTTTTTGTCGTTGTTAGATTGGCACAACTGTTTTCCATTTTGGCGCGGAGTTTGAGTTGCATCTGTTATTTATATTAAATACAGTGCTGGTTTTAGTAATATCATATATAGTGTGTATTGCGAATTTCATAATGGACAAAAATATCGAACAAAGAGTTTGTCTTAAATTTTGCATCGCCAATGGAATTTCGTGTTCGGAGTCACTGAAAATGTTACAGAAGGCTTACGGGGAATCGACTTTATCAAAAACTCGTGCTTATGAGTGGTTCAAAGCGTTCAAAAGCGGTCGAGATGTGATGGAAGATTTGCCTCGCTCTGGTAGGCCGTCAACGTCTGCAACTGAAGTTAACATCGCAAAAGTGAAGAAAATAGTGACTGAAAATCCCCATTCAACTCTGAGAGAGATAGCCGCCGAACTTTCTGTATCTCACGAGTCGATCCGTACCATTTTAACTAGTCATTTGGGTATGAAACATGTTGCTGCTCGGCTAGTCCCAAAAGATCTGAATTTTCTCCAAAAACTCAATCGCATGAAAGTCGCTGAGGACATGCTAGAACGAGTCAGTTCGGACCCAACATTCATGAAACGCATTGTTACTGGTGACGAGATGTGGGTTTACGAGTTTGACATGCAAACTAGTCAACAAGCGCCTTCCAACTGAACCGAAACCGAAAAAACCACGCCAAAGTCGATCAAAAGTCAAAGTCATGTTGACTGTTTTCTTTGACTATCGCGGTGTTGTGCACTCTGAATTCTTACTGGAAGGTCTAACGGTAAATAAAGAATATTATTTGAGCGTTATGCGGCGTTTAAGAGAGCAAATTCGACGAAAAAGGCCAGATTTGTGGAAAGAAAATTCTTGGATTTTGCACCACGACAATGCGCCTTCGCACAAGGCTATCATTGTGAACGAATTTTTGACCAAACACTCAACAAATACCATCCAGCAACCACTATATTCACCAGATATGGCTCCTGCTGACTTTTTTCTTTTTCCTAAACTCAAATTACCACTTCGTGGCACCCGTTTTCAATCGATAGAAGACATAAAGGAGAATTCGCGGCGAGAACTGAACTCAATTCCGGAAGCAGCGTTTAAAAAATGTTTTGATGAATGGATTATTCGTTGGCGCAAGTGTATCGTTTCTAAAGGAACATACTTTGAAGGTGATAAAATAAATTTGGATGAATAACATACATTTTGTGTATTATTGATCTTTTCCCGGTACTTTCTTGACAGAGTAGTATTTTATTCACTTTACAAAATGTGTGCTGTGTAATGTCCATTTTCTTTATACGTAACTGTTAAACTTAATAACATGTTTGTTTACATACGTGTACTTTTATGTACCTGACTGTAAAACCAGACTTTTAACGAAATATCTAGCATTGCAAGGCTTTCATAAAAGTTTTATGCGTCGCTTTCGTGAAAGTTGTTAATAAGTTCTAACATAAAATGTGTTTATGTAGGTATTGTCCATTCTAGATTTAAAAACGAAAAGTTTCAAGTGGCTTAGTTAGTTCAAATGCTCCTCCATTAACTTTTCTATAGAATAATAAAATAGTGAGCAGCAGTTGGTCTGTTAGTCGCAAGCGCAACTGCTGAGTATGAGGTCTTGGGTTCGATTTCCAGGTCGAGCTAAAATGTTATTGAGTTTTTCTGTCAATATTTTATCAGTAGCAGCGTCTAATTCTAGATATTTCTGGTGCGTGTTTTATGGCAATAGGATCGCTCCCTATAACATGCAACTCAAGCATAACTGACGAAATGTAGGTGTACATTAGGTGCACAGTCTGCCTAACCTTCCGGGAATTACAGGTGTAATATTATGTTATAGTATGAGAAAAATAATATTTTACTTTTTCGCTTCCGCGGCCCCGTGTTCTGCACCATAATATTTTTTCTTCAATGGACGTGTTTACCATTTTCTTCAATGAACACACCACAATAGGCAGCAGAAATTAATACTGGTTATATTCAGTGAGCACGCGTGACGGGTAATGCTCGCTTCTACTTTGTATGAGACGTACGGTCGAACAAGCTATTTGGTTTACATTTTACAATGTAATTTGTGGGTTAAACTGTAAACCAAATAGCTTGTTCGACCGTACATTGTTACAATTTGTCGCAGAAAATTAAAATCTTCCAATTCCCAAATCTTTTGTAGCTAATATTTTCTCTTGGCAACGAAACTATTTGTTGGATATGAAGCTATTACATGGTGAGTAAAATAGTTAATGTTCGTTGTTTTTTTTACTTTGTTCGTATTACATAAAATCTAAGAGTTCTGTTATTCCATATGTCCCGCCACTTAAATTGGGAAACAAAATGGCTTTTACTAAATGGATGAGCTGTGGTGATTTAGCTTTTTCTTATAATGATCACAATTCACAATCGTTTTGGAAAATGTGGTGATTAAAGTGAAGAATAGAGTTAGGTTCATCAGAATTGAACGCATTTATACAAAGTTTCGGTTCCGTGCTATTAGCTCATGTCATGCCAGGTTACCTCAGATGTTTTGCCTTCAGTAAGGTGCACTCACTTCTTTAAAATCATTGAAGTGATAATGCCGCCAGTCTCTTGGACACATTACCAGTTGCCAGCGTTGAGGAGTTTTTTGATGCCATTTGTTGTTTATTATTAAGTTAATTACTTTAGATTATTTCATCGTATTTATTTATTAATGTCTTTAGTAAGTTTCTGAGATATATTTACATTTTTTTAAATATTTTTGTTGTTTTAAGTTCTAACAGTCCTGTTACTTATGCCCCCTCAGTCGAGCGCAGCGTTCTGCACGGATGGCGACTCCTGCCTTTGCAACGACAACTATGTACCAGTCTGTTCCACGATGGGCTGCAGCTATCTAAACAAGTGCAGGTACTATGCTAGGAAGGGAGAACTTCGGCTTCGTACACCGTCATCACACCTGTTCCTAGCCTAGTTTTCACGGAGACAAGATTAGTGGGATTCACCCATTCACATTATTGGTTGATTTCGGAATCTCATATTTCGTCTCTCTTTTTTTTTTTTTTCGGATGGGAAATCATCAAATGACTTTTCTCGCTCTGGGCGGAGCAGGGTGCCACATTCCTTCATCGCCCTTTGTGTTCCGGGGTCACGGTATCTCTTTCGAACAGTCCCGCAACCCCGGCAGGCATCGGTCCTTGCGGACCCCTTCCTATTGCTGACTCTCTTTGAGGCGCGCGTGGAACACGAACGCGCCGTCGACACGGCCTGTCGTCATGAGACGGACGGACGGCGAGCTAGCCCATAGCCCACCGTCCACAGGCCCGCGCCTACGGTGGCCGGAGGCCACGTGGTGGCCCCCGACGCCCGGGGCGTCTCCCGCGGCGGCCGGGACGCTGTGAGGTTCTCTCCCTCTCACGTTCCGCCACCTCCTTCTCTAGCATTACTGCTTCGCAGCAGGGCCGGACGCAAGAGGTCGCCGCCGCCTATCGCCGCCACCAATCGCCGCTTCGAGGACACAACGGTGCTCCGCCCACGCGGGGCACATCTCCACTGTGTGCTCCACCGTGTCCTCCGGTCGATCCTCGCAGTGGAAACACCCGGGCGTTTCCTCCCGCCCGATTCGGTGCAGGAACCTCCCGAAAACACCGTGTCCGGTGAGGACCTGCGTCAGGCGGAAGGTGAGGACGCCGTGGCGTCTCTCAAGCCACTCCTCAAAGAGGGGACTTACCGCCAATATTGTGGCGTGCCCTATATTTCGTCTCTCTTGGGATTGGTTGAATCTCACAAGTCTTCGTTCCGCTCGGCTCGTCTCTTTTGGGAACCGGGCCTGACAGTCTCTTTCTTATTACATATGCCTTATTGGGAGTGACTGACAATATCTATCGACCTGTTCGGCTAGTCAGGAAGATCTTTGTTCTTGCAATAAAAGCGTATAAGCGCTGTCGAGTATGTCCGAATCTAATCACGGCGAGTGGCGTTTTTTTCGCTTTTGTTTATGATTGGCCCAAGCTGTATCAATGTAAATATGTGCGGTCCCTCCCTTAATTCTTGAATATTGGAGGTCTATCATAGAAGATAATGATATGTTTGATTCATTCATCGTTATTATTATTTTATTTCACAGATTAATTTGCGCCGGCGCTGTTTATTTGAAGCATGGAGAGTGTCATCCGTAACTTACAACTAGAGATGGCGTTAGGATTGTGTTGCTATGTTATCAATCATTTTAACAGAGAAAAACGAAAGGGTTGCTACCGTCTGCAATTATACACGGTGTTGTCGTGATAACAACTTAAAAAAAAAAACAGTTTTTCTAAAAATATTAAACTTACAAAATTTTGAAAATATGAAACAGCTGATTTAAAATTTTATGTTAGAAACGCTAGGTAAAAAAATGTCACGATGTTGTAAATCTTGTATGTTTTGTGATTCGAAAGCGCAAAAAAATAAAAATTGTCTTCGCAATTGTTTTAGCAAAATATTCTTAGGTTTGTGAGAAAGGTAAAGTGTTTTTAATAATCGTTGTTTAATTAAAGTGCATCATCTCCAACGCTTCTTAAAAGTAACACGTTACCAATACAATGTTTGTATGTACAAAGATTATGGTTAAATATTAAGGTAGGTCTTACAAGTCGTTAAAATCTACGTCAAAAAAAAAAACTACGATTAGAAACTATTTATTTCTAAAAGTTAAAGAAAAATACTAAGGAAACGGATCCTGCTCATTTGGTACACTCAACATCACACTATCCGCATATTGAAGTGATATTGTGGGACTGCCCGAAGCTTGGTATCAATTCCGAGAATGGAGACCTCTCGTCTGCGAATTGGATAACTCGACAACCTTCCTCGAGTGTCGTTGGAGACTACTCCGAGATACTCCGGTATGAATGGGAAGGTTCGTAAGACGTAGATAGATAGAATATAGTGTTTTGAATACCAAAAGTGTTACACTCTTTTACAATAATGTTATTTGCAGAGTAAAAGCCACGTTAGACAGTATCTACCTGCTCATCCCGTTTTGTACGTGCACACATCACCATCATCATCATCATCATCTACGTAGCTTTTCAACTAAGTTTGGGACAGCTTCCAATCTAACCGGATGCAGCTGAATAACCCAGGTATAGGGTAACGCGATACCCTAGGAGGAGAGGCGAGGAGCTTGTGGCTAAATAATAACAGCCACTTGGGTCGATCTTTGGGTTAAGCCGTGCTTGCCTAGGTTGGTCTGTGGATGGGTAACCACCCATTACATACCGTGCCTCGGTAAGCATGTTAAGCAGTTGGTCCCGGCTGTCATTTTTGACCTTTGACAGTCATTACAGGTAGTCAGTGGCCCAAAAAGTCTGACAACCAGTCTTATCAAGAGGTATCGTATTACCTAGTACTAACTGGGTTGTGGAGGTCAGATATGCAGTCACTCCATGTAAAATACTGGTATTCAGCTGCATACGGTTAGACTGGAAGCCGACCCAAATAAAACTTGGGAAAAGGCTAGGCAGATGATGAGGGTGACGCGATACCCCTTGGTATGACTTATTGTCAGATTTTCAGGCTTCAGATTACCCCATTGTTACTGAAAATTTGCATAAATGTGGAATTTCCCGCAAGACAAAGGATCGTCACAAGGAGTATTACAGCTTGCACTTTGTGTTAGGTTTCCTGTTATCTTTAAGGCAGTCATTGTTATTGTTTATCCATGCGCCTCACTGCAAGACAGATGTGTTTATTCAACTTTGTCTCTGGAGTTTAAGGAAGGGCGCTCCCTCTTCAATTTATTTTATTTTTGTATTTTGTTGTTATAGCGGCAACAGAATAGCACATTCTGTGAAAATTTCTACTGTCTGCCTATTACGGATCATGAGATACAGCCCGCTGACAGACAGATGGACGGACGGCCAGTGGAGGCTTAGTAATAAGGTCCCGTTGGTTACCAGTTGGGTATGGAACCCCAATGATAACCGATTACCACCCGGTTTCCAGAAGGAAAATCAACACAAAAATTAACTACCCGCTCTTCGTCTTTCCAAGTCAATGATACATTCGTCTATAGTCTGCGCCAGATAAGTAGGAATTAAAGGCCAATAACCCGCATACATTTATTCAAATACATAATTCCGAAAACATAAATAATGACATAAACTTGTCCTCAAACGACCTTTATCGTGATCCTTGACTTTTTCTAGTAATAAAAAACGATTCATAATGTATTGTCGGGCTACCTACGCATAGAAATTAAGGCTAGAACAATGAATGACCTTTAATTCCTACTTATCTGGCGCAGACTATAGTGTTCATTGAATATTATTTTAACATAGTGGCCACACTGATAAAATATCTAATAGCATTCTTTACTTTCTGAAATCAATTCAGTCAACTGCTGTGAACAGTCAATTAGAGCGATCAGATTATTTGTCATGGCTGCGTTTTATTTTGACAAATTGTTGGTTTACGTTCTAGAAACCGGCCGTCATACGGTTCTGCTACAAACGGGGCATAAACTGCCATCTGTTACCCATGGCACATAATTATCTGCCTGTAAATGGATTCATCAAAATAAATATTAAATCCACAATTCTCTACATTTAATGAAAATGCGTCGAGCTGGTAACTCGTTGGGTATAATGAAACGTATACTGGGGGCACTTTCCGTTGCGTTCAAATGACGTCACCAGGGCTGCCAGAATGTATAATTGTATGCAAAATCTGTATGATTCAGTCGTCGTATGTATCCTGTTTGTCTGTTCAGAAACATCAATCTCCTGCCTTTATCGTAATTTAATTAGAGTCGGTGAAACATTATGTATTTAAACATAATTATAATACTTCTCTCTTCTATTTATAGGTATAGCAGATTGCCCTGTAAATCTAGATACAAGAATAGGAGTTGGAACCTAAAGTGAACCTTACATAGCAGATTATCAGTATGTTATAGTAAGCGGTTTTTTTTTTCGCTTTTTGCATATTCAGATTCAAAAGCATAATCCTCCTCTTTATGGGATCGAAATCGTACGATTTTGTATAATTTCTAAACTTCCATGTGTATAATATGAGTGGACTCTACTGGATGCCCTGAATGCGTTACTGTTACGGAAATTAAATATGGCGTCGGATAAACTTGGATGAATCCATAATAATGTATGCAGATTTGTTGTGTTCATATTTTAGTCATTTGAATGCAAATAGGTTGGAAAAGCGACTTTTATAAGTGGAGTAAATGTTTGAAATGGAGTGGAATTAAGAAGAGTAATTTTAAAAGTTTCATGTTTTTTAGCATTAAGTTGTGGATTGGTTTAGAAAGACAGAAAGGAAATACATTTAGATCAGTACAGATTAAAAAGCCTACAACATATTCAAGGTAAAGTTAGCTACGTAGAAACACAGTCGTGTCTTTGACGCTGCAGTCGTTTTCGAAACCTTGAAGTTGAGTTATAAATTCTTGCTTTTCTTTTAACTTGTCTACAAACAAGTAACCGACCGTTGATGTCTGTACAGCAGTATTCCTTTGTTTAGCGGGCCTGCAATGCAACTTACCCATACGAATGACAACATTTAATTAAATGCCTGCTCATTCTTTAGTACAAACAGAACCATTTGCCGCGCTGAGGCAATTTAACAATCATTATGCTAATCCACTCCACCATAATCCCCAAACATTAAAGACATACCCGGTGATATTAAACCAGTAACACCACCAAAACTTGAGCTTCTGAGCTTTCTCTCATATTACATTAAAACCTGCCAGAAATCTGTTGAGTAAAGTGTTCATAACGAATAAGCATGGATTCAGTCGTAAGCCGCCGTCGTCGACTTGTAAACTCACTGTACTTAGTTAGTACTTACTTAGTTTGGCAGCACGGTGGTCGGGATTGGACCAGATAGGTACCGTACCATTATACCTGCTTGAAGTTAGTCTGACAACTTGGGTGGTGTTTCTGTTACGTGTTATGTCTTTATTGATGTATAGGATGACGGTTATCATATCGTGGGACTGCTGAGACACAGGTCTGCTGTCTAAGAGAGATTATTTGTAATTTCGTATAGTATTATATTCTGTTTGTGAAGTAATCACCGAGATTAATACGTGTGACGCCATCTATTATCATAAGACCGTTATTGTTGTTTTCCTCGGGAACAGTACTTTTTTTTCGGGATATACTTTACTTTAACTTCCCTACTAAAATATTTTAAAACCCACTCGGCACCACCTCGTAGAAAATGTTCTTTAAAAGCTATAATCCCTCACACTTGTCAGGCACTATCTTTATTACTGCGACCATAACTTCAACACGAGAAAGGCGGGCTGTCTCCGCAAATTGGATCTCGATTCATAAAAATGAATTTCTGCAGCATTACGACGGTTACATATTTGCTAAAGGATTAGTGCATATATAGAGATCGAATGGATTTCGATGACAACAGTTGTGTCATAATCTACAACTTATGAACCTTGACCCGCATTTCAGCTGTCGTGGCATGTAGCCAGGACATCAGTCATAGGACACACTTTTTGTGAAACAATGTTCGATTATTGGGTAAACAGATGTGACCTCAAGTTAGTGCTTAAAACAAGTCAAGTTTAGATAGACAACATTCGCAAATTAATTCAGTTTCAAATAGTTCTACAAACATATTTAAGTAGCATACCGTTAAGACGTTGAAGAGCTTTTTTAACTCAAACTCAAAGCATTTATTTCAATTAGACAGAGAGAGATTGAATGTCAAAAATACAAATAAAAAACAAAGCTACAGTCCCAGTCACAAGGCATAATAACTTGAGAAAGTATTGTAGTTGCCCATTCCTTAGCTTAGATCTCTATGGAGAAGAACGGGCAAGAAACTCCATGGACACTCTTTTAAATCAAAATGTTGTTACAAAATCTTGGTGGTTACATCATTAATTTTGAGATTATATATATATGTGAGAACGATGTAGAAAGACGTGCACATTAAGAGCGTCCAGAGTAAATGATTAGATCAACAATTTCAAAATAAGGTAATTAAAATTAACCGTGGCAGCTAAGAGATGACCAGTCCCAACTGACAGCGCCCATTCACGAACAGCATGTACCGGCGCCATTCAACTCAACCATATTGAAGGGAACGAAATGACCCGACACACCCGCCACCATCAGCGAGACATTTGAGTGAGCATGACATTCTCTCAGCCACCAAGGCAATAAGGCATATTCAAGTCAACGAAATATAACTAAATGTAAATGGTGGCTGAACAATACAAAGTACTCACACATGTGCTATGCAATTATATAATACTAAGTACTGGAATCTATACAATGCAAGTATATTTTTACAATCTTCTGCAGCTTCCACAATACATTATCAACTAACTATCACCAAACATGACTGTGTTGTGGTAGATTCGTAGACTGTTATGGTAAATTTAGACACAGAAAGGTCTCGATGATGGGTACAAATAGGCTATGAAAAGTAAGTATTGAAATTTGTTAATGCATTGTTGAGAAATGATCATGAGTCTTTTCTAAAATATATTCAGCCGTAAGTCAACATAACAAATAATATTTTCGACTTTTCAATGTCATTTTAATTCAAGTTCAAAAGACACCTTTACCAAGATCCTTCTTCACTCGAGAGCACATAGCCAGTATTACAGAATTCACAAAAATATCTCAAGTACGAATACTTGAGAGCATTTCCAAATGTCAGTGAGGACCTGACACCTCCCGTGGTCGACAGCTCTTGTCTTGGAGATCAAAGTCAGGGCGTACGGATGAGGCCTAATTGTGAAGCTGACGGGGAGTTCCGAATAGATATTCTAATTGAGGATGGATAATAGGCTGTCGGTGGATTGGGGAATACGCTTAGTCTGGGTGTATTGAAAGACGTCTATCGTTGACTATTCCGCACTTTATATCAGACAAGATCGAGGTCAAGAGTAAAATATCAGGCAATAAAAAAAAAGAATAAAATTAGATCGAGTTTCGATCTACTACGAACAGTTTGTTTTCTATTCACTTTATTTTGAGTTTGATGGATTTGAGCTTCAAATAAATAAAAATTAATATCTTTCTACATTTTAGGACTATAAACTGTTCCACGGACAAACGTATTGTCTATAGCGATGCAAAGTTAAACTCCAGACTCGGTGGTCAGTGACCCAAAACATCTAGTCTATAAAACTGGAACAGCACATTTAATGCGCACCACGTAACAGATTCTGATAATGGACTGTCTGTCACGATCCATATGAATGAGAAGGTGGCTTTCAATGTATTGCATTGGCAGTCATTTATTCGGTAATTTAGTTTTAATAAAGTTCCAAGCGATACTGGTTGAAGTTCTGAGTACGATTTCCAGGTTGTCCAAAGTATTTGGGTTTGCTCTGCTGAGAAATCCCTTATGGGATAAGGGATTTCTCAGCAGAGCAGAAATTATATAAACAGGTCCTCCTTATTTTCGTGATACCTATAAAACGATAATTCATGAAGATTATAACATTGTTACTGCAACAGAGTAACACGCTGCTCCATGCCGCTTATCCTTATATTAAACTCCTTGACAACTTCATTGAATTGCTGGGTCAGAGAGGATTTCATGTCGGCGAATTTATTCCTTAATGCCTGGATTAATAGAGTGAGATATAATTAATAGAGTGTCAGTCAGTGCGGTGTACTGCCCACTGGAACAATCTCCGACTATATATTTGTCTACTATAGACGATATTTATCGTGATATGCTGAGAGAGTAGAGAAATTGAAATTGAAATGATAGTTCATATCTTATATAAAAAAAATAAAAATATTAGATTAACATGCTACCGAAAAACTTTTCTGGGAAGTCGTTTAGGAAAACGAAACGCCTACCACTCGTAAAGTCCCACTTATATATTTGTTAATTCATCTTTATACAACAAGTTTACCAAATAATTCACTTGGCAAAATAATTATCATAGTACATTAGTTCAAAAATTGCTTCGAATAAAATTGATCGAATCGGGGGCGTCAGCCACGGGTGCCTCGACCCTGGCCTGGGGGCCAAAGCCACGGACCCTGTGATATGACGGTGGTGAGGTTTAACGGCGTTTTTTTTTTTAAATGCAAATACATTGTTTTCTTGGTCGTACCGACCATTTTACAAAACTTGCTTTTCCTTGGAAATCTTTTGGGGCCCGATTGAAACTGCGTTACGCAACTGGCGAGCCCTTTTGCATAATCTAGAATTCTAGACCATACATAAACAAACAATACTCGTCCAGGCGTCCAATTAACAAAATCCGTCAGTATACTGCATAGAATCTACGAGGCCTCGCTCCAGTGAATTGTGTCCGGACATTTTGTGGACCACACGTTACTACAGCCTAAATGGCGGAATGGCGTGAGATACAGGACGGATTCGAACAGGCAAGTTATTTGAACATTGGAAATTGGAAGAGAATACTCGTACTTTCCAATTTATCAAACCGATATTGCATTTGACGGTAATAGACTCGCCCCCTATTACATGGGACTTAAGCAGAACTAGCGAAATGTACTCTGCCTAACTCTATGGGGATTTCAGGCGTGATGTAATATAGATATTGCATCGTCCAGGTGGCCAAATTCTCATAAATTGGGTAGGTACTGAGGAACTAATTGATACTTCTTAATGAGCTTATATTGTTGGCACTTCTGAGACACAGGTCTCCTCTCTGTGGAAGGGAGTGGGCCAATACATCATCTACCAGCGGGCACCAGTGCTGAATGGTGGATGTCACATTATCTTGGAATGTTTGGTTCTTGGTCATCTCGGTTTCTTCAATGTTTACTTGGCCGTTTTGAGAGCAGTGGTGACATTACACAGAATAATGTAGCTGCTCGGATTCGAAACGACGACCCACACAGTGATAATTCAGTGCCGGTACCACTGGGCCACAACTACTCATTTTTAACCGACTTCGAAAAAGAAGAAAGTTAAACATCTGACTGCCTATATATTTTTTTACTTATGTAAGTAAAACTATACTTTTACTCACTACTTTTACTGACTTCAACAAAATATGAATAATGAATTGTATAGCAAATGCACACGAATAACTTTGACAATATTTTATTAAGTCTCTCTAGTTTGGACGATATTTTTCACAACAGAACTGGCCAGCTGCCATTTAGGATAACCTCCATGTACGGAGCGCACAGTACTGAGTTACATATTCAAATTCTTGCGAGCACTGAATAAGAATGTACCGAGATAAGCCATGTGCGGTTTTAAGCTCTCGATAGAGTATTTGTTGAATATAATCTAAAATAAATTATTGTCGAATAAGATCGGAATACAAGCAGTGATAGCCTAGTGGTGTGACCATCGGAGTGCCAATTAAGTCATAGGTCTCGAGTTCGAACCCAAGTCACGCACCTCTGATTTGATATTGTAAAAATATCGCTAGCTTCGGTGAAGGAAAACGTCGTGAGGAAACCAGCATGTCTGAGAGATTTTCTTGACGGCATGTGAAGTCAGGTCAGAGGCCCATGGGCGGCATAAAAACTCTGACACCAGGTTAGACACTAACCACATGATAAGTAGTAGTAGTATCGGAATATTCTGCGTAGAGAGAAACTCACACGTTTTTCCCGTTGTGGTAAAAACAACAATCTGATACGATCCTTACATCTTCTTTGGCGTCGTCCACGTTCACGTTCATACGTCATTTGGTCATACACGCACGGCGATTGCGAATACTCATACCTTAATTACGGCAGTAGTTAAAACACAACACTAAAATTACAGCGCCGAATTATCAGGAACTCAAAACAAACAGTAAACACGGTAAATATTCCATTTTCAGTGTTAAATCTGTCAATTGTTTTAATAGATTTACAACTTTATCGATAAAGCATTAGGATCAAGGTTGATTGGGAAAATTTGACAGTTTCGGGTGGCTTGATGTACATCCACATTTCGCCAGTTAAGTTTAAGTGCTTTTAAATCTTAAGACTTATAAAAACATTCTAAATTATCTAACTTCAGTTAGTGTTAATTAAGACCACCACTACACCCCAGTTTAAAGCAAATTGACCCAAAATCGGTGGACCGGGTGATTGGCATACCGTTCGCAAAGCCTAAAGTAAAGTGTCCCAAATATTCCCACCCGAGTAACTTGCTCAGACTTATAAGCGCCTAGTCCAACTTTGATGATAGCCACACTGAAAATGGGATTCGGATTTGGGGATTAGGAACCCCCGAATGGAATTCTGCGATCTTAAATATAAGGATTTTGGACCTTAAGTAGTGGGTGACAAGGGTTGAATGAATTTTCTGGACGTGATTTACTTTTGATAGTTTTTGGGATGAAACTAGCTGCAATCTAGCTACGACAGCTAGAATTTGTGTGATATTCACAGATTTTGAGTTTGATGTGTAACGCATTTTAATGGCAAGTTGTCTTACAATTTGTATTGAATTCAAATCTCTTAATCTGTTAGTATTAAAACTAAGTAAATTATGTAACAAAACTTGATGAAAATTATGGCCTGCAAAACTATTTACCATTTGACTACAAAATTGCTATTCCACAATGTGTGTATTGTGATATCCTCTATGATTTCTAGGTAGTATTCGTAGTTACTGTTCCACATAATAAAATTTGAATATGCAAATATTCTAGTTCCTAGAATATAGCCTACGAGTATATTACCTATTGACTTGAACAATTTTGCATGAATAAAACACACTGAACAAATACAGCGGTATATTCTCTTACTTCACAAACATAAAAAATAGAATAAAACCTAGAAAATACGTATTTCAAAACCTAGAATTGTACACAAAAATACTGAACAATACCCAAAAAGTTACTTATGTTTTTATACCTCGAAATCTTAAGACATAAAACGTTTTTTTTTATTGAGTTCCAAATCCTACACACATAGTCGTAAAATTACCTGTTTTATTGTACCTAAATAAACATGTTACCAAACCTTCAGAAAAAATGTGGCATTAAGAGAAGTTCCAGTTTCGTTTTTTTTCAAAACTTATTTTGACGTGATAACGTCTTATAAATCAAAAAGAGTCCAGCGTTCCGCGCGTCAGTCGATGAACGCCCAGCCCTAACCCTTGGACCTAGAAAACTTAAATTTGCACAGTGGTTCCCTTTATAATGTAGACAAGGAAAAACGAAGAATTTTTCGAAATTCAACACATAAGGGAGTTACATAAGGGATGAAAGTTTGTATGAAAGTCCGACACGTGTCTCAGCGTTTTTGATAATTCCACCCCCAAATGGTTAAAAAAGGGGATGAAGTTGTGTATGGAAAGTCCATAATTTTCGAATTAAAATCACACAATTTATTATCTAAGCTAACGCAAACGGTGTTGTTAGAATTTCAATCCTCAAGGGATTGCAAAGGGGGACGAAATTTTGTATTTTAAGTTAAAATCACTAATGTCATGAAAAATTACGTTATCACGTAAAATTATCGTCCGCAAACCGACTTTACAGACAACCATTTTTTTTACTTTATAGACGTAACCGTATGACAAAGACTTTTATTTCTAAACCAATATGAAATTAGCCACACTGCAAAAAAGCTTAACCGGCCAAGTGCAAATTGGAGTAGCGCACTAAAGCGCACAATTTAATTAACTCATGGGTACCTATTATGGTTAAAAAGACACGGTTTTGAAAAGTACAGACTGGACCGCATCAAGCTAGTACAATCTGTCTTTTATGGTGCTTCCACACCGCATGTTGAGGTAGCATTCTCTAACAATGTTAACAATTGTTACCACGTGTTGACTGAAAGTTAGGCAACATTACATAACATAATATACTAGCACGGCAACATAATTATAATAACAATAAGTAACACTTGGAAACGTTCCTCTACAAAAAGTAACTGCGGTGTGGAAGCACCATTATAGATGTTCAACTTTACCGCCAAAGCATTAGGTTCAAGGTTGATTGGGAAAATTTGATAGTTCGAGTAGTTTGATGCGCTGGCGTCTAGATCTGTACATAGTGACAGCAAGTATAGCCTGAGCAGGGTACCAAACCTTTAAATCCCAAAAATATTGCTATCGTGAGCATCCTGTATTGCTTTGCTTTTCCACCAAGTAAATCTCCATTGTAGTCATTAGCACTCTCACAGTTCAGCGTTTCGATAAATTCATTTGCAATACACCAGAATTTTCTCAAAAAATCGAATTGTCAATCTTACCATAACCGGAATGTATTGTTGAGAATTACCTAAATTTTAATAATATGTTGTTGTGTTTGTATATTAGAAAATATTTTATTTTTCTATTATTTTCCTTCTGTTAACAATTTCTTTGTTTGGTTTTAGTGTTTAACAGCAAAATTTTGTTTTGTATTGAGTAACTTCGAACACGCTTAGTTACCTAATTTAATGTTTGTTTCACATTCAGTTATTGTTTTGAAATTAGCATCTAATTCTTTAATGTTTGCATGCCAATTTTATGGCGAAATGTGTCATTGCACTACATATTATTTTTACTATCTTTTGTACCACATTTACTGCAAATAAATAATTTTGACTTTGACTTTGACTTTGAAAGTCAAGTTAGAAAAAAGTTACAAAGAAAACTTCTGCTGGTATTCTTACGAAAATCGCAGAAAATTGACCGGAGAGAGAAATACAAATGGCCGCAAACTCGTTAGTTTGTAGAGGTAGTGGGATTACAGACTGGTGCTCATAGGAGATGTGGCTGGGGATAATTACGTTAACTGGCTGGTTATGTTGATAATAGTGGCGAGGATTAAGGAAAACTAAAAAAAGAAACAGCAACTAATTACTTACCACATTTTTATCACAATTGGATCAATCTTCAAGTTAAGCCGCACTTGTCTAGGTTGGTCGGTGGATGGGTGATCACCCATTACATACTGAGTTTCCTCCGTGCTACGGAAATCACGTTAAGCTGTTGGTCCTGTTGGTACCGCCGTGTGGTATCCGGCAGAGTAGAATAGAACCAACCCATTACACTCACGGGTGTCGTATAAGGCGACTAATGTCTGAGGCATAACACCTTGCGCCTCCGTAGACCAGAGAATGGGCAGCAGCGTTTTCTGTTAGTCTTTCATCACTGCGATCTCCAATCCGCCTGCCAAGCGTGGAGATTACGGCAAATTCCTCCCATCATGGGAGAGGCTTATGTCCAGCAGTGGACGTTATGGGCTGTTGTAGTAGTAGTTGGTCCTGGCTGTCATTTGTAGATCTTTGACAGTCGTTACAGGTAGTCAGAGGTCCAAAAAGTGTGACAACCAGTCTTACCAAGGGGTATCGTATTATCCAGTACTAACTGTTTTGTGGAGGTCAGATAGGCAGATGCTCCATTTAAAATACTAGTATTTAACTGCATCCGGTTAGACTGGCAGCCGACCCCAACATAGTTGGGAAAAGGCTAGGGAGATAATGATGATGGAAGGATTTTGAAGATTGATTTAATTCATTGTTTCATATGTTTGGAATAATTCATCGGCTCGACGACGCAATAGGTTGTTGAATTGACAAATAATTGTGCCATTGAAATTGTGAGCATGTTACGCATTACGTCGCTATGTACACTATCATTTATGTTAATTTACATAATTATTAAGTCACCAGCCAATTGCCATTAATCTTGGAGTGGATTCTGGCTCCTGCTACTATGGAAGATCCAAATAATCGATTTGGTACCTAGGACCCCACGTTTACCGGTCACGTTTGCACCCACCGAGGCAGTCGAAGCAGGAACATAAAATTCAGCAAACTATTTGTTCTCACACTACTAAATCATTTGCCAATATTCCCAAATCCCTATCTCTAGCTCTCAGAACATAAACCCATATCAAAACATGGCGACCTGATTCTATTATATTTCTATTGCTCCCAGGGCTAACATTAAATTGGAAAATATTATATCTACGTTGTTCTTGGGATTTTTTATATGGTTTTTTGTTCTTAAGGATTCAAGACGTGCATTTTTTTATTCGAGATCTTGGAAGCTGCTCTGTGAGTTTCACTGCTAATCACGAAATCCTCAGTTCGGTTCCCAGATCGGGAAAGTTTTATTGGGTTCGGAATCCCTGAAGGATTTCTGACTAGTAGCCACTTTTGGTTTGTGCCCGTTTGATGGCTGTTGCCATTTTAATTGATATTTAAACATGACTGGCGAAATGCTGGTGTACTATACGAGTACACCTCTGCCCAACCTTTTGGAGTGTTCTGGCGTGATGTTTAGCCTTACATATGATCAGCCTATAACATTCCCACTACTAGTACCCGCCTCCCTGTTAGAGGGAGTCGGCCGTAATAATAATGTACTTTGTAATAATATATATTAATTTACTGACAGATAACTTGAAGCCTAAACCCCTGGATCTAGAAGCATTACACAAGAGATCTTATAACAAAGGTGAGCACTAAGAAAGGATTTATGTAAATTATCCCAAAAGGGTTTAAATAGGAGTTTAAAATTTCTTTGAGAATACGGAGATTACATAGACAGTAGCAGTCTAAGTCAATAAATATTACACATAGATTTTATGAACAGGGTGGCGATTCAGTTACCTGGATCCTTGAGGAAGGTAAGTTTACCCATCATATTATTAAACAAATTTCCCAAAGAAACTTAATATTATACAAATTCCTTCACAACCGTAGACAGACTGTTTCGATGCATTTATGAAAAGCTTAATGAGGGATTTTCTTTTTCAACTCTTCCATAGTCGCTGGATAGATGGTGCTGAACTTGGTAAGTTACTGCAAGGAACGGAACGTCACATCATTTCACTTGGATGTAATGGGTATAATCGGAAGCTTAAGCAAACGAAAGTGTCAGTCAACGAGCCTATGTGACGTGACGCAATGTTTTTTTTCCAAGCGTTTTGGCTTTGGCACCTAGTAACGTAGTTAGTTCAACGCCATCGCGCCAACGCCAATGAGAGGTTTTCTTTTTGAGTATTTAAAAAAAAAACCTCTCATTGTGTTTTCACGAGTCCGATATGAGTTCCTGTTTCGGGATCCAGTTAATCGAATCGCCACCCTGAATATAAAATCTTTCTGAGAAGAATAATGTTGCATAAAATGCTGCATCTATAATCAGCTTGGCAAGTATCGGCAACTGAGATAAGTGGATGGAGATTATCTTCAAAGACGAAGTTTGCTGCAGATTATGGTCGCATAAAAAAGTTTCTCGGCTTTAAAAACTTTAAATTACGGCAATGTTGATGGCAATCTGCTTTTATAATATCACACCTGATGCATTTAAATTGTTGTGGATAAAAGAAAATAAAAAACTGGGGTCTTTCTTGTGCCGCTCGTGCATTTTTGGTCTTAAACTAGAAAACACTAAGGCCGTTTATGAACTTACTTTTCTTAGCACATGCTTTGGTTAAGCGTTTGCTGTCATACTACTAGTGCAACATAAAGGTGATGTCCTATTGTATAAACGTGTGCAACGTTTGTAGATATCGGCCTAAGAACGAAGATAACAATCAGTCAACACTATAAAGAGGATCTCCGTTCCGTTATGACTTAGTCTAATTAGTTTAGTTTAGTTTGTGCACAACAGAATCGACACTAGTAGGTGTCGATTCTGTTGTGCACAAACTAAACTTAATTTAGGCTATTGCTATATTTTTCTCTCTAATAAAACGAGAAAGAGACGGACTTAATTTAGAGCTGTCAAATTTAGTTGGAACTAATATTTCCATACAAATGAAGGGTGGACGTAAAAACATGTCGACTAAAAACACGGTGAAGCGCAAGGCATAAACTAGTTTGACATCTCTAACTTAGTTCATAGCTCTAACCCTCCTCTTCTCGCACTGCCTTTTAGTATAGCCTAACTTAAGTTTAGTTTGTGCACAAAAGAATCGACATCAATGTTTCAGTTACTTCAATTCAATACTTAGAACGAAAACATACAACAATAAATCAACTAGTACATTATTTAATAAACAATCAGTACCAGTATCACATCGGAACATAATTTACGTGAACAATGTCCCATTATTCACAATATCTTGACCTCTGTAGTTGGTGCCGATAACGTATTTCCCAGAGCGGTAATGGCGGCAGAGAATAGACAGAACCAGAAGTTCGGCTACACACAACGAGTGAACGGAGAAGCAAATACACATTCTTACCCTACGATACCAGATTATTTTTGTATAAACAGCACGGCGTGTAAACCTAGCCACCGCAGAAACGAAGAAAACAAAAGAAAGATTTGGACAGCGCGATGTCAAAATTGAAAAATAGAACTGTCATTAATTTGTTTACCTACATACCTACATTCCTTTTACAGTTATTTTATCTCCGACAGCATCAACCTAACAGCAACCTTATTTCTAAGTAAATAAAGATCACAGTGATGCAAAATCAGAGGTGGAAAAAACCTTTCGATAGAGAAACGTCTAAGTATAGCTACAAATGGTCTCTTGTTGGTCATGGTGCGTTTGCATGTACAGATCCATACTAAAATTCTCTTGGTCTAAATAATCCTCTTGCTCCTATTGAGGTTTTAGGTTCGTTCGGTTTAAACCCATCTTGAAACAAATGCTGACCGCCCTGCACATGAAAGGTGTATGTGTGCGTGCGGCGAATTCAAACAAACGCCGCTCGCGAGTGCGATTGCACTCGCTGAAATGAAATGATGATTGTATATATTGTATATTGTATAACGGGCTGGTGTCCGCAACTCCACGTCAAAGCGCGTATTTTGCGTAAGGGCTATAATCCACCACGCGGGCCCAGTGCGGATCGGTAGATGTCACATGTCTTCGAATTTTTGGTTCTAGGACATGCCGGTTTCCTCACGATGTTTTCCTTCACCGTTTTGAGAGCAGTGGTGATGAAATAAATTACACAAAGTAATGCCGCCTGCCTGGGTTTGAACCCACGACTTACTGTTCGTAAGTCGGGGCCGCCACCACTGGGCCACCGCTGCTCTTTCGAAAAAATGAAATGATGATGAAATGATGTTTATTTTTGCAAGTAGGGTCTTATAAACACTTTTACACGTCATTTTTTTAAAACTAGATGGGGCCGGTGTTTCGTACCTGACTGCTCTGAGAAGAAACAGCCGAAACAAACTCAGAGGTCATAGTCTCTTTTGAAGTCCAGACATAATCTTGTTCAATTCAGATGAGGACTATGCAGATTAGTGTCTGAGATGGTCTTTTGAAGAAAGAACCACACAGATTTGGGTGTACCTGTCCAGTCAGTGCAAGCATTTGTCAGTTATCGTGTAGCTCGACTTATAACTCAAGGAGTTCAACGAAAGCTGTGCTTGAAGCGTATCTATGTGTGCGTGTGGTTTCGCTTTGTATGCAGCCAACCTTCTGTAATTATTTATTCGACGGTGGTAGTATGAATATCGGTACAAATGTAACGCGTTGATATTCCTTGTTTATTCTGCTGATTGGGGTCCCGAGGTGCGTTTGATTCGGGATTCTGTTTGGGGAATCATGAATGTATAATGACAATAAAAATGTTAATATTCCGGATAAAAGTAATGCTTCTGCTTTAATTTTGAAACATCAATGTAAACACGTATGCCATGGCCATGGCGGCCTGTTAAATAAGATACAATTTGTGGAAAATGAAAAGGATTTGCATTTCCTCTTACAAGACCAGGTAATGACGTTGTAACTAGCCCCATGCAAGATCCATAGATGATTAAAAGAAAGAAAGTAGGTACATTTACTTAGCATTAACTATACAATATCTAAAAAATTAAACAACAGAAATAAATCGTAAATGTGCGTCTCACTGCCTCATCAAATAGACTAGAAAAATTAAGTTCAGAAAAATAAAACGCTAGACAATTAGTGCCTGACGCACCTAGTCTTTACCAAGACCTGGGTTTGGACCACACTACATTTGTTTCATTAAAACAAAACCGACTTCATCCACTACGATATTCATGTAACGAGATAAACATAAACCCGTTATTATTATATACAACTCCATCCTACTCCGATCGCAGAAGTTTAGCTGAGAAACTAGTGCCAAGTCGGAAAACTGAATTTCATTAAACAGAACTTCGACTCGTTCACAAATCACGTTAAGTGATACTTAGGTTGTGTATTTAATATTTCGCCTCGTTTTGCAGCTGGACGGGCTCGCTTTATCATTCTGGAAGTTGTTGAGAACTGAATAAAGAATTGTTATGGTACAATACAGCTTGCACCTTGTTAACTATTAATTTTCTGATATCAAAGAAAATTGTAAACTTCTTGCTTAATACAGAATTCTATCTTAAAAGCATTGTAAAGAAGAGTAAGTACGAGTATCTCCTGTATTCGCTCACTTGAAGAAACACATAACTGTATACCAGCACAGCTCTTTAAGAAGCACTACAGTCATACTTCCTTTTCTGGTACTAAGCCAGATAGTAACTCTGCTTGGTGAAACAGCAGGTGTTCGGTTTAAAGGGTGTAGGCACCGGTATAATATAGAATATATGAAAAGAAAGAGAAATACAGACTTATCAGACATGCGTTAAACGTTGTCTCAGCATCTGTACCTCTACCATCTATGTACCAACTAATCTGATTTATGCCATATATGCAGCAGAGACGGATAAGAGATTATTATAAAGCGGTGTGCGACACCGATTTTCTTGACACACAATACAGAAAAAAATGTATGTCCTGATGTCAGATTTTACCGCAAATATATTTGTCTGCAGAATCGAATATCAGAATTTAATCGTACAAATCAATGCAACTTCCGTAACAGTAATATAATATATTTTTCTTAGGAAACATGTACCTACTCTACCTACCCCCAATCCACCGTAACAGTAATATCCGGTACCGGCTCGCGACGACATCCGGCAGGTCTGGACCCTTAGGGGACCATAATATAACACGTAGACGTAGATGGATAGACCAAGTATTACTTTGTAAGAATTATTATTGAGTACTTTCGGTTTTTATGTAGAGAGAAAGACCAAAGAAGTAATGGATGGATTATGTTAGAATTGAAATGACAGAAAAAAGTGGCCCGAAAGTCTGCCAACCAGTCCAGACCAAAGGGTATCGTATTACCCAGTACTAACTGGGTAGTGGAGGTCAGATAGGCAGTCGCTCCATGTGAAAGACTGGTATTCAGCTGCATCCGGTTAAACTGAATTCTGACCCCAACATAGTTGGGCAAACACTAGGCAGAAGCTGATATGAAAGAAACCGGCCAAGTGCGAGTCGGACTCGCGCACGATCACACCATTATAAATCACACAACCTTCTCACAGTTCCTTGTATTTATATTTATGAAATTGCAAAATTTGTCAAAACTAACTCTTCACTTTTTGAATTGAAAAACAATATTAATAAACGTACCGTTACACAGTATCTACTTACCACGCCTATACCTAGGATTGAATTATTTAGACGTAATTGTGTATATATGGCTGCACTCATCTATAACTCTCTACCTAATTTTATTACTGATCTTCCGTACAGAAAATTCTGCAAAATTCTGAAAAAATGGCTTATTTCACATAGCTTTTATTCCTTAACTGAATTTCTCAAAAAATCTAATTGTCAATCTTACCATTACCGGAATGTATTGTTGAGAATTACCTAAATTATAATAATATGTTGTTGTGTTTGTATATTAGAAAATATTTTATTTTCCTATTATTTTCCTTCTGTTAACAATTTCTTTGTTTGGTTTTAGTGTTTAACAGCAAAATTTTGTTTTGTATTGAGTAACTTCGAACACGCTTAGTTACCTAATTTAATGTTTGTTTCACATTCAGTTATTGTTTTGAAATTAGCATCTAATTCTTTAATGTTTGCATGCCAATTTTATGGCGAAATGTGTCATTGCACTACATATTATTTTTACTATCTTTTGTACCACATTTACTGCAAATAAATAATGTTGACTTTGACTTTGACAACATTAGACAAAACCGCAAAAAAATCACGTTTGTTGTATTGTATGGGACCTTAAATATTTATTTTATTTTAATTTAATTCATTATTTTTAAAGTGAATACAACTAATGTAAATTATCTCAGAAAGAAAACCACGGATCACCACCAAAACTTATATTTTCTAAACTTATTAGCCGAATCCAAACTTAATAGATCAAAACTTATCAGGTCAAAACTTATTGCAGCACCAAAACTTATTTTAAACTCAATAACAGTTAAATAACCAATTTATCCAATTGTATCATATAACCGATTAAAAAAACTCGATGAAATCCAAAACAACCGTTCGATTCAAAACGTCCAACGAAGAATGCCCTCACCTACCAAGTCACCTTGGTTTTTTCGGGTAAACTAATAGTGTTGCCAGTGTAAGAAAAATAAAAACCCCGAAAACTACTGTGATCGCGCAGTACTGCGAGGACTGTGCAGCGCTACTCGATACAAAAAATTAGGAAACCTTACACTCGACCATCCTGATGACGTGTATGACCTCATACACGTACCAGGTGGAACCTTACACTCGGTAAACGAGGCATTCCTCGTTAGTATGTATGTATAATATAAACATCAGTATTACTTTTAAAATAGCGCAAAACTTAATACGTAAGTATTCCATCTGAAATTCATCAAATAACTTTACTAATTATGTTTATAAATAATATCTTAAATAGCTAAGTATAGCTATGTTATATTATGTACAGTTTGAGTAACCCAATCTTTCCTATTACTAAACAAACACCGATTTTCATAGTATTAATGAATAGTATCTAACTAATATAAATAAGTATAAGTTTTTAATGAACCAATATTATACAATCGCCAGTTTTTATAACATTAATTGTCTATCAATCTATTTATCCTTACTAATATAATTTATCTACGTTATAAGGTACATTATGATTATATTAAATCAAATATCTTAACGTTAAATACTTGTTGCATTGATTTCAGGTCAAAAACGACGTGAATGTGGCTCGTACTTGACCTGAAACAATGCAAAAGGCGTGATTAATACTTTATAATGTATACACAAAAACTGTAGCATTATCAAACAATCTGTATCAGCATTTTGATAAAAATACAATAAAAAGACTAGTTTAGGATAGGTTTACAAGTAATTTATCTGTTTTACTACTCAGAAACGAGATCATTATCAATAGTGTCAACATAATGTTCATCATTATCCTCTATTTCAAGAGAGGCCACATGAATCCAAGGGCGCATTCGGTCTGCGGCAACGGTCGTTTTACGCTTGTTCTTCATCCCTTCAAATCCTGCAATGGGAGCTACTTTATAACGATCGTTGCCCAATACCTTTTCGACCTTAAAAGGGCCCTCGTACGATGGTAAAAGCTTTTTACTTTTACCATCATTCTGGAAAGTGACTTTGGTAATTTTAATTAAATCTCCCTTATTGTAAACACGAGCAGGTCGCCTTCCCTGGTCGTAATAAAACTTTTGTGATTCCTGTGCCTTATCAATTTTCTCCTTTACCTCGTCACGTATAGATGACAAATCTGAAACTTCACGAGTTTCTTCTGTTATTTCGTTCAATGCCGGATTAACCTCACTATTCATTGTAGTTCCAAACATCACCTCTGCTGGAGATCTACCTATCGTCTTCTGCAAGGTGTTGTTCAAGCCCCATTGAATCCTGCCTAATTTATCGTCCCAGTTCTTTTCGTCGTCTCTTAAATTCTGAGCAGTTAGTGAATCGAGTATGGTCCTGTTATATCGTTCAACTTGCCCATTAGATCTTGGGCAAGCAACTGCATTAAGCACGTGCTTTATCCCTCGATCCAAGCAAAATCTTCTAAAAGCATTTGAAGTGAAACAGGACCCTCGATCACTTACTAACCGGTCAGGATTCCTAAAAGTATCAAAAATGTCTTCTAAAGCTCTCACCACATTTTGCGTGTTCGTATTTCTAACTGGTTTAATAAAAAGAAACTTTGTGAAAGAATCTACAACAGTTAGTATATGAGTGAATCCTCTCTTTGATTTTACGAAGGGTCCAAGGTGGTCGATGTGCAAGGTGTGAAATGGTATCCCGATCTTTTCGATAGGATGTAGTAGCCCTTCCCGTTGGTTTGTATTCTTTTTAGCATACGCGCAGTCTATGCAAGCACTTACATATTTTTTTACGAAACGGGCCATTTTAGCAAACCAGTAATTTTTCTTCATTCGTTCTAAAGTCTTTTCAAATCCTACGTGGCCTATGTCGTCATGGTTCATCTTGCACAGCTGCCACCTTGCACCCTTCGGAACCACCCATCTTAGTTTTTCTTTTTCACCGTCTACACACCTAAACAACCTATCATCCTTCACGACATAATTGTCCCTTATGTATTCTATCCCTTTAGGATCCAAATCGCTACTGAGAATATCTCGAATTCTGCGCAATTCGGTATCTCCCATTTGAAGGGTCTGCAACCAATCTTGATCGTTTATGACCATGACTGAAGGATATGGTACCAGGTCGTAGGAGTCTACTTCAGTAGCTGGATTTCTGGAAAGAGCATCCACATGACCCATTTTGGACCCTGCTCTATACTCTACAGAACATTCAAACTCTTGCAAAGCCAGCCACCAGCGAGCGATTCTAGGGATAAGGTCACGTTTCTCAAACGTTGAACGTAGTGCACTACAATCAGTGACCACTCTGAAAGTTTTCCCTAAGAGATAAACTCTGAACTTTTTAAGAGAACAGATAACGGCCAGAGTTTCCAACTCATATGAGTGGAAATTTTTCTCTTCAGGCGTCGTCTGGCGGCTATAATATGCAACAGGGTGAAAGGCGCCTTCACTTCCCCTTGGACGCTGCAATAAAATGCCACCAATCCCAATCCTGCTAGCATCCGTGTGAAGTTCTGTTTCTGCTAAAGGGTCGTATATGGCGAGAACAGGTCTGTCTAATAGCTTACCTTTTAAAGCTTTGAACGACTCTACCTGTTCATTTGTCCACTCCCATACAGCATTTTTCTTCAGCAATTTTGTGAGGGGATGGGCCAATTGTGCGAAAGAATAAATAAATTTCCTAAAATAACTGACAAGGCCCAGAAATTGGCGTACGCTATGAACATTTTCAGGACGAGGAAAATTTTCTACACACTGGATTTTTGTTTTACCTGGCCGCATCCCTTCTGAGCTGATCTCGTATCCGAGGTAATCTATTTTATTTTTCAAAAAACTGCACTTTGCGAGATTCAGCTTGAGATTTGCTCGCTGTAACAACCCAAGAACTTCCTCTAACCTTTCCATGCACTCTGCAGCTGTTTTCCCAAAAATCAATAGGTCGTCTATGTAAACAGTGGCTTTATTGAATCTAGCCGATCCCAAAACATGGTTCATCATCCTCTGGAAGACAGCAGGTGCGTTTGCCAAACCGAACGGCATACGGTTATATTCGTACTGGCCGTCCGGTGTGACAAACGCCGTTAAATGTTTGCTGTCTTCCGCAATTGGTACTTGGTAGTACCCCGACATTAAATCGAGGGTTATAAACCAAGCCTGCCCAGATAACCTCGATATCTCATCTTCAATCACAGGTATGGGATATCTTTCCTTAATAGTGATCGAATTGAGCAGTCTAAAATCAATGCACAACCGCATATTGCCGTCTTTCTTCCGAACAAGAATAATTGGGCTGGAATAGTTAGACGTCGATTCCCTTATAATGCCTGTCTGCAACATTTCGTCTATCATTCCTCGTACTTTTTCACGTTCGTGATGAGAAAGACGGTATGGTCTGTAAACTACAGGCTTTTGACTGCTCAATTCGATTTTCATCTCTGTCACATTTGTGCAACCCAGTTCGGTTAAATCTTGTGCAAAACAGTCCTCATAGCGACGGAGTAAACTTATAAGTTTATCTTTGTCACTACCAGGTACGTCTTCACCTATTTGCACTTGACTCTCATCAAGCCGTTTGGCTGAAGAGACGTCAGTTTGTGGGTGTATTACTGGAAGAACATTTACGTCAGCAAGTCTATAAACCAGGTCTACCATTTCGGCCCGTGAAAAAACGAAATTTTCTTGGAGGCAACATGGCACCGAGCACGGAGTTACCACAACAAAGAATGAACCATCTTTGACTTCGTAAACTCCCCCGCATACAATGTACTGCTCGTTTGGTTTCCCCACAATCTTCGTATCGAGCACTACACTACCAGTAAATAGTGTTTCTGTTGCGGCCCTGACACTAGCTGTGCCAAATAATGTATTGTGTGCCACCATTCTTACCCTCTGTAATTGTTCCCTATCTTCATTGATGTTATAATTTGGTATTTCATTACTGACGTGTGAAAATTGTAATTTGTTAACATCTTTGTAAAGAACTATATGGGGCTGTTCAGAGAAACTTTGACCAATAAGCATTGGTTTTTCCAACAATTGGTCTTCTACAACCCTACATGAAACAGTAGCGCTTACATCATCAATAACCAAGTTCAACTTTGCTGAGCCTAGAGATTTCACAAGGCTGTCTCCAAAACCCTTCATAAAAGTTGGAGTTTGGTCATGTGGAAGCCCAAGTTTTTCAAAATTGGATTTCTTAATAAGGGTCACGTCACTGCCAAGATCAACAAAGGCTTCCAGCAACATACCTTCTGCGTTCACTTCTTTTATAAATTTGTTATTTAAATTAGAAGTTGAAATACGCATAGTTTTTGCCGCTGTATCAGTCTTAGTTGTCCCCGTGTCCTTTTTTATACGACATTGATCCGACTTATGCCCAACTTTATCACAATGCCCACATTTAACCAAAGGTTTGGTGCACCTTGAAAATGGGTGTCCCTTTTCCTTGCAGTTGTAGCAATACAAACTTGAACCGATCCTAAGACTCGATCTATTACTTGCCCTATCATCAACAGTGCTAACATGTTTCTCTCTGTGACCCTGATGAGGTGCTGTGAAAACCTCTTTATTGTTGCTGAGCAAAAATTTCAGCAGCTGATCAGGTTCTTCACATCGTAATGCTAAAGCACTGGAACGCATAGTCCTATCGGTAATGCCGTGAATAATGCAGTCTACGGCCCGTCTGCCAGTAATCTCACACTGATTCAGAAGTGCCAACTTTTCATAAAAATAAATCTCAATGACTTCGTTAGGTCTACTCTTTCGCCTCAACATGTCTTCAAGAACTTGTCCATAATTTTGTTCACACGGGAACGCATTCAACAATTTAACTTGCCATTCGTCCCATGTAAACAAAATGGAACCAAGACTTTCATACCATGTCTTGGCTAACCCTGACAGTTTTTGCATGGCGAAGTGTACTGTCGTCCTTTCATCCCAACCATACACCTTTGCACATTCGTTTATTTTCTTAAGCCAAACATCCATGCGCTGATTTTTTTCTGAAGGATTAAATTCGGGTATGATATTTTTATTACTCACTGATGAGCTGTTAAGGGTTGATGGTTGAGATGGCAGGACTTATTTAATACTCTGTATAATTTTAACAATATCGTTAGAAGAAAAAGTAGGGCTACATGACCTGTCTAAACGGTGATGCCTCCTGTTCCCCGCTTCGGTCACCTGGCTCCGTCTGCGGATGCGGCTACGGCTGTGGCTCCGTCTGCGGCTGCGGCTACGGCTGCGGCTCCCGTGTCTCCTCGCCACCGTGTGCTCGCTGAGCTGTCTGCTCCGCTGGCGACGTTGTTCTTCATCACGTGACTTTTGCAGTTCTATTTCCATCACACGCACTTTTTCTTGTTCGCGCTTAAGTGCCTGTTCTCGCTCACGCAATCTGCTACTCCGGCTACGGCTGCGGTCGTATCTATGCGCACTCCTTCGACTGGGAGTACGTCGAGAGCGTGATCGACTATGCCGAGGAGTTTTGAGACTCCGAGGCATATTTTCATCTCCATTCATATCCTGAAACTCGCAGCAAAATTCCAAACATTAGATTTAATTTGCAAATCTCCAATAAGCCGAAGGATTCGAAAATTAAATGGAAGTGAAACAATAAAAAGGGAAAACTATAAAAGCGTAAATATCTCGAAAACCGTACGTTTTAGAGAAAAACTACAAAAATTTACCCGTTTTATAGACCCTGTTAATTAATTTAATACTATCAGAAAATCATCATCATCATCATCATCATCATCATCATCATCATCATCAGCATCATCATCATCATCATCATCATCATCATCATCATCATCATCATCATCATCATCATCATCATCATCATCATCATCATCATCATCATCATCATCATCATCATCATCATCATCAGCCTAAGATTCCTATGACTTCCTGTAAAGTGTTTAATATCTAACCTTAAATGGAACCCCAAATTAGTAAAAGTTATATTTAAGGACTGGACTGGACTGCAATAGGCTGATGATAATGATATTCATGTGCCTGAGAAAAAAAAATGTCAAAAATGATTAACTGATTAAGTAGGTATTCTATAATTTACTTCTTCTTTTTTTTCGTTAGTTAATCCTTATAATTTAAACATTAACGGTTTCCAAAGCACGTTAATTGCAACACTTTTAATTAGGCATATTTCAAATCTGAAATTCTGCAACTTTCCGACAGCTTTTAACGACATTAGCAGAAATGGTCGTTTGATAGAACAACCGATTGCTACATTTTAAAGAAGAAGTATAATAAATATGTAGGCGTGTACTTACAGTTTTTGTTGCTTATCCCACTTACTGAGATAATAAATTATCTCAGAAAGAAAACCACGGATCACCACCAAAACTTATATTTTCTAAACTTATTAGCCGAATCCAAACTTAATAGATCAAAACTTATCAGGTCAAAACTTATTGCAGCACCAAAACTTATTTTAAACTCAATAACAGTTAAATAACCAATTTATCCAATTGTATCATATAACCGATTAAAAAAACTCGATGAAATCCAAAACAACCGTTCGATTCAAAACGTCCAACGAAGAATGCCCTCACCTACCAAGTCACCTTGGTTTTTTCGGGTAAACTAATAGTGTTGCCAGTGTAAGAAAAATAAAAACCCCGAAAACTACTGTGATCGCGCAGTACTGCGAGGACTGTGCAGCGCTACTCGATACAAAAAATTAGGAAACCTTACACTAAATATTCTGTGAATATTTCAAGCGCCTTCCTGTTGCCGTTATTAATGTTGACCAAAAAAAGGCAAAAAAAACACGTTTGTTGTATGAGAGCCCCCCTTAAATATTTATTTTATTTCGTTTTTAGTATTTGTTTTTAAAGTAGCAACCAAAATACAACATCTGTGAAATTTTCATTTCAACTGTCTAGCTATCACGGTTCATGAGATACAGCCTGGTGACAGACAGACGGATAGATCGATAGACGGACAGACGGACAGACGGAATTCTCACTCGTAGTAATATGGTCCCGTTTTTACCCTTTGTGTACGGAACCCTAAAAAAGGAGTATATGGTAGCGCGACATACAGTGGATGACGTGTTGCCGGCTCCAGGAAATCTGGGAGAAGGGCAGGAAGATCATGATAATGAAGATTTTGGTTTTGATTGTTCGACCGAACCATCTTTTAATATCATCGCCTGAAATCGCCAGTTATGTTTTAATTCCCATGGGGGCGAGCCTATTGCTATGAAATCCAAACCCTGTGGCTGCTAGCCAGGGGATCGAACCCAGCACGCCATGCTAAGCAGTCGCGCTTCCACTGATTGTCTACAACAACAAAAAATATCGTGTACGCCGAATCAGAAAAAGTACACAAAAAAATAACAACAATTATATAATGTCAAATAATAACAACAATTATAGAATGAAAAGGACGGAAGTTCTGTCATATTGCAGAAAAGTTTTTATAAGCGAAATATAGGCTCATTTCGCTAGGAAGGGGTCCGCAAGGACCGATGCCTGCCGGGGTTGCGGGACTGTTCGAAAGAGATACCGTGACCCCGGAACACAAAGGGCGATGTAGGAACATGGATGGGTTTTAGTCAGTAAAAGTCTGACACTCCCTCCTGCTCCGCCCAGAGCGGGAGAAGTCATTTGATGATTTCCCACACGAAAAAAAAAAAAAAAAGGCTCATTTCGCTTATACTTTTCTGCAATATGACAGAACTTCCGTCCTTTTCATTCTAAACCCATTAACAGTCACAAAAAGCTACCAAAACTCTAAACAAAAACAGCACTTTAAAAGGAAAAATATAAAGCGAAACCGTACAATTCGGAAGAGCATCCCTTCCGGTTCCGATCCGGGCCGGAACATTCAATATATCACCGCCTGAAAGGAAATTCTTCAGCAACTTTCACGATCTATCGCCGCGCGTCGGTTTTCATTCCCGGCGATACATTTTGCACAGCCTGTATATTTGAGTTGCATTGTCGTGGTGACTATGCTCCGTTTGGTGTTGAATTGATAGGATTTAACGGTTGGTTTCATATTGGATATTAATCATGGATGGCTCAAAAGTCTTATGGCTGGATAAAAACGTACAGTTAGATATTTTTTTAAGGTATATCAATCTTTGGGAGTTCTTACTATGTACGTTGAGAAACTTCTCGTCTCTATTTTGTAGCTCTGACAACAGGTCAAACTTGCCAGATAAGGGAGTTTTTGCTGGGGAGCTTGTTCCCTCACTTCTTCTCCACATCTTAATCACTAGGAAGTGGTGAATAAGGGGCGTTTTGAGGAACTGTCTGATGTAATTTTTGACGATCAAAATGTGTTGGTTGAATTGATTTTTGATTTTATTTGGCACTCCCAGGTACCAAACCGAGTCGGTCAAATTGGTATTGGGTTTGTCCAACTGGAATTTCTCATTAGCAGCCACGGAGTCTGGATTTGAGCCTAGTTGATGGCAATAGGCTCGCGTCCTGTTATATGGGACTTAAGCATATCTGGCGAAATATGGGTGTACTATGAGGTATACCTATGCCTAATCCTTCGGGGATTACAGGCGTGATGTTATGTTATGTAGTAACGTATCAATTGTGCTTGTTCAACTAGTACTACGGATCAAACGTGCCGACTCAACTAATTCATAGCTTGCCTTAGCTCTCTTAATACAAATATTTTCCAATAATAATCGCAGTCCTCCGTCGAAATCAACCTCATCTAAGCTAGATTGTAAGTCGGTATTTGGTATTAATAAGCAAAAGGAAAAAAATACTTACAAATACACCTGAGTCAATAAAAATTCATATCAGGAAGTGAATTAACATAGATTTTGTGAAGGGAGCAGTCACTTGTGTTCACGATGGCACTGAATATTACGAGATGGCTGAACATGGCCCAGCTGTGACCACTGTGTCGGTGTCACAATGTGAAAGGACTCTTTATTATTCGTAAAGGTTTTATTTTAGTAGGTGTTGTTAGGTGAACAGCTGCCTTATGAAGAGGGCTCGTTTTTCAAGGTTGCCGAAGTCGGTCCGTAGATAGGTGACCATCTATTACACACCAAGTCCCATTTGTACGTCGAATAACACCTTAAGCAGCTGGTCACGTGTGCCATGCGTAGATCTTTGACAGTCGCTGAGAAGTCCGAAAGTCTAGGGATCAGGCTTGCCAAGGGGTATCGTGTTATCCAGAAATTATGTGGTGCAGTGCAGGTCATTTATGCAGTAGGTACCTTCATGTAAAATAATGGAATTCAGCTGTTAGACTCGAAGTCTGCCTCTACGTAGTTGATAAAAAGCTATGCAATAAGATGCATCAGCTGGCCTACCATGACGTCTTAAAGCAGGACTGTTTTAATCTTATTCCAGTGTGAGAAAGAGATGGCGCTAGACGTCCTCTATAGCTCCGTCACTTTCTCACACTGGAATGACATTAAAACAATCCTGCTATAAGACGTCATGGTAACCCCCCTGTAGTTATTAAACTATTGATTATAAAAGACACACAATACACACAGAAACCACAATAAATTATTTTAGTTTGAAAGCAACTGGTATCAATGAAATCTGTTTTTTTTTTTTAATTAGCCCATAATATAACTAACACAAAATTAATCGGATCACGTATACGTTCGATAGTATATTTCATTATTTAAAACAAAAAATATTATTTAATCTAACACCCCTAAAAAGACAAATATCGACAGTGGATGAAACATCGTCCGGAAGGACATTGGGCCGTGCTGTTGGATTTTCGACTCTCGGCACTAAGACGAAAGTTGATAGGTACGTTAATAATGTAGAATAATACAGGTCTCAATATTTATGAGGTAAAGATTGTTCAAGCGAGGTTATGGAAGCCCATATTTTTTCGCAAAATTTCTAAAACGTTCATTTTTTCCTGGTACTCAATAATTTATGATCCTTTTATGCGGTACAATATTATGGCAAAATCGTAAAGAACAGACTAACAAAAAATAAATTGCAGTCCGAGTAAAAAATATAGGCGAAAAGTCTGGCAAATAAATGACCTACCAAGAAGATAGCGACATAACTTTCTCACACAAAGTAGGAACATGTGTATTTGGCAGTTTTAAACTTTTTTTTAACTGCCTCCTTGGTCTAGTGATCACAACCTTGGCCTGGTCTTAATATTCCGGGGTCAGGCAAAGTGTGGTCAGATTTTCATAATAGCAGCTCATAGTTTGAAGTTGAGCTCGGTTGATGGCAATAGACTCGCCCCTTATTACATGCCGGGACTTAAACATAACTGGCCGAATTTGGGTATACACAAGGAGACGGTGATTAAAAACGTGATGTCTAGTTGTCATTTTCTTCAAATGGTCTATTTATGCTGTACGAATGGTGTCTTTAAAAAATGTTAATGTCAATCAAATGTCTAGACGGTTGCTTTAATAAATAGCATACCCATACCTTGATTCCTAGGAAAATAAGCTACCATAAAGAAAATAATGATACATAGGTACTTAAAAGTTTTCTAATATTTAAAGTAAACGCACACTACGAGTGAGTTTAACTACGTAGTTTCTAAATTATGTTTCATTTTCCTTCCCCTTTGAGAACTTTTCTACTTTCACAAAGAACACTGAAAACTTTAATTTTACTGCTATGTTGGCCGTAGTTTTTTATTATGTTGGTCTACTTTATGATCTCATTGTTCTGGTGCAAAAATATGGCAACAAAGAAATCCTTTTAACATGTCAATAAATCAGTAGGCGTCAATGACAATATTCTAACGCACTGGTAACACTGACAGAGCTGAACAAAAATCTAAAACTAAAAACAGAAAAAAAATACACATTTTTGCAATTATTTCATAATGTCGCGTTACCGATACTACTGAACTGCGGTTTCAAAATTGGCAACATTTCCCGTTTGTGGCAACAGGTTGCTAGCCTACACCTAATCTTATCACGACTCGTTGCTATAATGGGCTCAAGCATGATTGTAGCTCCTGGGTTCGAACCCAAATAGTAAACTAGCAAAATGTCTATTGAAATATTCACAAATAGCAGCTGAGAGTTTGCTTTACTTTTATATAAATCGGACTTTAAACTATACAAGCATTTTCTATTCACCTCTCCTAACCTCTGCACCTCTCTCTTTGGCTGATTCCTAAAAAACTAGACTTCATTGGATCAGTGCTACCAAAAGAGACCACAGACCAGACCTTGCCTAGAGCAAACGCGGCTTAACCTGAAGATCGACCCGAGCGACTGTTAATATTTAACTTCGAGCTCCTCACGTTATTTTGTACCATTTTCCTTAATTACCAACCATACAAATAAAGGCTGATATTTTGATGACATCAGATTGTTCACAACTTCAGAACTGTTAAAATCAACTGAACGCGTCGGCATGCGCTCCGCTCACGAAGTTATTGCCCGACGTGACGAGGAAAATGCATCGAAATGCTTTGTCGGAATCTGGGAGGAAGTAGTGATAATTTTGATGATATTTATCTTGGCTATTTTGAGATTTGTTGTTGCAGTATTGTTCGTTTAAATTACCTCCCGGTGAGGGGAATTCGCTTGCAATCTGTAATCTTGGATTGTTACAATCCAAGATTTTATTTGAAACCAATCATTGTCATTATCATCAAAAGACCGAAAGACGACCACAGATAAACACAGGCCTCCCCCAAGTGTCGCCACATTGACCAGTCCTGTGCGACTCGCATCAAGCGTATTGCCGCAACCTTCACCAGGTCATCGGTTCACCTAGTGGGAGGTTGAAACAAGTGATTGTTACAAATTGTATCATAACAGGTAATGCTCGCTAAATCCCTAACCTGGTGTCCGAGTTTTAATGCTTTCACGGCCCTTGGCCTTGACATGCCGTCAAGAAATATCTCTTAGGCATGCTGGTTTCCTCACGATGGTTTTCTTCTCTTTTCCTCACGCAATGATGTAATGCTCGAATCTGAAATCTAACATGACAGGCGAATGTGCAGAAAAACTAGTAGGCTACGTTTTCTTACAACTTGTTACTATTTACTTTTACTTTACACGGTGTTACTGTGAAGAATAAAGAACTAAGATAGACAATTAAGATCACATGCATTTTTAATATTGAGTAACTGATCCAAGTCACTACCTAATTTAGGTATAGTATTTTTTTCTTCAGGCGAAGAAACGATGGATGCATTATGTGAGGAATTATAAAGGGTGTAAAACACCTCTTAACGAAGCCGAAACGCACTTGTTCTCCCCGTCATTGCGATCATTTTTTTGTTCTACACCATACCTGGGAACCTTCTAGTTACGGAGATATTGGGGGTCAAAGTTCCAACTTTTTGACAAGTTTTTTTTTAAATACAAGTTTTTAATGTAACATTTTTACTTTAAACACCTCCACGACCCCCGTACTATTCAATCCATCCATCAGCACAATGTTTTGAGTGCGTTACATTGAGTTCAACCACAAAACATGATATTTCACCCCAAAAAAAAAAATTCGTTTCTCAGAAATATTTTTTGCGTAAAGTTACTTAGTTTGATGTACAGAATGCTTGGTTGACGGCTTCGTGATGAGGACTTTTACACCCTGTATGAAAGAAAAAGGTGTAAATGATTGTGTGACGGTTGACAGCGGAGAATGGAAGAACAAAACGTGTTGCGCCGACCACAAGTAACATGCAATGGGATAAGGGTAGGAAGATGATGATTCTTTCCTTGACGCCCCTATAACAATAAAATAATATAATTACGCATAACAATCAAGAAACAATTCAATTGTAAGGCACGTTTCACACCAGGGATAACGACGTATTTAACAGAACCCCCTCTCCCCCGGCGCGTATCTACCCGCTAATATTGGAAAAATGTAAATTTCCCGACAGCCAAGTATTCCGATTCATTTCAAGTATTCCTTTTCATAAGTCATATTAGTTTATTTTATAGGATGGAATGTATTATTTTAATCATTTATTGTTATTTTTTAAAGAATGTACAAATACATTGAGAGTCCTTTTGTCACAATGAGCTGAAGGGCAGTGTCTATAAATTCAAATAAAAAATACGAAAAATAAAACTTGGAAAATGACAAGATGTCCGACTTTGTTAGAAGTTAAATTAAAAAGTTGAGCGGTATGCCGATATGACGCCAAGACGTATCGAAAAGAAGCCCTCTGTGACAGACGGGCTATAAAGTGTTCTTAGGAAGGTTCCGATTCCTTGTAAGGAACCCTAAACTGGGAAAAACAACCCGTCCGCACTTCCTCCAAGGTGTAAGCTGAGATCAAATTCAAAACTTATAGCACATCAACATTTCGCCAGATATATTTGAGTCGCATCTAATAGGGGGCGAGACTATTGCCAGCATCGAGGCAGAAATGTGTTAGGGGTATTGTAGGGGCTACTGAGAAATCCCTCAAGGAAAGGCAATGTCTAATAACAATGTAACTTATGACCTCATGCTCAACTGTAGAGCATGCGACCACAAGACCAACGAAGCAGTCAAGTTAGAATAGGTATATTTTAGTAAATGAAAAATAAAAACCAATTTCCTTTCAAAAGGCACTATGCACTTATCCAATCAACTACAACATTGTAAACATTGTGATTCGACAGTAAAACGGCATCGAAGTAGGAAAGCTGTTAGTTTTATTGAGTTATAAAATCCCCCGGAGAGCAACTAAGTACAATAAGTAACGGCCGTACGTGAGATTAACTTGTACTGAACGTAGCAAGTTACAACTGACATTATCTTCACGAAAAATAGTGTTTTACAGGCAATATGCTTCTGATCGGAATTCAGTCACAGCAGCCGGTCTCAACACAGACTAGGCAAGTACGCGGAAGATACTGTATGGAGCAAACACAAATGCAGCCCGATTTATTTTCAAATCATTAACAATCAGCTCTTGCCAACATAATAAATAAAAAGCTTTATTGTTCAAGAGAGCGTCATAGGAGCTCGTGGCTAAATAATAACTGCCGATCTTAAGGTTAAGCTGGGCTTGCTGCTAGGCTGGTCCGTAGATGGGTGACCACCCATTGCATACCGAGTTTCCTCCGTACCTCGGAAAGCACGTTAAGCCGTTGGTCTCGGCTGTCATTTGTAGATCTTTGACAGTCGTTATAGGTAGTCGGTGGCCCAAAAGTCTGGCAACCAGTCTTACCAAGGTATTACCCAGAGTAAGTAAGTAAATGGGTTGTGGGAGTCAGATAGGCAGTCGCTCGTAAAATACTGGTATTCAGCTGCATTTGGTTAGACTGACTGGTAGCCGACCCTAAAATATATAGTTAAGAAAAGGCTAGGCAGACAGTGATGTTCAAGAAAGCTTCATACAAGCTGAATATCACTAGCCTCCACACAAGGATTCCCTGTGTCTTGGAGACAAGTTTCCTTCCAAGTCTTACAAGATAAATAGGAAGTAGCGCAAAATACAATAGTGTCGTACAGATAAGATTTCTGAGACTACAGTAAATATGTGAAAATCCTGAGCAATCGTTAAAGTAAGGTAGTAACCTCATTCAATTAAACAAAAAATCCCGGGATGTTGGAACATTCGTGTATTTGCGCTTGTGCATTCAAGTGAGTTACCATCTTAGTACGACATGGTGGCTAGGAGGCACGTACGGAGAAAATGTCCTTAAAGAATTGCCGGAGGACAGAGGAAAAAGGTAAGTGTAATTTAGACTAATAATTTATACCGGGTAACATGTTGGTTTAATTCCTGAAACAGTTGTTCAGAGGTGTATACAGTTTATTTACACGATTTTTAAGTTTTTAAGTTTAAACGATTTTAAACTAACTTTGCACACTGCACATACCGCATTGAACATTCATTCAATTTTCAGTATGAATGAAGAAAACAGTTAGTCTTTTTTAGACATTATTTTGTACCCTATCACTATGTTTTCCTATTTAACCCAAAGGTTGACTGGTAGAGAATGCCTTGTGGCATTAAGTCCGCCTATGTACCACTATTGTACATGAAGTTTAAATAAATAGTAACTCAATTAAATCAAATTCAAAATGTCATGTGAGCATAAACTCTATCATATTTGTTTGTCGCGGCGGTGTGTAGAGACCAAGGCTTAACGTGCTTTCCGAGGCATGGAGGAAACTCCAACCAACCAACCTTAGCAGGTGCGGCTTAACCTAAAGATCGATCCAAGCGTCTGTTATTATTTAGACACGAGCTTCCCAAAGTTTGAAGTGTACTTCTAACCCTATGTAAGACTGATAAGGTATTGTGACTCAACTTTAAATGGACTTACGAACATCAGGTAATTTCTACTGAGCAATATTCAACAAATCATCCCAATCTTCTACTAAGCTTTAGCACGAAAATGCACCCCAGCATCCTCGTGTAATTGTAAAGTTATGATGTCGCATCCTAAGACAAGTCTGCGGCGCAGCTTTTACGGAATACATTTGTTACAATAGAGTCAGTCTAATTCTGCGCAAACCGTGCTATATTAGACAGGTCGTGTAGTCTTGTCTTACTAAGGATGTCAGCTGTTTTATTAGATGTAGGTTGGGATGTAATGGTGATATTCAGCAAGGTTTGCTGTAATTCTGCACATACCTCGCTATATAAGACAACAGTGTAGCTCTATCTTCTTAGGAGTATCAGCTATTATTTTTTTGAGAATAGGATACATCCTATTCTGGTACACCAGGTACACCTGGTGATGGTCTTCTTAGGTGTATCTGCTAGTATACCACTTTGCAACTGTTCCAAAATAACCCTAGGCTGATAAAATTTTTGACTGCTTCGTTGGTCTAATAGTGCCCTCAAACATGACTGTTGAGCACGAGATCCTCGGTTCGATTCTCGGGTCGGAAAAAGTGTTATTGGGTTTTTCTATCAGGAATTTCTCAGTAGCAGCCACGGAGTCTGGATTTGTCCCCGGTTGATAGCAATAGGTTTGTCCCCTGTTACATAGAACTTAAACATAATTAACGAAATGTGGGTGAGCTATTACGTACACCTCTGTCTAAGCCTTCGGGTATTACAGGCGTGGTGTTATGTTCTGATAAAATTTTCGCATTTTTTAAATCATGTTACTAGGTTCATTTCACACACATTTCACATAGTTCACATTGAAAAAAGACATGATGTTAAATAAATCATCATCTGGCTAGCCTTTTCCCAAGTTTTATTGGGGTCGGTTTCCAGTCTAACCGGATCCAGCTGAACACCAGTATTTTACATGGAGCGACTGCCTATCTGACCTCTACAACCCAGATAGTACTGGATAATACGATACTCCTTGGTAAGACTGGTTGTCAGACTTTTTGGGCCACTGACTACCTGTAACGACTGTCAAAGATCACAAATGACAGCCGGAACCAACTGCTTAACGTGCTTTCCGAGGCACGGAGAAAAACTCGGTATGTAATGGTGGTCACCCATCCACAGACCAACCTAGGCAAGCACGGTTTAACCTAAAGATCGACCCGAGCGGCTGTTATTATTTAGCCACAAACTCCTCATGATGATGTTAAATAAATGTAATATTATATTACAAATTGCCTGCGTCCCAGCAGTGGGAAAATTAATAGGCTGATGATGATGATGATGATGATGATTACAAATTACTTTAAATTATCCCAAAGTTATATATGACATCGTCCACTGAAAAGCAGCGTAACATTTTACCGGTAATAGCAGCAGCACTCGCCCTTAAAACTTTACTTGAAAATGTTTTAAACATCTGTCCCTCGAGAATGACATTCGTCTCACAAAATCTATACGAATGGAAGTTAAATCTACTTTACCGTCGAAAGCTTCGTAATGTTCCCTTCTAGCTCGTTTCCTTGAAAACTCCAAGTTCTGTCGCTTCCGAATGTTTCCGAAAGAATGGACTTTAAATAATTGTAAGGAAATGGTTTAAAGTCTGTGAAAAAATCGGTTTAAAGCTGTCGAATAGAAGATGTATTTCTACCAGTAAGAAGGTATGCTTTAAGCTATAATAGATTATTGCTCAATAATTTTTTCCAAAAAGAAAAAGTTTTTTTTTTTTGGGTTGTTAACGTGAGACGGCTTAACGTGCTTTCCAAGACATGAAAGTAACTAGGTAAGTAATTGATGGTCACCCATCCACAAACCGACCTTGGCAAGCGCAGCTTAACCTTGAAGATCGACTCGCGTGGCTGTCATTATTAGCCACGAGCTCCTCGTAAAAGCGTAGTATTTTATTCGTTTAAATAATACTTTTCTCTTTTTGCGTCGACATATATGTCACCGCTTACTGCCAAAGACGGTAGCGTAAATGACTGACCAAGGCGTTCCTAACGTGTTTGGGTATCTTCACTCGGGTACGTTACCTTTTTAAATGGTCTTCAACCAGTAAAACTGTAGAAGTCCTAATTTGAACGTAACGATCAATAAATTAAATGAATCGCCCATTAGCTCACTTACTTCTTATACATAGGTTACATTAAGTACCATTCTAGCAGTAACCGCTCGGCCACGAGCTACGCGCTCATGCGACCTGCGTTTTGTGACAGCGACTGCGAAAATCAAATGAAACAAATTGCTTTGAGCATACCACGAGTGAAAGTGACGCGACGCGACGGCACATACGTGAAGGAAATAAGCGACACACACGCGTGGCACTTCACGAAAGTCGCTCTCGCAAATCGTTTTCGCAAGCCGGTGTTGCAAGTCATTGTTGCAAGACACTGTCGCAAGTCACTGTCGCAAGTCGTTGTCGCAAGTTAGCTGTCGCAAATTAGCTGTCTCAAGTTAGCTGTCGCAACTTGAGACCGTGAACAGGGTGTAAGAAGTACCGTTCTAATAGTAAGCACTAACTAGATCCAGATGAAGCCGCTGTAATACCCTGTACTCCGTCGTAATACCTAGGAGCATAACTCAAGACACTACTTATCTGCGAAACTTGTGTGAGAGTAGGTGCGCCATGGTTTAGTTAGTGAGTAGGACTGTCTTATCATTTACTCAATAAATGAATATTATTATTATATTATTTTGTTTAAACTTTTATACAACAGTTTTGTTTCGAAAATGTTATAATGAATGCGGTCCTTTTCAAAAACGATCTTGGAATTTTTCCTTATATTTTTTACGAATATGAAGTTGACTTTTGTGAATAAAATATATCAACCTTTTTGCATATGGACCACTTAAATTACTGCTACAATTAAGAAGAAAAAGAGGACTGGCTCCTTCTTTGGCTAAAAGAATTCATCATCATCATCAGCCTATTAATGTTCCCACTGCTGGGAAACAGGCTTCCTCTCTATGAGAGGGAATGGGCTATAATCCACCACGCGGGCCCAGTGTAGATTGGTAGATGTCACATGTCTTCGAATTTTTTGGTTCTAGGACATGCTGGTTTCCTCACGATGTTTTCCTTCAACGTTTTGAGAGAGTAGCGGTAATGAAATAAATTACACAAAGTAATGCGCCTGCCTGAGTTCGAACCCACGACTTACTGTTCGTAAACGGGGCCGCCACCACTGGACCACCGCTGCTCTCAAAAGAATTAGTATTGCCAATCTTCTGGGCACGTTCGCAGTTGTTCGTTTGTTTATTCGTGTCCCGTTTATTTATTTTTGTATAAAATATAAAAAAAAATCTAATTACCTGGTTAGTAAAGGAGGTACTTACACCAGATACTGATGATCTACTCCAACTCAGTCGGCAGCTGGTCAGCAATCTCTACGTACCAGTTTGACCGAATCTTCACCCATCCATATATCAATCCATCCTCACAATCTTTTGTAATACTTGTAAAATGAGATTTTCCATTTCGGCACCCCGACTTCCATTCTATGTCAGAATCACACGTTAGACCTCTAAAATCTTTACGGTCACTTCAAAGAGCACAGTTTAAAGCCGGGAGGTTATTACTCTCGTAGTCTCGTGTTATAATTCACGGCGCCATTAATTTACGAAGTTCTAACGGTACTCGCAAGTACGGTCGCCATGTCTTATTAATTTAGAGGGACTGTTTTAAGTACTGTCGTTATATAAAGTATAAACGTTCGTTTTAATTTTTTACAAAGATTTATTTGACTTACGTGTGGTAGATAGGACTTACTGTAGGTTACTTTGTGTAATTTATTTCATCTGCTCTCAAACTGGTGAAGGAGAATGTCGAGAGGAACAAAAATGTCTGGAAAATCGAGAACATTAGTAACATTCAGCCACCTGCAACAGGTCTGTATTGTTTGTATTTAATAAGCAAGTTGCAAAAGGTATTTTGTTATTTATTTAAATGAATCTTCACATTTTGGCGTGTGCGTTACCCCAGACAGATGTTGTCGAAAATGGACATTTGAATCTTATAGATAATTAGTTTTGCGGCTTCTGTAATTGTTGCGCACATTTTTAAATTTGTTGCGCTTATAGTTTTTTAATTATTTCACAAAAACATTTCCTGCTGGGGTAACGTTACCCCAGCCAGACCTTTTTCTTTCTAATGGGAATATTTAAATAAATACTAGCTATAAAATTAGTTGTCTAGATGAAGTAAATGTTGTGCCTTATTTAGTATTTGTTCTGTCTTCGGTTGCGAAGTTATTCGAGATTTTGCTGGGGTAACGTTTTTGGTTTTGCTAGATCTTTGAAATGGTTAAGCGGATTCTTATCATATTTTGTACAAGACTTCTTAGGAATTAGATTTAATTTGTTCTGCAATAAAAACACCAAAATAATGCATAGCTTAAAGGTTATTTCAATAAATAGAAAAACACTTCAATTGGTCCCAGCACTCTCAATAAGAAGTCTAAAGACTTACTTTAAACGTTATTTTAAAGCTTGTAACTGCCTTCAAATGTATGTGAAGTTTCATTAGTATCCTGTAAGTATTTAACAAGTTATGATGATAATCAGTTCTTCACGAGCACGGTCTTGATGCGCGCGGTGTTATTTGGCCACTGGATTGGATATATGAACTGAATGTTATGTCAATTATTAGTTTCTTAGTTCAGTTGTATATCGGTAAAATTTCAGCTCAGTACATTGGATAATTAATGAGATAATACGATTAAAGTCATTAGGAAGTGAATGACCGTGGTAACCCGACCAAGTTTAGGTGGTTACGAAAAAGCGAAAACGCAGAACATTACGGTACCTTCTAAAATATGTAGGATAGTGTTACAAATTTAGTACAGACATGTACACAAGTTAAAAAAAAAACTACATGATTATTAAAGAATTTTTATTGATTGAGGTAAAATAATCATTTCAATTGAACTTTTAAAGTATTAATAAACTTATACTTAAAAACAATCACAGATTAAAATTACAGATAGTATTTTTTTTTAAATCGGTCGCTAAGTCATAAATTTCATGAATCAAGTTTCAAGTCATATGTTGACAATGTATACACAAAAACCTTCCACTTGAATCAATCTATCTATTAAAAAAAACTGCTTCAGAATCCGTTGCGTAGTTTTAAAGATCTAAGCAAACAGGGACAGACAAACGGGAAGCGACTTTGTTTTATGGGTACTATATGTAGCGAAGGATAAATATGTCGTTATCATTGTTGAGAATTCCAGTCCAGGTAATAACTAAGTACGAAAAAAAAAAAAATTATAAGTAAGTTCCTAAATTCAAAAATTTAAGCCTTAAAAAAAATACAGTTTTAGATAAGTACCTAACAACATGTACATATTAATAATAATTTTGCTACTATTTCTGTAGTTACATTATGCAAGCTTACCTTGTTCGTGAATTCATCAAGCAGCCCGCACCATAATTATGATCATCAATAGAAGCACTCCACATTAGCAGTAATTCACCACACTTATTATTATATAATAGCTCTCACGCACTCGATAAATATTTGCAAAAACAGGAAACGGAACTGCCGAAGCGCACACGCACTCTACAAGATGAATTATGTGATTATGGAGCATGCTTAGTGCGTTATGTAATTGCAAACAATGTATTACCCCTTCACCCCACCCCTCCTGCGTCACGGCGACATGTTATATCGGTGATTTTTGATAAGTTTGTGCAACTGGAAGATAATAATAATGTTTTCATAGTACAGATATTATTGTGTATTTAACAGTGTACGCGTCTGTACCGAAATTGTAAGGTGTATTATACTAAACATTTCAAAAGATAGTATAATGTTCTGCGTTTTCGCTTTTTCGTAACCACCTAAACTTGGTCGGGTTACCACGGTCATTCACTTCCTAATGACTTTAATCGTATTATCTCATTAATTATCCAATGTACTGAGCTGAAATTTTACTGATATACAACTGAACTAAGAAACTAATAATTGACATAACATTCAGTTCATATATCCAATCCAGTGGCCAAATAACACCGCGCGTATCAAGACCGTGCTCGTGAAGAACTGAATATCATCATAACTTGTTAAATACTTACAGGATACTAATGAAACTTCACATACATTTGAAGGCAGTTACAAGCTTTAAAATAACGTTTAAAGTAAGTCTTTAGACTTCTTATTGAGAGTGCTGGGACCAATTGAAGTGTTTTTCTATTTATTGAAATAACCTTTAAGCTATGCATTATTTTGGTGTTTTTATTGCAGAACAAATTTAAACTAATTCCTAAGAAGTCATGTACAAAATATGATAAGAATCCGCTTAACCATTTCAAAGATCTAGCAAAACCAAAAACGTTACCTCAGCAAAATCTCGAATAACTTCGCAACCGATGAAAGAACAAATACAAAATAAGGCACAACATTTACTTCAACTAGACAACTAATTTTATAGCTAGTATTTATTTAAATATTCCCATTAGAAAGAAAAAAGTCTGACTGGGGTAACGTTACCCCAGCAGGAAATGTTTTTGTGAAATAATTAAAAAACTATAAGCGCAACAAATTTAAAAATGTGCGCAACAATTATAGAAGCCGTAAAACTAATTATCTATAAGATTCAAATGACCATTTTCGACAACATCTGGCTGGGGTAACGCACACCATTTTGGCTGTGTCCCGCAGACGAGCTCTCTTAGCTTGGTAAGAGCTTCCTAGTGTGGCCGTTACACGTTACGGCCGTTACGTTAAGTGACATTTACAACTTGACATAACTACTAATAACTACAAGGGCCACATTACGGCCCACTCCCGCTCCGAGAAGAGTCCTCTGACCCAGCAATGAGCATAGTTTTAGTTATCTTTTACCAATCAATAATTCAAGTGCTGGGATTTTCTGAAGTGTTTGTCGATATTATTTACTCGTCCTACCTTAACATAAAATGTGAATTTATTTTGGTATTCATTGATTAATTCAATTATCTATCTGTACTGTTTCTACAGCAGGTAATGAACTTAATTACCAAAGCAAATAAGCGGGACAACTATCTGCAATTGTTTGTATTTTACTGATCAAAATGAGATAAATACACAGTAGGGTGATTACTGATTAGCTTGTTTCACCGTTTATTTTACTCTGTGGTCGTTCACTCAAATACATATGCTTAATTAGACATACTGTAATAATGTACATCGACTAATTATATTGTACACTACTTCATCTTGTACACTATTTCATCAGTTTTCTAAACATCCGATATATGCATAAAAAAAGACTCAAAACTTTTAGTGTGACGAGGTTTACTTCGTAATCGGAGCATGTTACTTGACGTACGTTGTAGTACGGTGCGGGTTAAGCTGTAGTATGTGTTCAGGCTACCGTGGCTAAGCAAGAGCTACGTCGTAACACAGAGTGACTTACGCCATATCACAGAACAGCCTACACCATGGCACAACACGACTATGACTGATGCACAGCACAGGCTACGCCGTAGCATAGAACAGACTACGCCGTAGCACAGACAAAGCTACGCCGTAGCACCAATTTTGCTTCCATTTTAATAAATAATGATGATCTAATGACCTGAAATAAATAAATTAATAAAAATAAACGATAATTTAATATACAATCTTATGCCACTAAAAGCACAGCTGAAAATCTTTTATTTAATCAAATTATCATGAAACAACCACAATGAATCCGAGACCGATCAAAAGATAATTATTTACTTTAATGTACCACGTAGACTGTAGAGAGTACAAATACAATTAATGTAACTGACCAATCAGAACACAGTATTTACAAGCACTGAATACAAAGTAGTGATTGAATACATTCGGTTTAATTATGATTACTGTTTTATTGAGGATTAATCAAACTTTTACGAGGTAGTCAATGAGACGTGGACAGCGTGGCCTCTGTGGTGTAAACAGAACTCAACATGAGTGATACATCATTCATGTTGAGATTAAAGGTTTAGTAACTTTATTCTGGTTTCTAAGAGTGTCCGTGCGGTTTCTAGCCCGTTTTCTCCATAGAGATCTATGCTTTGGAATGGACAACGACAGTACTCTCACAGTTATTATTCAGCATAGACATAGATTCACAAAAAATAATAATTTTAAAACTGGAATAAGATTCATATTTCAATATATATTATTCTTGTTTACCCCACAACTGCGCGGAATAAAAAGTCCTTTGTATTTTAAACAGACAACAATTTTGAAATGTTAGTCCGGTTATAATTGAATTCGACATCTGCTTACATCTGTCGCAAATTTTATACAAAATGTTATACGTCCCTAATTTCGTTATGAAAACATTAGAATATTACAAATGGGGATCTGTATTTAAAATAGCCACCGGGAGGCAAGACTTTCATTTTAAATTGTAATGAAGAAATAAAAGTTTTTATAGATACGATTTGAATCTAAATTAAAATAACTAAAGTATGCCACTTTGGCCTAGTGGTCGCTACATGTGAGCATGAAGTCCAGGGTTTAATAGTGTAATTTGAAAAGCGTTATTGGGTTTTTTAATTGCAAAAAAGAAAGAGCTAATTCTCTAAAATTTGTTAGCTTTTAACTGAACTCACAATATTCGATATCAAAATATTCTAGATCTTCTTTTAGCAAAAATATACATTTTGTCTGTAATTTCTAGATGTACAAAATAAATATTGCTCAAATGCTGTCTTTATGTATGATCCTTTAACAATATTGCCAATCAAATAAAATCATAAAGGCGCTCTGGGAAAAGAACCCTTGAAAACGTAAATGTAAGCATTTTGTCTAGGCAACATTTCGGTCTAAAAGCCATATAAAAGTAAAACTCGTAGTCTGCCCCGACGGGACGATCAACACAAGTTTTTGTGCCAATAACGCTATACTCACAACTGTCGTTTGAAACCGAAAATATACTTTTTTCAAGCGACAGACGCTTGGGTAAGGCAGATGTTTGTGTAGCTAACGATTTATTTTGAAAGTGCTTGAAAGAAAATGTTGTACTTTTTTTTTCTTTTTGAACAAATTTTTTGTCAAAATAACCAGGAAGCTCTTGGTTCATAAAAAGATTAGAAGTTTCATATCAAAGCCCAGCATAATCGGCCTATAATGTTCACATTGAATGATGATAATATTTTGATGATTTCAAAAGATTTGTTTGCCATAGATAAGTTTAAGCTTTTGGTTCTATAAGCTAGTTTTACCATAAGCCCGTTCTACGCACACATACACACACACAGACAAACAGACAAACACACACAACTCACAACAACAACAACTCACATACAGACAAATTATGAAGATCTGTCTATTGTATATTTTTTATATTGACAGTGGTTCAGTTACAGAAGCCATAGAAAGTCCGTGTAGACGTGACGACGAAACTTTTTTTTGTTTAAAACAAATCTCAGATAATAAAACTGGAATTCTCTTCACTACCCACGCTGTTTCCCTCAATGTCACATGTTGCCAACCTAACAAATAATCCAAAAATAAAAATGTTTCGTGGTTAGCATAACAGTAATATTTGGGCCGCGAGTGTCCCGCGAATGTCCCGCGGTCGTCACAACACATGTCCCGACCGCAGGAAAATTGTAGCGAGTGTACAAAAACAATCCCGCAATGCGGCCTGGAAGTGGTGGCCTACCAAAGAGTAAATGCAGTTACAGAAGCTTCATAGCTTTTTGACTAGGCTATGACTCTGTAGATGACGATGGAGTATTGTGGGATTATCTGAAGTCCGAAGAGAGGGGGAGGACACGATAATCCTGAAATCCGGCAACCTGCTCTATTTCCGAGAGGGTGACCGGCAGTCCCAGGGTGGTGTTGAGTTTATCGTCCACAAGTCCCTTGTGAACAACGTGGTGAAGATCGAGAGTGTGTCGACCAGGGTGGCGTACGTTATACTCAAAATATCCTCAAGATATTCGCTGAAGGTCATACAGGTCTACGCCCCGACCTCGACACACCTCGACAACGAAGTGGAGACCATATATGAGGATATCTCTAAAGCCATGCATGGTCTCAAAACTCACTTCACCGTTGTCATGGGGGACTTCAACGCGATACTGGGCTAACGAGAAGGGGATGAGCAATGGGAGCAATTTGGAGTTGGACGTCAGAACTACCGGGGCCACTAACTGGCTAGTTTTATGAAGATGGAGGGCCTCTATATGATGAACTCCTTCTTCAAAAAGCGTGAGCACAGGAAGTGGACCTAGCAGAGCCTCGATGGTGCAACCAAAATCGAGATTGACTTCATCATGTCAACCAAGAAGCAAATGTTCAATGATGTCTCTGTGATCAATTCGGTGAAAACCGGGAGCGATCACCGCATGGTAAGAGGCACATTGAACATCAATGTCAAGCTAGAAAGGTCTCGACTGATGAAGTCTACGCTCCGTCCAGCACAGATCCAAATCCAAAACCCCGAGAGCTTTCAGCTTGAACTCCAGAATCGTTTCGAATGCCTAGGAAGCTCAGTGGACGAATACAACGTAGGTTCGTGGAAAATGTCCATACGACCGGGTCGAAGTTCTTCAAGACACGTCGGATCAGAACAAGAGACTCTCCGATCAAACTCTCAAGCTCACGAAGGAGTGGCGTGAGATGATTCTGCAGTCTTCAGACAAGGCGTTGAAATGCCGGCAGCTCAAATCCTTGAAGAGCGACCTCCGCCGCTTTAATACCGAGCGTATTAAAGACGCGATCGAGCGGAACAGAGGCTCCAAGGTATTTACTAGAGATCTGGCTATTGGGCAGAGCCAGCTCACGAAACTGCGAAGACCGACGATGGCAGGATCTTATCCGCCAAACCGGAGCTTCTGAGGGAGATCGAGAGTTTCTATAGAAAGTTGTACACGTCAACCAGTAAACCCGTCGTAGATCTAGCAAATGACCCAAGAGCTAGACTGACCCGACACTATACGGAAGACATCCCGGACGTCAGCCTCTACGAGATTAGGATGGCTCTGAAACAGCTTAAAAACAAGGCACCGGGTGATGACGGAATTACGGCCGAACTCCTGAAGGTGGGTGGAAAACCGGTACTTAAGGCCCTTCAGAAGCTGTTTAATTCCGTCATACTCAAGGGAAAAACGCCACAGGCATGGTGCAGGGGTGTGATGGTATTCTTCTTCAAGAAGGGTGACAATCCCCGTCTGAAGAATTAGAGGCCCATCTCACTTCTAAGCCATGTCTACAAGTTGTTTTCAAGAGTCATCACGAATCGTCTCGCGCGCAGGTTTGACGACTTTCAGCCTCCCGAACAAGCCGGTTTCCGTAAAGGCTTTAGCACCGTGGACCACATACATACGCTGCGGCAGGTTATACAGTAGACCGAAGAGTATAACCTGCCTCTCTGTTTAGCGTTTGTGGACTACGAGAAAGCCTTCGATTCGATCGAGACCTGGCCCCTTATTCACAACGCTTCGATTCGATTTTCGATTCGGAAAGTCGTATGTCTATCTTTTCTTGACATTACGAAATCGAGCGAGATAGACATACGACTTTCCGAATCGAAAATTGAATCGAAGCGTTGTGAATAGCTATGCTGGGCTGTACTGCAGTTTCTCCAACGGTGCCAAAGAAGAAGAAAGAAAAGAAGCTGTGGACGATTATGTGTACCTGGGCTAAACGGTCCAGTTAGGTAGGTCTAACTTCGAGAGGTCAATCGTCGTATCCGACTCGGCTGGGCAGCGTTCGGGAAGCTGCGCGGTATCTTCTCGTCCAACTTACCGCAGTGTCTCAAGACGAAAGTCTATGACCAGTGTGTTGCCAGTGATTACATACGGGACCGAAACGTGGTCGCTTACAATGGGCCTTATCAGAAGGCTTAAAGTCACCCAAAGGGCAATGGAGAGGGCTATGCTCGGAGTTTCTTTGCGTGACCGAATCAGAAATGAAGACATCCACAAGAGAACCAGGGTCACCGACGTAGCCCGAAGAATTGCCAAACTTAAGTGGCAGTGGGCAGGGCACAATGCTCGCAGAACAGATGGCCGATGGGGCCGAAAAGTTCTGGACTGGCGACCGCGAACCGGAAGACGTTGCGTTGGAAGACCTCCCACTAGGTGGACCGATGACCTGGTGAAGGTTGCGGGAATCCGTTGGATGCGAGTCGCACGGGACCGGTCAATGTGGCGACACTTGGGGGAGGCCTATGTCCAGCAGTGGACGTCTTTCGGCTGAAATGATGATGATGATGATGACTCTGTAACTAGTGAAAGGAAGCTAAGATACTAAAGTACCAATGGTGATACCAACAGTGGTGATGACCACATAAAAAAACAATCATTAATTAAGGGCAGACAGACACTAACATGTTTTTATGAGCTGAAATGTGTTTTCCCTCTTGGTAAGAACTTTCGGGCTGACTACCTGTAACGACTGTAGAAGATCTACAAATGACAGCCGGGACCAATGGCTTAGCGTGCTTTCCGAGGCACGGAGGAAACTCGTTATGTAAAGGGTGGTCACCCATCCACGATCCAACCTAGGCAGGCGCGGGTTAACTTAAACATTGTACTGGCTGTTAGGAAATAGCTGCTAAGCACTAAGCTAGAAATAAATAACTTTCCCTATTTAGCAGAAAGTGATAATTCATAAAAGTAAGAAACTCATACGTAAAATAAAATGAAATCGGTAGACGGGTGTTTCTTGTGCCTAAGACACCTCACCCACCCACCTCCACACCTGACCTATCTTCGACTATTGTCATCTTTTAACCTTCTTTAACTGACTACCCGATGGTCAGCCCGCGGTCCCGACACCGGAACATTTACGAGGCGGTCCCGCGCCACCAACGTTCCGTTATACAGCCCGCCTTATAAAGCGATGTGCTTGTCGCTTCCTAGGGAATCAACTTGTTTTTATTTACGTTGAGCCTTTTAATGGAGGAGAGTAAGCAATGAAGTCGGTTTTTCGTAGGAATTGTTATTTTTGTGTTTATTACTTCTAAGTACTGATGCAGGTTTGAGGTAATTATGTTGTTTGAGATTGGTAATACTATGTGATTTAAAACAACAGTCTAGGATGTAGATTTTTCAAAAGATAATGCCAGAATTTGGATCCTGTTCGTTGCAATTTGGACCCGAAAGAAACACAGGTAATTTTAATCACGATCACATTCTTGCATTCCAGTTCAACATTGCTGTTTTGAAAATGGTTTTCATTGAGAGGATATTACGACTAGATTTAAAAAATCGGCCTTTATAAAACCAGAGTAATTTCCAACAATCGCACGTAAAGATACTTCATTGTAAACTTGCTCACTAAGACAACTAAGTAACTTGGTATTAATCTCACGTCCTTAAGTCTCCCGGGCGACTAAAGTGTTACAACCGAAAGAATTTGCTAGAACATCGCATAGCAGTTACTGTAGCAACAGACTGAAGTTTGTGTCCCTACAGGCTGCTGGCGACTGGCGACAATTGCTTCGACCTAAGCTAGAGACAACTGGGCTGGGCTCACACTTGAAACTTAAAGTGTCTACTCTTTTGACTGTGAGAATGAAATTATAAATAAACTTTATAATATCGATCTGTCTTTATACGACTTGTGGCGGCGTCTATGTATACGAACTACACTACTAACTACTACTTCCAACAACTTGTTTAAAACCAGCCTTGTTGGAGGATCCTCTCTATTCTATGGAAGATGAGAACGGAAGTTGTTGTTGTTGTTCCGTAGGTTACACGTCAAAAAAAAAAAAGTCGTTCGTGGTGCGAGTTCCGGCTCATCATATTGAGACCTTCCTCAAGGAAGAGTTTTGGCCGGAGGGGTTATCGTGTATCGGCGATTCCGCGGAAGGCTACGCGACACCACGCAGCGCAACATGACGCCGTCTCTTTGTGTTCAATAGTTTAATTAGGTTTTTGTGGTTTATATAAATGTGTATGTTAGTCTGTAAGGTATATATGATATGGGTCTTTTGTTACCTGAATTAAATGAATTATTATTATTAATTTATTATAAAACATAAATAGACTCTTTCTTTTATTGTAAACTCAGGTTAGTCCATCCATCTGCTATGGTGATTCGCACAATAAGTCCTTTTCACAGATTTATGAATACTAGACTAGTTGATTGAAAAAATTCACAAATAAATGCGCATCCAAAATGAACAATGCGTTCATCTTTTACTTTAGACAGCAAAGAAAGAAAGATAACACTGTGAAGCTAACAGAATGAACATGGATTACTCAACAATGTTTTGGGCACAAAGCCAAGTTTTACTACTAGTCCTTCTGAAACTTACAGCTTTATCAAATACCCTCTAAAGGATGATCGTTTCAGTAGATAAATTGAAACACATATTACGTGTCTTTATCTAAGGGGATATCCGCGTATTTTTGAGAACGTTCGCATTACAATTGCAAGCTTTCAAAAATTGTATTTTAGGTAACTTAATGATTTTAGTTGTATGGTGACATTTGGTGTATTCATTTAGGGCAAAGCGGGTTTAACAAACCATTGTTTCCAATACCTTAACACATAGCTTACCAGTACAATCCTATCATGAAACTGTTGACATTGATTCAATCCAGCCCAATCAGCTAACAGGAACACAGGTCTACCAAAACGTGGGCAAATATTTGGGCCATACATGGGTAGCGGTACAGTCACAGCAACAACACATTCTGAATCTGCTTTACCGACTATATGCTGTTGTATGTCAGTGTCACAGAATGACACTATGTTTATAACAAAAAATATAACACTGGCTGAATAAAATAATACAGATTTATTTTATACAAATGACCAGTTCGTTCACAAAAAGATTTTAGTTTAATGTCAACTGAATATTCGGACTGTTTCGTTCAAAATTTCAGGCTATTTTGTCCTTTATTTTTAAGTGATGAGCGACGTCACAGTTTTCTATTCAATAGTCTGCTCAGTACCTTCAAAAGGCATTCTATGACGTGAACATGACAAGTGAAGGAGATATCCTCGGCTTTACACGTGCAATCCGTGGGCTACACGAAGCGTATGTGTAAGCGTGTGAATATACATATTCAGTAGTGTAACTCCCGAACTACAGCGACATGAAGACTGGGCAGCGTGCACCGTGTGCATGAACAATGTAAATATTATCAGGCACACCGCGCACCACGTACCGCAGTGCGGCGGAGGGTGTCACTTACTGGGTAGCTGATCATTTTAATTAATGGCTGAATTAAATTAGACCCGTTGGTGTGAGTTTTTTTTTATATAATTGATTTTGTGGCTGCACGAGTGCACGGAAATAATATTTTGTTCATTTAGGTAACTGTGATGTTGACTATTAACAACAAAAAATACACATCTACTAAAATAAACGTGATTACCCGAAATTAGCGAGAGAGCAGCGGTGGCCAAGTGGTGGCAGCCCCGGCTTACGAAAAGTAAGTCGTGGGTTCGAACTCAGGCAGGCGCATTACTTAATGTAATTTATTTCATCTCCACAGCTCTCAAAATCGATGAAGGAAAACATCGTGAGGAAACCGCTATAACCAAAAGTTCGAAGACATGTGACATCCACCAACCCGCACTGGGCCTATTCCCTCTTATAGAGAGGAGGCCGTGTGTCCCAGCAGTGGGAACATTATAGGCTGATATGCTTATGCTACCCGAAGTAATTGTTACAAAGTGTGATTATGTAAAAGTTGTGACACAATTATACAACTCAACAGACTAAAACTTCGTTCTCAAAAACTATGGGATAGACAAATTATTACATTCTGTGATAAACCCTTAAGTCCTATAAGAAAGTAATTGCTTGTCTGTATGCAGCATTAAGTTCACTTAATAAGCTAGATTTTCTTTTGACTGAAGATCGCCCCTCACCCACCTACTTAACAAAAGGTTAAGAGTCTTATATGCTGTGGTTAAGAGACTGATCCAGTTGATTTTATAAGAGTTCAAAGGTTCATAAAAATCTGGTTTTAATGCAGCAATTTTTTTTTCAAATTAGGTAGAGTTTATGGTGGAATCATTCCTTAAAAAAAGTAATTTGAGACAAAGAAAATAATTACTCGTACAATACCAATTTATTCTTTAATTTTATTTTATTGGCCTTGTATGGTCCACTGCTGGGCAAAGGCGTCTTTGATATCATATGCCAATTAAACCGTGTATAAAAATATTTACATATGGGGTCACTGCCTATTTTGACGTAAGAGTATAAAAGAAGACATGCAAACAAATAAAAGAAAATATCACTTTTTCCTCTTAAACTTTTTCAAAGCCGCTTACCAACTGAAACTTTTACAACTCGATGAAGCCTAAGAAGTCCCGACGTAACATAATGATCTAATTCATTCTAGGCCATCTTCACTTCGAACAGATGAGGCTGAATGACCGTATTTCCTTTTTATTGGAGGTTTTTTTTAAGTATGGACTGTAGTCTGAAATAAAGTTCAATTTATTTATTTATTATTTTTTGAACTGAAAACAAAACATCATTTTTGAGTAGCAAAAGCTGCCTGGGAGGGTACGCCCTAAACGTACATACATACTGACCTCACAACCGGTATACGTGTATGATAAGATGTATGAAAGTATAGCAGGTGGCATTCTGTGGTTTCTGTCTACCCCCGTGGGGAAAAGGTGTAAGTACTTAGATGTATGTAAATTTCTTTATTCTGGGTCATGGTTAGTTAGGGAACTTTTCAGCTTCCATACAATCTATTTCAGAAACAAAGCAACATTGTTGTTTTTCTTCAGAGTAGGAAAAACACACGATATTGTATAATAAGAACTAGAAGTCTGTAATACTTTTACTTTCTGTATCGTGTGGTTAGTGTCTAATCTGGTGTCAGAGTTTTTATCCCACCATTGGCCTCTGTCTTGGCTTTACATCCCGTCGAGAAATGAAAAAAAAAAAAAAAAAAAAAAAAAATGAAAAATATTTTTATTTAAACAAAATGCTTCAAACAATGATTTGTGTTTGGAGCCTCCTTTTAGGCAAACAATGCCTGTGTTAGGAGACTCCGCTCCTCCATATCTTAGAAATATTTGTTACATCACAGCAAAATTGCTATTTCATAATCTATCATCTTGATTATGTAACATGTATCACGTGAAGCGTGGTGTGCTTTATAGTTAGACGTGGCACGTGTGTAAGATGTAGTGCGGTTAGATGAGATGTGCGGTGTGGTGTGTGGTGCGGTGTGGTGTAGTGTAGTGTGGTGCGGCGGTGTAGTGTGTGGTGCGGTGTAGTGTGGTGTGGTGTGGTGTGGTGTAGTGTAGTGTGGTGTAGTGTGGTGTGTAGTGTGGTGTAGTGTGGTGTGGTGTCTCAAATATCTCAGTAAAACATAGTTACAAGATCGAATCTTTAAAAAGTTTCTATGCTGACTTTTCTTTCTTTTCCTTTATGTAATTCAAACCTTGTCTAACTTGTGCTTTGTAGCATTTTGGGGTGTAATCGCAAATCCAAATTTCCTTGAACCTATTTTCATGAAGTAAGAATTTACAACTGAACACTTAAAAGAGTATTCTACATCCTGAGCATATAAATCCGGTCATGTTCCATGTTGAGGTATAAAATGAAAATACATGTAGTATCATCTCATGGATGTGCCCGTTGGCACCCGGCCAGCTGTCACTACATGTTCTCCTCACGATCTTAAAGGGAAATACGTTTCTCTGTTGTATCATGTTTCTGTTGCATAAGTTACGTTGGCTATTTTAAAAGGATAAGTCGTTTTGTCAATTTTTGATGAAGTTGGGTTATCACATCCTTTTGCTTCAACTTTCATACGTCTGAGCATACACGTTGGCTACAAGTACCACGCAGTTTCTGACTTCCCCGTTGGTCTCGTGGTCGGGTTCCATTACCGAGTCGGCCAAAAAGTGTCATTAGGTTTTTCCATTAGAAATTTCTCATTAGTAACCTGGAGTTCGGAAATTGTCGGAATGATACCCCCGTGCCTTGTAAAGCACGTTAAGCCGTTGGTCCTGCGCCTGATCTCTCTCCTCTCTCCTCAGATAGTGCACCTGTGTCTACGCACTCACTTATGCTCTTTTACTGGTTGTAAAAAACATGAGTAAATCAAAGACATTTAGATAAAGGGTAAATGCTATTATCTGCTGCGTTGCTATTATGGTTGTTCGTGTAGGTATTAACACAAATCAAACATCGAAAGTGCAGTTCTCCACCGCATACCCTCGAGACTCCACTATCCCCAGTTCAAATCATAATATAAATGTGTACCAAAACCAGCTGACTCCGTTGTTGGAGGAAAACATCTCAGTTCCCGATCCATGTCCCGCGGGCTGAAGCAAACGGAACATGACAACATAGCATTGTCCCGCGGGTGATACCCGAAGCTGTGAGCTTTCCCGTAGTAGGGTAAAACCGGATAAATAATTGTGTATTAAATACTTCGTACATAATTATTAATATTATGTTTATGATGACGATCAGAAAGGTAGACAAGTGCTGTCAGTAATCTCTCACAGTTATATTCCAACTAGTACTGTCCGCCAGTACCGCCTGTACTAGCTACGTGAAGGCAAGTATTGGTGATGATGGAAATTCAGAAGAACAAAGGTCACTCACTACACTTATGAGCTCATCCTTAACAAGGTGAAATTTATAGTCGGTGGCCGATGTTTTTAAATTTTTATTTAAAATCTATTGGCCCTTAAAAAAACCTCGGTTTAAATCAGACTACCTTTTAAATAATGCACACCGGAGAATGGTTTTGTAACAAAAAAGGCATATTTTTAAACAAATATCATTAAATTGATTTTGTTTTTCTTGATTCTAACAACTACATTTTTTTGCAGCATTTTATTTTTATTATTTATATGAACTCCACTCTGGAAGTAACTAGAGCCTTCTTATTGAAACCGAGATTGTAATATTAACCTTAGAAGGAGAAAACAATAGCGTGACGGTTGACTGGGGACGATGGCAGAAAAAAACCTGTTGCGCCGACCCCAAGTAATAGGAGTTGCAATTCTTATTGGGATTGACCGTATTTACAAAACCTTTTTCCAAAACGGAATACTGATGTTAAGCATTACTTAGGTACTAATAGAATATCATAATGAAGATGCGGCACGTCGGCCACCTTTGGAATAACGCCAAATCTGAAGAAAGAGATCACGGGTGAACAGAACGGTTATTTATTCGCCTTTTAAAGCAAAAGACTTGTCATATTGTTCATCCAACACTTTAACAATAAATATACATGTGGTTTAGCCGTTTGTTTCTTCAAATTTTTTTGTAGTTACTGTCCGGGCACCATGCTATTTTCTTACCTAATAAATTTAATACCTAAGCATGGTTTCTGGTAAAATTAAAGCAGTATAGTTTACAGATATTTTTTAATCTTCACAAACACGACCGTTAATAACAATCTCGGTTGCAAAAAAAAGGTTCTAGTTACTTGCAGAGTGGACTTGAAATAAATTGTTGAAAATCAGAAATAAGGAGAGTAAAAGAGTTTTTGCCTACACGGTATACGAGTACTTTTTGCGTAAAAATATCTTGCCTTGACCATAAAACAAACATCCTCGTGTGTTATATAGTCCGGGGATATTTACGCCATTTCAAAGGCAGGCTTTTTTAACGAGGAGGATTTTATGGCCACTATATTTTATTTTAAAAAGGAAAAACAGTGTAACAATGGCTTCCTCTATAAATTGCAATGTGTTATGGATGAGTTTAAAATATTGCCTTTGTTTTATCTCACCATTATCGACAGTTGCCGTCGAGTTGTCAATTCTGGTCTGGCAGACAGCACTAGCAGACAGCACTGGCAGACAGCACTGGCAGATGGCAGACAGCACTGGCAGATGGCAGACAGCACTGGCAGACAGCACTTGCAGACAGCACTGGCAGACAGCACTGGCAGACAGCACTGGCAGACAGCACTGGCAGACAGCACTGGCAGACAGCACTGGCAGACAGCACTGGCAGACAGCACTGGCAGACAGCACTGGCAGACAGCACTGGCAGACAGCACTGGCAGACAGCACTGGCAGACAGCACTGGCAGAAAGCACTGGCAGACAGCGTATGGAAACGATGGGCAGGGCTATACCGATCTGAATTATATCCCTTCGGGATCAGCCCCTAATTGTACGATCTTCCAACTACATAATAATGATTGATAAGTTTTAAATAATGCTCCACTCAAACCCACCGCCACTGATATTTGACGGCATTACCAATAAGATTAATGTCAGTGTGAAAAGCCCTTAATCGAAAAAGTTAAATCGAGTTCCAACCACTTACGACCGGTTCGCGGTATGTGTCTGTTTATTTACTTTATCGGAGTAAAATCCTTTGATTTAGATAAGTAAATAGGTAACCTACGCCTGATTAAAGAAATCTTGAACCACATTTAGGCAATTATCGACATCAGCTTATCGACCCGTTGCCGGATATTTTAATTTGTAGGTAGATCTCTCACATTGCAAACCATTGAGCTCCACAGTTGGCCAGTTTTCCCTAAGGAAAGGCCTGTAAATGGCTTGTTTAAATTTACTAAATAAATAGGTCTTAAAACTAAACGTTTTCATTTGTTTCTTGTCTAATTTGAGACTTCGGAAAATTCATTTGATTTTGAAGGTTAAGATTATCGTTTGTTTAACTTGACTAAAATTTCTTGATGAATACCTACAATTTCTCAGTTAATATTGAAAGTGTACTAGTACTCGCAGACATTAACATAACATCACGCCTGTTATCCCCGAAGGGTTAGACAGAGGTTTACCTCATGCACCCACACCCCCACCTAGTGCACCCACGTTTCGCTAGTTATGTTTTAAGTCCCATCTAATAGGGGACGAGCCTATTGCCATCAACCGGGAACAAATTCAGACTCCGTGGCTGCTACTGAGAAATTTCTGATGTAAAAACCCAATAACACTTTGCCCGACCCAGGAATCGAACCCAAGACCATCATGCTCAGCAGTCGCGCTTGCGACCACTCGACTAACTAGGTAGTACCAGTACATGCTACTAGCATGTCACTTAGTCATCACAAATTTAATGAAACTGTACAGTACAAATTGTTCGCACAATTATTCATAAGCTGGTTGACCTAATAAATTGTGCAATAGTGTTAATTTGCTAACTTGAGCAATAAACCTTATTGCTTGAACTGAAGGCGTATGTGTTTATAATTGCTTCTTATAGCTATAAATTAGGTATGCATGGGTGCAAGTTTACTGTGTGCTAAAGATTATGAGTTTGAACCAGGAGAACCAGTAGGGAGTCCGTGTCTACACAGTAAGACAGTGGTTAGGGGCACGGCTGTTCTAAACCGTCCCTACATGTGCGCAGTGTGTAAAACTTTATGTATTTAAAAGCAAGATAATAATCATAGTATTCAACCCATTATAATGTGTATTTCATAAGATCCAGTTGACCAATAATAATGTGTGTAAAACCTATAATCTATTCTATTATTACCTTAAACCGTATTCGGTGCACTTTGGATATAACGCACTACGATCTTCATCCCGGTCGGGTCGACCTTAAAGCCGTGCTTGCATAGGTGCATGCCGAGTGTCCTCCGTACCTCGGAAAGCTCGTTAAGCTATTGGTCCCACCTGTCATTTGTAAATCTTTGACAGTCGTTACAGGTAGTCAGTGGCCCAGAAAGTCTGAAAACCAGGCTTACCAAATGGTTTCGTATTATCCAGTACTAACTGGGTTGTGGAGGTTAGATAGGCAGTCGTCCATGTAAAATACTGGTATTCAGCTGCATCCGGTTAGTCTGGAAGCCGACCCCAACATAGTTGGGAAAAAGCTACGGAGATGATGATGATCTTCATCCTAATCCATTTATTGTACACATGCAACGAGAAAACCGGAAAGGCCTTTTAGACTAAACGTGACATTTTAGTCATCAGTGGCTCTTCAGTAAATTGATCCCGCTCATTTGGGACCCGCGGGATCCTTGCTATTACCTGATCCTTCAACTTTTTCCATAATTTGAATGCCGTCGTAACTAAAACTATCATAACACCTATAACTTCTCTTCACCGCACCTGTGATCCCCAAAAGGTCGAGCAGAGGTGTTCCTATCCTAGTACACCCACATTTCGTAAGTTATGTTTAAGTCCCATTTTTATGGGAAAGCATAAAATGATAAGCATATTTTCAAGTTTTATACAAATTAGTAAGCTGAAATTCACATTGCAAAACTGGAAAAATGCTTGTTTAAAAACATTTCATCAGTTTAGTTTAAAATATCATGGTCAGTTAGCCCGTTGACCGTCGTCAGATTTCCGGAAACAGGACTAAACGACGGGTTAATCTCTCGAACAAAAACAGTTTTCCTTGTTAATCTGACTGACGAAGTTTATGTACTATGTTATTCCTACGAACTATTTGAAATGAGAAAGTTTTGGCTTTCATTTCCTCGTTACATAGTTTGCAATGAATGACCCCAAAATAATTTTAGCTAAAGTTTGGCTAAAATTATTTTCATTTATTTTCATTTTGTAGCTCTAGTATAGTCTATGAATAGTGCTCGTAGCCTCTCTATATGAAAAGAGGTGTTTACTCTTTAGCTGTTGGAACAATAAAACATAACATCACGATTGTATCTGTTTCCCGAACATTGGTCAGAAGCTTAATTAAGAACACCGATATCTATTTTGGCAAAGAGCGAAGTATACATTCCGGATAACTGAAGCGTGTGCTACAGTTACGCTCTTTGCCAATCACTAGTCACCTATTGCATTTCCTGCTAGGGTGGAGCTGCAAAGCCAGTACTGAAGCCTATAGAGATCGCTCTCAGAGCCATACTTAAAGTTGCCACCTTTCGCTCTATCTCATTCCCAACGACCGAACTTTGGAATGTTTTAAATGTTTGACATTTTACACATAGTTTTACTCCAACTTTCCAGAACACCGTATAGACATATCTCTAAACGTCGGAAAGGCAGAATCTACACTATTCCACCTCTACGTACCTCTTCTATAAAACGATTCTCTCTATAACTTGCTCCATCTTTCTATAATAAAATTAATGCAAAAAGCCCAATCTTTAAACGCTCTTTCTACAATTGTAAAAAAACTGTACGGACACTCCTTTTGGACCTCAATTATGATGACACTGAATTATTCCTCACAAAGTAATCATGTTAACACACAAATATATACACGGACACACTCACATACACACATCACACTTAACACAATGCACCTACACTAACGCACACACACATACCCACACACTCTAGATAAGTATGTCTTGTATCAATAATAATAAAATATAATATAATTTGATTTTCATATTGATTTTAATTTTGTTTATAATTTTGGTTTGATTTTAATTTCTTTTTGATTCTATTTTAATTTTGCTTTTAATTTTGATTTTAATTTTGATTTTAGTTTTGATTTTAATTTTGATTTTGTTTTTAATTTTAATTTTGGTTGAATTTATTGTCTTTTATCAAATTAATGCATTGTTGCTGTTAATTGTTATTTAAATAGGTGGATGAAATGAAACTTACTTATTTATTTTTAAAAACTCTTGTACAGTAACTACATTGATATCCAGATGCTGTTTCAAACTTTACATTTTAAACACAATATTTATATAATAATCCGCCAATTCAGGGGACCGGCACTGTTTCTCCTTAAGGGGTCCCAAGTATAGGGCACGCCACAATAGTGGCGGTAAGTCCCCTCTTTGAGGAGTGGCTTGAGAGACGCCACGGCGTCCTCACCTTCCGCCTGACGCAGGTCCTCACCGGACACGGTGTTTTCGGGAGGTTCCTGCACCGAATCGGGCGGGAGGAAACGCCCGGGTGTTTCCACTGCGAGGATCGACCGGAGGACACGGCGGAGCACACGGTGGAGGTGTGCCCCGCGTGGGCGGAGCACCGCCGTGTCCTCGAAGCGGCGATTGGCGGCGGCGACCTCTCGCGTCCGGCCCTGGTGCAAGCCATGGTCCGGAGCGAGACGGAATGGGACGCCGTCACCTCCTTCTGCGAAGCAGTAATGCTATAGAAGGAGGTGGCGGAACGTGAGAGGGAGAGAACCTCACAGCGTCCCGGCCGCCGCGGGAGACGCCCCGGGCGTCGGGGGCCACCACGTGGCCCCCGGCCACCGTAGACGCGGGCCTGTGGACGGTGGGCTATGGGCTAGCTCGCCGTCCGTCCGTCTCATGACGACAGGCCGTGTCGACGGCGCGTTCGTGTTCCACGCGCGCCTCAAAGAGAGTCAGCAAAAAGGAAGGGGTCCGAAAGGACCGATGCCTGCCGGGGTTGCGGGACTATTCGAAAGAGATACCGTGGCCCCGGAACACAAAGGGCGATGAAGGAACATGGATGGGTTTTAGTCAGTAAAAGTCTGACACTCCCTCCTGCTCCGCCCAGAGCGGGAGAAGTCATTTGATGATTTCCCATCCGAAAAAAAAAAAAAAAAAAAAAAAAAAAAAGGGGTCCCAAGTACTGTTCTCCTAGATAGGCTTAATTTAAGGCTGTGTTAAGGGGCTCCCCCATGCACACTAGCGCCACTTTAGTAAAAAAATCAGAACTCGTTAAATACACAATTAATATAAAAATCTGATTGACAAAATCAATGCTTTAGAGTTCTAGATGATTGACGTCTATTTAATTCATTAAAATATACTTCACTGTAGTTACAGTTAGAAAAAATGCTAAAAACGGCCGTTTTTCCATTTTGTATCTGTAACGACAGCGAGCTATGTTTCAATGAGTTAAGCAGACGTAAATAATTTAGAAGACCAAAAGATTGATTTTTTCAATCAGATTTTATATTAATTGTGTATTTAACAAGTTCTGATTTTTTTACTAAAGTGGCGCTAGTGTGCATGGGGGAGCCCCTTAACACAGCCTAAATTTAAGCCTATCTAGGAGAACAGTACTTCAGCCGTCTTTATTGTATAGTTGAACCATAAAATTGTATAAATGCAACATTTGTAAACTTTGCAATCCCATTTTGAAATAAACTATTATCATTATTATTTTGAATTCTGATTTCCTGGGTTTGTGTCGGGCTTTGAGACATTCACAATAGATAACCTAATGCCAATGTGGCCAACAGGAATTGAACCCAGGACATCACGCCGGCTGCGTTAGCTACCACTAGACCAATGAGGCAGTCAGAATATTAATATGCTATTATAATGTAAATTTGCATACAGCAATAAACTTAGGATTTATATGCTACTTCTCACAGAAGCCGAGCTGCAGGGATCGCTAGAAAATGTCGAAGTGTGAACTACTTATTACACTCTACTAAAGTAACATGAAAATGTAAGACTAACGCAATGCATGGCTGGGTGCCTAACCAAAGTAAATAGGTGTCTGTATTCATTGCTGATAGACATGCAACCTATCACATTGTCTTAAAGTGAAGCAATATTTCAGAGCAGTTTATTTTACACTGAAGTTTATGGCTTATAGCTCAATGTCGAGGTAAAAGTGGCGTCATTCCAAAGCTGCCGATGGCTACCCACGTATATTTAGCATCACTTTGCATGAAAATTCAGTCGGGATCGTCCACTGCAACCCACGGCCATGCAAAACAGGAATGCGTGACTGACAAACAAATAAAGCTCACAGCTAATAATGATGCCACACGACGCGTTGGCGGTACACTGCGACGACTGAGCAGTGACACTGCGTCGTTCTTGGTGTAAATCAGAACGATATGCATTATGGTGCGTTGAAACGAACGTGCGGCGATGCAACGCGATCATGTGAGACAAGACGAAGTGGGGGTGAGTGCTGCAGCGTGATGCCGATGACGCAGTACAGTGCAGTATTGTTTTTAATTTCGGAGGCTTTGTTTGTGAGACATACAAGTAGCAGCACTGTTCGTACGTTGCTCGCAATGACCCGGCAAAGCCCGTGTGACTTTACTCTTACCCGGCAAGCCTCCCCGTGCACCGACTCTACTAACGTATAGAAAATGACGCCCTTGAAGGCGGTCCGTGACAGGACTAGTGCGCTTAACACAATTTTAGAGCCACGAATTTTATTGGTACTGCCACCATCATTGCAGGCGAGATTGCGTGCTCTGTCAGATATTCCATTTCCAAATCTGGAATTACAAGCTTAGCAGCCATAGATCATTATTGTACCATCATAGATAACCTCTAAAAAATCCAAAGCAATAAATTTCACTTCCCCGATCCATTTTTCATTAAAATTCCATCTAACGAAGGTCGAAAGTCGAATAAATAACGGTGGCCGAGTCCGAGGTCCATCGCTCATTGGTTGACGTTTGGCGCCAAAAAAAACATGTCAACCAAATTGAAACCGTGTTGGCGCGAAAATATGGACGCTTGGTTTTGTTCGTTTGATTTTTTATGACAAATGTTTTTATGTTCAATGCCATTTGATATGGTTTTTCTGCTTTTGTTGTTTAGATAAGGACTGGTAAAACAAAATCGACACTGGATAATTTCATATCCTTACAACATACGACAATCAAGAATCTGATTTACAAGCGTAGTTGTTATTAGAAATTAAAAGATCTCTGAATATTTCAATAAAGCACGTCTGGAAAGATTCTGGCAACTCAAATAATTGTTATTCTCGTAAATCGAATTCATAAAAAATGACCTTTTTTAAATACTTTACCAATTAAGTGAGCGTTACCAAATGAATTCAGATTTCTGCACATGAGAACAAAACTATTCCCTCTCTGTGTATTTCGAACATTTTGCCGCAAGCTCCTCATAAAACAAATGAGTAGATACTTGCCTCTTTACGCAAACTATTTTCTCTTAAAGCAAAAGTGTTTTGCCACAAAATACCTAACTCAGAAAAACAAAAGGCGCTCTAACCCAAGATACTTTACTAGGCTTTTAAGACTTAATTAAACATTAAGATTTCTTTATTCAATGTTAACAAAATCGAAAAAGAAAAAAATCAAATAGATGGTGCCACATCGAAATTTGTTGCGGTTTGTTCTTCAGAAGAAACCACGCAGTCACACAAACAGACAGCGTAGTGCGAGTATAATGCGTATGTACTACACACATTTTACCCAGTCCAGTATTATACGACTTAAGCCCCTTTTAACAGTTCATTCTGGCAGGGCTCCTAAGGACTAAGGCAACGAGGGCATTTGTCAAATGGTCGGCCCTAAAGGCTTCCTCGCTTCGGTATGACATAGTAGTCCCTAAGTATGTCTAGACGAAGGGCTTTAGACCTGTTAGGTGTGGCCACGAAAATTGCAAGGAGTAATGTTTAGAAGGGAATTTCAAAATGGCGTCGTCTCAATTTGACAGCCCCGTTAAGCCCCGGAGATAAAGCAGTAAATCTTGCTTCCTCTCCGACTTCCAATGAGCGCCTCTCCAAATTACCAGCTCCCGCAAGACAATAGATCGTGACACTGCATACAAACTAGAATAAGTACTACGTACAATCAACTGCACGTGTTAGGAAACAATATTCTACGAACAGTATGAACAATTGCTATTAGTGTATTTGTGTTCTCCTTAGTTCTTTGAAACTGTATTATGGTTTTGATACATTTTTAACCAATATTTAGAGACTTTATATATTATGTATCGCAGTATTTGCAAAATAATACTTTAACATTTGACTTGAATACATACATAAATGCCTTAGGTGTTGGGTTTCATTCTAAGTTCGAGAAAAGTGTTACTGGAATTTCGCAGTAGCACTATTAGCGTTATGTTGTCATGTTCTACAACATAAATATGCACTGTCAATTTCAAATTGTTACCATAGACGGCCTGCAGTCTGTACTCTAAATAGTGAATATAATTTGCATAGCAAACAGATTCGCGCGCTGTAGTTTCGCTAATACAGCCGTAACGTTTTTAAAATGGCTATTGGATGACTTTGTAGCTATTGAACCGAATAATGGGATTTGGGAATAGTTGGATAGAATAACATTTATTTTGGAATCGAATACGCTACAAATTAGAGCACAATATTCTGGGAAAATGCTTTTTTATTCCAGAAAAGGATTTTGAATTCGTTGAACATAGACTGACTTTTATGTAATTTGACAAAAAGATTTCTACTACATTGTGAAATACAAAAAAAATGGATCAGTGTTCATTTTCCATGGAACCGATAGAGATTTCATTTCAGACATAACATGCTCGATATACACACATCAACACGGTCTAGGGATATTTTTAAAAAAGCGAATTACTATCAATGTATTAATTATTTATATGACATGTATATATTTAAAAGATACGTTATTTAATATTCTACCATTTTTTAATAATGGTTAAGGTATAGATTAAAATTTCAGGATTTTATGGAAAAAAATGAAGCATAGACGGAAACCATACGGTTTCCGTCAAAGAACAAATTTGTGAGTAAAAACTGAAAAAAATAGAAAAATCATTTAATTTGTGTTTATAAACTTGAAGTTAGTAGTCTGAGAAAGCGCCCATGATGTTCATAACACATCGGCAACGATTCGGCATGCTCTGAATAAGGTTGTCAATGTCTTGCTGCGGAAATTGTCCCATGTCCTTCTGAGGTGCGCAAAAAGTTGATCTTCTGTAGCCAGATTTTCAGGAACTTCCTTCAGCATTCTTTGCAGCATATCCCACGCATGCTCAATGGGATTTAGATCTGGCGATTGAGCAGGCCAGTCTAAGGCCCTAACATTATGTGTATGTAACCAAGCTGCTACCGTTCTCGCCGTGTGTGCCCGGGCATTGTCGTGCATGAGCAGGAAATCTTGCCCCATTTGTGTTCTGTGGGGCAAGATTACGGGCCCCAGCACCTGTTGGACGTATCGTTCTGCCGTCATATTGCCCCGCACCCAAACGAGATCCGTCCGTCCTCCGAGACGAATTCCTACCCAAACCATAATTGTTCCTCCTTGGTATGGGTGAACTTCCTGAGGGTTCTGGAGACGGCTCCATCGTCCAGGAACTCGCCAAACACGCGTCCTTCGTGAATCTGGATGGAAGCCGAACCTGGATTCATCCGTGAACAGCACATTGGACCATTGGTCACGGCCCCAGTCCACGTGGTTCCGAACCCATTCTAATCGTCGTCCACGATTGCCTCTCCGTAAAGGTGGGACCCGGAGTGGTCTACGAGAGCGTAGATTGCTTTCATGCAGTCGCCTTCTTACAGTTTGATCACTCACAAGCACTTGGTGTTCCACTCGCAGCCTTTGGACCAATTGAGTCGCCGTTGCATTTGGTTGTGCTCGCGCAGTAATTTGCAAAAATCGGTCTTGTCTGGGGGTAGTGATGCGACTTGGCCCCCGGTGCCTCTCCGCTACTTCACCTGTGGCACGATAGCGTGTCCACAATCTTGAAATTACATTTTGATGGGTCCCTATGGCCTCAGCAACATTACGCTGAACAGATCCAGCTTCCAGCATTCCCACAGCTCGTAACATCTCCGCCCTCGTCAAATGTCGGCGTTGCATGGCTACAATACCTCAATTTTAACTTTATCTTTCGTTTAAAAATGAAAAAAAAACTGTAACTAAACGTAATTCGTATTGTTTTCTAAATTTCGCACAAATGAAAATTCCCTCTCCTATTACATCAAGACATTTTTATGCCACCGAACAAAAGAATTTTCAAAAATTTGAATTTGGAATTAGTTTGAGATAAATTACAAACAAATCGGTGTATAAAAGATTCCAATGCGGCCAGTACTTTTCGAGTTATTTAATTGAGTATGAAATATCCCTAGACCGTGTTGATGTGTGTATTTAATATAAAGAATTTTTTTGTACTTAACACCTTACTTCAATGCAATCTTAACGCCAACTTCGGTTACGTTTATAGATTTTGGGAACCTCTTGGAAATTTTCTTGTCCACTCGATGATTCATTGGCTATTTAGAGTAATCTAGGCCCCCTTATCAGTAATCCCCCAATACTTTCAAACATAATCTGGCAGAATTCAAATGCACTGATTCTTACGAATCAGTGCATTTGAATTCTGCCAGATTGTATGTTTAAAGTCGGCTATACAACGCAATAATTTGGCAAAATCAAAGACCGCAATTGTCAGTATGTTACACAACTATCTAGCTAACCAATCATGTATGAACTATTCAGCCATCCACACTATATTTACGAGCAATAACCCCTTCTGCAGATTGTGAATCCACAGGCGCGCTGATTGATGATCACACTCCATGATTTATTGAATGAGAGGCTGTTGCCATCCCACTTCGTAATGGAAGCTGTTGTAGATTCGCTAAACAGAGGCATGGTCTGGCACTTGTTTTTGAAATAAATACTTTCAGTTTAGACTAGGTAGCTATCTCTGTGGGGGATTTCGGGTGTTTGAGTTTCTTTTGAGGGTAGATCAATATTCGAGCTAACTTGTAGGTACTTAAGTTCTCAGAAGACTTATAAAATGATCGAAATACATCTTGTATGTTACAGACTAAAAAGATTTCCGTTCCCACATAAACTAGGCAAGATCTAAATGATTGCCTAAATTAAAGCGCGTTACTAGATTTTAAACTGAATCCTAGCGATTTAAATTTAACTGCCTGCTTTTACATTAATTTAGTGCCACTTTTAGCTATTGAAAAATGATCTAAATGTGAGTTATAATTTATAGTGGAATCCACTACAGCAACACTGTTTAAAATTAGCTGAACTCAGTGTTTTGTCCCGATACTCATATACCTAAATATGCAAAAAGAATCACCTACCCCTACAGTGGGTATGATATTAAAACTGGCCAACTACAAGAAGTGTCAGCACATTCCCAGTATCCAAATATACCGCTCACTAAACCGGTACAGTATCCACCCAGTTTCGGAATACGTAATCCTTTTATAATGAGTCCACACGTGGCGACGAGGCAGTCGCCAGCCAGACTTTACAAATTGATACACGGTTTGGGATCCTTTGGTTTCATATTTACGTGGAAACTATTGTGTCGGCAGACTTTAGGGAACACGTGGCTATGTTTTTCGTAGAATTCAGGTGTATTTGTGTAGTTCAGCAAGACTAGAACTAGAACGTTTAACTTTAGTATTTAGACAGATTCATTAAATGATCACCTTCCGTGTAAGCAATTGAGTTATAACTGTTTCAAAAAGGCTGTGTTGTCGTTTAATTTTATTTTGTACTAAATACGACGCAAAATGGCTTTGTTTTTATCTCCTTAAACTTTCCCATAATCTTTGAGTAGAAAAAAATAAAACTAGTAAAGAATTATTTTTCATAGCTTGTTTTATCTCGTTTGAAATTATTTTTCATTCTTCGTTTAAAACGGGATAAAAACTATTTATTTAATCTTCATCCCGCTGGTTGAACGGCCCCACAATAACTGCGACACTGAGTTTAACTGACTACTTTATTCAGGGCCGTTATCTTATCAGTTCAACAGACACGGCTCGAGTACTGCAGCTAAAATAATTTAATTCAGTTACTGCAGAGCAGCGGTCGCCAAACAAGCGCTAGGTTTTTAGTCAGTTGAATTTAACAAAGGATTACAATAGCGTACATAAATGTTAGAATGGGAAAAGTCTGCGGCTGACAGCGTATTGTATAATTGACGATAAAACGAAAAATAAACTAAATTATTTTATGAGACGGGTCGTAGTCTACTTTTCTTTAACCACTTGGCCACTGGCTCAAATGATAAGCGTGTTGCGACAGCGACTGCGGTATTTTTCATTAATAAATTAAGAGATCATCAGAGTAAGCCATCAGTAACGCATCTTGCGACGATAGTACAGACACAACTGTCACTAGAGTCGAAAATTCAACCAGCTTACCGCGGTCTCATCTAAAACTACACGAATCTAATTTATACTTTCACTGCAACTTATCTCCGGTCTAACCAGGCAACACAAACCGCAGTCTAGAAAAACTTTACTCTAGCTAGATAATGCGTCAAAGAATTCAAGGAGTTTTTGTTACGCTGGTTAGCTTCAACGTGCTATGTTTAGTATGGGGCAATGCACTTTCCGCATAGGCTTCCATCATCGTCCTGCCGTTTTCCCATTCTACTTGGGGTCAGCGCAACACGTTTTCTTTTTCCATTCTCCACTGTCAGACTTCACGGCATCATTTACTCCTTTTTCTTTCATACAAGGCAAAGGAAAGGCTTTCCTTAGTCGTAAAAGACTGACAGGACATGTTTCCTTGTTATCATTATTTATATTCGTATCCTAATTTGTCTGGGGTTGACGAAGAATATCTTCTTCTTTCTGACAATACTCTTCGTCATCATCTGACGCTCTTTCCAACCATATCATCTTTCTTGCCATCTGTTCATCGTGTCTTTGACGTTCTTCTAATTTATCTATTTGATATCATCTAGTCGAGTCATCATAGAACAATATTTAGGGCCCGTCGCCATTACCGTTTCACAAATCTCCATAAACAAAATAAGGATGGGGTGTACAGTTGAACGTACCGCGGTTTAACTTTTGACAGCGCTTTTATTTAAAAGCAGAATAAATGAATGATACATTTATTTGCAAGAATCTAAGTAGTTAACATCACAATTTCTTAAGATCTATGGGTTTCACTGCATTCGGCATTTCAGCCGTACAAATATTTATATTTTACATTTTGGTTAAATTTATAGCATGCAGAACAGTCACGAGTAGCAATATGTTACACACTCTGTACACTTTCCTAAATTTAAAAGCAATTCTCGCGAGAAATAATATTAATCAGAACCGTAGGAGAAAACACTGTTTAGGTATTGGTGCTCGTAGCTGTACACTTTTAGTAATTTGCAATAACAGCAACAGCTAGGTGAGGTATTACTAAGGACGCACAGTTGAATGTACAACTAAAGTTAGTAATTACTTCAACAGTGTTATATCAAGTTTATTAACTAACCTACATAAAATCAGCCATGTTCCTTTTATTGCAGCCATCTGGTCTGCCGAAGTTAGTGCACACTTTAACATTTTATTTTATTATAGAAACGTTGGTGTTTTTTTGTATATCCCACTTTTACATCGCGTATAATTTATTCTAGTTTTATTGCAAGTAAAATGTTACATAATTAATACAAAAAATTGGGGCTGGTTTTATCGTAGGCCATCTTTTCTTTCATATAGTAAACAAAAAAAGGAAGTCGTCATCTGCCTAGCCTTTTCCCAACTATGTTGGGGTCAGCTTCCAGTTTTACCGGATGCACCTGTGTACCAGTATTTTACATGGAGCAACTGCCCATCTGACCTCCACAACCTAGTTAGTACCGAGTAATACGATCCCCCTTGGTAAGTCTGGTTGTCAGACTTTTTGGTGTCAAAGATCTACAAATAACAGCCGGGATCAACGGCTTAACGTGCTTTCGTAACTCGGTATGTAATGGGTGGTCACCAATCCACAGACTAACCTAGGTAAGCACGGGTTAACCTAACGATCGACCCGAGCGGCTGTTACTACACACATCAAAAGTATCTAGGGATCAACATATATTTTTGCAATAACTTTTCTCCTGATTGATATTAATTAAAATTTTCTTTAAGGATTCATCAAATAAAGTGTTTTCGTTTGTCACAGTAACGATAAACCAAGTCACCTTTGCATTAATAAAGAAATTTGCCATTTTCCTAATAAAGGGATTTTTGACATTTGAACCACTAACATTAAAGTTCGAAAAAAAGACTGAAATAACAGTTTTCTTTAAAATTTTATTGGGTAACTTAAACAATTAATAATCCGTGTTTCTACCGCGAACACTAACAACACAAGAACATCGGTTTGGCATACTCAAAATGAGTTCATCCAAATCACGCTGTGGAATGGCCGCCCATGTTCGTTGCAACAACAAAAAAAGGTCTTCTTGCGACTGGATACCCTCCATATTCGGCAGAGCTCTTCTCTGTAGCATATCCCATGCATGCTCAATCGGGTTCAAGTCTGGCGACTGAGCAGGCCAGGGCAGGACATTGATGTTAGCTGCGGCGAGAGTCTGTCTTACAACTCTTGCGGTGTGCGGTCGTGCATTATCATGCATTAACTGAAATAAGGGACCGATTTGCACTTGTAGAGGAACGATGACGTCTGATACAATCGTCTCAGCATAAATTTGAGCGTTGAGGTTGCCTCTGATCCAAATCAACTCAGTTCTTCCGCCGATCCAAATACCCGCCCATACCATGATGGTTCCACCACTATAAGGATGGACTTCCTGGCAGGATTTTAATCGCTGTTGGCGTCCAGGGGTTCTCCAGTGTCGTATACGTCTTGTATCCGGTCTCATACCAAAACGAGACTCATCAGAAAAGCACACGAAACGCCATTGTTCTTCTGCCCAATTTCTGTGTTCAAGAGCCCATTGATATCGAATCCTACGATTGTGCATTGCTATAGGTGGTACCCGTAGCGGTCTTCGGGAATGAAGGTTCACTTCATGCAAGCGGTTTCTGACTGTTTGGTCGCTAATTAAGTTCCCTGAAGAGTGATGAAGCCTCACGGCTAACATCATGGCGGTTATTGTTGGAGCTCTTCGAGTTAAGATTTGAATGTATCGGTCTTGTCTCCGTGTGGTGCAGCGATACCGTCCTCCATGGCGCTCAGCCACGGTACCAGTGCTTCGGTAACGTGTCCAAAGTCGACTGATAACACTCTGACTTGTATTCAGAGCTAAAGCTACAGTACGTTGCCGGGAACCAGCTTCTATCATTCCCACGGCTCTGAGCATTTCTTCCCTGCTTAAATGACGTCGCCGCTCCATAATAACGTTGGTTTTAATCAGTAGTAGGGAAACAGTAGCACTAATAATGTCTTCAATGCGTTGTATGTTTTTGTAGGGAAAATATTGACAGCTTATTTTCATCTTTTACTCGAATTTGATTGAGAGTTCCTGATTCAAATTATGAAATGCACCAAAAAGGATCCATATAAATTTATAAAATCATAAATTTATTACAAAGCCACATCTCAATCTCAAGAAATCCGCATAAAAATGCTTGATCCCTAGACATTTTTGATGTGTGTATTTAGCTACGAGCTCCTCCTAAACAAGAAAAGTAAGTGGAGAATATAATTTTGTTAATAGCATATTCACCACAATACCAATATTACAGAAAAAGAACTTCCCTTCGATTATTTTTGTTTGTCTATTTTTGCTGACAAAATTGTTTAGGATCATTATAAACGTAGAACTTACTGCCATCTACCGGTGAATGTAAGAACTAAAGTGTATTTTACAAAATACAGTACAACGCCCTCTAGTGGAAGTTAGCTGAAACATTTGACTCACGCCCGGGCCTCTAAACACACAATCACGAGAGACTTTGGTACAGGAAAAGCCCGCTAGATGGCGAACTACGTTGTAACATGCTAGCGTAGTTTGATGATAGATGGAGCTGTTTGTGAGACGTTTACATGCGGGACAGAGCTTTCAGGGTTGGGTAGAGATCTTCCTGCAAATGTAAATAACGCAAAGCTAATTCTCTAAAAAATATATTTCATGCTGTAGTCAAAAATAAGAGACAGAAATAAAATAAATGCTTCCATAAATGTGAGACGGATATAGATAAATAACTAACATTTGTTTTAAAGTAACATCCATCACCTTTTCAACAACCCAATTTTTGATAAAACAAAATAGTATCCAAAGATTAATTAAACCGCAAAAAGTCAACCAATTCCCTAAAAACTAGATCCCGACATAGAGCCCATAACCTAAAGTAAACGCATCAGTTATTCAGTGCAGACTGACTTTAATTTTCATCTAGAACATATTTGACAGGCAAGCTTCATGTTCAAATTCATACCATAAATAACATAGATGACTGCAGTACTTAGACACTTTTTGATATAAATTACTTATAACAAAAATAACTACAATACTTAGACCGGCTTACAATTAAATTATCTTTTACTGTTCTTGTGCTTTTACCCGAACCGCAGATCTCGAAACACATCAAACTAAAACAATTTTATAACAAGCTCAAAGTAAAATTCAGTAGAAGAGAATTGTACCAACTTAGCAAAGAGAGAACCGCTCAACTGTCCAAGTATTTTTACTTTTTAGTTGCTGGAGGTTTCCATTCCTTTACCTAAGAAGTCTGGAACTTGTTAATGTTTTTTGTTTATCTTAAAGTCGGGTTAAGCGCTTGGCCACAAGCTACGCGATCAACCGATACAATACAAATGATAAAGAAGTTGCTTTTAGCATGTCATCCGTTACCGCTATGCGATTTGCGACGCAACATTACTTATGCGAAGGAGACAAGTGACAAACACGCAAGTCGTTAGACGGAAGTCGCGTCGCAAGTCGCATCGCTTAAAGTTGTGAACGGGACGTAAGTACCAGGAACACATAGGTACTTAGAGATACCTTTGTATCCTCCTAACTTATTGGAAGATCGAAGAATTTATCGAGTTTGTCAAATGTTTCACGTTATTGAACTCCTTTGATCAGTTCTTCAGAGATTGTTTCATTCGTTTTGAAAAGGTAGTTTGTTTGACTCTTTGTTACATAATCTAATATTTCTTTGTTCTTGTATGAGGGAATAGGTAAATGCGCTCATTGTGAAGTCAGCGAGGTTATCGTGTTGCACACAAATAATATTCATATTTAATTTTAACGTGCTATAACATTGCTTTTTTTTAAGTATTATGAAGCAATGCATTACGAATTTCCTTGAAAATCTTAAGGATTGTTATTGAAAGATTGTTATGCATTAAGATACTGTTGTCTGAAAATAAATGGATTTTAATAAGGAGGCTGCAAACAATTGTGGCGGATATGTTCATAATTTACCTCACGTTTTCCATCCACAAAGTCATTAAACAGACATTTTTGATTTATGTCACATTCAACTTACAAGGAACCTCTATTATAGTTTAGACCCCATTGGCTAAGCGTTTATATGACCCGAAGGAATATTGTGAAAGGCTCCTTGACCTAATTGTTCTCCGAGTGAGACCTTCTTAGCCTTCAAAGAGTCACAGGCTAGATGTTTGAAGGTTAGCTTTCATAGTCAGAATCTTGAAAATGTAGTGCAGCATTTACCTAGAGGAAATTACTTTATTAATTAAAATCAAGGCCGTATTTCGTTTTAATGTGACTGTACTCTGACAGCCATGTTGAGGCGAAACAATAGACAATCATCAAAGCCTAGAAAAATCACGAGTCGACGTTAAGGGAATGGACATTATGAGCCTTCCATTTATCGGTCGGCGTCGGCGTTTACCTTTTAGGTCGCCAAATATATTCACGAGAACGTACTCTGATGGATAGAAAGATATCCTAAATCTTAAACCAGGTTACGGTCAACATGTGTGACTAATTTTATCGGAATCCGTTCAGCCTTCACTCAAATACTCTTAGAGCCCTCACATTTATAATATTTATTAAAATTTATTTATTTTAATATCTAAAAAACTTAATCTATTACAGTTTGGTTTTAGCCACACATCAAAACCTCTCAGGGCTTATGAGTGTGCTGGCGAGCCGTTCGTTTAAATTGTACAATATGTTACAACTGCAATGATACAATAAAACTTACTTTTCAATGATGGTGATAATAATTCAAGGTACATACAAACTTTAGGAGAAGTTTTGATTTATGTTTAAACTTTTCGAACTCGTTTTGTATAGCGTTTGCAAGTCCTCTGGAAGTTTATTTAGAAAAAAAGATACTAAATATTCTGCAAACCTCATTCCGTACACATTATTGAATGTCGGTAGGATGTACTTACTTACTTACTTTTATGTGGTATCGTCCTCAGAAAGTCAAGTCTTGTTCTTTCGGTTAGCAGCTCAGGTCTATTGACTTCCGTAAGAGTAAAAAATTCAACTTTATTGAACACATTCATAACTTGACAATATTTAAAGAGGTTGCCGTCATTGTTTTTGTATTTCTTCTTTAAATGGTTTGGTGAAATTACTTTTAATATTCTTAGTTGTAACTTGTTAATTCCGTCTCGTATGTATGATAGCTTCTCCCGTAACTGCTGAGTCCGTAATTGATAACCGAGTCTGCTAAGGCCATATAATAATAAATAATAAATATCGCTGGACATTACACACAGCGCCATCCAGTGCCACACTAAGCAACGAGACTTGTGTCGTGGACACTAGATAGTTGGACATAGATACTTTTGTTTGTAAATACATACTTAATATACATATAAACATCCATGACTCGGAAACAAATGCCCATGCTCATCACACAAACATTTGCTCCGACCGGGATTCGAACCCGGGACCCTAAGAACGTAAGGCAGCCTCACTACCGCTGCGCCCTTCGGGTCGTCAAATACTCGTATAACATTCTAAGCGTTTTGTAAGTCAGTTTATACCTATTTAAGTATTCTGAGCTTACCTAGAATAGACCTCAGTTTGTTGCATACGTACTTATACGAGTAGTATGGATTAGAATAATTCTAAGTGGATCTCCGTTAGCCGTGTGGTATCCGGCAGAGCAGAATAGAACCAATCCATTACACTCACGGGTGTCGTATAAGGCGACTAATGTCTGAGGCAGAACACCTTGCGCCTCCGTAGACCAGAGAATGGGCAGCAGCGTTTTCTGTTAGTCTTTCATCACTGCGATCTCCAATCCGCCTGCCAAGCGTGGAGATTACGGCAAATTCCTCCCATCCTGGGAGAGGCTTATGTCCAGCAGTGGACGTTATGGGCTGTTGTAGATGTGTTGTAGAAGTTGATCTCTCAAAAACCTGAACTGAGCAGCAGTTTGTATAATTCTACATTATAGATTGTAATGTTACTTTACACCATAAATATAAATGCCACAATATCGGAGTACGACCCATTTCAAGCAATTTGTCCAGACTGTATGTTGTGTTATTTATATGAGTTAATAATGGCATAAGGAATGGGATGGAAAGTTCCTTGTCCTTTATGTGAAGAGAGGATCTTCCGACGAGACGGGTGTTGTGTCTGGTGGTGGTGAGTGACTGCCCAACGATTAAATTGTCGTGTTACCGATATAAGTTTTTATAGCGCGGATAACTTTGATTGTTTTTCGTAACGTTACATTCTGATGTATAGTGGTATGTGGTGGTCTCAAGTGAGCTATGAGGAAGTTTGTCTTGATACAAACTTGAAAACTTCTGTCATAATTTTCAAATATGTATTAATTAATAAGATCTGCTGTGATTAATCTAAACTAATATTATGTAGGGTTTTAAAGATTTTAATAATTCGTTTTATTTTTGTGAAATGACAACACTGCCTAACTGTCAATGATGTAGCGGGAAGGGGTAGTTTATAAAGCATGGCACTCGGCCGAGAGAGGGCTGTTCGTTGAGAGAAATTGTGGTGTTAAGACTAATAGTCGAATCTATGTGCGATAGCCGATAAGTGTTATAATTATTGTATTTTGTATAAAATGTGATGTAATTAATATATGGAATATACTCAAGAGTGATTGGAGTTACAGTGGTTTTATTACACTTCCTAATAAATTCTTGAATTTACAGCCTATTTTATAAATGTGTAACAATAAACAAATATACTGCTTTGTGCATGAGACCAACGTGACCAAATAATAAGTAGCATAAATATCATCATACAATTGTCATACATTGCCTCGTTGGTCTAGTGGCTGCAAGCGCGACGGCTGAGCACGAGGTCCTGGGTTCGATTCCCAGGTTAGCCAAGTGTTACTGTTTTTTTTTCATCAGGAATTTTTCAGTCGCAGCCACGGAGTTTGGATTTGTGCAAGGTTGATAGCATTAGGCTCGCCCCCTATTACAGCTTACACGACAATTACGTCACAATCGTAAGCCAAATGTCTAAGTCCGAAAAACGCACCAAATTCGACAAATTGCCCACAAAAATCCCCTCAATTTCTTTGTAATTAATTTCGTTAATCTCAATCCGAACAAAAAGGTTCCCGCGATAGGGACTTGTCACAATTCCGGCTAATTAAATCCCTGATCTAATCCTTGTAGGGACACCAGTCCCTTAGGGACAGTACACACGAACAACGAACTTTTAAATGGATTTAGTGTGTATAAAGACTGTATTGATGTTGTGTGTTTAGTAGGTCCCGTGGGGGAAGTGGAAATAAACGAAGATCAGTTAAGATTACAATGTCTTAAATAAAGTTAGAGGGAGGTTTCCATTTGCCCGCATGCGATTAACTACCCGCAAAGGCTGAGATTGACCTTTTGATCCTAAGCCGTTGCACGTTGGAGTAAGCTCTTTTCCTGTGGCTCCTTGAACCAGCCCTCGAGGGAACGCGTCCAGATCGTCTCGCCATCTCTTTCTGGGTCGGCCTAAGCGGCACCGTCCGTATTTCATCAACCATCGTGTGGAAACTTTTCCCCAGCGGTAATCGTGCATGCGGATGACGTGACCCGCCCAATCCTATTAGGGCTATTGCAGCCTTCTTGCCGACGTCCACTATGTATTGGAACGCAGCGTGGTGTTTCGAACCCTATCTTGTCTGTTAACACCCAGAACGCTGCATTCCATTGCTCTTTAGCAAACTCCAAGGCGGAAATTATGAGACTCGGTGAGTGACCAGGTCTGAACACCGTAGTTTAGGACGAGCAGCACATGTCGATGAGTTTTCACTTTATGGAGATCGGAAGATCACCCTTCATAAGCGTCTTCATGGACCAGTAGCTGATCGAAAAACGCATGCGGGTGCCGAAATGGCTATGCTGCACATTGGTCAACATTTTCTGAGCCCGTTCCTCTTGCAAAACAATACCTTTTTTTGTTCATTTAATTCATGAGATAGGTTTTCAGTATTTCTTCTTAAACATTATAATTATGGTAATTTAATAATGTAGTGTTGTTATATGTAGTTACTAGCGGTAGCCCGCGGCTTCGCCCGCGTAATTTTCGGTAATCGTCCCACTGGATCATATTAAAGGGATAAATGTCCTACGTGTTAATCCAGATTATGAACTATCTATGTGCCAAATTTCATAATCATCACAATTATTATCATCACAACAATTTCACACATTATCACAATCACCGTCACTATCACAATCACCATCACAATCACAATCAACATCATCGTTATCACAATCATCATCATCGTAATCACAATCATTATCATCGTAATCACAATCATCATCATCATTATCACAAACACTAACACTGTCACAACCACTATCACAATCAACATCACCATCACTATCACAGTCACAATCACTATAACCATCACAATCACCATCACAATCGCTATCACCATCACCATCAAAATCAACGTCACTATTACTATCACAATAACTATCACCATCGCTATCACCATCACAATCACAGTCACCATCACCATCACTATCACAATCATGATTATCGTTATCACAATCATCATCATCATTGTCACAATCACTATCACTGTCACAATAACCAAAACAATCACAATCACCATCACTGTCACAATCACCATCACAATCACAATCACTGTCACAATCACCATCACTATCAAAGTCACAATCACTATCACCATCAAAATAACCATCACCATCGCTATCACTATCACAATCACCGCCACTATCACAATTACCATCACAATCACTATCACAATCACCATTATCGTTCGTATCGTTATCATAATCTTAATCATCGTAATCATAATGATTATCATCGTAATCACGATCATCATCATCAAAATCACCATCATCGTTATTACACTCATTATCATGGTAATCACAATCATTATCACAATCACCATCACAATCACAATCACCATCACATTCACCATCACTATCACAATCATAATCACCATCACTATCACAGTCACAATCACAGTCACAATCACTATCACTATCACAGTCACAATCACAGTCACTATCACTATCACAGTCACCATCACCATCACTATCACAATCATGATTATCGTTATCACAATCATCATCATCATTGTCACAATCACCATCACTGTCACAATAACCAAAACAATCACAATCACCATCACTGTCACAATCACCATCACAATCACAATCGCAATCACTGTCACAATCACCATCACTATCAAAGTCACAATCACTATCACCATCAAAATAACCATCACCATCGCTATCACTATCACAATCACCACCACTATCACAATCACCATCACAATCACTATCACAATCACCACTATCGTTCGTATCGTTATCATAATCTTAATCATCGTAATCATAATGATTATCATCGTAATCACGATCATCATCATCAAAATTACCATCATCGTTATTACACTCATTATCATGGTAATCACAATCATTATCACAATCACCATCACAATCACAATCACCATCACATTCACCATCACTATCACAATCATAATCACCATCACTATCACAGTCACAATCACTATCACTATCACAGTCACAATCACAGTCACAATCACTATTACCATCACAATCACCATCACCATCACTATCACCATCACTATCACAATCACAATCACCATCATCGTTATCACAATAATCACTATCGTTATCACAATCATCATCATCACTATCACAATCACCATCACTGTCACAATCACCATCACCATTACAATAACCATCACCATCGCCATCACCATCACAATCACCGTCACTATCACAATCACCATCACAATCACTATCACAATCACAATCACAATCACAATCTCCATCATTGTTAACACAATCATTATCATCGTAATCACAACCATTATCATCATCCCGTTAACTCATTTATCGATAGGAGTACTCCTGTGAAGTTTCGAATAAAACAGTCTTACCTAATCTTGTTTCACCATACAAACTTTTGACTTCCGTTTCATCCCCTTAGGGGGTACATTTTGAAAAATCCTTTCTTATTGCACCCCTTAACCTCATAAGGAACGTATGTACCAAATTTGGAATCTCTAGACGCAGTGGTTTGGGCTGTACATTGATTTTTAGACTTTGTCACCTCATTTCCCCCTCCTAGGGGTTGAATTTTGAAAAAACCTGAAACTCATTTATCAATAGGAGTACTCCTGTGAAGTTTTTAATAAAATAGTCTAATTAATCTTGTTTCCCCATACAAACTTTAGAGCCCCGTTTCACCCCCTTAAGGGGTGACTTTTTAAAAATCCTTTCTTAGTGCACCTCTAGACCACATAAGGAACCTACTTGCCAAATTTGGAATCTGTAGACCCAGCGGTTTGGGCTGTGCGTTGATAGATGAGTCAGTCAGTCAGTCAGTCAGTTTCTTCTTTTATATATTTAGATATTAGACTTCTTGCTATCGATGTTAAACTATTACTGTGATGCATATCCTCACACGATATTTATATTTTTACCATAGGAAATATTTGCAAACTGATTGAAATTGAGAGAAGTATATACAGATTCCAGCATTGCTAATGACGCCACTTGTCAGTATCAACTTGATTTGCATACTCCATTGGCTATTGTGGAAATTGGATCTTCGTTTCTCAAGGCGAGTTTCAAACCGTTTGGAATTCTGTTCAGGATTTATCGAAAAAAAGCCTTTGAAATTGGGAACAATATTTAGTTAAATATAGTAAAAGAAAAAAAAGTTAAATATATTAAAAGAGAGTGAATACTTTTTAATGCATTTTGTAAACCCCACTTGTGTAAACTGCCCTTTACAAACTACTTAAATAATTTGTTACATGACAGCTCGTACATTGGGCATTATTCATGTGGATATTTTAACGTATTCTCTTACATCAAGATACCTTCCCCTCCTTCGTAATAAGTATTATGAGTACATGACTCGGGCATTAAGCATTACAGTTTGAATTCATGTGATACTAAAACTATGGAACATTAGTGAAATAGCATGAACCTCGTATTAATGGGCTTTAATAAACATAAAAACAAAGCGATATTTTACACTTTACAGGAGCAATGGTTATAAATGATACACTGACGTGACACTGTTGATCTGACAGAAATGTCAAAGGCAAGACACCTCTATGTTTGCAGACAACAGCACACATTCGATGCAATGAGAATATCATCTCAATCAGTCTTTAGTTACGTTATTGAATAGCATAAAAAGAAGACCTCGATGGTCCTGTGTTCGATTCCCGAGTCGGGCAAATTGTTTTTAGGTTTTTTCCCTTAGGAATATCTCAGTAGCAACCACGTTGACTGGATTGGTGCCTAATTAAACCCTAACCCTCCAGAGGTTACAGGCGTGAGGTTATGTAAAAGGACGACTTGACTTAAAGCGATCACTGCCACCCATGCTTATCTGCAATCCCAGATACTTTGCTAGTGCACTGCCATCATCTAGAGGAACCTGAAACACAGAAACCCATTTGGTGGCAAACATAGTAGTAATAGATATCGTGGTGTACTTTGCTGGACGAATTCCTTAAGGTTAAGCGCCAGGGTAATCCACGAAATTCAAACGTTTCCTTGCAATTTGCAGGTCAGTGTCAGGTTGTATGTTGATTAAAATATGATTCGCCGCCGTAACAACATTATGTAGTTTCAGAATTATAATCATTAAAATCATCATTACAATCCCCTAACCTCATTTTATCCCATTCAATAACTATTTTATGAAAAAGTCACTCAATGGGCCCTGGCATTTATTAACCTCAAAATCGTATTCTACCTAAAACGTTCTGGATAACAATGGCAGTAAAACTCCACAAACCATTTTACCTTTCGATAAAACAAGCAACCCTAACAAATAACATTTGATCTGAATACATATCACATTACCTCCCTCCCTACTGATCCCCTTACAGGCAATCTATCACGGCTCGGCTCGAGTTCTCGAGCATTTTTGTAAATGTTGAGAAAGGCATTAGTAACACCTGACTCCTGAGCCACAACGATAAAACGTTATAGCTGTAAAATTACTGACATTGCTGTATTGGGAACGAATGAATACGTAATAGGTGTTTTTAAAGTACTTAAAGACTTGGAAATTCTTTTATAGGCGAGTTTTTTTTTCAATGTGTGTACATACTGTGGTCTTCTTTCTTTAAAAAAAAAGATGCCGTGCACTAGGAATTTTTCCTGTACCGTGGGTGCGTTTACAAATATTTAAACTCACATATACAAACAGTGGTGGCGGCCCCGACTTACGAACAGTGAGTCGCGGGTTCGAACCCAGACAGTCGCATTACTTTGTGTAATTTATTTCATCACCACTGCTCTCAAAACGGTGAAGGAAAACATCGTGAGGAAACCGGCATGTCCTAGAACCAAAAATTCGAAGACATATGTGACATCTACCAATCTGCATTGGGCCCGCGTGGTGGATTATAGCCCATTCCCTCTCATTGAGAGGAGGCCATGTCCCAGTTGTGGGAACATTATAGGCTGATGATGATGATGATACAAACAGCCAGACCCGGATAACTACCTGTAGCCCATACAAATATATGTTCCGTGCGGGGATCGAACCCGTGACACGCAGCGTAGCAGCCAATCGCTAAGCTAATCGCTGTCACTGCGCCAACCATGCTGTCAAAGCCCCAGCGTCTCAGAGACTCAGTGGTGGTCTAATGGTAAAGCTTTTTGTGGTGCAGGCAGTGGGTACGTACTCAGCCAATTTTGATCTGAGTAGGAAACATATTTAATTACCGCTGTGCTCTCTGTGTTGAAGGAAAACATCGTGAGGAAACCGGTTTACTGTTACTATTCGTAGGTATCTGACATCCACCAACTTGCACTGGATCCGATGGAGTTCAGCCCATTCTTTTTCACAGAATGAAGAACTGTTTTCCAGCAGTGGGAATATTAAATGCTGATAGCACTTCGAAGCTTGGTATTCATAATGTCCTTGTGAACCTCTTTGCAAGGACGTGCTCTTGAATAAGCTGTGAACAAACATCAAAAAATATTAAAAACATTCTTTCCTCTTAATAGAACAAACTGTTGCAGAATTTCTTAGGCCATGAGGCAGAAATATAAGCCCTTGACCTATATATCATGGGAATGATTCCCCAATTAAGTATTATTATGCACCCATCACAAAAACTTTCGTCAATTCGCTTAGAACCCGATCCATAACCCCATTTAACTGCAAGGTAGCTAAGGAAGCAATATCTCACTATTAATCTTACTCTAGAACTCAAAACTTCAGCCAAACAATGATTTATAAGTGAACTTACGATGAAAACTTTAAAATTCCACGGTAAATAAAATCTTGGGAAAATGGCTTCTGCACCGAAGAAATAGCTAGAGTTGGAATGAGAAAACTTCCTGGAGTTTGGGAATCGGACATAGGAACCGGGTAAAGAATGCATTGACCTGGTTTCTACTTTGTTGTCAGTAATTGTATTGACATTTCCGTGGTACGTGTATGTCGCTTCATTTCCAAGTTTTGTGATGAAGATGAGGTTTCAAACTTTTTTTGAAACTTTTCTTTGTTTTGTGCAAAACGGATGTCGTGTCATCTTTGTGTATGTTCTTGTAAAGTTTTGTTGTTTTTTAAAGGGCAATTTATAGGCTAGAACAAAAATAAACAAATCTGAGGTCAGTGTTTTTTTTGTATGTCTTCAACCAGTTTCATCAGTACGAGTATTGCGCCGTCGATTCAATATGTTTTGACTCTTCCATAATCGCTTGCACTGATAGAATGTTATTCTAGTCCTTTTAAATCCTTGTATAATTGGGAAAAAACGGATTAAATCAACATCAAAAATGCTTCAAGTTCCATACAATCTTCTATGATTCAGTGCGTTTTTGAATATTGTCTCTACAAATTTTGCATTTTAAAATAACAAAACCAGAAAGAATTTTCGCCACATTTTGCAAGTAAACTATAACACAGTACAGTGTTACACTTAGCAGAAATCTAAAGCAATTTTCTCGTGAAAATTCGATTGACATTTAAATAGGTAGGTACTAGATTTTTTTTAAATAGTATTAGGAGTACTGAAATATTGTGGATATCCCTTTCAAAAGTTGTTCTGTAAACAAATATTAATGCTCGTGACTGTACCCGCTGGCTTAACGCTCACGATAAATCCTTGTCAATCAATGTGCATTAGCATGGCTTACCCACGCTCAAAATATAAGCTATACGCCACCGGCTTAAATTGTCATAAAAAAATCAATAAACTGAGCAGTTTTTGTAACCGCTCGGCCACGAACTACGCGCACAACGACTGCGGAAAATACAAATAAAAGAATACAGGGTCTAAACAACCTCATCACGAAGCCGTCAACCAAGCATTCTTTACATCAAACTAAGTAACTTTACGCAAAAATTATTGCTGGGAAACGACTTTTTTTGGGGTGAAAAATCATGTTTTGTTGTAAAACTCAATGTAACGCACTCAAAACATTGTGCTGATGGATGGATTGAATAATACAGGTGTTTAAAGTAAAAATCTTACATTAAAAACTTGTATTAAAAAAAAACCTTGTAAAAAGTTGGAACTTTGACCCCCAATATCCCCGTAACTAGAAGGTTCCCACGGCTGGTGCAGAACAAAAAAAAAAGATCGCAATGACGGGGAGAACAAGTGTCTTTCGGCTTCGTTAAGAGGTTTTTTACACCCTATATAATATATATGTGGTGGATTATAGCCCATTCCCTCTCATTGAGAGGAGGCCGTGTCCCAGCAGTGGGAACATTATAGCCTGATGATGAATATAATATGTATAGCATAGCATGACACGACTGAAGGAAACAAGTAAAACACGCGTGTGTCACCTGACGCGTGTTGCGTCGCAGTCGCATCACTCTAGGTTGTTGAAAGGGCGTTACAGTAAAAGGCCTTCGAAATGTTCTTTGGTAAAGACAAAAATTAAAAGCGTTTAATTACAATTGATTAATTTTCTGAGTTAGAATATTCATGAAGCGATACCCAAATTAAGGTGTCTTTTCTTGCGGAAAATGTTTCAAACCGCCGCGGTCGTATCGTATCGTACTGGTAGGTATTTTTTTTTTCCCCTCGACGTTTTCTGTCTCTAATCAGAGTGTCTTTTGTTTTAAATTGGTGTCGTGTTTTTGTTTGAGCATCTTATAACTTGAATATTACGGAACGTTTTAACAATAAATGATGTTACCTGTAAATACCATATTTCGCAATTTATGTTTAAGTCCCATGTAATAGGGGGCGAGTCTATTGCCATCAATCGGGCACAAATCCAAACCTCGTGGCTGCTACTGAGAAACTACTGATGGAAAAACCCAATAACACTTTGCCCGACCCGGGAATCGAACCCAGGACCTCATGTTCAGCAGTCGCGCTTGCGACCACTCGACCAACGGAGCATTTTTTTCAGTCAATATTTTCTTTTAATGTCTCTAATTTTAGAGACATTAAACGTAAGAAAAGTTGAATTTTGCAGGTTAACCTTTTGCGAGGACAAACTAATTTTCCTTCTTTCCTCCTATTTACAAATTACTCTCCCAAAAACAACGACACACACAAACATATACCCTCAATATCTGTCGACAGCAGCGTGCACTTAGCACTGAGGTCCGTCAAGGAAATCGGCTTCACACTCGACTGGGCCGGATGGCCTGGCAGGCTGCCACGATGTCTGAGCTTTAATCTCGTTCGGTAATGCCTGCATGCGGCTCAAGCTGCTTTACACGGGCAATTTTGAAAGGTAAGTATTATTGCCTGGCTACAGTTGTTGAAGGTAACAGAGGCGTGGTGGAGGATCCTTGAATCTTCTGCCTGCTCTTTTTCTGTCTTATTTGGAGTTGTTGCAAAATGTATTTCTTTTTCTCTTCACTTTAGGAAACGACCAACCCAAACCGTGTTCCTATCCTTTGACGTTTCAAAATATTATATGAATAAAATATATACATACATAATTCCGTTATCATTCACCTTTTACATTAATGTCTTCTGTCACACAATGAGTTCTTCTTTTCTTTGGTCTCCCTCTTCCCCTACATACATGCACATGCGTTTATCTCGGAAATTTCCAAAATATTATTTTATCTGTTTTTCCAGTTTAAATTTTTGTTTAATTTATTTAGTTATTTCACATAGCTGTACAATTATGCTTTGTCAGATCTCTACCAACAATTATTTTACTATAGATTCCACCGGCCAGATGTCGATCAGAATTGAGCAATTCAAGTATCCCGTGTAAGCGCACCCTTAGCAGCTGATGCAGCTAAATGGTGCAGAGGTGCGATGACCTGGTTCGGGGCTCAGGGTCGCAGGTTCGGCCTGGGAAATAAATCTGTGTGGCCTTGTCAGGGTTTGGTTCTAGATGTTCGCATACGTAATACTGTTAATGGTCAATTTCGTTTCGTAAGTTATTTGAAATTGGCTCTACGACTATTTTCTGGGTTGATATCTATAACTTTCATACATATTGTATGATATCTTAGGTGTACAATAATGTATTGTTATTCTGGTTACTATGGGATCTTTGAAGGATTTAATTTATGCAAAGTAACTGAGTACTTACTGTGTTTTATTTGTGATCTTACCACTAATTAAGTTCTCTCTTTTCAGGTAAGTCACCGTCATGAATATAAAGTTGCTGTAAAGGATTTTAAGGTAATCAATATCGCTGGACATTACACACAGCGCCATCTAGTGCCACACTAAGCAACGAGGCTTGTGTCGTGAACACCAGATAGTTGATATACTACATATATACTTTTTGTTTGTAAATACATACTTATTATACAAATAAACATCCATGACTCGGAAACGAATGTCCATGCTCATCACACAAACATTTGCTCTTACCGGGATTCGAACCTGGGACCCCAAGAACGTAAGGCAGCCTCACTACCGCTGCGCCATTCGGGTCGTCACGAAGGTAAAAGCTTATTTAACAGTAAAACTACAATATTACTTGTTGTACAAAGCGGATCACGACGTTAAATGAATCTCACAACATTGGTTTCAGACACTATTTAGATGGTTCTGCCTTGATTTTGTAAATACATAATACCTACGCAAAACTGAGAGCTGGTGGCCCAGTAGTAACAACCCCGACTGACGAGTTGGGGGTCAAGAGTTCGAATGCTACCTTGTGTAATTTATATCCATTAAATCAACAGTATGGTGATTGACTGATGACTGATTACGACCCGCTCCTTCTCACAGACAGGAGGCTAATTAGCCAGCAGTGGGAACACATTACAGGTTTAGACAATGATATGTAAAACTTACCGACTGACTTTCGTTTTGTAGATAGCCTATTATCCTAATACAAGGTGTAAACGGACTGTCACGAAGCCGTCAACCAAGCATTCTGTACATCAGACTAAATAAGTAACTTTACACAAAAGTTACACAAACGACTTTTTGTTGGGGTGCAAAATCACGTCTTGTAACATCGATACGATAAAAAGAAGACGGTAAAACTCAACGTAACCCACTCAAAACATTGTGCTGATAATTGCATTGAATAGTAAACGAGGCATGGAGGTATTTAAAGTAAAGTTATAACCGTAAAACCTAGTATTAAAAAAAACTTGATAAAATGTTGGAATTTTGAACTCCAATATCTCCATAATTACAAGTTCTCTTGTCCAAATAAAAAAATATATATATTGCAATGACCGGAAAAAAGTTCGACGCTTTTCTATTAACAACCTGTATCAGTATTTTTACTCAAACCCAATAGACGGAATAAAGTGGTAAAACTGTCTAATTTAAATACAATAACTCCCTGATAATCCCACTTTAACTGAAACATAATAAAACCGCATATTATTAAACTTTTTCCGGCACATTTCCAGCTCTGAAAAGTTAATTAGTTGCTAGAACTATTTTCATTACAACCCGGTGCCTCGTTTGAATTTCAAATTGCTCATTCGGAGTGGTTGCAGATGTTAAACTGTCAAGTTTTTGGTTACCATAGTAACCGGGACTTTTGAGGCAAGACAGGCATTGTGTAGCCACCTTGTAGTTGAGGGCAAGCCAGTTGGCTTTACCAATCACAAATGTACTGGGAACTTTCTGATAGAAACACCCAGGTGCCCTTTGTGTACGAACTAGGAGTCGAATCAAGGACTCCACATCCATCAGTTAAAACAACAACGACCATGACCAAGGAAGCATTCATAGTGGTTGAACTGGTCAGAAAGAGTTATGTCCGTGGAATAAAAGCGAAGTAGTGGACATTTGCCTAGTTTTAGTCTGGACGACGCGACTTGACATATAGCTTAACTAAATGTAATGTGATCGGCTTAAGCCTATTCCACGTCGATAAGTGTGCTCGCTCTAATAATCGACACACTTTCATGTTTTATCAATTTACGGAAAGTACCACTTTCTTTTTAATTTTACTATTTTTTCTAAGTCGCCTTTATCGTGTTAAGTGCACCAAAAAGGCAAGTCGATCCACTTATTCTATAGCGGCCACTCGCCTTCATATGATAATAGTTACAACCTAAATGTAGGGGCTTGGCAGCACGGCAGGGCGCGGGCAACTTTTTTAATGATGATGCCCTTGATGGCGAAAGAGCTGAAGCTTCCATTACTAAACGGGTTTAGAAGCAAAATTGGATGTCTTTAAAAGTGTATACATTTATTTTTAATGTACATGCCTTTAGGGGTCTAAATCCAATGATTAGCACAATATTAGTGGATGTACGATTAGGTGCAGCTCTGCCTAACGCTTCGGGGATTACAGGCGTGATGTTATGTTGATTAAAGGACTCAACGTCATCTAGTTTTCCTTGTCCCATATAACTTGAGGTCGCCGCAACACGTTTTTCCCGCCATTCATCACCATTTATATTCATCACTGTTATAAAATGAACAAAAACCTGAAAATTTAAAAGAGCACGTCAATCCGTTGCGCGTTGGTCCTGTCATTTGTAGGTCCTTGACAGTCATCAAAAGCTCAGATGACTTTCAGTCAGTCTGAGGGGTGTCGTGTTACCGAGTAACTGGGTTGCAGAGGTCAGATAGGCAGTCGCTCCATGTAAAATACCTACTAATATCCGTTTAGACTAGAAGCTGACCTCAACATAGTAGAGAAAAGGGCTACAACATAAAATGATGACCAGAAATCTGAAACAGCCACTTTCTGTGGAGTATTTTGTACTTTATTCTCGTTATTATTCTCATCAGGTTTATTTTCGAGGTGAAATAGCAGTGGAAGGACTGCAGTAAATAATCGTAGGGCATTCAACCATTGCCTCCTTGCCGGATTGCCGCCATGGGATCTGGAGGCCATAGTCCTCGCGCGCCTGCATGAATGGCGCGCGGAGGCGCTTCGCCGGGGGGAAACTCCGCTGCCGCGACAAATTGTCGCTCAGCGGACAGACTTCCGGCGGGATCTCATGGCGACATGGAGAGAGCGACTGTCGCAACCCCGTGCAGGGCACGCCACGATAGTGGCGATAAGTCCCCTCTTTGAGGAGTGGCTGGAGAGACGCCACGGCGTCCTCACCTTCCGCCTGACGCAGGTCCTCACCGGACACGGTGTTTTCGGGAGGTTCCTGCACCGAATCGGGCGGGAGGAAACGCCCGGGTGTTTCCATTGCGAGGATCGACCGGAGGACACGGTGGAGCACACGGTGGAGGTGTGCCCCGCGTGGGCGGAGCACCGCCGTGTCCTCGAAGCGGCGATTGGCGGCGGCGACCTCTCGCGTCCGGCCCTGGTGCAAGCCATGATCCGGAGCGAGACGGAATGGGACGCCGTCACCTCCTTCTGCGAAGCAGTAATGCTAGAGAAGGAGGTGGCGGAACGTGAGAGGGAGAGAACCTTACAGCGTCCCGGCCGCCGCGGGAGACGCCCCGGGCGTCGGGGGCCACCACGTGGCCCCCGGCCACCGTAGGCGCGGGCCTGTGGACGGTGGGCTATGGGCTAGCTCGCCGTCCATCCGTCTCATGACGACAGGCCGTGTCGACGGCGCGTTCGTGTTCCACGCGCGCCTCAAAGAGAGTCAGCAATAGGAAGGGGTCCGCAAGGACCGATGCCTGCCGGGGTTGCGGGACTGTTCGAAAGAGATACCGTGACCCCGGAACACAAAGGAACATGGATGGGTTTTAGTCAGTAAAAGTCTGACACTCCCTCCTGCTCCGCCCAGAGCGGGAGAAGTCATTTGATGATTTCCCATCCGAAAAAAAAAAAAAAAAAAGGGCATTCAACCATAACTTATCAGTATGTGTGTTGACAACTGCTGTCATTAATTACCCCATCGACATCTGTCGGTGGTTGATGACAGATCATTAAACACGTCCCGGTTACACCCGACACCTTTGAACTATGATATGTAGTTAATTTGTTTGTGTTTACAGTTGATTTAGTGTAATTCATGCTTTAATAATGTAAGCAGACTTGTGTTTAGGCGTAAAACACTAGTAACTCATTTTAAGGTGATCTTCTGGACACAACCAAACAAAACCTTTTTTGAACGATTCTAGCGGTTTCAAAAAGAGACGATTTACCTTTAAAAACGTCTCGTTTCGAAACCGCTTGAATTATCGCCATGTTAAAAACTGAAATATCTTTAAAAAACGACGCACTTCCATAAAATATGTTCATAAAGAAGAATACACTAAGTTAGAATGGGCGAGTTTGTTTCATTCTGCTTCCCAGTAAAACATGGCGTAATGGTGTGATTGTTCGTTGCGATTTCTAATGATTTGAGAGACTGTCTCATGCGATATTTTTCACGTTCAAAAAGTGCTGATTATCAGTCTAATTTAAATAAACGAGGTTTGATTTTTGTTTTACCATGAACCATAAAAACTTTAAAAAGAAATTTCTGAAGGCAAAATCCAATGGCACTTGCCAGCCTGGAAATCAAACAAATAAGAAAAAATTGGTTGCAATATCGATGCTTGCCAGAAACGCATCTTAGATGTAGGGGCGATGAGATGTATTGCAACCGAATTTTTTTGTTGTTATTTAGCGATCGCAAGTTTGCGACAGCGACGTTATTAATATCGAGACGAGAGAGCCCAGTAACTCATCTATGCCCTCATTATTTATTACTATGTACAAATAAGTACTTAAAAACCCTTTTGAACGACCAAAGTTAGTCACAAATAAACAGAAAACGTGCCACAAACGATTCGCGCAGTACAAACATTGCTATCTGATTAAATCGCTAACTACACCGGTGTTTGTATGTTTGTCACCGATTCTGTGTGTGTATACGTTTGTTGGACGTATGGGCTGTGTGTATACGTCCGTTGGACGTACGGGAGTCCATTGGGAATCGGTAATGAATGTTTGCATAAAATTCGATTAATTTCACCGCGGTGCTTAGTTTGGTTGTCGTTTATTTTTGGTTTTTATTTTTGCTGTTTTGTGCATTCGGTATTTGGTACGAAATTTAAGAGATATATTTTTATTAAACACAGACTAATAATACTTACATTATTTACACACTAACTCTATAAAAGAAATAAAAATATTTTACAAATATCAAAAAAGGTTACAGGGCGTCGAAAAATTCGTCCACATCGCTGTCAACAGGAAAAGTGCCCAGAAGGCTGGCAGCATTGCCACGTTGGATGGCAATGCTGATTCTTTGGCCAAAAAATAGGCCCGCCCTCTGGTCACGTGAAGAGTCGACCAACCGTTTGGCGATTTCCCGAAATACTAGGTGGGCACATTTTGTGGTGACATTTTATCATTTTTGTTTTTTTATCATCATGCTATTAATTTTGACATATATATAATAATTTGTGTTTATCTCTCGCATGATTTATATTTTTTATTTCGCATGTAACCATATATTTGTATGCCTCTTGGCATAGCATAGCGACCTATTTTAATTTAAGAACTGTATTCATTACCTATGTTACACAAATAAAATTGATTTTGATTTTGATTTGATTTTGCACTCGGACCCCATGGCCCTAGTGTTTCAACCCCAAACGGCTCAAATACATAATTACCAATTAAATTATTGTATTTGCGCCGTTTGAGGTTTTGAGCACCTGCAGCAGCCGCCCCAGCGCAGCACACTGTGCTAGGAAGATGGGATGGCAAGGGTGTCGACGCAAGTTGCGTCCCACACCAAAGGCCTACCCAACTTCCATGGCATTATGGTCATACCATCTGGTCTCTTGCCATCGACGCGTGCCAAGCCAGTGGGTTCTAATACAGCTGGCACCCCGGCGGTGGCAAGAGCACGACGGATGAGATCATTAATGCTAGCGTGCCGCGCTATCCGACCTGCACTCTTACTGCAAGAAAGGCCATGGTGTCCGAGGCAGTCGACTGCTTCAATTTAAGAAGAAGTAAGAAATTTGAAATGGATTAGTGCAATTTATATGTTTTATTTTTGTACACTGTATTGCAACGTCGCATCGTGTGATGCTACTACGATCAATATTGCAAATACACTTTTTTCATTGCTTTATTCCAATTGTAAATAGTAAAATTAAAGTAGTCTGGTGATTATTAATACCAACGATAAAAATGCAGTTGTAATTTTGGTTCTGATAGCTAATCGACCTTAAAAATACATGAACAAATAAAACAATTGCCCTGTTAAAATTCTCCACTAAATACCAATTGCAACTGAACTTATATTTTTTCGTTGTGAAATTACCTTAGTAGTTTAACTTTACTAGAGAAGTGGAATAATGCAGTGATGAAAAAAATCACTTTGCAATTTTATTCATAAACGCGTTAATTTATGCAAATGAAAACCTTGAAAAATGTATGGTTAATCTGATGGTTAAATACCGGTTGTAATATGAATAAATAATAATATAATTGGTGGATAAATTCACCAATCTAAGAGACGATTTTTGAAATATTAATTTATTTTTAGAAATGGGGATTATTTATCAGTGGACTGTATTGAGGATTTCTGATTATCGTCTCGGGGAATCAAATGACCCGAACAAGCGACAATGGTTTAGGAGGAGATGGAAAATTGTTGCCCACCTACCTTGTTCTGGACCACGTGACGGCTTCGATGGCGCGGCCGGTAGGATGAAGATGCCGCCGGCGATTGATGGGAACACTGGTTGTGAAGGTCTTCTGGTGCACCAGGTCGCGGATGGCCCCGGGGCGCTGTTTGTATCACGATTTCGGCGGAGAGCGGTTTGACCTGCAGGCTGGCGTATACGCAGCGCGGTCGTGTAGCGAACGTCGTGGAGTCTTTATAATGCGGTTTGAGATAGCGGGATATCCGACGCGGCGCGAGATCGGTAAGATACCAGCGCAGCGCGGTGCGGTAAACGTACGGTGCGGCGCAATGCAGCCACACTCGACGGAAGTCTTCTACGAACTCGACTCTCGCCTCGATGATTTGGCAGGCGAGCGCAATAATGGAGGGAAAGGGATGGGCATATATCGTCTCCTGTTCCTATGATCTACGTTATACGAAGGATCAATTGATGAGTATATAAGTTACAAGCAGGGTTACGAGATGGCGTCACCAATAATTATAATTGTTTCCTATTAATAAACGGAGAAAAATATAAAACACGGATAAAATACCTTTCACTATTTATATTAATATACTTTCCTGACACGTACAGTTTTCTTTACGTGACCATGCCTGTCACATTTGATATATTTTTCTCAGTAGGTTGACCCTTTTTTTTAATCCATACTCACAGTATAAATGCTATAGTAATACTGTCCATCTACCTATTACCTTTTCAAACCTGAACAGCTAATAAATTTTGACAAAATATGGCAGACGGGCCTCTTAAAGTACCTACGTAAAGCGGTTGGTCCTGTCCTGCAGGCCTATTACGTATCTCTGTTGACAGCTCGAAATGATAGTAACTGGGCTCAGTGTCCATCAAATAACTGTCAAAAGGTTAGTTTCGTATTATGTATGACCAGCCGCGATCAATCATGACGTCATCGGTGCCCATCGTGGCTGATAGTCACCGTAACTCATTTTGACAGACGCTTTCGTATCGATTCTTTTAATATTGCGATTATGTAAGCATAGTGGACATCAAATTGATGACAACTGAGTTTGAAGTGGCTTTCGTGAAAGACGTTACACCGTACCCGGGCTGTTAGTCACCGTAAAGTGATATCTACTCTGTGTAATACGTAATACCAATATTATGACATTCACGGTTGTCATCAAAGTTCGGTGTACAACCGAAGCTAGATAGTCACTGGATATCAGAAAGATACGTAATAGGCCTGCTGGCTGTATTTGTATGGTATTTGTAGATTTTTGACTGTCGTTATAGAGATTGGTTGTCAAACTTTCTGGCCGCTACTACCAGTCGCCAGAAAGTTTGACAACTAGTCTTACCAAAGGGTATCGTATTGAATCAAAATCAAAGCATTTATTTCAAGTAGGCCAGTTAAAGGCACTTTTGAATTGTCGAAACAAAGATGAAAATTAAATGTAGCTACAGTCCCAGACACAAGACATAAAAACTGTGAAAGTACTGTAGATTACTCATTCCCTAGCGTAGATCTCTATAGAGAAGAACGGGAAAGAAACTCCATGGACACTCTTTATCCAATAGTAACTGGGTAGTGGGTAGGTCAGATAGGCAGTCGATCCATGTAAAATACTTTTATAGACTGGAAGCCGACCCCAACATAGTTGGGAAAAGGCTAGGCAGTTGATGATACACCATAATAGTTACACCATAACCTGGGTTAGACCAAAAGATTTTTGACCCCGTAGGTCAGTGGGTTAAAACCGGACTTCCACGCGGGCGCAAACCGCAAACCGCAAGCAAAACATTGCCATATTTTGCTCCTACCTGACCTCACATTTATCACAGCGTGCACATTTATACCACATCAGCAGTTCCAAGACGTAGATAAATGACTCACGGAGTTATGTCCCGAGTGCTGACTTCTGGCACCGACCTCTAATGTGCTGAACAGCATTAGAGCATTCGTACTAAAAGTATTCGCCTTTAGAGACGGATGGTGAGATTTGTAGTAAAACTTTTTGATTAACTACTTGTGTCATGCAGGAGTAGGTACTTGGTAAGCCTGACGTCAGTAGCAACAACACCAGTATAAGCTGACCTTTCATTGTTTCCTTCTTGCTTACTGTTCTTGATTCGTTGTTTTGAAACTTCGTATTAAGCTAAGCCTGAGGCCTTAGCACGGACTCGCGGAGTCAACGTAAAGTAATTTCGTTAAAATTGTTGTCGTTTGTCATCATAATAGGTACTAGTCCGAAACTAAGTAAATATTATGTGGAATTTTCTAACACCACGCCTCTGTAATCCCCAAAGGCTTCGGCAGGGATTGTCCTTAGCGCACCCACATTCTCCAGTTTAAATGTTAAAGTGTCATGAAATAAGGGGATTTATGCAATAGAAAGAAAGTTATCTAGTTAATTCGACTCGCTCAGGACAAAACAATATAGCAAAATTAAATTATTAAAAAGAGAATTATACAAAATTAAAATTTAAATAAAAACTTGTTTAATGCTAGTTTAATATAATTATACAATAAACTAAATTGGTCCTGTAGGAGGCCAAAAGATTTATAACTCAATCAGCATTGTGCTGTAACATTTCAAAATGTCACAGCGCTGATATTATGACAGAGCCCAAGTGATGCCACGGTCAAATATGACAGATTAATTAAAAATAGGTTTTTTAATTTTAAAATCATTCTTTTCGTGACCTGAGCCTAGAGCGAACGCACGTATAAAATGTTATACGTGCGTTCGCTCTAGGCTCAAAGTCAAAGTTTAAATCAGACGTGCGATCTAACTGTAGAGCTGCATGGTTCGTGGTGCCATAGTGTCACCATTTTGTTTTTTCAGTACAATTTACAAAAATGTTAACCATCAGCACTCTCCTGTCGTTCAACCGCCAAAAGAAACACGTCGCACTATACTGTAACATACCTACATACTACCGAATCACTGACGAACTGCCACTTTCCACCCTTATGCCACAGGTAATAAAGTTGAAAAGTGGTCGACCGTCAGTGAAGTTAGTAGTACATAGACGCGGTTGTCAACTGGTCACAGGCAGTGCAGTCGTTAAGACTTGTTCGAAGCCGAACAGTGGAACAGTTGGGAGGATCGTAAAATATCGGTATTACTTAGTAATTGGTTTGCGGTGTTCGCAGCTGAACACCGAGGTGCTTACGACTGTGGGTAAACCTACTTATGGGGAAATATCAGAGCGGACAGTGAGGATTTTTGGTTTAGTTGAAACTGCAACGGATCAGCTGTCTCACAATTAACATCATATCATCACGCCCATTGCCACGAAAGATAAAGCAGAACAAGGTGTAATATAGGTACCATACATTCTCATTTTTTTATTTTTTTTTAAGTCCTATTTAATAGGAGTCCCGTGCCTGTTGCCATCACTTTGCCCAACCTAGGAATCGAACCCAGGACCTAAATACTCCGCCAGCAGTAGCGGTTTACAGCCCAACAAATACAACAACACAACAAAAATAATAACAATGTTAATTTAGAAATGCTTTTACAATATTATAGCTCTGAATAACCCACAGTTTTATTAACTTAATTCAAGAGCACACAGACAGCTATTACCTCCGCGAGTTTATCACGAAGAAAATAGCTGACGTGTGACAAAATGTGTTCTAACACATTCTTCTTATTAAAAACGTGTTCAGAATGTACGAAGCCACCTTTACAGTAAAACAAACATTCGAAAATATAAATATTTAGCTATGCAGTTCTCCTGATTACTCCAAAGGGTTAGGCAGAAGTGCTTCTGTAGCACACTCATATTTCGCCAGATAAGTTAAAGTCCCATATAATAGGGGGCGAGCGTATTGCTATCATCATCATCATCATCATCACCCACAACCCCACTTCACCCACTGCTGGTTAGAGGCCTCTCTTTGTGTGTGTCAAGCTCCACGCTCTTGTACCAACCTCATCCAGGATATTCCCGCCATGGCAACAATATCGTCTGCCCATCTCGCCGCCGGACGATCAACACTTCTCTTTCCATTCCTAGGACGCCACTCGGCCACAGCTTTTACTCCACCTGCCATCACCCACCTTGCTAGTTGTCCTGCCTAACTCCATTTGAGTTCCCTAACTCGATTTCCAATATCGAAGATTATTATTATGCCGAGCATGGAACACCCCATGGCAGGAGGCTGTGTATAGACTCAGAGTAGCACAGAGGTGCTACTCTGTGTTTGTACACAGCCTCCAGTGAGAACGTCCACGTCTCAGCACCGTACATCATGGTGGGTAGAATACACTGATTATAGAGGCGGGTCTTCCGGCAATGTGGAATTTTGGCTGATTTCAGAATGTCGTCCAATTTGCTGAATGCATCCCACCCTAGCTGGATTCTTCTCGATACTTCCGCTGTTTGATGCTCCTTGCCAAATTGCAAGGAACATTGCCAATTGCCTTCACCCGGGTATAAATCTAGCATGTCTGAAAATAAATCCTTATTAAAATAATTTACTAGAATGTGCTGCCAGAAAAATTGGGTTAAAGAAGATTTTGATTTGAACCTGACTTTTCAGGGTTTACTTTTTTTTATTTAAAAAAAAAACATCATCTGTGTAAGCTTGTGTTGTTTCCTTGTGATTGATGTAATGCCTTGTGAAGGAAGATTAAAATACGTTTTCCGAATTTTTGAGCCTGGCCAAAACTGGAATTAATATCGCCAGGCAGAAAAAAGAAAATTATTACCTAAATTTAATGCACATCCTCGCACATCGCTGGTGGCAATGCAGACTTTTGCTCGGCACATTTATAAAACTAAATCTTTACTAAGAATTCTCGTTCATCTAGTGCCAGATTATGCTGAAAACCAAATATAGAGCTACAATCTTGTAAGGAAACGAATGCTCCCCAAACAGACAAACAAACAAATGAATCGAATATATTTGTTTGTTCCACTTTCTTGTCAACAACTTACCCGTATTCTGTGATACGGGGAGATTGAAAAGAAACCTTTCATCTCTAAGTACTGCGGGGACAATATCAGGGGCAGCTTTACGTTACACACAAACTAAACTAAGTAAGTAAAAGTTAACGTAACAACACGCATGTATTTCCTGAAGGATTAGGCAGAGACGTATACTAAAATTCACATTTCCCAGTATTTTGTTGTCAACCTGTTTTTTTTTATATCCCATAACTCTAGGGTTATATTCTATAGGTAAAAATAATACTAAAACTCCTAGAATGTATAGTTTCGGAGATAATGATATCTCCGAAACTATGCATTCTAGGAGGGTGCTAATCATAATTATAAAATATGTATCTAAGTTTCATTGATAAATACGAGTAATTCATTTTAATTCAAACCAATCAATCATTCATATTTAAAGCTAAGCGACTTTGTCATATTTCACGTAAGGGTGTTTTACGTTCCACTGCGAGGATCGACCGGAGGACACGGTGGAGCACACGGTGAAGGTGTGCCACGCGTGGGCGGAGCACCGCCGTGTCCTCGAAGCGGCGATTGGCGGCGGCGACCTCTTGCGTCCGGCCCTGGTGCAAGCCATGGTCCGGAGCGAGACGGAATGGGACGCCGTCACCTCTTTCTGTGAAGCAGTAATGCTAGAGAAGGAGGTGGCGGAACGTGAAAGGGAGAGAACCTCACAGCGTCCCGGCCGCCGCGGGAGACGCCCCGGGCGTCGGGGGCCACCGTAGGCGCGGGCCTGTGGACGGTGGGCTATGGGCTAGCTCACCGTCCGTCCGTCTCATGACGACAGGCCGTGTCGACGGCGTGTTCGTGTTCCACGCGCGCCTCAAAGAGAGTCAGCAAAAAGGAAGGGGTCCGCAAGGACCGATGCCTGCCGGGGATGCGGGACTGTTCGAAAGAGATACCGTGGCCCCGGAACACAAAGGGCGATGAAGGAACATGGATGGGTTTTAGTCGGTAAAAGTCTGACACTCCCTCCTGCTCCGCCCAGAGCGGGAGAAATCATTTGATGATTTCCCATCCGAAAAAAAAAAAAAAAAAAAAAAATCTTCATTACGCCAGTTACGTTTAAGCCTCATGTAATGCGACGGACCTATTGCCATCACCAGCACTTTAGACTTGTTAATTGCGGGGAAAGGAAACACATGCGCTCCGAGCTAATGTATAATATCGACTGCCGAGGTCGGGTCACGCGCAGCGTACCCTCTTACATACTAACATCCCTCCACCCTTAGCCTAACAATTATAAATAACACTACTGTTCAAAAATGAACATATCGCGGCGATCGTTGTGTGCCCTCGGTGGAGGCGAGGGTGTCATGAACGAGTCACCAGATTTGTCTTGTTCTGAGGGGGAGCAACACCTCGGATCTGTCCTCTCATACTCCGTGGAATCAGATGCATCTACGTTTTCGGATGAGACACCAGCCACTCCTGGCGCTGGCTGAGTGACATCTTCTATTTCCAGACTGCATGAAGCCGTTGGTAAATCTTCATTCGTACCTTCATCTTCACCGATGACTTGACCACCATGTGAACTACGTTCCGCCTGTGGACTCTCACCCTCACCCTTAAATTTCAAGAGCTGGTTGACATGTCTCTTGATAACAGAACCGTTGTTTTGACCGAGCAATCGCACTTCATATAAGGAATTTCCTAAAATGTTCTCAATGATTCCTTTTGTCCAATATGTTTTTTTTTGTTTGTATACTTTAACTAGCACTGTTTCATTTTTATTAAATTTAACTTTTCGTATACCACTGTACAGCTTACTCTGCAAGCACTGGTTTTCTTTCACTACACTTTCGAGGTCCATGTTGGCCGATATCGGCTTACGTATGTCTAATTGGTCTAGCCTATTTCTTAATTTACGGCCGAACAGAATTTCAGCGGGTGATTTGCCTGTTGTGCTATGTTCAGAGTTTCTATAGTTAAATAAAAATTCATTTTTATTTTACATTGAAATCTTTTACACTGACTTTTGATATGATAAATGCTTTCAGTGCTTTTTTTATGATTTTTACACTGCTCTCAGCCTGTCCATTGCTACTTGGACTATAGGTAGGACTGGTTAAATGTATGATGCCGTTATTCCTACAAAAATTCTTAAACTCTGTGGAGACAAATGATGTACCGTTATCCGTGCAGATATTGCTTATCAAACCAAACCGGCTCATTACCTCACATAACATACCTATAACTACGCTACTTCCATAGGCGGAGGATACATCAAAACATTCCAACCATTTCCATCCACCATTTTCCCTCTTACATACTAACAAGACTCTAGGCAGCTACTAGGAAATTCCTAATAGAAAACTTAATTTACGGCCTACCACGGAATCAAACCCAAGATCTTAAGCTCACCAGAAGTGTTTGCGACCACTAGACCGACGAGCTAGCTAACAAAACTAAGAAGTAATCAGATATTGTACTCGTATGTAGAACTAACGTTATGTCTTACACGACACTCCTTCTAGAGTTATAACTATAAGATTTACGTGCCGATCGTTAACAAGATGAATGTCTTTTACATATAACATACATATACATAGGTACTACATATTAGCTTCAAGGTTAGACATAGATTCCACATGAAACAATGGCGAAGTTTTAACAGAAGATCCATTCAGAAAGTAGACTTTTAGAATACTATAATGTAGTTTTTTTAGTTAATTTTAAGTGTCCCACCGCTGGACAAAGTTTGCCACTATTCCTCCGGTGTTACCTAAGTCAATATTCAATAAAACTTAATTTAGTGAATAAAAATAGAAGAGGAAGAGAGAAAGGCTTCATCAAATAAAAACACAAATATCAGAAAAATATGTCAGACAAACAAAGGCTGCTCAATGTTCGGGAAAAATGAAGCAATTTTGCTTCAAAACATTACAATAAAACCTTTTTGTTACTACCGGTAAACAACGAATATCTTGCTCGACCAATACTAGGACGCCTCAATTATTACCCAAAAACTTAATGAAGCCATTCCCTTAAACAATGAGGGTAGTACGTCTAACCGAGCCCTACCCTACGCCTTTACCCTACGTCTTCGCAAACATACCCTGAATATTAACAGCTATATTAATAACATTTTACTATTATCACTCTTATTGATGTCAAAGTAGAAAATAACTCATGGATCAGACAAAAAGGTCGTCGGGAGAAAGGACCTTTGGTTATTTGCTTCGTAGGGCGGCCCTCCTAGCTGGGCGGGCGGCAGTAAGGCGCCAGCCGCGGGCTAGGCACGCCGCGTCCCGCCGCGATCTCGACGCTCTCGTAAAACAAAAATATCATAAACAACACTGTGCTGGTTTTTGTGAACTGTAGTGTATGTGTGTAGTGTAGGTGTTGAAGTGTAAGAAATAATTTGGTCAAATGAATCCTCGACCAATAATGAAAAAAAAACTGACGTATATAAATAAAAATCTTATGTCCTCGTAAAAGAGAAAGAAACGACCACTTTAATCTAATTTAATTATGTTTAATACCCGATATCAAGTTTTGGCTTAATAAATCTATATTACGGCAGAAAATATCGCTGATATTATTTTTTCGCGGAAAAAGTAGTTCGTCCTTAAGGACCACAATTAAAATTCGTGTCGTATGTAACGACCAGAATTGAAATATTTAGCAACACGTAGCTAACACTTTTGTGTGAATATATTCTCGTAAGATTAGCATTACAAACGACCTGTTCTTGTCCTACGTTGGCAGAGGTTTCGTCACAAAGATAAAAGTTATCTAGCTTAGCACTTTCTACTAAAAATAATGATAGAACTACATCTCGAAAATAACATAAGCTAAAAATCTTCTTAACATTTCGCTATAAACTGTTTTCTAACAAACTTAAAACAAAGTAAAGAACCTCCTACCATCAGTCTAACAGGACATCATCGTCATCTGCCTAGCCTTAGACTTAGACTGGGAGCCGACTCCAACATAGTTGGGTAAAGTATGTTGGGGTCGGCTCCCAGTCTAACCGGATGCAACTGAATACCAGTATTAAACGTGGAGCGACTGCCTATCTGACCTCCACAACCCAGTTAGTACTAGGTAAACGATACCCCTTGGTAAGACTGGTTGTCAGACTTTCGGGCCACTGACTACCTGTAACTACTGTTAAAGATCTATAAATTACAGCCGGACCAACGGCTTAACGAGCTTTCCAAGTCACGGAGAAAAGTTTGGCATGTAATAGGTTTGATAGAACATATTATTACATAGAATTAATATCTTCTACAAAAATAAAAGTAATCTCGCAAAAAAAAAATGCTGAAAATATTCTACACATTTAGCTAAAAAACATTTATTGGTAGACGAAAAACGTATAAAGAATCTTTTTTTTACAAAAGATATCACACAATGTATTTTTCAGTAGACAGCTGCCTTTGTTTTCGTCCCAAGCTGTAATTTGTCTAAAGTCTTGACTAAACAGATTTTAAATCTAGCGCAAGATTAATGGTCTAATGTTTAATTAAAAAGTATTTTTCGCTTCAAAGAATTTTGTTTCTTTTTCGACAAAATTATATGTATTTCGTCTTGTAATTTTTGAAGTAAATTGATGCGATTTGATATTACTTTTTGTCTTTATTTTACAAAAGTCTTGCTTAGTAATAAGTAAATGATCCATCTGGTTTTTCCATTCTGTTATACATATTTCGTAAGACGTAATTACCCATAGCTTTTTTCCAGAAATCCTATTAATATAACATTAAATACACCATAAACAACACTAAATAAACTTTTTGGTTAGTTTCTTATTTTTCTTCTTAGTTGGATATTTGTTCTGTTAACTGATCTATCATTGAATGTTCTTTTAACCGACTTCAAAAATAGCGATTCTGTATTATCATGACATGTTAACATGCTAATAAACCTTTGGTCCTAATACCTAGACGACAACTCACTAAATTCAATTAGTGCTAAACATAACTAGAACAACTTCGTATGTCTGTCAGTCGTTTTAAATTAATGAAGACAGTGACATTTAACATGATGTTTATAATAAGCTTATGGAATTTAGTTCATCGATGTTGAACGAGTTTTTAATCTCTTCTTCGTTACATTAAATAATTTCTTAAGACGGATAAAATACTTTCACAGTTTTTATGTCTTGTGACTGGGACTGTAGCTACATTTAATTTTCATCTTTGTTTCGACAACTCAAAAGTGCCTGTAACTGGCCTACTTGAAATAAATGCTTTGATTTTGATTTGATTTTGATATTGAGACTAAAAAGCGAACCCTCAGAAACTATCTTCAAGAACATAGATTTTAAAGAGAAAGATTTTTTCTAAAATGTTTGTCTAAAAGAAGAGGAATTTGACTGAAACAGATATATTTTCCTGAATAAATATCCTAAATGATAGTGACACCGCATAAAAATTTATTGAATAGAAAAAAGAAATAAGCAGTCACACAAACAGACAAGACACGAATTTAATATTTATATATACTATTTAAATATATAAATATTATTTATTTATTTAGTACATGGAAGACTTACAGCTAATAAAAACAGAAAAAAAGGAAACCATATAGTCACCAGAAAGCCAATTACAAGTCAGACAGATTGTGTTCAAATTTTTTTAACCTAAAATAAAGATAACAATAGATATTGACGACCCGAATGGCGCAGCGGTACTGAGGCTGCCTTACGTTCATAGGGTCCCGGGTTCGAATCCCGGTAGAGGCAAATGTTTGTGTGATGAGCATGGACATTTGTTTCCGAGTCATGGATGTTTATATGTATAATAAGTATGTATTTACAAACAAAAAGTATCTATGTAGTATATCAACTATCTGGTGTCCACGACACAAGCCTCGTTGCTTAGTGTGGCACTAGATGGCGCTGTGTGTAATGTCCAGTGATATTTATTTATTTTATTTATTTATTTATTAATGGATCTGTTTTCGTAACCAAACGTATGAAAAATGACTGCGATCAAACTCACAAACCAAAGCCAGATAAAAGAAAGCCAGCTGCTTACTATCCACACAAGAGTGATAGCAGTAGCCGCCCGAATAGCTTGACTGATAGTTATCGGTGACGTCGGACTAACAACCCGTCTCTTTGTTTATCGATGCCGTTTTTATACGAGCTCCTACGGCATATTGCTTGGAAAATTTCGGGTATCTTATCGGACTTTTCCAAGTGACTTCCTTTCTAAAAGTGATTACTTCAAAATTCGAGTCTTTCTGCTACGAACTTCGTTTATAGTTGCGAAAGTTTGTGAGGAATTTGGATGTAATTCGGCACACAGATAGTCTTTAAACTGTAATAACACATTAGATCAGAAATATACATTTATCTTGGTGGTACGATTCCGTGTGACGATTACCGAATTTGACGGGGGCATAACCTTTACAATTTTTTTTTTATATTATTTATTTTACACAGACTACAGAGGTGGATTTAATGCCATAGGCATTTTCTACCATATTCATTTTAATTGTTGTTTTATAGATACCGGGTTCGATGACCAGATTGGTTATTGTGATTTTTCCATTAGCAATGTCCGAGTAACAACCCCTAGTCTGGACGAGTGCACGCTTAAAGGCAATAGGATCGCCCCTATTACATGGCACTTAAACATAACTGGCGTGTGGGTGTACCAAAGGTCACTTCTGCGTCAACCTTATTATTTATGTTCTATTACTCGTCCTTTATATTTTGTAACTTGGGTTGTTTTGCCAGGCGGCGGCGGGTTCCCAAAATGTGGCTTTTGTACACGTCAGTCAAGTGTCGGCGCTCTGCAATATATTGGAGCAGGGATGCGCTTTGTTGTGCGCTAGATAGATGGGGGATAGGGGAATTGAAACTAGGTTTAGGTCGAAGAAAAAATGTAGTGAACGTAAATATACACTATAGCTTCGGTCCGCGGTTTCACCAGCGTAAATTCTTTTTTTTATTCAATATTTTTATAAAGTATAGCCTATGTGTTATTCTAATGTATGAGTTACGTTACTGTTAAGTTTTAACAAAATCAGTTCAGATTTCTTGCATGAAATAGTGACAACATCTATCCTTGCAAACTTTCGTGTCTATAATATGAGTTAAAAGTAAGAAATATTGGGTGTACTATTAAATAATAAATTTCTGCCCAACGCGTCAGGGACACAGTCGTCAGGGACAGACATATATAAAGACGTTGCCCCACACTAGGAATTTCTCCTGTATCGTGGGTGCTTTTACAAACATTTAAAATATGTGATTATGTGACTCAAACAGCCCCTCCCGGAACAACTACCTGTAGCACACACAAATATTTGTTCCGTACGGGAATCGAACCCGCGACACGCATCGCAGCAGTCAATCGCTCAGCCACTGCCCCAACTGCGCCTTACGAAAATATTATTATTGGAAACTTACGTTCACTACAATCTTGCTGTTAATAAAACACCGAAAAAATATTGATAAAAATCTTTGATAACTTGTTAAAAGTCACCGTAGATCAAATATTTTAACGAATTAAAACTCTTCCTAAGAATAACCAGATGTTTTCTATCGCGTAAAATATACATTTGTCCGTGGCATCACCGGCGTATATTCATTTTTTTTACACAATATCATTGTAAATTATTATAGACTATGTGGTTTAACTGGAAAGTATCATCAAAATGTGATCAGTAATTTTTGCGTGAAAGACTAACAAACGACATCTCAAACATTCGCATTTATAGTAGTAGATGTAAGATCATCCAAGTACACAGACCTGGACAAAATCCAGGTAATTTGGCGACAGCACTTGGCAGCCTCCTACTGCTTACGGGGGTGGATATGACGTCATTGTCCGACTAGGGGTGTATAGCACTACAACCGCATTGTTATAACTATAACATGAATACGAGGGAGGGCGAAGGCACCCATTTTCCCTTGTAGCATCAGTTGAGGACGCGTGTAACATTAACGCCGACGCTACGCTTGACGTGGCGTTTCTTCATTAATTACCTTGTCTAAAATACACATAGGACGAAACCCATAAATGTTACTTAGCACCTGCTTAGACCGAGATCTACAAAATAATGCTACTTAGCACATAGCTGATTTGTCTAAATATTGTACTTGTCTGTCGCATTACTTCCAAGGTTGCAAGATAGAGACTGGAACATGGCTTAGCACGTACTAAGTCACTATCACTAATTAGTATAAAACAAAGTCACTTCTCGCTGTCTGTCTGTCTGTCCCTATGTATGCTTAGATCTTTAAAACTACGCAACGGATTTGATGCGGGTTATTTTAATATATAGAGTGATTCAAGAGGAAGGTTTATATGTATATAACATGCATAATATAGTAGAGAAACACTGATAATTTTAGAGGTTTCTAATGTGATGTCTGAAATAAACACATTTTTTTGCGCTTACTTTGCAAACGCTTGCTGAACCCTACGAGATATATCAAAATAATGTACTACAGTATTGTACACCATAATGGTATAAGTCTATCTCTTAGGGATAACCCACAATAACCATTTTTTATCCTTTACTTTTTACGAGAAATAATAAATAAAAATAAATAAATAAATATCGCTGGACATTACACACAGCGCCATCTAGTCCCACACTAAGCAACGAGGCTTGTGTCGTGGACACCAGATAGTTGATATACTACATAGATACTTTTTGTTTGTAAATACATACTTATTATACATATAAACATCCATGACTCGGAAACAAATGTCCATGCTCATCACTCAAACATTTGCTCTTACCGGGATTCGAACCCAGGACCCTAAGAACGTAAGGCAGCCTCACTACCGCTGCGCCATACGGGTCGTCATAATGGTTATTTACGAAGCGATTTTAAGCAATACAGTATTAATCTTTATCCAATTCAGTACCTTAAATACATTGTGCATTTAATATAGATCAATATGGCCCATTGTAGTATATCATTGAAATTAATAATTTAGAAGATATCACAGAATTAAAATTGCGCGCGACTGAAAATATCATTCTCAGTTAAACAAATGGGGTCGCAGTGTAACAGTTGCTCACTTTTACCATTTTCATCTTTTAAGGTTTGCGTAAAAAGTACTGCATTATTTTAGAAGCTTATTTATGGTGTATGGTGTAAATCTATACAGATTATAATTAGATTACATTAGATATTTTAGAACGTATTTATCCTAAACACTATTCAATTTAAATGAATATCTTAGGAGTTATCGCAAGCCGTGTCGACGGCGCGTTCGTGTTCCACGCGCGCCTCAAAGAGAGTCAGCAAGAAGGAAGGGGTCCGCAAGGGCCGATGCCTGCCGGGGCTGCGGGACTGTTCGAAAGAGATACTGCGGCCCCGGAACACAAAGGGCGATGAAGGAACATGGATGGGTTTTAGTCAGTAAAAGTCTGACAGTCCCATCCGCTCCACCCAGGGCGGGAGGACTCATTTAATGATTTTACCACCCAAAAAATTATTACAAAATAATTTTACAGTAAGCGCACTTCTTTTTTTGATCTAAATTGGTCCCGAGCAAAGCTGGGGCGGGTCGCTAGTATACCAAAAAAACAACACGAATGTTTCAGTCCGAAAGATACAATATTTTAAAAGTCTTAAGAGAAGTAAAAACCCAAAAGAAACGTTATGAATATTGATGGAAAATAGATTGGCTTCATTTTTAAAAAGAAATCGCTGATTTCCCGACGTGACGGCGTTAAAAATTTAATGAGTGGATCCATTGTTTGTAGCAGACGATACGGTCTTTAGTTCTGGGCGAAATACATGCCAAACAAGTTCTTAGATATAAAATTCTTGAATTCTGGATTTAGAATTTGGATTCGAACGCAGAAAAAACTCCCTTAATATATCTCTGTTCATAATTTTCGCTCTCAAGTTCAAACAAATAAGTTTTTTAGTGACGGCCAAAATAATGTATTGCACAAAACCTGCAACCGACAATTGAGCCCAATAACTAACAAAAAAAAAATAGTTAATTGATCGCAACACGTACTGCTGTTGTTTTCATTAAGAACCATAAATCTAGTCTGCACATATTTCATTGTAAGCTGATTTACAGCTAGATTGTAGCAAAATAAATAAATCGCTTATTGGACTCATTAAAATATAGCCTAATACAATGTCATCCATTAGGGGTCGAACAAAACAGGCTGCAAAAAACTAAGAGGACGCTGGACTTCCAAACTAGGTAAAGAACCTGTATCTTGGAAATCAGTACACGTCCATGGACAAAATTTCGTTAGTATAATTATAGAATTAATTGATGACAATTCCAACACTGGTAGACTACAAAATTTAGATATTAAACATTATACAATAATTACATTAAAATTGACTAAGAAATAGAGAAAACTTTAAATCGTGCAATAATTAAACAAGGAATTTAAGTGTGGTAGTATTTTGTGTTTGGTGTGGGGTGTGATAGTGAGCATGGGTGTGATAGTGTGTATGGGTGCTTTGGTGGGTGTGTTACTGGTGTAAAATGAGTGTGAGTGTTTTGGTGTGTACGCAATTTTTCTGTATGTTAGTTCAGAGAATGAAGATGATGATGTTAGTTCTGGCCTGATGTTACTTGGGGACATTTATGTTTTTTTTCTGTTTGAGAATAATCAAGGTTAAGAAGCCATCGAGTGACTGTTTGCATTTTTGCTTAGTTAGGGGATAAATTGTCAGTGCCTGATTAATTTTATTATATATATGGCCTAAAAAAATATGAAAAATCTCTGCGCGTATTGAGTACGGCAGGCTTTGGACTCACAAACTGTATGTTTCCTACGTTTATGTAGGAGAGCAAAATATGATCATAAGTCAGACGACCATGCATTTTGATGATGGTGTGAAGTATGACAAGTTGCCTCACTGTTAGAACTTCACAGGTTTGGTAAAGGGTGATAGTGGGATGATAGAACGGAAGAAATGCACTAACTTTAAGTAACGCTTTCTGGGCACGCATTGTCCCATGAGCTATCTTTGAAAATGAGAGCCGTGTCATCTGCAAAGGCAACAATCTTCCCATTTAGAAGTTTAAGGTCACAGAGATCATTTATATAAATGAGAAACAAGGTGGGTCCGAGGATGCTTGCTTGAGATACTCCGTAGGAAATGGGAAGATCGCCACTTATCCACTCACCAACTCTCACACACTGAGACCTGTCGCTGAGATAATCCTTGAAGAGTTCAAGTGGTAAATCTCTGATTCCCAGTCTCTCAAGCTTATCTATTAGTCTGGGGAAAGAGACTGTGTCAAATGCCTTAGCTAAATCAAGAAATATTGCTAAGACTTTATTTTTGTCATCGATATTATTTACAATAAAGTCCGTAATCTCATGAACTGCATCACTAGTAGCTTTATTGCATCTAAAACCAAATTGAGAGTCAGATAGCAGCTTGTTTTTTTCCAAGTAGTTTTCAAATACAGTCTGTACGTCCTTGATGTCAATTTTAAACATAAATAAATGCTGGTGACCTTCACGAACTGTATTTATGTAGTACCTCTTAAATACCATTTGAGGACTTTTCGCTGGTTTCATCAATATTTACTATCGGAATTTCATCTCACTACAGAAATTGGGCCCATGCAGTAAAAATGCTAGTTTTTGGAATTTGGTCAGAAAGTTATGGATTTAAACCAGAAGGTTACGGTCGAACAAGCTATTTTGCTTACAGTTTAACCCACAAATTACATTGTAAAATGTTTACCAAATACCTTGTTCGACCATACATATTATTTGATAATCAATGCTAATGGCATAGGTATAAAAACATGAAAATCCATATCAATACTGTAAATGCGAAAGAAACTATCTGATTGTCTGTCTGTGTTCCCTTTCCACGCCTACAAAGCTGAAATACCCACACGGATATACTTACACTGCCACTTACGGGATATCTTTCTTGATTATTCATTATTTTAAGCTCCCGATATTCACGGACACGCGGATACATACGCCTGGGCTAGCACATAGAATACTTTTATCCACGTAGTACCTTCCCGCGGCATTACATACGACCCCTACGTATTTGAAGCGGCGGGCAAACCTTGTACAAATATAAACGTAACAACCGGAAAAATTCTGACGCTATTATCGACAAATTCTTTTCAGAACCTTTCGCTAAACTAAAATAGCCCAGCCTATTTTAGGCAAGCTTAGTCAAACTACTTCTTAGAACCCCATAATACCCCTTTCCTGGAAATTGACTCACTTTGCGTATATGACAGGCACCTGACGCGGGGTAAAGGAGTCCCCCTTTCATTCCCTTGTCAACGTCAGAAAGGGATGTAACTATATTTTTGTAAGTTCTTTGGGTGAATGGTAAACCTTCTTAGCGATCATTCTTGATGATATATTGCTTAATCTGATGTTTTGTTGATATGTTGAGAGGAACCTCGATAGCATTGTGAGTTATGTTCTGATCTTTTTGTTTATGAGGATCTGGACTTTGATGAAAGGTGTGTGGAATCTTGACGTCTGTATGCTATTTATTTATTCATATCTTCGATCAATAATTCAATAATTCATTGCAGTCACGGACGCTGGAATTTGTGCTTAGTTGATGGCAATAGGCTCGCCCCCTTTTTATCGCTTGACTTTAACATAACTGGCGAAATGTGGGTAACTATATTAATAGGTACCTCTACTTCAACTTTCGGGAATTACAGGCAGTTGCATATTTGGGTTGAATATAAAATAGTGCGAGACTTAATGGAATTAGGATGTGGATTAAATGTCGTAAAACGATATAAAACGTGTTTTAGGTCCCGATATTTCCGTTTTTTATTTAAATCTCCAATACAAACTCAAATTCAGCTTTAAAATTTATAATCCAATTAAAATCAAAATCAACCAGCTAGAAGAACCCCCTGAACACCCCTCTCAAATGACGTAACGCGCCACACAGTGGAAAAAACACAACAAATGGGAAATAAATTCGACGCTTTTTCAGACGATATCCGACGCGTCCTCATCACTGAAAGCTTCATTTTTTAACGTTGCAAATGTTTTAACTGGGGTTTCACTCTGTAATTTTGACTAGGGTTTCATTGGTTTTATGTTGCAAATTGAGAATGGATTTTTTTAATCGGTGATCTGGTTTCTTTAAGTGCTTACTCGCTGTTTTAATGGAGTTATATTTGTTCAGTGCTCACACTAATTGACAACTAAGTGGATGACTAAAATATAGCTGGACTGTTAAAATTCAACCAATACCAAGAAAGGAAGAAAATAAAATTCGTCCCGGTTAACATTTTGAACGACATTGTCACATATACGTGACAAGCAAGCGTGTGACCACGACCACGAACGCCAATGAAACAAATAATTGTCAAAAAATGCGGTGCACTATACATGGTGTAAACAGACCCTTCGCGAAGCCGTCAATCAAGCATTCTGTACATCAAACTAAGTAACTTTACGCAAAAATTATTGCTGGCAAATTACTTTTTTGTTTGGGGTGAAAAATCACGTTTTACGGTAAAACTCAATCTAACGCACTCAAATCATTGTGCTGGTGGATGGATTGAATAATGTGGGGGTCGTGGAGGTGTTTAAAGAAAAGTTCTTACATTAAAAATATGTATTTAAAAAAAAACTTGTGAAAAAGTTGGAACTTTGATCCCAATATCTCCGTAAATAGAAGGTTCCCAGGTATGGTCTAAAGCAAAAAAATATCGCAAGTATGGGGAAAACAAGTGCCTTTCAGCTTCGTTAAGAGTCTTTTTACACCTTCTTTTTACACCAAAAAAGGTCGTTTTAAAGTTACTTAGTATGATGTACAGAATGCTTGGTTGACGGCTTCGTCATGAGTCTGTTTACACCCTGTAAACTCAGTTCATTAAATATACACACATCAACACGGACTAGGGATATTTCATACTCAATTAAATAACTCGAAAAGTACTGGCCGCATTGGAATCTTTTATACACCGATTTGTTTGTAATTTATCTCAGACTAATTCCAAATTCAAATTTTTGAAAATTCTTTTGTTTCGGTGGCATAAAAATGTCTTGATGTATAGGAGAGGGAATTTTCATTTGTGCGAAATTTGGAAAACAATACGAATTACGTTTAGTTACAGTTTTTTTTTCATTTTTAAACGAAAAATAAAGTTAAAATTGAGGTATTGTAGCCATGCAACGCCGACATTTGACGAGGGCGGAGATGTTACGAGCTGTGGGAATGCTGGAAGCTGGATCTGTTCAGCGTAATGTTGCTGAGGCCATAGGGACCCATCAAAATGTAATTTCAAGATTGTGGACACGCTATCGTGCCACAGGTGAAGTAGCGGAGAGGCACCGGGGGCCAAGTCGCATCACTACCCCCAGACAAGACCGATTTTTGCAAATTACTGCGCGAGCACAACCAAATGCAACGGCGACTCAATTGGTCCAAAGGCTGCGAGTGGAACACCAAGTGCTTGTGAGTGACCAAACTGTAAGAAGGCGACTGCATGAAAGCAATCTACGCTCTCGTAGACCACTCCGGGTCCCACCTTTACGGAGAGGCAATCGTGGACGACGATTAGAATGGGTTCGGAACCACGTGGACTGGGGCCGTGACCAATGGTCCAATGTGCTGTTCACGGATGAATCCAGGTTCGGCTTCCATCCAGATTCACGAAGGACGCGTGTTTGGCGAGCTCCTGGACGATGGAGCCGTCTCCAGAACCCTCAGGAAGTTCACCCATACCAAGGAGGAACAATTATGGTTTGGGCAGGAATTCGTCTTGGAGGACGGACGGATCTCGTTTGGGTGCGGGGCAATATGACGGCAGAACGATACGTCCAACAGGTGCTGGGGCCCGTAATCTTGCCCCACAGAACACAAATGGGGCAAGATTTCCTGCTCATGCACGACAATGCCCGGGCACACACGGCGAGAACGGTAGCAGCTTGGTTACATACACATAATGTTAGGGCCTTAGACTGGCCTGCTCAATCGCCAGATCTAAATCCCATTGAGCATGCGTGGGATATCCTGCAAAGAACAGCTCTGAAGGAAGTTCCTGAAAATCTGGCTACAGAAGATCAACTTTTTGCGCACCTCAGAAGGACATGGGACAATATTCCGCAGCAAGACATTGACAACCTTGTTCTGAGCATGCCGAATCGTTGCCGATGTGTTATGAACATCATGGGCGCTTTCTCAGACTACTAACTTCAAGTTTATAAACACAAATTAAATGATTTTTCTATTTTTTTCAGTTTTTACTCACAAATTAAAAGTTCATTCATATACGGTTTCCGTCTATGCTTCATTTTTTTTTCATAAAATCCTGAAATTTTAATCTATACCTTAACCATTATTAAAAAATGGTAGAATATTAAATAACGTATCTTTTAAATATATACATGTTATATAAATAATTAACACATTGATAGTAATTCGCTTTTTTAAAAATATCCCTAGACCGTGTTGATGTGTGTAGTATAGAGAACTAAATATCTAAAACGTTTTTGCTATACTTAATAGAATAAAAAACGTAATAGTAGTCTGAAAGCAAAACCTAATTCTCACTTAATTGGGAGAAAGCGTGTCTATAGCTACTAGTAGTCGAAGAAAATTTTGCGTTTCAGCAAATTTAAATAACAAATCAATCTTTCATTAACAATTATCTAAATCTGAATCATGGGCTTTTAAATTTAGACAATGTGGTGAAAAATCTGTTTAGCATTAACCTCAAATGTTAGACGAAATATTTAACAATGTTGGACGAAAATATCTTCAATATCTAATTATAAAATCTGTTCAACATCACTATAGATCAAACAACAAAGAAGCTAGGCATGGATGCGTATATGGATACATAGAATGTCTACAGACAGTAGGTTTAAAAGAATAATAGTCCAGTGGTGTGACCGTCGGATTACTAAGTCATAGGTCTTGAGTTCAAACCCAAGACACGCACCTCTGACTTTTCAGATTCATGTGCGTATTGTATTGTATATTTGTCACTTGCTCCGGTTATAGAAAACATCGTGAGGAAACCAGCATTGAAACTCAAAACCGTTGCTGGTTTTACGTTCAGCAACGGTTTTGAATCTGTCTGTTCTGTTTTGTTTGAGGAGCTTGTGGCTAAATAATAACGGCCGCTCGGGTGGCCCGTTAGGTTAGGCCGTGCTTGCCTAGGTTGGTCTGTGTATGGGTGGCCCATTACATACCGAGGCACGTTAAGCCGTTAGCCCTGGCTGTCATTTGTAGATCTTTGACAGTCGTTAGGTAGTCAGAGGCCCAAAAAGTTTGACAACCAGTCTTACCAAGGGCTATCGTATTGCCCGGTACTAACTGGGTTGTGGAGGTCGCATAGGCAGTGGCTCCATGTAAAATACAGGTATTCGGCTGCATCCGGTAAAACTGGAAGCCGACCCCAACATAGTTGGGAAAACGCCAGGCAGATGATGAAGGGTTTTGAATCTGTCGAACAGCTTTCAGCCCAGAGCATATTTCAGGAAAGCTCCTGCTTCAGGCATATTCTTGGAATTAAAGCCCCTGTGGAGCAACAAGCAAGCTTTACATTGTTTTATTCAAGGAATCAACTCCCTTTCAATAGGAAAATACACGGAAGGCTACACGAGGGAAAATAACTCGGTAGTGTACTTCGTTAAACTGGGGAATTTTAATGCACAGAAATTAATTAAAGGTTTTAAATTGATAAAAAACTTCAGCTCCAAAGAGGTTTCCTCGTAAATATTTGAATATTTTTAAAGAGCTCTTAATTTTAGTTTTCTCGAAGTAAGTAGTTTCGTAAATATTAGTATTGTTTGTTTTTTCAAAATCAAAAAGTAATCAGTGTTCTTCAGCGGATAAAACAAACGTACGTCACGAGTTCTTCCTCGGAAGGTAAGCAGCTACTATTGAACACCATATTCTTCAATCCTCGCATCATCCTTTTGCTTCGTGCTCGTTCATACATCAGCTCGTACACGCACGTCTGTTGCGAGTACTACGCATCAGGCTTTCCTGAAAAACATCATCGGTAAAGTTATTGGGTTCGCAATTGTACTTGTTTAAACTTCCATTGCATTAAGCGAGTGCTAAGTCTTGACAAGTTAAGATATAATATAAGTTTGAAAAATATAAGTTTAAAAAATGAGCATGAAAAGCCAATTCTGTATACTTTTCCAACTCATCCACTTTAATTATGTCATGGACTGTACAAGTTCTGTCCAGTTGCTAATCTGTCCAGTTGCTCCGGAGGCCTAGTATCCTTTAGATTGGTGATGAGATTATAATTATAGAAGACTTAACGGAATCCCAAATTTGCCTACGGTGACAAAGGATAAACAGAAACCAAAGCAGTCCCTAAAGTCTGTCTCAAACGTGTATTACAAACTACGGTAATTACCCTACTTGCAACGTTATTACCCCACTGACAATGTTACCCGTTACCCCCATTCCAGTAGTACACTCATTACCCTGACACCCCTGAGACCTCTGCCAAAAGGTACAAAAATAGGTCCTAAATTCATTCTTGAAATAAAAATGATCGTTGGAACGGTCGGGTCGGTTGTAATGTTCCACAAAATTAGTTTAACGGTCCCATTTAAAATATTTAATGGTTACCCGAATTGATATTTTTGGTGAATTTCTTTGTAATTTTGAAGGTCGAGGTAAAGTGCTGTTTGTCCTAATTGGGTATACTGAATTGGGTATATGAATCTTTGTTTTACAAAAGTCTTTCTGATTTTCAGTAGAATTTAAAAGTTAGTTCAAACATAATGTTAATTGGATTAAATAAAAATTGAATAAACCAATTAAGTGAATTAATAAAAACTAAAACACTATTAGACTATTTTAACATAATATACTAAACGCAAGATTAAATAAAAATCTAAACTAAATCCAAGAAAGTGATAAAATTAACTAATAACCAAAGTGCTAAAAGAATAACTAATTTCTATTGTGAAGACTCAAAACCAAAACATACAAACTTATCACAATAAAATTCTAAACCAAATGTAAACGTCAGGCGAGTGCAACAAAAACAAAATGGCGTCCTCAAACGGTAAAGAAAGTGCTAAAATGACAGCATCAATAGATAGTTTAAAACTTTCAAGCAAAAACACATCAGTATGCTCCTCAAAACACGCATCATCAGAATCAGTGCTATCAAGAAAAGAGAAGGAATGCCTCCAAATGCAAGAATGCAAGAAGAAACTGCTGGCGATGGAACCACAGATTATAATAAGGGACGAAAATGTAGTGTTAAGATCGCCCCCGCAGAAGAAAATTGTAATGCCGCCGACGATCAATGCCGAGGTAAGTGCTCAATATTTAAATAGGGCAATAAGAAGGGATGATTGTGTGCGGGTTGGCTCCGGTAACGTAACGTAAAACTTACAGCTGTAAAAGGAAAATGAGGATGATTTCGGAAAGGTTAATGTGCTTTGTTTTAGTTTTGTGATTTTTTGGGTTAAGTCAATGATTTAGTGCGTTAGATGTGCCGTCACTGTACTTAGGTTGCGCGTAAGTTCGGACATTCTGCATGGGACGGTAGATACGATTTTCAGAAGTGAGAGAATAGAAATACATATATATTTCGTCAAATTGTTTGTTTATGATGTCACTACCCGAGAAGCGACTGGAGTGTCGCAAGTCGCTGCCCGCGTCCTGTGTCCACACTTCATTTAATTTTTATCGGAGTATTTTTTGTTTATTCAAGGATTACATTTAAATAGAATGTAATCTCGATACCATAATCTCACGGATCGGACTGAATTTATTTAACGTATTGTATGGTTCCGTTTTCAGAATTAAATTGAGATTAACGGAACTAAACTAATCTTTTTTCAACAGCTAAAAATAGACTCGGGTAAGGCTTTTGATTAACTCAACGTAACTTTTTTATCCATTCTTTTTTTTTTAAACGTCATTTCATTCAAATACGTCTTAAGACTATAGGTACATACTTCTTTTCTTATTTACGAAAGAATACACTATCTGTAGCTGAAAGATAGAGTACACAATTAGATTTACCTACGTTGTCTGTAAAAGATCAGACTGCCTATTGTGACACCCTACGTAACTCTCGAAAACTCTATTGTTATTAAAATCGTCGAAAAAAAATCAGATTATAAATATAACCTTCATTATCAAATGAAACACATTTTTAGGTTTAAGCATTCTAGCAAAGAACTCAATTTTAAGTGACATTACAAATTGGCAGCCGCAGACACCCCATTTATTTACTTTTTGAAGAAATTATTTATTAACTAAACTTATACTGTCTCATACACAATCTTCCGTGATTATCAACCCGGGATCATGGCGCTAGCAACAGCGCAGCGTCGAAATTTCGGGAGCTCAAAATAAACAACAATCACGGAAGATATCCCGTAAGTGACAGTATAAGTTTAATTTAAACCGTAAAAGCAAATGAAATGAAATAAAATATATTTTCATTACTCATACTCGGAAAGTAGGTCTAAAGTTGCCTGAGGAGTGGGTTGAAAGTAATACTTTTCAGCCCTAGGGAGAATCGTTTTCAACTGACAGCTGTCAAATTATAAAAAAAAAATAGTCCATTTTTCTATTGAACCATGTTTCAACTTTCTATACAGCCACGATGTAAAATTCAAATAACATACAATTAAGTATTAATTAGAGAATATAATAATATATTGTTTAAATTACTTTATTATAATTAAGTTTCAACTATTTCTTTAAAATAACATAGATTTGGGCAAAATATTTACTATTTTTTCGATGATGAAAATGAAAAATAGGTAATAGCTGAATAGCTGGCCGGTCACAGAAAAAAAAAGCAAAATAGGCGGGAAAGCTGTCTTCCGTGGTCCGATCTTCATTTGTTGATTGAATGTTTTTATTTTTATTTTCCTTGTATTCGTAATGAAAAGCACAGTGTTTACCTCGGGTTGAAGACTTATTTAGTCCCTGGAACTATTAGCGCCCTCGCTGCGCTCGGGCACCAAACCCCGTCTCGGGACTAAATAATGAATTTGCTAGAATTTATATGCTTAGATAATAACGTGGTAAAATAATTTTAGTCTCACTTTATTTGACTTATCAGTCGTGCAAATATTTCTAGTACGCACATGCAATAATAGCATGAAATTATATCAATCGTACACATCATAGTCATAATATAATTTTATTTACAGTCCTGCTTCGTTACTATTAACAGTGCAAGACTGTACATTTTTGTAAATTGGAATTAATTAGGAACAAAAAAAATACATTAAATTTAAAATACACTAAGTATATTAACGTTGTGTTACTGTTAGCCTGCGTCCACCAAACGCAAAGACCTCTCCAAATTAATTCCAATTTTCTCGATCCAGAGCTAGTTTTGACCACAAGTCGTTGGTTTCATCCAGCTCGTCCCGCTGTCAAAGGTCTGCCGCGACGCCATCTGACTTTGTCAATCCGCCACATAGTGGTTATTTTAGCAGATGATGGACAGTGCAGTATCTCTTCAACTTAGTATATCTACGTTCACATTGCAGCAATCACAGTGACTCCCAACTCATCCGCCATTTATTGTGTGACAAAGTTCTGACAAACTTAAATTGTCTGACGCGACCTTAGGGACTAAACTTCGTCTAACTTTGATACTAATTCCAGGACTTTGTATTAAACTATTACTGACTTATTTTGCTACCCGCATGCTCTTGTGTGTGAGTTGATGAAGTCAAAAGGCTTTTCTTTGTTGGTATTTGTCGTTAGGTTTCTTTGCTTTAGAAATGGATTAACGATGAATTCCTTGGATAATAACGTCTTTTACTAACTTGTTTTCTTAAAAGTTTATTGAATAGGTACATATTTACAAACTATAAACAAGCTTTAAATAATAATGAAAACACGTACAGTCACGGCACCAATATGTATCCACTTAGCATATTTCAAAAGTAATTTTCTTCTAGTGAATTTATTGCTATTTCATGTTGTTTCAAACATAGTATTCTGGACCACACATTACTATGAAATATGTCTTATCTGAGAGTTGAAATAGTTTCTCCACAAGAAAAATCACTCTTGAATCTTGGCAAGTCAGTACATATTCATGCTCGTAACTGTACATGCATAATAATAAATAAATAAAAAGCAGTAAAGAATCAAAGGGCGTCAACTACTATACTTAGTTAATATTGCAATATAAGCCTACTTTTTAAGGTACCGTACCCAAATAGGAAAAATGGAACCCCTATTTTTTGTCATGTCCAGCTGTCCGGATGTGACAACCATTTTACTCCTAGGATAATTTGATCTATATCGAAGAAAATTGCAAAGAAAGAATACATAGGTATTTTTTATCAAAATGTCACTTACTTAAATTGCATATTTAAAAATGAGGTTATTGCTCCCAATTTGGCACTGAAATAAGCTGGTAGTCTGACACAGCATAACTGCCCATTGTGACTTGGAAGCTGAATCTGAAACGACTATTTAAGTTGAAGGTTTTAACACATCGGTACAACAGTTGCAAGTAAGTATAGCCCGTATCGTATTGGTCTAACCATGTTCCCAGGAAATTGTAACTTTGCTAGGTTGTAACTATAGAAAAATAGATAATAAAATAGAGAAGCATTTATGTCAATTCTGTTGTGAATCATTGTAGAAATACGGAACTTACTGAAAGGGCCCACTTATCTTTAATGTGCAAGTGACATTCAATGGTTAAGGCGATTGCATGAGCTAAACGCGAGTTTTATAATGCATAATAGCATATGATTCACTGCAATAAACAAAACCAGAAAAATATATGATATTCTTCAGGATATATGCTAGTACGATAGTGTTTTGAAAACATAATACAACAAATTTTATTCGATAGAAAAAAATCACGAACTTATCTCTAAAAAATTCTTTTAACGAGGTAAAACCATACTAAAATATACGCGATCATTCTGATTTTTTGGCAAATAATTCTACAAGCAAAACACTAGTATTATAGTGTTTTACTTTTTTAGTCCAATCAATAGATTGTTTGTAAATCGCAAAAAAACACTCATTTCGCACTATTCGGCCGCAGTGACTGACGTAACAACCATTTTGTCGTGCAAGCTGATTAGAACTTTATTCTAACAGAATTTCAAACGAAGTTTGAACCAACACAAATACAGTTGCTTATTTAGCTCATGTAATCGCCTTAAAGCAATTTGGGCGGCGACTAAACATTCTAGAAACAGACCCATTAAATGCAAAATGACTCTGAATTTAACACATTTATCTCACAGATACATACAATTCAAACTAAAAATAAATAACACGGTTTTCCAATCGTGTTCCTATTACTTATAACATTCTCCTTTTACAATGACCTCATTTAACTAAGAGTTTAATGTCCTGGATCCCATCTTTCTGAAGTTCCATCTGATTGGAGCATCGGGATCTAAGTTCGTACGTAAATCAAGGACTTTTTCCCGATATTAGGACCCCTCCCTCCTCCGGGCTTCGGGGGGTCTCGGGGTATTGCTGACGATGTGAATCTTAAGTACCCTTCATCTGCGATTTCTTTTGAAGAGGAAAAGTTTTTTAGTGCGAATATTAGGTGTCAATGGCAAATGTGCGTGATGAAGGTTCTGTGACCTATTGTGGCACAAATTTTCTGATAGATCTTGCTAAATAATTAGTTGTGTTTTGTTAATTATTGAAGTCTTTGTTATATTTTAATCATTTTAACTCGGACCATTTAAATGGAAGAACAAGAAGGTTAGTTATAGGGATTGGCAAACACTATGTTGTAAGCACGCACGACTTTTTTTACACTAAAAATATGCTTGCGTTTGCTCTCGCCTGATGTGAAGTGATGACGCGGCCTATGAAGAAGCCGATTCACTCGAGCTTTGAATACTTTGATAGTGTAAAATAGAGGAGAAGCAGAAAAAGATAATTACACCAAAAAAAGGTTTATCTATAACATTATTATACTGTGAATTGTGATGGATGACATCCTACAATATGGCTTTAAAATAAACATTAAGCTTTGGTCCTAAGTTACGAAACAGTGACCACAACCGAAATATATACTCAACGCCACAAATAAATATTTTTGCCCATGTTTTCCGAAATCCAGTCTAGACCTAGTTTCAATTCCCCTATCCCCCATCTATCTAGCGCACAACAAAGCGCATCCCTGCTCCAATATATTGCAGAGCGCCGACACTTGACTGACGTGTACAAAAGCAACATTTTGGCAACCCGCCGCCCCCTGGCAAAACAACCCAAGTTACAAACAAAATACCTAAATATCAAGCTTGCTTTCTCAAATAGTGAGGCAGAGGTTTACTTAGTACACCAATATAACATAACAAAACATTGAACCTTGTCTTGCACTAAGAGCTGCATAACAGCGTTACCTTTCACCAGGTAAGATCTATGTGTTGACAGCACGACAGATTTCCAGATTTGCATAACTTAGTATCACGGTTGTAATCCTCAACGGGTTTGGCAGAACTATTCTTAATAGTCCATCATGTCTCTCGAGTAATAGAGTCTGAGCTTATTATCAACAACTAGGCGATCCAGACTCCGTGGCACCTAAAGTAAAATTCCTGATGGCAAAACCTAATAACACTTTGCCCGATGTTGGAATCGAACACGGGACCTCAGGCTCAACAGTAGTGCTTGCTACTAATAGACCAAAGAGGCAGTCGAACTAACAAAATATAACTTTACATAAAGGTTCACTTTGACCCAATTTCCATAGCGCGGGAATTGAACAATAATATACTTAGGCACGTTTTTTCTTTTGCTTTTTCTGGTGTGACGAGGTGTGAAGTGTTACTGGATAAATAAAGATTTGTTCTGCGGAATAAAGTGGATTTTGTCACTCTGTCCAAAAACTGCTGCTGCCAACGGTATGACATCATTCTCCAGCCCTTATCCCAATTTATTTAGGGTCGGCGCAGCATGTCTGTTCCTTCTATACTTCTACATCTGCATATTACTCGTCTAGCAGTCACCTACTTTTTTGCCCTATCATCCCTCACACAGTTCATCCATCTTTCTTTGGTTTTCCTCTACTCTTATAACCATCCACATTCGTACTCAAATTGTCATTTTCCTCATTCGCTGCCATGCCAACAGTCGTTGACGTTGACGTTTTCATACTGTTTTTTACAGTATGACAGTATGATACGAAACTTAAGCTTACGCTGATTATAATATCTGTATCCGGTGGGAATCTCGTAGCGATTGATTTAGCGAAAATCTTCCACTAAGAGGATTTAAGTGAACTAACTACAAATTCAAGGAAAACACACTTTAACGTTCTTCAAAGAGATAAAAAGAAGGAAATAGAATTACAGTGTTTCCAACTCTAGAAATTCCTGAGTCTTTCAGGTATTTACTGCATTTTCACTCATACCAGTCCATACATAAACGAATACCACCGAGAGTTGAAATTTCACCAATAAAATAATGTTGCGGCATTCACTTAGGTGGCTCTTTAAGCTAGTGAAAACGGGCATTAAGTGAATTTGCAACACAATAATTCAGTACAACATTATCTCTACTTTGCAGACATCTTCTGTGAATTCCGTAAAACTTTAGGGTACGTAACAACTTATTCTGTTGTTCTTGTAAATTAGACTATATTTGCATACCAATTAGGTTATTTTCACCTTTAACGGGCGCCTCAAATACTTTAGTTCAGTAATTTTCTCTTCATCGTATTTAATTGAACATAATTATTTTAAAGAAAAGGGTTGATTTTACTCTTAGGAAAAACTCGCCACGATCGACAATCTTTAACAGTCGTTACAGGTAGTCGGTGGCCCAAAAAACTGACAGCCAGTCTTACCAAGAGGTATCGTATTACCCAGTACTAACTGGGTTGTGAAGATAAAATAGGCAGTCGCTCCATGTAAAATACTGGTATTCAGCTGCATCCGGTTACACTGGAAGCCGACTCGAACGTAGTTGGGAAAAGGCTAGGCAGATAACGGTTTCTCTTATGATTTTCTCAGTAGCAGCCACGGAGTTTTTCGCTCCCTATTACATAGGACTTAAACATAACTGGGAAAATGTGTGTGTACTAATGGGTACATTTCTGCCTAACCCTTTGGGGATTACAGACATGATGTTATGTCATAATTATCATCGTTTATCTACTAAAACAGTTATTTTAATGCTGGTTTTCGTTAGCTCAAAATACGGCTAAAATTTTACAATTTGAACACAACAACTCCCGGGAGAGCCGAAACTCTAAAATATACTACCTATCCATTAAAATAAATCGCGATACAAATACTTCCATTTCGCCCCGAAACTTTTGAAATAAACTCGACACTTTCAACCCCATTCAACCCCGTTTCCACCTCCACTACAGCCCAGCTCCTCCAATACAGTAATGGACGGCTTAACTGATTAAATTAAGCTCTTTTCACAACCCGAAAGACAAGCCCGGTCGTCGGTCCTCGCCTTAGAATTTAGTATTAAATAACCAAAATAACTTGACACATCAGAATGGCGCTACTTGCTAAGAAGAACGTCATCCACCTGTCAAATTCAATACATTTTAAACGTAGTTCAAAATTCCACCGCGTCGCAAGATCTGTTGGTCATGTAAAGGAAAGTATATTGCATTACCAAAGGATATTCGCGTCGGTCGTATTAAAATTCGAAGGTTTTCATAGTACATTTGGGCGAGAATCGGTAGGGAAGATTTTGTGAAGCAACATTTTAATGCCCCGGTTGGTACGTAGTAAGTGCCTGGCTTTCCGAGAAATGCTCGTATTTCTGTCTTCTGTGTGGACGGGGTTTTGCTTGCGCTAGGTCATACGGGGGTCATAGGGGTTTTATTGCCTTGATCATGTTATAGTTAAGACCAAACAAAATGCTTTTACCTTTAATTTAAAAACTACGATATCTGATCATGAATTTATATTGTTTTGTCTAAATAGCAAAAGTTCCGGAAAGGCAAAAAAAGAATTACACACTTAAGAAAGTTGATTGGGAGGGAGCTGTAGTGGACTGCTCGGAGATAGATTTTGGTCAGATTTATAATGAAGTGGATCCATGTTTAGCTACTAGTATGTTTGTAAATATGTTAACTGATTTGATACATAAACATACTGTGGTCTTAAAGATTCCGCGAAACAAAACTCTCCTAAAGCCATGGATCACTACTGGCCTTTTACGGTGTATAAATAATAGGGACTTGATGCACTTAAAAACTAAAAATGAACCAAATAATGAAATCTTGTGTTCAACATATAGCTACAGAAACTTCTGTAATAATCTACTGAAAAAACTGAAACGTCAGTATGAAAAGATCAACTGCAAATGGCAAAAGATAATTCCAAAAAGTTATGGAATTCTATTAAAGCCATAACAAGTTATAATAATAGTATAGAAAATCTTCTCAAGACTTCTTTCTTCGCAGTTGTCTATCAACACTGTAAATGAATTGTTTGCTAGTGTTGGTAGTCGACTAGCACAAATTATACCTCCTACCCCACCTTTTCAAAATGTCGATGAACATAAAGAAAGATCACCCTGTAACTCTTTTGTCCTACTAAATGTGGATTGTGAAGAAGTTAAAAAAAATATTTTTAACCTAAAACACGATTGTCGAGCGGGTTGGGACAACGTTTCGTCTAAGTTCCTGCATAAAGTTGTAGGCATTGTTGCTCCTGTGCTTACCGATCTCATAAATCGCTGTCTAGAGGCTGGTGTTTTCCCCAATGCACTTAAAAAATCTATACTTATTCCTATAAACAAGGCAGGAGATACCGGCTGTGTCAACAACTACAGACCTATCTCAATCCTCACATCATTGTCAAAAGTATTTGAACGTATTATAAATGGTAGGCTTATAGATTGGCAAATCTACTGATCTCGCTGTTCGTAATTTCACCACCTATTTAGTTAAGAAAATGGATGCAAATAAGAAATGTATTACCATCTTTCTTGACCTTGCGAAGGCGTTTGACACAGTCTGTATCTCCAAGCTAAGTTAAGGATACTGAATTCAAATAAAATAACATTCCTAATATTCCATAGGATTTAGAAATTAGAGGTCCCAAATCATGAAATTAGGTTTCCGTGAGTTTTTGCTTATACATGCATCGGGAGAATGATTATTACTAAATAAATAAATAAGTTATCATAAATTAGTTCTATTATTATTGACGTAGAGGAGTAATTGTTATTTCAAGCAACGAACGGAAAACATAATTTCAACGAGTAAAACTCGCATTTTCGCGTTTTTTGGAATAGGCCTCTCAACAAGTAGATAAGTACACTAATATAATCCTATAACCCGACTCGAAGGACCATAATGTATGAGCCCTTGCTTAACTTTTGATAAGTTTCAATGGCAGAAAAATATTCTTGCTGATTTCTTGATAAAATATTTATTAATTGTAAACAAGGTGTTAACAATAAAACGGACGCAAGTGTACTCAATTATAATTCAATAGTCACCTTACATCATCATCATCCTCTTGCCCTTCTCCCAATCATTTGTAGTCTGCCCATGATCTAGTAGCATGTCTTCTTCTTCCATATTTCTCTATTACTCGACATCTCATCAGACACTTCTTTTCTTGCTATATCATTCTTAACACAGTCCATCCATCTTTTCTTTGGTCTTCTTCTACTCATATACCCATCCACATTCATACTCAAAAACTTTCTCACGACATTTTCCTCATCCCTACGCATCACATGCCCATACCACGACAACCGATGACCACACAACTTTTCAGACACTGGTGCCACTTCCAGACTTATTCTTATATACTTACTTTATCCATTCGCGTAACACCACACATTCCCCTTAGCATCCTCATCTCCGCGACATGCAAATGCCTTTCATTCGTCCCTTTTGTGGCCCAACATTCTGATCCATACAAGACAGCAGGTCTAACCATTGTTTTATAAATCTTTAAGTTTAAGGGAAATGTGGGAGTCGCAGTTCCCGTGACCTGCCGCCACTTCATCCATCCCGTGTTAATTCTGTGCTTTACACTACGATCTATTTCGCCATCGCTTTGCACGAGTGAACCGAGATACCGAAAGTCGGAGCACACAGGAAGAGGCGCGCCATCTAACGCTATGGCCCCAGAACTGGAGAGACCGCCGAAATCGCAGAACATGTATTCAGTTTTACTTCTGCTGATTTTCAAGTCAACATTCTCCAGTTTCAATTCAATAGTCTTCAATAGTCACCTTACAATAAGATGAAAATGCTTATGCTAGCTATCTAAATAACTGTGCGCTATAATCGTATAAAAGAAAAGGAGAGTCCGTAGGACCCCGGCAAAGCAACATTCTATCATCGAAAACGGAAATTCCAAACAGGTATTGGAGCTATAAGCTGCCAAACAGTTTTTTATTGATGCTGTCCAAAAACGTTGTAGAAAGGCCAAACGCCTTGAAAACGATTTCCGCATGTCTTAACAACTTGCATTCCTACATAATATAATAAGGGCAAGTCAGATGTCTAACACTAAATTAAAACTGAGTTACTTTAGCATGGTATGGGATGGAAAACAAATTGTATTCAAATTCGTTAGCAAATGAAGGTGCTTTTTCCATGGAAATTCTCAGTAGTCTGACTCTGACGTAAAACCTTAACATGCAACATTATTGATGAAGGAACTGTTAATGTACTTACTAATGACAAAGTGACTCGTTCCTTGGAAAGGCCTGAAGTGGGTGCAAAACTGCACCTACTGAAATATTGTAAGAAGTTTAACTTTATTTATTAGTAACCACCAATCCTTAAAAAAAACTACCTCTTTTAATATTTTAGGTAGTTTTTTTTAAGGTTTGGTGACAGAAATGAACAGGAAATTGACGCAACGATGTCGATGATAGTGTAGATTTAAGGTAATTTAATTGTAAGACTTCTATCGATATTTATATTCTATCGACCTAGCTTTTGCTCGCAGCTTCGCCCCCGTTATGTACGGAAATTTTCATCGTTGGTGCGTTTCGAGAAATAAAATGATAATATTTTTAATTTGATTTTGTAAACACACGTGGGGGAAAAATTTAAATTCTTATCGTAATTCATATTAATGAATTACGATAAGAATTTAAATTTTTTAACGTAATTCTTATTATGATTCTGCTAAAGCGGCCATTTTAGGCCCGCTGAATGGTGCGTTTCGAGGAATATTTTTGGTGAGCTTCACTTGATGCGTTTCAAAGTTGGTGCGCTTCGAGGAATACCCCAAAATAAAGTGAGGAAAGTTAAAATAATTCAATAGTAAAAGTAGCCGTGGGCCCCAAAATAGGTACAGCCTGTATCTTGGTGAAATAAATTATTATTAACGTAAATGATAATAACAAAACAAGCATAGGTGAACATAGAATCACACGCTTATGGATTTTCAATTATAAAATGACGTCATGTCTTTTAAACTCTACGTGTCTCTCCATAGCCTAGTGTTGTTACCGGTGGACTGCAAAGTCATGGGTCTCGAGTTCGAACCCAAGAGACCTATGGTTTTTCGGATTCATATGCGTATTGTATAAATAATTAATAAATAAACAATACGCAAATGAATCCACTTGCTTCGCTGAAGAAAAACATCGTGAGGATATTAGCATGGATGAGGGATATCCTTTGACGGCGCGGCGTGTACTACTCTATTACTTTCCCAGAGTTCAGCGACCATTAAAAGGACGCGCAAAGTAAATACAGCTACAGCACTACAGTATTACGCTCATCCCATTGGCTAGGGACGGTAAAAGTCAACTGTTCGTTACTGTAAGCCCGCGGGCGATCCGTAGCAAACTGCCAATATTTATGGACGAGCAGCGAGCTATACCGAAAGCCGGAGCTGAACTTTAAACTGGACAGGCTACAGCAATGCTGGGGCTATTGTAATACTATAAGGGACCAGTTTATGACTGGGTTTTGTAAACTGGTTAAGCTTGCCGGCTTAAAGACGAAAAGAGATATTTAAATTACAAAGAGACAGTGCCAACTTGAATTTTAAGTCGAGCTATTCGATACCTGACAAATGCTTGCACTGATTGGACAGGTCCACCCAAATCTGTGTGGTTCTTTCTTTAAACACCATCTCAGACACTAAACTGCATAGTCCTCATGTGAATTGACCAAGATTACGCCTGAACCTTAAAAAGACTATGACCTCTGAGTTTGTTTCAGCTGTTTCTTCTCAGAGTAGTCAGGTACGAAACACTGGCCCCAGCTAGTTTAAAAAAAATACGTGAAAGTGTTTGTAAAACCTGTTTGCATAATAAACAACATTTATCCGTCGTTTGTCACGCGGCAATTAGCATTAAACACCTGTCAAGGGAAGATATAATTTTTAATCTGAAGTCTAAACAATAAATAAAACCTTAAATGTCTTCTCAAGATTTATTTCTCTCTTCGAACAAAAGATTCTCGCTTCATAGGAGCAATAATAATGAGATTCTTCCTCAAGCCATGCCCTTATATACGAGTACAAAGCCTTGAGATGCCCAGCTTTTTGTAATATGTTATTTTTACTTCAGGCTTTCATTTTATACCAGTTTTATTCGTTTTTATTCGAAGAGGATTATGTGTTACGGGGAATGGCTGTTCATTCATTAATTTTAAAGGGATTTGTGTGGGAATAACTCTTACTGGCTTTTAAAAATTATACAATTGTATTTATTTGGGATTCAAGAGTGCGTTTTGTGCATGCGTAAGCGGAGGTTAATGTAGAATCATGTTACAAGACCCATGCCATCATCTGCCTGTCCTTTTCGGAAATATATTGGGGTCAGCTTTTAGTTTAACTGGATGCAGCTGTATACCAGTATTTTACATGGAGTTACTGCCTATCTGATCTTCACAACCCAGTTAGTACTGAATAATTGTCAGACTTTCGGGCCACTGACTACCTGTAACGACTGTCAAAGATCTACAAATGACAGCCGGGACAGCTTAACGTGCTTCCCGAAGCAGGGAAGTGTCTACTCGATATTTAATTAATGGTCACCCATCCACCATCCAACCTCAGAAAGCGTACCTTAATCATATACTCGTATATCTATAATTTAAGCGATTTTAATTATGTCCATGATCGAACATGAACACTAGGCAATGACCAACATTATCGTTTTGTTAATAAAACAAGCGAAAACGAAATATTTTCGTTGAACATTGTGTTTATGAACCAATCCAGTATTATATATTATATATGTGAATCAAAATATTATGTAACAGTATCTATTGTATATATTTTACCCATAATTAATACTTTTCCTAATAAACCTATTCTATAATACTTGAAAATACATATTCTTGCAATGTTGAGCAACTTTTGTTGGCAGCATTGTTATCCGATACCAACTAAATGTAGAACAAAACATGTTTCTGAAACTTGTTTTTAACTTTGTTCTGAAGGGAGTGGTCTCGTTTTTGTTAAAACTTAACTGAACTTGGGTTCGATACAATGTGGCTATTAGGAGTTTACATTGATTTAATGAGCTTAGGAACCATGTTCAACTCATTCTGGTTGAACGAAGTTGTTGATTTAAAGTAAGTCTTCGTTATCTTAACTTTTCGTTGGTTAATGTTGCGTATAACTCGGACAGATTTAGATAGGTATATATAGAATTTATTTTTAATTAATTCGTGTGTGTTGCTTGCAGAAAACATAAATGATTATACCAAAGTTTTAACGCGTGTTCGATGTTCAAAAAACTTCGAGATTAGAATAAACTGCAAAAAGGAAACTTTAAAAGTTAACCTTATGAAACGTTGCTGAATGACAAAACAATACATTCAAGCATTATTTTAACAATAAATTCATATCAATACCACATCAGTTTAGAAATCCAAAAGTTTTACAGTTAATTTACAAGTTCACAGTACAAATGGTATATATTACGAGTACAATAATACAATTAATATGGTTTTGTGGAACAGTTGAAGGTTGTGAGTAGTTTGCCTCCCCAGTCCGACGCACTAAACGATTAAACACACACGTGTAAGTGTTACTTAGGTCCAGTTACATAAGCATAAGCAGCCTATGTTCCCACTGCTGCGACACAGGCTTTTGTCTGTAAGAGAAAGTGGGACAATCCATTACACGGTCCAGCCAGGACTGCATTTTTTTATACTAAATTTGTTTGCGTTAGGCCGCAACTCGCCTGATGCGAAGCGATGACGCGGCCTAGGTTAGAGCATTCTTGCCCAGAAGAAACCGATTCACCTTAACTTTGAAAACACAGGCGACAAATTATTTGATTTAGAGCCCCCATCGCGTCGTCTCGGCTATTCTATGTTCTATTACAAAATATTCGGTGCTCTTTCGTGGCCAGTATTTGGTACAAAGTTTCAAACAAGTCGGGTGTACGCAATGTTTTTATCTGACGGCGGCTAATCCCAAAAGAAGGTTGCATATTTTCCATCAAGTCTCTTGGCATATTATCTTTTTACCTCATTGACCACCGAAAGAAACGCCATACATATCGCCAGGGGTGTACAAGGCTTTACAAATGAAGCGATAGAAATTCATGTCCAACAGCATCCTATGCACACAGAGATATGCCACTAGCCAACGCCAGGCCTAAACAATCAGAGGCCAATCCTATCATAATCCTCCCTTCAAAAATGTAAGCCGCCTAGATAAACAGCCCACACATACTAAATGTTAGCCACAGCCTAGAAGAATATGATCAGAAGTACCACTTTTTACCATGTGCGTGTAAAACATCAAAAATCGAATAGAATTTCCATTCACACAAGGAGTAAATAAAAGATTCTTTTTGAAAACAGCAACTTTCGACTATATTGCAAGGATCATCATCACGGGTAAATCCTTGAAATATCGGGAACTTGAAACAAATAGTAAACATGGTAAATTTCCTGTTTTGATTGTTAATGATAATGTTCGTGAGCTTGTCTGTTTAAAAACTAATAATAAAACTGCTTCTCTGCCCGCAATAAAATGGAAATCTAGTTGCAAGAGCCAACTCGTTGCTTTCGGGACAAGTTATACATGTTAAACTTGATAATTTCTCTTACTTGACATTCGGGTTTCTTTTTGTCTATCATGGCATCTTTTCTGCTCTTTGACTTGATGCTATGATATTCCACCTCATTTGCCATTGTTTGTCATTTTCGACTTGTGTTTTCATTCCAGTGTTTTATCTATCTATCTATGAATCACCGATGTTGACCTTCTGTTTCCCCTCATACTGTCTCATATAAAATGTCGAACCCCTCGATTTACGTAACACCTTAAATCAGCGACCGACGGTATACCTCGGTGCCAGTCACATAGATTTACTGTGAAAAAAGCTAGAAATATAGAGAAATGTCGCATGTGGCTGTGTTTATATCCGTCTGTTCACATACAAAAATGGGGTGGTGATAAAATTAACTATTTGACTGGTTGAATGAATCACACTTCAAATTACCTTTGTCTTTTTTAGGGTTCCCCGGCCTAATGGCCATAACAGAATCCACCATTATATTATTACTAGTATGGAAAGTATGTTCTGGAAAAGAATGATACATTAATGAAGTCAAATGTTTTTGATTACATCGAATTTTCATGACTACGAAACCCTTTATTTACTAAGATTATTTCTATCAATTTTCATCAGACACTTAAGGATGAACGAGAGTGGAAGTGTTCAATGAATACGTTATAGAGGTGATTTAATCCTAAAGAAAGATAATTTCACTGTTAAAAGAAAATAAATGTAAATTCAAGCAAAGAATAACTTTTCGTGTCATTTTCCGAGTTATTAGTCCTCGTTGAAAGCCCTTAGTATGATAAGCGTACAATTAACTTCTTACCAATTATTTTCACTGAGTCAAACAGCTTAAATAGGCAAGTAATAACACAACTCTATAACTTAGCAGATTAAAGTTCAGAAAGCAATTCCTTACAACTCTTGACTTCCCAAATTACCTGTAAAAGGGCCTAATTGAAATAAATGCTTTGTCTTTGAGACTCTTCAGGGGACATTATTTTCTTGAGCGTTTCCAAATGCTTCGGTTGATATTTAAAATAACCCTGTTTCAGACAAAAGAACCGATTAATTACAAAGTTAGTTACCGAGTAGTTTTGCCCGCGGCTTCGTTCGACCGATATACTGCTGCAACGTTATACCGGGGTAAAAAGTATATTTTGTCCTAACGCGGGTCTGGGTAATACGTTACCCCTTGGTAAGACTGGGGTTCAGCCTTTTGGGCTTATAAATACCCGTCAACATCATTATTCTCTTGCCCTTATCCCAATTTATTTGGGGCTGTCTTCTTTTTGGCATACTTCTCTATTACTCGTCATCTTAGCAGTCACCTCCCTTCTAGCCATATCATCCTTCACACAGTCCATCCATCGTTTTTTTTAGTCTTCCTCTACTCTTAGAGTCATCTATATTTAAACTCAAAACTTTCCTCACAACATTTTACTCATTCCTCCACATCACATGTCCACTACCCGTAACGAAAGTCGAAAATGTGCAAATGACAGCCGGAACTTTTCGAGACACGTAATAGCTCAATATTTGGGTTGGTCACCTTCCACAGACTGACCTCGTCAGCGTGGCTTACCATCGATCGACCCGGGCTGTCATTACCTAGCCAAGAGCCCGTTGAAGGCCAATCTAGCAGGTGGTTAAAGTCACAAGCTCAGCCAATTCGTTGCGTTTGCATTTGTACATTCTCACGAGTAAAAACATCGATGGAACTTAACTTAACCGAAAAAGCTATTTTTAAACACTGGCTTCGCAAAACGACGAAACGTGAGTGTACAGATTTCGCTAACATAGAATACTTCTATAGTCTCCTTCTGGGATTATCTATGTAGCGAAGCAAAAGGTGAATAGCCCTTCTAAGCACGATATTTTTAGCATTGGCTATTGACGTCTGGCTGTGTTCGATCGAGCGATCGTCTTTTGTCTGTCGCTGTATTGGCATAGACATCATCAGTGGATTATGTTGTCGCTGATCGAACACAGGTGACAGGTCTGTCTCTTTTTTGTGAGAAAAAAAATGAGCATAAATCCACGTGAACCCAGTGCGGTTGGTGAATGAACTATGTCTTTGATCTTTTCGGTTCTAGGCCATCACAATTTCCTCAAGGTTTCCCTTCACCGCCACTAAAATTCCACAGCCCTCTGGGTTGCACGGTACATCTTGGTAAGAACAGTTGTCAAGTATTGCCAATACCCTGTAAAACTAAGAATATACAAATGGTTGTGTGTTCGTGAATTTTCAGTACAATTCCTACACAATCTTACTAATAAAAATGCAAATGTTTGTGAGGATGTCACGCAAAAAGTACTGACCGGATTTGAATTAAATTCGGCACACAGATAGCGTATAACCTGGATAAACTCAAATGATGTTTTTTATCCCCTGGGACAATTACCGAATTCCACGCGGGAGAAAGCGCGGGCATAAGCTAGTTTCACATATATTTACCACTAGAGTGCACTAAACTAAGTTCTAAAAGATCCTATATGCAGTGTCCTAAACTCTTCTACCTCAGTCTGCTCGCTATTCTACGCTGGGATCACGTTCTAATATAATGTTCAGAATAACATTCATCTGCTGGAAGTTGAGCCGAGTTTAATTAAGTCTGTGGCGTTGGAAGACAATCATGTGCCTCTTGGGATAGAACGGACGTGAGATTTGTTAGTCGGAGAGTATATATCTGTACATGAGGTTTGAATCCGTTTTTCGTGTCTGTGTATGTGACCGTGTTGTTCTTAAAAACGCAAAGGATTTAGAAACATATCTGGCGGGATGTAGGTGTTCCAATTATTAGGTATAGCTCTGCCTAGTCCTTCGGGGATTACAGGCGTGGTATTACATTAAATAAGAATAATTTATTTTAAAAATTATTACAAAAATGTACATTTAGGTGCAGTAGTGTTATTTCTGAAACATATAATTAGTGCATGAAAGTAAACTATAACTAAAATATATTTAACAATTGCAAGAAACGATAATGTGGAATTCAAATGTTTGTTAGCGACCTGCCCGATCTAGGTTTATTTAAACCTGTGTTTCAGGCCATGACAGAAAGGAAGCGATATTTTAGTACGTTCAGCGGTAAACTTATTTTGAGATTTGTGGTGTAAACGGCCTAAAATAGTAGATACTCTTAGGTTAAGGGAACACAAAAACGTAGAAACAGAATATATGTATATGGATGTATATATATGGAGGACAATTCAGTATTTAGTAAAAACCGGTGAATTGTCTGATAGAGTAAGATAGAGACATTTAAGAATATAATATCCTTGTCAATGAAAAATAGACTCGCCCCATATTAAACATCGAAATTCCATCGAAATCCTTTACCTAACGTCCTAACCTATCGGGGAAATACAGGAATGATATTATATTCTTTAGAGAAAACAGAGTAATTAGGTTATGTTCTTCATACGAATAAAGGGACCTCCAAACCACAACACCTCATAGGTACCTAATTATAAATAGAAGCAACTCCCTGCTCGCTACACTTTATCGAGCCCCGGGCCATTCCGAGAGTAAAGTCCTACTTTTACTTAAAGACCCATTTATAATCATTTTAACTTATTTATCACCGCAAGCCGAAACGTGCAAAAACTCATTATTTTGGTCCGGGAAGCAGCGAGCCGTTTAGTAGAATTATTAAGGCTCCGGATTGGCTAATGCAGTCTCCAATCACAGCGATCGATAAACGTTTAGGTTGAGTACAGATTTTGTATCGGGAAAAGGTGCGGCTGGCTTAGGGGTTCGTATGCCTTTGGGTTCGCTAAAAGGCTTCGTTGACGCGTAGATGTCTCGTAAGAACTGCGTAGATGAGACGTAGACAACGCGTAGATTTCTCGTATACACAATGAACACGTCTTTAAAAAAGCTACTCCAGCGTCTTGCGAATACTACTTTATAAATTAATATCAATTTCCGAAACTGTTTATCGCATTATTTTATCGTATTTATAGTCGGTTTATAAATCATGTTCTGTAAATTGAGAAACGTGCTTGACATATCAATAACGAGGGATTTCTTTCTAGACAATCCTAATTTATCTAGTTGATATTTTTTATTTTAGCAAAAAAGCACACGATTTTAAATAAAACTTTGCACTGTTTGATTCTCTCTCAAATACCTTACTAAAATAACTAATTCTCATAAGACAACACGGGCGACTTTCTCGAACTTTTCAACTTCGAAGAATTTTAAAATAACCGCCTGTCTAGAGCGTCTAGTATTCCAAGAAAATACAGAAAATATAGCTGTTTCCCAGAATATTAACTTAGGAGTACTGTAGAACTTTTGCCAATAATAGTTGGCATATCTTTTTTATTCTTTTCAATACATACTGAAGTAAAAGGGCAGATAAAACTAAAACTGGACACTACTAACAGTTAAACAGGCGTTTCTGATGACGTTATTTAGCTCACCATTAACATGACTGCGTACTAGATCTAAGTACTGCTAATGGTTCTAAAAGAAGTAGAACAGTCTTTAAGATTTTTTTATCAATGAGAGTAAAGCTGACGGAAGCCATAGGAGTCACTACGGAAATGTAATAACAATATACATATTTTCTATCTTGTTATTCAGTGACAACAAACACTTCTAAACAACTGAAATCAATAGAAGGAACCTTGAGAAAGTCGCCACTAAATATGTTCTACAAACTGTATTATGTAGTTTAAACAAAGAATATTATAGACGGAAGGACGGCTCCATGCAACAAGAGAAAAAAAGCACACGGACACATAGACGGCGATCGTACGGCGATCAAACAAATGCCGGTCGCGAGTGCGCTTGCACACGCTGTACGTGGAGCATGTCTATGTGTGCGTGCGGCGATCTCAAACAAATGGATGTTCGTGAAACGTGTCCATGTGTGCGTGCGTTTGCGCTCGTTGTGTGGAGTTAACGTTCTGTACCTATCTATTCTGTGTTGAGGAGTTTATGATCCGAGCAAGATTTACTACGTTTACTTTCAGTTCCGACAGATAACGTGAAACCGTTTCTATAGCTTCAAGGATTTTGTATTTCCTGTCTTTGAGAAGTGTTAGTAACAAATTGAAAATATTTTCCTTTATTATGAAAAATTTAATACTTCATTGCGTTGGGTATATTTTAGTATTTTTTTTGTTTTATACATCCTTATTAACTCTGTGACCAGATTACTGTCCACCAACATATCAGTTGTACGAAAATCACTCTTATTGCTACAATATAAAGGCGCTGTCAATGTCAAATACAAACCATTATACTGTGCGATTCAGTACCTGGTCTACCTTTACTAACTTGTAGCGTAAAAGTATTTTCGATTTACAGCAATAAGTCGCCTATAAAATGCCTGTACAAGAAAAACTGTTATAATTTTCGGTCGCTGTAGGTATCTACCGCTTTGTCATCATTTTTATGTTTTCAACGTTTACATTTTCAACCAAAAACAGCTACTACCCATTCCCTCACATTTCATAACAATATACCGTTTTCACATCCAATACAATACGTTGCGTTCCGCTTCCAAAATATATAACCGCCTAATTTGAATATGAAAATGTGACTTTTAACGATCATTATAGCTATAATTTAATTTAAAATGGCGGAGCCAGGCCGTGGCATAGCTACTCCATTCATTGTCATTTTATCTATGACAGCTGCAGTACAACAACAACTTTAAAACCACTACATTAAAGATCACTATACTTTGACAGTCTTTTCAGAGACAGCAACTGAACAATGACCTTAATGCTATGATCATACAGGTCAATGTGATTTTGACAGCGATGTAAGGGCGAAGCTAAAATAACTGCGAAAGGACAATAATTATATAGTATAAGTATTGTGTGTCATAAATGACACATGAGGCCACAGTTTAGAGAAAAGTCAGATAATGTCTGTTTCTAAATTCTGTCGAGTTTAATGGACACTGAATATCTGCTGAAAGTTCTGAAAATATAAGCTGGATAAACCAGATAAAAAAAAAAATTTCGTGCACGATTATTTTTTGTCACTTAGCATGAATTTCGTTCATGAATCTAAGCATGATCAACAGCAATAGCAGAATCATAATAGGATACTAATATTAATATAATATAATAATAATATAATTCTTAAAATGGTCACAGACGCAGTTAATATCAAGAATTAACACTTTGTGATCATTTTACGAATTGTAACGTAATTCGTATTAATATCCTATTATGATTCTGCTATTGCAGCCATTTTAGCCCCCCCCCCCTCCCTACATCTAGGCCGCGTTTAAAAGCAGCCAGTCATCATTGTCTCGGGATATTGACATTGAGAGCTCCTGAACGCGGTTAAAACGTGCTGATCGCGTTTAGGTTCTTTGGTAACATATCTCCTTACAGACATGGCTTTTTCACGGAGTTTTCGCGCCCCTTAACATAATTTACATCACTTTTCTTTTTGGAAAGCAAAAACTCTTTTGCTTAAACTACCTACTTGCTTGAGTTGTAATTTCCGTGTCCAGTGATTGCAGGGTTCTTACTTATAATTCTACCGGTGAGTACCTCTGACTAACCTGTTGAGGGTCCCGTACGTGACAGACTTTGTAAATACACGTCCCAAGTATATGTATTTATTCAAAACGCGTACTTATATTGTTAAACTTCACTGTAAGGTGTTTCAATCTCAGCATGAAGGTGCAACTAATGGGTTCTTCCCGCCAGCGTGATATTTTTTAACCAGAACCATACCTGGAGTCTTCTGATTGCGGAGATAATAGTAAGTATACTTCTCGGTTATAAAGGACTTTTTACAAAGTTTTACTGGATAAAATGCGTACTGGCGTACTGAAAAAGTCTGAATTTTTTTGCAGATCTTACAACTTTTGTTAGACATGGTTAGACCTCTTCAAGTTTCGAAATGGTAATGTAGGTAATTTCGATCAAAACAGAACAAAATGTAGAATAAGAAGAAATGGACAACGACGAATGACACTTACATGAACACTTTTCCCATTGGGGTATGCAGAATCTGTAGATCGTCGCCTGCTACAATCTTTACATACTCCGTTGGTCCTTCTACATTTAGTGACGAAGTAATGACAGACATTTTAGCTTTGTCTCAGTACTATTAACCTAACTTGCAATACCAAAGGTGGTAGACCTAGAGAATATTAATAAATCGACCTACATTTTCGATTTAAAACACTCAGCTCTGACCTATAAAATTCTGTCAGAGATGACTGTTCGGAAGCTGCAACAAAGAAGCGTACGTATCTGTTCGGAGCACTTGATTCAGTTCCAGCGCAGGAACAATGGCACGGAAATAAAAAGATGAGTGTTATTAATATTCATGTGAATATTACAGTAGACAGGTATTGGCGGAGAAGGATCACTCCAGATAAGTCGTCTGCATAGCCTTTTCCATCTTTGTTGGGGTCGGCTTCCAGTCAAATCCATACCAGTTATTTTACATGAGGTGACTACCTATCTGACCTCCACAACCTAGTTATTGGGTAATACGAACGATTTGGTAAGACTGGTGGTCAGACTTTCGGATTCTAACTACTTGCAACGACTTCTAAAAAATCTACCAAAGACAGTCGGGATTGTAGGCTTAACGTGCTTTCCGAGGCACGGAGAGAACTTGGTATGTATGGTTGGTGCCACTTAAGATAAGAATAGCGGTCATTGACCCACCTACATTTATTAACTTTGAAAACCAAAAATAAGCCTGTTCAAGCCTGGAATCGTCATCTATCGTGATATTCAGCATTTTTTGTAATGAAAACGATACATGGTTTATTTGTTTTGGTTCGTACGAAGAGATATTAGGGAAAGGGCAATGACCGCTATTCTCATCTTAACTGGCACCAACTACAATGGATGCTCAGTCATCCACGGACCGACTTCGGCAAGCGTCACTTAGTCTTCTTTAGACCTTTATTGCTAGTTATATCTTTTCCACGAGCCTCTACGGCTCCCAAGACAGAAGAGAATAGACATACAGCCATAACCGTAAGAATGCTTTTGTAGCTCATGAGCATACTTTCTGTCTTAACTTGTACTGTGTCTTAAGGCCCCGGTACAAAGGCTAGTAGACTGGGACTCCGAAACGAGCGATATTGTGAGCCTTCAATGCAGTGCATCGAGTGTTCCTGCTTATCATTCAGTGCTAGCCCGGGGATAATGGCAAGGTATTACATTTTTCGACGACCCGAATGGCGCAGCGGTAGTGAGGCTGCCTTACGTTCTTAGGGTCCCGGGTTCGAATCCCGGTCGGAGCAAATGTTTGTGTGATGAGCATGGGCATTTGTTTCCGAGTCATGGATGTTTATATGTATAATAAGTATGTATTTACAATCAAAAAGTATCTATGTAGTATATCAACTATCTGGTGTCCACGACACAAGCCTCGTTGCTTAGTGTGGCACTGGATGGCGCTGTGTGTAATGTCCAGCGATATTGATATTGATTGATTTTGATAAAGAATTGTTGAGGATAAGTCACAAAATGGAAACCTGGTCGTTTGTTTTACCAATTTTAGACTCTTTGGTTATAAATGGCTATCTTTTGGTGCTCGCGTGACGTTGAAAAGGTGGTGCGGCCCTGTCAACGTGTTGGCGGTGTTGAAAAAATAAAATGACGGTGTAAGTTCTGATTTTTATTCGAAAGATCTTTGTTTAGTTATAACTTTATCAATCAATCAAATAATTTTATTTCGGTCAACTAAGAGATCCATAAATTGTTAGTAACAGGTTTGCACTTTAACACTATTATTAGTAACTTAACTAAAGACGAGTTAATGAGAGGACCACACACTGTAAATAGCCATAATAACTAGGACAACGAAATCTTAGAACGAAATACTACTACCTCAGACTTTGAGAAAAGCGATATTTTCAAACGACCAACCCTAACCGGGCCTTTATCTTTGACTTATAGTGTCCGTGTAGCATTTTTATAGCCTGTACGGTCCCACTCCTGAGCAAAGGAGTCCCCCATTCATTCCACTTCTCTCCGTGTTGTGCCTGTTCGCGACAATTGTGAGGAAGCCATTCAAGCTTTATCTGAAATTAAATAATATTTTTATACCTAATTATTATGTTGAGTTTTGAAGGTCCTACTTGTCTAAATACATCGATAATAAGAAAAAAAAGATTACAAATATGGCGCCGTCCTTCATACCTACGCCAATCTTTAGAACAATGAGCTGCGTATAAGTCAATCTTCTTGAGATTGTCACCGCTTCATTACATCCCAGACATTGACGAGATAATAATGACTATTTTGTGGCCTCAATGGTGTAATCGTCAGGCCTGGCCAAGGCTTAGAGAGTAAACGGTAATGGCCTGACAATATTACTGAAGAACAAAGGGATGGTTGATGGGGCGTCAATGGTGAGGGCATGTGATAGTGTATTTTATTTATAGGTTGATAGGTACTTCTGTTTCTTGATAACGGATTTTTTTACACGATACATACATTAATTATTTAAATGCTTACCATCGTTTTTTGTAGTAATTTTATAGACTGACTATGTAAAGTTTTTCTGACCAGTTGTACACTAACATACTCGTAGCATATGAGCAGAATCTGTTACTAACCCACCACTAACAACGTATGGACTGATATAGGTCTGAAATAAAGATATTTTTCAAGTTCAGTATAGAGAAAAAACCAATCAACCCATATTTGTATATATTCTATCATTGGGGTGGATTTAATTTTGTTTTATTAAATAGGACCAATTCGTGGCATAGCCTCTAAAAAAAACATAAAAATCGAACTACTCTGTAAACCTTTGCGCGTAACATACTTTGAAAATATACTCATTGACTTGAGAACCTCCTAGTTTTCGTCGGTTGAAAATAAAACCTTTTCATCAAAACTTACCTAATTTATTTACCCAATAACCAAAATTAGTGGCCTTAGTACGTTTTGATCGAACATTATCAATTAGTAGATATGGATTTACTATACTTACATAGATGGTTCAGTCCTCAAATTGTCCTAATAAGATATTGGCCTTTGAAGTGTCATCTCTTTGAAGACAAATGCGATGATAATCTGCTAATGAAGGACTAATGGAGTGGAGATAAAATGAGGCTTTGACTTCGGTCGATAGCTTTTGTTTTGTCTGAGCCTGATCAATAGTACCTACAAATGTCAGAAAGACACAAAGATTTTTGCCGTCAGATTTAAGTCGCAAAACAACTGGATTACGTTAAGTGCTTTTTGTTATTGTCGCTTTTCTTATACATTAATCCTTGTTTCATATACTCGTGGTGCGATTTAGAAAGCAGATAATATGGAAGAGCTTTCTGTTCGATTTAAAAAAGTTAAAGGTGTGTAAAAAGACCTGTCACACAATCGTTGTCTACGCAATTTTTATTAAAAACTAATAAAATTTCGGACATGACTGCGTCGTTGGTCTAGTGGTCGCAAGCACGACTGCTGAGCGTGAGGTCCTTGGTTCAATTCCCGGGTCGGACAAAGTGTTATAATAATAATAAATCATTTATTTCGAGCAACAAGACTCATAGTGTTAGTAACAGTATACTTACAAACTATGTTAGTAAACACTTACAAACAAAACAAAACAGAAAACCGATTGTGACATCATTGCTGCAAGGTGACAGGCCCAGCTGAAACCTTGAAGCAGTGGTTCACAAACGCACAATCATACCTACCCGCAATCATAGACATGATGCTGTTAGCGCTGCCCCGCACCCTACGGACCAGGGATGCGCACCGTTTCCGCATCACCGTGTAGAAACAGTCTACTTGAGCTTCAGCAAACATCCCTGATGCGCTGCAGTATCGAGGCAACCCCATCAGCACCCTGAATGCGTTATTGGACGCGAAGGGCGGTGTATGATTTTTGAGTAAAATGACCCCACAGACTGCAAGTGTAGAACGACGTGCAATAAGCACTAAATATAGTGCGCTTGACCTCTTTAGAGGCACGCCTGAATCTGCACACAGCGCCCTCCGCTCCCTATCAATATCCTCATCGTCGCGTCTCGTGACCCAGATATTTAAATTGGTCCACTCTTACAAGGGTGCTTCGGGGTATTTACCTCTGGCCCTAAAGGCCATGACTACACTTTTTTTGACATTGTATGCCAGACCAAACAGTCTAGCAAATTGCTCGCAAGTGGCTACGAGTGTCCTTAGTCCGCAGATTGACGCGCTCAGCAGCACCATGTCGTCGGCGTAGCTAATGTTATTACAACACACGCCATCAATATGACACCCGACACGCATGCTGCTAAGCGTAGGGGAGCACAACAACCCCTGCCTCACTCCGCACTCCAACCCATTCGGCCTAGACAGGGCACCAGCCCATTTCACACTTTTGACTTGGTTTCCATACCAGTATTTTAGAGTATTTGTCACCTCTGGCGGCAAATTTACCTCTTCCATCTTCCTCCATAAAATGTCATGGGAAACCAAGTCAAAAGCCTTACTTAAGTCAAGAAAACATGCGTAAACTGGAGTGTGGCGATACGGTGTCCGTGTAGCGCTGTCAGTGGATAATCCAGAACTTAAACCAAATTAGTTATCGTGAACAAGTATATGACTGCTAAGTTGAGCGTTAAGCACACTGTCAAACCCTTCTGACATGATTGTGGCAAGAGATGTAGGTAATTGTTCCTATCGCCCATGTCACCAGTCTTATTTTTGACGATAGGCACCACTGTTGTTTTGATCATGTCACTCGGCATAAAAGCATGACCCAGACAAAAAGTAAAAAGCATAGCCAACACTCTTGGCAAATGCAAACCAGCAAATGCTGAGACCGTCATGACCAGGAGATTTTCCTCGACGCATCGCGTTAATTCTATTCAAGAGCATTTTAGGTTATTAGGTTTTTCCATCTGGAATTTCTCAGTAGCAACCACCGAGTCTGGATTTGGGCCCCGGTTATGGCTCGCCTCCTATTACATGGGACTAAAAACATAACCAGCAAAATGTGGGTGTTCTATTAGGTACACTTCTGCCTAACCCTTCGGAGATTACAGGCGTGGTGTTATGTTTTGTTATATGGAAGAGCTTTCTGTTCGTTTTAAAAATAAATACAAGAAGTAAAACGACCTTTCACACAACCGTTGTCTACGCAATTTTTATTTAAAACTAAACAATATTTTGCATACTTTGTTAAGATCGGACAAGAGCCGTAAAGACGTACATTTGACAAAGTTAACATTATAATAGATATTTAATTTAATAAACCTGAAGAGTTTGTTAGTTTGAACGTGAATTCCAGCATATTTTTCTCTTTTTCAACAACGTATCAAAATGCTGAACTAGCACAATTAATTTAAAAAAGAAATCTTGGATTACCGATACTTCAAATAAATAACATTTTTAAAGCCACGTTATAATGTATAAACCTTTAAAGTAAAGGAAAAAACTGAATCTAAACCATCCAAGTTATCAGCTCTCTCTTAGGAGTTAAGGTTCTCAGAGCTAAGTCCGTAAATTCCGATTTAAGACATCGATATTCCGGATAAAGGCGTGTCCGGGCTTAAGTTTCCAGCTCCCGAAGTTAAATCCGCAATTCTCGTCTTACACCTCACCAAGGATTTCTAACTGAAACCCAAAGACGTAAGAATAGGTACAACTCTAGGATCTTATTTTAGGTATCTAGAGATTTGACCTACTTATTAAGAAACTGTTTTTGCATCCAATTGGTTCCAGAAACTTACATGAAATGCGCGCGATAACTTTAATGTCGAAATTTAAATAAAACGACTTTCAAAATCAATAGATAATCTATTTTACATTAATAATATAAGAGTATTCATTAAAAATACACAAACTTACACTTTAATGCCACAATGGTAAGCAGACACTACAGACTGCCCCTACTACGATTCCTGCATACTCCTTTTGGTTCGTCTAAGTTCCATACATCTGGACATACTCGCACGCGGGGTGCAAGCACAAACCACCTCATCAAGAATAATTCTGAAATATAAATCACCTGGTCATATAAAAACAATATTAGGTGTCTCATCATTTCAGCCCGGAATCATCCACTGCTGGGTATAGACTTCTTCTTTCGTCTACCATACTTCTCGTCCCTCATCTAACTATTCCCCACAAGTTTGACGATATCATCGGCCCCGTTTCTTCTTAGGCCTACTAGGTGGTTACCTGATCAATATGTAAACCGCCTTCTGTTACCCCTAAGCACCAATTCGCGACACACAAGTAACTTTAAGGCACAAACAATTGGTCCTATCAGGCTTCCTATTGTTAGTTCCCAAGAACATAAACTTGGTCCTATTGTACGGAGTAAATAAACAGTTAGGAGCAAACATTTGCCAACTGTAATCTGAAGCAATAATCTTGGGTATTTGTAACATATCTGGGGTTTCAAAGGGTAAGGGGGGTGAAGTTAAAGTGGAATATTGGTTTGTGATTACATTAAGGTTCGTCGTTCATGATCATTATCATGAAAGAAAAAGAAAAATACATTGATTATGACGCAGATAACATAATCATGACAAGCAAAAAGAATTTAGATTATTGGGGGGAAAATGTGCCTTTATAAGTAGTCGGTTTGGTTTGGTCAAACCAATACGGACAAATTGGGGACGCGACTCTATAGAGCGGACACTGACAGATAATATACTGAGGTCTCTGTAAATGAGACGGCACCGTTTGGCGCAGTGGCTGACCGATTGACTGCTACGGTGCGTGACGCGGCTTCGATCCCAAATTCGATTACAAATATGTGTATGGTTGATGAACGACCGATGAACGGCCGTTGCAGAAAACTCAACATTGGGAAAGTGATTTTCACTTGTCTAGGTCCTCAGATGTCTTGAAAATATGCACTGTGAGTGTGAACATGGATTTGTGACCAAAGAAAAGATAGAAGTAATAAAGATCAGTACCAAAGATAATCTTTATTTGAAAAGCTTTAACCGCCAACATAATAATAAAACGCGATATAACGAGTTAACATAAACGTAGGCACAGGTGTTCAAAGCGACTTTGATTGCCAATTTTATAGCTCCTGGAATCGAACCCGGGACCGATAGTACAAATAAATAAAAGCGTTTTTATGTTCCGTTAACGTTACATGTTACCGACAGATAAAAATTCATTTGAATTTTTTATCTTGTTATTTCAGGGACGGAAAACTGGTAAAACTGCCTCGTTGGTCTTGTGGTCGCAAGGGCTAATGTTAAGCATGGGGTCCGTGAGGGTTCGACTTCCAGGGCAGGGTTGGGTAAAGTGTTATTGGGTTTTCCATCAGCAATTTCTCCGTAGCAGCCTCTATTACAATTACATGGGACTCAAGCATTACTTACTAAATGTGACTGTACTATTACAGGCGTGATGTTATGTTATGTTTTTACTTAGAGCTGTTTTCACACATTTCAACGGAAAAAATAGCCGTACAATGCTGCAAACATGTGTATACGTGCAACCTATCCCGAATTTTCCAAGATTTCTAGTTCATTTGTATTTGTTGACAACACGAATTGTTGTCTACAAAGATTTTTTTACCTTTGGTTGAGTTTTGCTTTGAATTTCGATGGCTATAAGAGTGGGTAGAGGAAGACCAAAAAAGATGGATAGACTGTGTGATATGGTATGTCACACATATTGTTAGAAAGGTGCTGATCAACTGAGCAAGCTGTGTTCAACCAACCACATAAAGTTCCTTTTCAACAAACACAATTAAAGCAATCCTCAAAACTCTTCCAAAAATGTTTGTACAAAATTCTCCTGAAAAGTAACTGTACCTAACTTCACTTGAACATCCATAGCAGTTCTCATACTTAGCAAGTCGTCAACTCCACACGACAATGTTCTAATAGTCGCAGCGAGTATTTCCCAAAGGCACGCCACTTGCTAGTGGCGTGTTCATTTTACACTTACATTATTTTTGTAAAGTTTGCCGTGCATGCTGCGACTTTTTGTTGCGACAAAGTCGTGTCGTAAGTGGAAGTGACCGTAGTTGGTGGCAGTGAGATAAAGTTGTTTTGTTTATTGCACAATGGACTTTTGACACAATGCTATATATTTGTTCGGCACATTAGATTCAACAGTATTTTCTAAACAACAAACCCAGCAGTAACGCGGCCTGCGGCTGCCGTGGCGTAGTAGTGCGTCAGGGATGTTTGCAGATAATAATATTGATGGTTTTGCTGCCATTATTAGAAATAGATGTGCATCCCTGATGACTCGTGTTCGCGGCGGCACCAACAGTGTTCTCAGTGTATTCGCAGATAGGTGGGATTCCCCGATGATGCGGAGGTGGATGCGGCTCCATGCCGAATTGTGATTGTACATTTTCATCTGTATCTGTAACCTACTAACACTAGAACTTTAGTAAAATTGTTACTAACCCTATGGACTACGGTCTGAAATATAAACTTTCTATTCTATTCTATTCTATAACTACTCACATTCGGATTTCGTTTAGGTCCTGCCGATGGACCAACTCCGTTTTGTTGTTGCTGAATCATGTTCTGTAGGACTCATATCAATTCGATCGAAATCAAGCTGCTTTTTATCGAGCTTAAATCACATAATTCGGTTTGGTTGTCTGTCTGTGCCATGTATGTGTAAGTATGTAGTATGTACTGTCACCCTAGCCGTTGATTTATCAACTTAACCTAGTCAATAATTCATCAAATAATACCATTCGCTCACACAACCAACAACAACATAAACACTCATCGAAACTTGTTCTAAAACTGCAACAAATCATACACCAAAACAGACATTGGAGCGATTCAACAACACAATCACATCTTGACCACAGAATAGATAGACACAGAAGCTTAGCTTCATACAACAAGTGAAACCGCACACACACAGTTGTTCGATAATAACTCGGGCATAACATAAAGTCACATACGCGAAAAAGATGGAAAAAATATTCTTCTTCCTTCTACTTCTATCTTCTGTCAGCGAACTCCTCCGGCGGACGGCTTGATCGATTTTTATGTTTTTTTTTGTGTATATATTATTTAGTAGGTCTGAGAACCGCGAGGTGCAGGTAGTATTATATGTCTCGTTTACCCTTGCTACTGGATTAAACAAGTTCGTCCTTGACTCTTTTGAATTGTCTACCGCTGTTATCCGTCTACATTTTCTATTTTGTGTTGAAGCAATTCAACTACGCGATAAAATCTCTACTACCCACATTCAAGCTATAGCTAACATCGTCCATAAACCAGCATTGTTCGACGGTGCAATCGCGTGGTTCTAAAATAAACGGAACACGTAAAATTTATCATAAATCGCACTAGTTCTGTTTGACAGTATTGTTGTCTTTTACTGGTACATAAAACTGGAAAGAGATAGAAGTTATGTGCTACGAAGATGAGTTTTTTAATGCACTGTAACCAGCTTTTCCTTTTCTGTTTGATACTTGTAGCTTAGAAAAACAATCTTCTAATGACGTACCAATACGTTTATGTTTGTTAAGCTTTTTGTGGGCCCAATATTGGCCTCTATCACTATTAATGGTAAGCAAGGACTGAGGTCTACTACGGAAAGGGCTTGCCTAAGAGATGCCTGTTCACCCTTGCTTTGAAGACTGCCATATTTTAAGTGATAGACAACACACGCTTGGAGACAGTTCCACACTTTGGCCGTGCGCGTTAAGCAGAGGTGAGCCTATTTAGTACAGCCACATTTGCCAGCTGTTGGAGTACATAGAAAGTCAGTATAAATCTGCAAAACTAATTCTTCTTCTTCTTCTGACATGAGCTATGTGAATAACTAACGTGACTTTAAAATAAGCTGGTCAGCAAAGTTGGTTGTTTGAACTACATAGTTGACAATATTATGCCTTCAGCATGTTTTAAGCGGCATGTTATTCAGTGGCACATCGAAACTTTTAAGTATTTGAGTTTAACCGTACTGGACCGTTTACTATATTTTCTAGGGTTTCGACATTGAAAGGTACAGAATAACAGAACCTTGACACAATGATCACTTTTTCTATAAATTTCGATACATAATCTACTTTACTCTTTTTACTGCATGTGATGAAGCATAACACCCCAATCATGACCTAATGCGATGAGACTTGCGTCAAGCGACACGCTTGTATCCCTCGCGTGAGTACCGTCGCCGTGCTCTGACCCGTAGCATGCCCTAAGGATTTTTTTATTCCCGCAATCGCTGTACAACAAAATGCACGTCGCTGGAACGCGTGGCTCGTGGCCGACTGGTAATAAAGGTACAATCAAGTCATGGGAATATGAGAACAGATGAAAATGCGCAAAGTGAGACATTTCTCATGCTACATGAATGGTAACATACTCGTGTGCATACTGCATACAAAGTACTTGTAACTAGGACAGTGGTATTGTGGTTGTCAGCACTAAATTAGTAGAGGACAAAGAAAGATGATATTCGTGTGGTTTTAGAAACTGAGCAAAGCCACTCAGTAAGTGGTTGGCGTAGAGCTCTTTGAGACAGATCTCATCCTAGGAAATGCTATGCGTAAATAATTTCTAGCACTTTGTGTGTATTTCTAGTGCCAGTGTTTCTGTGTCCAGGTTTCAAAGTAATGGGTGCTGGTAATAACAGGCACACGACATATTTCGGCTTTGTTACCGAGATGGTAACACACATGCAAAGCCTCTGAAAGTGCCATAAACGACAGTGACCAATCAAAATTAAGTGGATACTCGGCTTACTTATCACCCAAAACGTTCAGTAATGCTATTCCTCCAATATTCACCAATACTAATACTATTATCGCAAAATATCAGCCGTGTGGTATCCGGCAGAGTAGAATAGAACCAACCCATTACACTCACGGGTGTCGTATAAGGTGACTAATGTCTGAGGTAGAACACCTTGCGCCTCCGTTGACCAGACAATGGGCAGCAGCGTTTTCTGTTAGCCTTTCATCACTGCGTTCTCCAATCCGCCTGCCAAGCGTGGAGATTACGGCAAATTCCTCCCATCATGGGAGAGGCTTATGTCCAGCAGTGGACGTTATGGGCTGTTGTAGTAGTTGTAGTATCGCAAAATATTAGGTGTACAGAAAGCCAACGCCATACATCGAGTGAATATAGACGCACGCACACATAGACGCGTACGTACGGCGATATCAAACAAATGCCGGTCGCAAGTGTGCGTGCACTCGATATACGTGATGAAGCGTGTCTATGTGTGCTTATAACTTGTAGGTAGTTACATTAACTTGTTCGCCGGATTATTTCCTAACTTATTACTGTCAAGGAACGTTGCAGTGTTCTCGAAACTCCAGTATTATCCGATGAGTATATAACTTAATTGCAGAGAATAGTTAAGTACTTACATAAATTATTATAATGTAGAGGATTTTGAATATACTTGATACTCATCTACGGACCGACCCTGGTAAGCGCTGCTTAACCCTACAGTGCGGCTGTTAGCTACGAACTCAGCTCCCGAGAGTAAAAAAGCTGTGCCAACCATTATTGGAAAATAATCTAGAACTTCCTAGCAATTTTTTTCGGAAAAAGCTATTGGTTTCTGTATTTTCTGTATTTTCTTTGAAAACTAGATGCTCTAGCTAGGCAGACAGTTACCCATCCACGTACATCCGTGAAGAATGCCAATTATAATTTGAATATTCGGACAATTCAAATTGATAGGCAATCTGATCAACAATCTGTTTTTCGACCGCAGTTTTAACTAAATCTGTTTTTGTGATTGGCTAAACAAAATTATCAATCATTTTAATGGACACCAGATTTGACGGTTTATTAAAAAGATAAGCTTTTGGAGTTCAGAGATTGAAGCGATTAATCGTAACGTCGCACCTGTTTTTCCCGAGTGGTTCAACAGATACATATTCCCATACCCTTACGCCAGTAATGTTTAAGTCCCATGTAATAAGTTTCATCACAGCGGTAATGTTTTCTCTATTGTTTGTCTTTTTATTTTAATCCATGTAAATATATATTAGCAGTAATAAATAGTTTGATATATATTTTTTTAGTATTTTAAATATCCTTGTAGTTTACCTTATTATTAAATAAATTATTTTTAGATGTACACCTACCACTGCTTGTCTCTGCATCACCCAAACATTGACTGGTAGAAAATACCTATGGCATTAAGTCCGCCTCTGCACTTTGTGCTTGAAGTGTTAAATAAATAAATAAATAAGGGTGGCGCCTACTACTTTTAACCGGAACACAAATCAAGACTCCGGGCGGTTACTGACAAATTCGTTAAAATCCCAATAACACTGGCCGATCTGGAAACGTGACCTAGGACTACATGTGCAGGAGTAGAACCACCAGCGTTCTCCTGCCCTAACCTATACCAAATTCATTTGAAGTCGGCGCACCATGTCTGCTTCCGTACTTCTCTATACCTACTCGTCCTTTCAGCAGTCACCTTCTTTCTAGCCATATCATTCTTTACATAGTCCAAATCCAAAGCTCACAGTAGCTCGGTAGTATTCAATATAATACTTTAAAGTATGATAAAGCCAAATTGAATCTTTATAAAAAGCAGTCGGCGACCGAAGGCAGACCAATTAAGCATAGTTCCCTTGCGCTAGATCTCCGGATGCGACTCAAAGCAGCCTGATCACACCACGCCCCGGGGAAATCAAGGCTAAAATACAACCACCATAGATTAATACTGCAGAAGGCTTAAGAAACCATGTATTTACAGAGACATTTTAATATGGAAACGATAAATAGCACAACGTAAATAAAATCGTTATCAGTATATTTATTCGACACTTGAAACGGTATATGGAATATGCATATACGGTATACGGTATATGAAATTCCCGTTATTTCGAGTGATACTTCTATAAGTAACTTCTCATGGTCAGTCTGCGGCTCGATAGCTAAACGCTATTATCATAAAACTTTAGTTTCCATACGATGCGAGCTAGCAGTAAGTTGATCCGCAGATTAAAACTTAACCAGGGATTAGTTACTTAGTTAGTAGTTGAGGTTGAATTATCATTTGTTTGGGAAACGCATCACTTTTTATTTATTTATTTATGTACACACAAAACCACTATCACTAGCTTTTATCCGGTTAAAAAAAAAACCGAGAAGGTTGGCAATTCGAACCGTATGAATTATTGTGAGATTCAGACGTTTATCATTCATAACACTTATTGTTCAGTTTCGTTAGATGGTCCCTTATCGGCCGTTTTCTATAACTTACTTATGTATATCTGTTGGTTATTATGCCTACGTCTCGTAGCTATAGGTGTTTCTATACACAAAGTTAGCTTGAAATATTCTATCCGCGTCACCTACCTGTCACTTGATTCAAGAAAAAAATCAAAGAAAGCTTTTTTGTGACGTTTTGTTTCCAACAGTCCGTAAGCTAAATCGGGAGGAGCTCGTGGCCAAATTACTAACAGCCGCTCGGGTCGACCTTTAGGTTAAGCCGTGCTTGCCTAGGTTGGTCTGTGGATGGGTGACCACCCATTACATATAGAGTTTCCTCCGTGCCTCGGAAAGCACGTTAAGCAGTTGGTCCCGGCTGTCATTTGTGAGCTTTGACAGTCGTTACAGGTAGTCAGTGGCCCAAAAAGTCTGACATCCAGTCTTACCAAGGGTTATCGTATTGCCCAGTACTAACTGGGTTGTGGAGGTCAGATAGGCAGTCGCTCTATGTAAAATACTGGTATTCAGCTGCATTTATTTATTTATTTACACTTCAAGCACAAAGTACAGAGGCGGACTTAATGCCATAGGCATTTTCTACCAGTCAACGTTTGGGTTATGCAGAGACAAGCAGTGGTAGGTGTACATCTGAAAATAATTTAATTAATATTATGGTAAACTACAAGGATATATAAAATACTATAAATATATATATAAATACTATAAATATATATAAATACTATAAATATATATGCATCCGGTTAGACTGGAAGCCGACCCCAATAAAACGTAGGAAATGGCTAGGCAGATGATGAGTTCGTAAGCTAAATATCAAACAGACAGAGATAGCAACCTTCCGTTACCAGTTAGTAAGTTATTGAAAATGGCCATTATACGGGCACGAATTTCAAAAATATAAACAGCTGAACACAACATTATTAATCATAACAATTGTACAGATTACCCAGAACCCATATCATTCATTCGAATCGCTAAACCGCTTGATATAGCCGCTTAGCAATCCCATTTGTACAGCTAAAAGGCTAAACACACAGGGGCTTAGCGGAAAAAACTCGGAAAAAGGATAATCCCTACAAACAAACGTAATAAGTGATAGCTTTATTAATGACCACTTTGCCGCTGTGTTCTCGTAATTGGATCAAAGAAAATAGAACAAAAAAACAAGAGTGTTTGTTCGACTAGTAAAATAATTGGAATAATCCGATTTAAGAAATGCTCTGTATTAAAATGTTGGCTCTGATTTTGTTGTATCGACTAAGTTTTATTATACTTATATATATTATTAATGGTTACCTACTGATACTTTTTTAATACTCATTTATATCGACAAATACCTACATGTTTATAAATACTCCTAATCCCACACCCCGCGAAAAACAGCCATCTTTTTTTTTTAATCAGCTGATCTAGGGTATGTTCAATGAAATGCTAATATCTTTGAATGTAGAGAGACCTAAAGACATGTAAATGATCTTACTGCAAAGGTATCAAATAGGGATGATCACTGACAAAAAAAATATGATTCTGTTTAGTCCGTCAGTTACATTATCGAAAAATATTGGATACGTGTTTTATCAAATTAATAAAAAATGACGACGATAAAACGTGTCAAAGATCATGAATGGGGGCTTGTGACGTCACATTCGAGTAAAAAATGTACTCAAATGTTTTTGAAACAATGTTTCTGTTGCACACGAGTTTTCGACGCACTGTATCGTCTTAATTTTTTGTTTACGTGAAAAAAGAAAAATTATCTGACCAATGTTTTTTGGAAATCTATCTGAAGGACTAATTAGATTTTATTTGTCATCTACCCTATTACTAAATAAATTTTCCTGAAAAAGAGCGTAAAAAAATAACAAATTACTAATTATTTACTTTTTTTAATATACAATAATTCTGGACGTGGCCCGGACTCGGACACCTTCAGAAAGATTCTTATGGATTGCGGACTGGCTGCGGCCACCGGGCATCCGGGTATCTGGAATCAGCCGCAATTTGACCGCAACTTTGCTGAAGCAGCTGTCAGAGTTCGGTTTCTGCGGCCGATCCGCAGTATGTCTATAGAGTTTGACAGATCGTATATTGAGGGTCAGTTCAATTGACTTTTAGAACTCTGCTGATAAACTAGAAAAGGGAAATAAAAAACGAATTACATTTCGATGTTCACCTGCAAAAAGTTTCAACCATAAAGGAATGCTGTATCAGTGTGGCATCCTACGCGTTTGTAATTGGCGCACCGACAGACGTTAGCTGTCAGTTGGCTGTCACCGCTGAAACGGATTGACTTGTAGCTGTCCCACTGCAGAATAAACGCATCGTTTCAAACAGAGAAGGGACTAGATCATCATGATTGCTAACTCGTAATTAATCAGACTATTACGTTCCCACTGCTGGGATATAGGAATCATGGTAACAAGAGAGTGATTGAAAGGAAAGAAGTGGTTTGGAACATGCCACAACTCACCACGGCGCGACTTGCGGATTGACGGTACTACAACACGCGCGGCGAACAAGTTACACGTACGCATGTCGTGTCGTTTGTCTTAATTCGCATCACACGTAGGTGTAAACGACGCCTAAGCACGTTACCATTTAGAAACAAACAGACGGAAAACTGACGGCCTTGAAGGCAATCCATGACAGAAAATGTGCGCTCAATTCAATTTGACCGCGAGGAATTTTAATAATGAGGCATCCCTAAACGCTACCGGGGCGGCGATTCCGTGCTTGGTGTTCTAAACTATCTAAGACTAGAGCAGTGTTATGACAAATAAAATACTATAAACCACAGAGTTAACATAAAAAATAACGGCCGTACTAAAATAATTTCAGTTCGTTTTTTTACCGACTGAAAAATCACCACCCATTAAGTGAACTGCGAGCAGAACTAACACAACTCTCGTCCCAGCGATTAAAGTTAACTGCAAATCATAACGAGATAATACACAATGTTGCTACTCTAGTTAGTGTAAAAAACAACGCAACCATTTAAAATAATGACTTTATATACGACCTCGGTGACACTATGTAAGATAAAGCTCAGAAAGTAAACAAAATAAAACGGTGCAAAACTACGTTTAACCGCCTGGCCACGCGACACGCGTTGAGAAGAAGCCACTACAGAAAAAAACAAATTTAAAAAAATACTATGAGTATGCAACGTCAGTCAGCGTGACGGTATACTCATGCGAAAGAAACAAGTGCCTGCAGTTGTCTGAGGTAATGAACGGAGCATTAGTGCAAAATATTGGAGCATTAATTTTTATATCTTGGGTAGATAACATATTCTTTTAATCAGATCTCATGATCATCTTTTTGAGCACACAGATAAAAGTATGTCTGTCTAATTATACTATAAAAGCTTCATAATTTAAGATTCTGTCCACCACCCCGGGTCATGGCTCTCTCGACCATAAGGTACGCTACTGGGTTGCCTCAACATGACAGCAATTTTGAACCAACACAAAGACTCATTAATCTTTGAGCCTATACGTAGGTAAGCGCGTTTGAGCTCGTTACAACATTGTTTGAAGTGGCTCTTCTGTTCAAGAGCTCCCATTGTTTGTCGCGGATTTGAGATTGGCAACTTGATTTGTTTGTAAAGTGGATTTTATATTGTTGATTTTAAGAGGAGCTTGTACAATGAATTGGGACATCTTATACAGTTTTTGTTTATCGTTTGTGTGAGTGGAAACGACCGCGACTTACGAGGTCGTAGGTTCCATCAGACACGCACTTTATTTTGTGTAAGTTTCTCCTTAATGCTCTTAAAGCGGTGAAGGAATACATAACATATACGTAATGGTTAAGGGTTAGATTCCCAGGCTGGGCGATGTGATTATACATTTTTATTTTGAGTGGGTGTACTTATAAGACACGCTTCTGCCTAACCCTTCGGGGATTACAGGCGTGATGTTATGATTTACACGGAGTTTTATGTGTAGGTACACATCTTTAACGTTAATAAAGACACCCAAAATAATGTGGTTTATTCATCACACAGGATTATCTCATGATATTACGTCACGGTTATGACATCATCATTATGACATGTCTCCTGGTGTCATACATTTATGTCATAGCGGTATGTCGTCGGACAAATACGGTGGATTCCTTAAGAAGACAATGTGGGAGCTTTGTCTTGGATAAGCAAAGGTTTTTATTGCGTTTTCCTGGGTTTTATTAATGTGTCGGATGTATTATATATCTGGTGGAATGGATGAACATAGCACAATAATACTACGTATTATTTTCAATATTCCTGAGAGGGTTTTGTTTTTCTTAGAACATTCATGCTGAGAAAAACCTCCTCTATAGCCTTCCACTCTTCTCTTCGTGCTGCCAATCTCTCAGAACCACTTCTTGCCCCTAGGTCGTCACGGCAGCGTTTTCTAGCCCTCCCTCGGCGGCGACGCCCGTCTTCTGGCACCCACTGCGTCACGACTCTGGATGTAGCAAATAATTAGAAATATTTTCAGGGTACAGCCTCGTGGGTCTAATGGTTTTATACGCTACTGCTGCGCTTGAGGTCCTGGGTTCGATTCCCAGGTCGGGCAAAGAGTTATTTGGTTTTTCCATCAGGAATTTCTCAGCAGCAGTCACTGGTGGTTTACTGGTGAAATGTGTACACCTGTGCCTATGTGTAGAAAATGTTAAACCAATAACACCTGCTAATTCCCATACAGTATATAAAATATTGTAATACGTAGCTACTTTAGAAACAAGTAAATGAAACCAACTGCCAAGATCTCGTATGCACATTATATTAAAAGTTGGACGCCTCTCATAACTTTTACCACTTTGTGAAGAATTTGAGAAAGTTACAAGTTTTCAACGAGGTATGCATGTACTGACTTTGTCAACTTCAGAAGTATTTTCGAAGTTAATTTAAAAGTGCTTACAGATTTTGATGAGGAGCTTGGAGACTTGATTTGAGACGGGTAAAAAATGGCAATATAATAAGCTGAATAGGCTGAATAGGGTGAATTAGAAAGATACTTTATTTATTTAATACTTCAAGCACAAAGTACAGAGGCGGACTTTATGCCATAGGCATTCTCTACCAGTCAACATTTAGGTGATGCAGAGACAAGCAGTGGTAGGTGTCACTTCTGAAAATGAGAGAATAATTTTATTTAATACTACGATAAACTACAAGGATATACAGGGTGTAAAAGACCTCATCACGAAGCCGTCAACCAAGCATTCTGTACATCAAACTAAGTAACTTTACGCAAAAAATATTGCTGGGAAACGACTTTTTTTTTTGGGATGAAAAATCATGTTTTGTAGTAGAACTCAATGTAACCCACTCAAAACATTGTGCTGATGGATGGATTGAATAGTACGGGGATTGTGGAGGTGTTTAAAGTAATAATCGTACATTAAAATCTTGTATTAAAAAAAAAACTTGTCAAAAAGTTGGAACTTGGACCCCCGGTATGGTGTAGAACAAAAAAACGATCGCAATGACGAAGAGAACAAGTGTCTTTCGGCTTCGTTAAGAGGTGTTTTACACCCTTTATAAATACTATACATATAACACACACAAGTATAACATATATTTTCTTCTTTTTAAAAACTTGCACACGTTTTATCATTACAAGTATAAATAGGAAACTTGGAAAATACAACTTTTTAGCCAATTCCATAAGAAACTATGTTTAAAATGCAACAAATGATGAATTTCAAGAATTTGTTATTTTAGACATTGTGAGTGAGATATTTATGTTTACCTATTCTATGGGGAAATCAGGACGTTTTTTTTATGGATAGATTTTTTAATAACCATCACATGTGTCTTGTATTGCTAGCTTAATATTAACCTTGCATAAATTGTAACACCTATTTGTATTTCCAAACATCATAAAACAAGGGTCAATAAACTTGTAAACCTGTAGGTAAATCTGTTACAGCCTGAAGCCTGAAGTAGTGCCGTGTACGTCCGTAAACACCAATTAGTAGGTACTGGCACTGCAGCCGTAATTATGGGAGCTTAAGTCCCATGCTGTGATCATTCAGAGGGACATAGCATGTCAGCGGGAGGTGGAATTCCATCCCGCAACCCGTGCGGGACTCGCGTCAGTTTAACCGGATCTTTACGAAGGACCAACTAGTCTTTCATTTCGTTTTTTTTTTTTAATTGTGGAAACATTTGTCACTGGAGTTCTGTATAATTTATGTAATACAGTACTATTGGGTATTAACTTACAGGATTAATATTACAGGATTCAAAAGATAATGTTATATTATGAGATTCATATTAACAGAACGTTTTTCTCTTTTCAGGTAATTTACACGATTTTTGTACTTTAACTGGATGTTAGTCTTTGGTAAGGTATTGTTTATACATCATTTTTTTTTCGGATGGGAAATCATCAAATGACTCCTCCCGCTCTGGGCGGAGCAGGAGGGAGTGTCAGACTTTTACTGACTAAAACCCATCCATGTTCCTTCATCGCCCTTTGTGTTCCGGGGCCACGGTATCTCTTTCGAACAGTCTTGCAGCCCCGGTTGTTTATACAACCTTAGTTTCAGGATTCAACCTAGTACGTAACAACGAGATGTAACGCTCATGTTTATAGGTTCATGCAACAGTACGGGGCTCTTGGCGGTATTTTAAGTCGAGTAATTACATTTCAAACTTGTATTTGTAATAAAACGTGGAAAAAAGTTGGAAGTTTGACCTTCAATATTTGAGTCTCCGTAACTAGAGGAATCCCAGGTCACTGCGAGGTTTTTTTTTTTGTATCGCTACAAAAATAATAATAATCGTAATGACTGGGAGAAAAAATTAATTTCGGATTCCTTAAGCGTGTTTTTACACTTGTTATTTTTCTTTCATTCATGTAGTTTATTTACAACACCTATTATTTATTGCTACAGTTGACTGCACAATATTTTCTTCCTTTCCATAATTTATACATTTTACACAAGTTTAAAAATAATTACACCTAGAGCTTCAAAGTTCTAGAAATCACATATTAATGCCAATTAAATAAGAAACGTGGGTAGGTATTTGTACAACACAAAATATTTATTAGCTTAACAAAATCTGTACCTAACAAGCTTCGGCGTCGATTCATTAACAAATAAATTGGTCGTTCAAACAAACATTACTAAATTTTATTAGAATTTATTTCGCAAAAACTAACAAAGTAATAAACCTAGTTTTATTGCTGTGTACAGTCACCGCACATTAATACTGTCCCACAAACATCATCTGCCTATAGCCTTTTCCCAACTTTCTTGGGGCTTGGGGGACTTGGGGCCGGCTTTCAAACTTACCGCAGGCATCTGAATACCAGTATTTTACATGGAGCGACGGCCTATCTGATCTCCAACACCCAGTTACTGATTAATACGATACTCCTTGGTAAAACTGACGTCAGAATTTCGAGATTCGGACTACTCGTAACTACTGTCAAAGATCTAGAAATGACAGCCGAGACCAACGGCTTTATAAGCATTTCGAGGCACGGAGGAAAATCGGTATGTATTAGATAGTCAACCATCCACAAACAAGCCCCCACCGGCAACCAACCTAGGCAAGTGCTGCTTAACCATGAAGATAGACCCGTGAGGCTGTTATTACTTGGCTACTACGAGCTCCTCAATCAAAAGTTTAACTATAAAATCGTCCCCACGACTTAAAGCCCCGTCAAGTGACACTCGCGTGTGTCACATATTTTCTTCGCATGAGTACCATTACTATTACTATTATGAGGAGCTCATGGCTAAATAATAACAGCCACTCGGGTCGATCTTTAGGTTAAGCCGTGCTTGCCTAGGTTGGTCTGTGGATGGGTAACCACCCATTACATACCGAGTTTCCTCCGTGCCTCGGAAACACGTTAAGCCGTTGGTCCCGGCTGTAATTTGTAGATCTTTGACAGCCGTTAAGTAGGTAGTCAGTGGCCCAAAGTCTAGTTGTCAAACCAGTCTTATCAAGGGGCATCATATTACCCGGTACTAACTGGGTTGTGGAGGTCAGATAGGCAGTCGCTCCATGTAAAATTCTGGTATTCAGGTGCATCCGATAAGACTGGAAGCTGACCCCCAACATAGTTGAGAAAAGGCTAGACATGATGATGAGTATTTTTACGGTGTCTCGCGGTATACTCTGAGCAATGTTTTTTCTCTGTAATCGCCTTTCGCTCGATCTTGTTGTTCGTGGCCATGAAGTGTTAGTGCTCTCAAATTCAAATTGTAACCACGTTCGGTAGACTATACCTACCTACTAACGTTTTTTCACATTTTTATATTCTGTGACATATCTGGCCATTATCTCCGTACGGAGGAATTTATTTTTCAGTAGAATTTATTTCTACGTGTTAGGCATGCTAATTAGGATAAGCTAAGTGGACATTTTTGTGGATCTGTGAAATTATCGCGGAGAGAGCTTATTTATACGTAGCGACACAGTACACAGCCCAGTGATATTTCTTTGTTATACGTTATAACTTCGTCAGATTTGCTGTTTATGTAGTTTTGGTTCAGGCCCCGTACGATGAAACGAAAACCAACATCAGTTGGTACTTTTTGTCCTTTTTTGAAATCTGAAAGGGTCCCTACCCGCCGCGCACCCATCTGCGACTTTTCAAATAATTTAATTGTAGGGTTCTCTCAACCTACTCATTATGCTTTCTGAAAAACCCTCTAGGCACCCCTACATTAGGTGTTTTTGGGTGTCAGGTTGTCAGGAATGTCGCAGTAGCAGCCACGGAGTCTGGATTAGTGTCCGGTTGATTGCAGTAGCCTGGTCCCTTATAACATGGGACTTAAACACAACTGGCGAAATGTGGAAGTAAAGTCTCCTCTGCCTAACTCTTCGGAAATTACAGGCGTGATGATGTTATGGACGTCCCGTCTGCATATTAGAATGTATTTAAAACACATAAAACTGTCAATCACTGTTAACAAATACGTAATACCACTCACAGCAGTGCGTAACTCACACAAAGTCCAAATAAGTCATAGATTTGGCAGTATGGCGTGGCACTAGGATCATTACTCACAATTTGTAGCTGACAGCTGAACCTACCCTCGGCACGACCCTTACCAGGCTATACCTATTGTACATTCCTACATAAATATATACCTACATTCTATTCATTTTCTAGATCAATTTGAATCAAGGCTTTTACCCATTATAATAATCATAGGAATGACTTATAGTTTCGACTAAAACTAAAGGCCAGCACACACTGGGGACGGCAGGGCAGAGCGTTTTATCTATACCCAACGTAAATTAATAGGTACTTATCTAATGGTAACAAGATACATATTTCTATGTTCAATGCCACGAAGGAGGATCTTGAAATATTGGAATCTGTATCTTGTAACCACTAGCTACGTATAAATTTACGTTGGGTATAAAAAATATTCTGCCTTGCCGTACCCGATGTGTCCTTAACACTTGATCACAAGCTACACGCATGTCGCTACTGCGATTGCGGGAACACAAATGAAAGAAATTGCTCAGAGAATGCGGCAAATTCCTCTCATCATGGGAGAGGCTTATGTCCAGCAGTGGACGTTATGGGCTGTTGTTGTTGTTGTTGTTGTTATGCGTTGCAACGCGACAGTACTCTGGCGACGGTAACAAGTGACGCAACCACGTGTTGCTTAATGCAAGTCGCATCGCGTGAGGTTGTGGACGGGGCGGTAAAAAGGCCAATCACACACTTGATCGTCAAAGACCCGTCATAAAATTGCAATTATACCAAATAAAGTTTACGAGAATCTAGTGCTCCAAGTACCTACCCAACCCTCCGTGAACCAGAAACACTTTTCACGCGATAAATCTCAAATTGGATACCTATTATATAACCCTTGGGCTGCCAAACCGACTTTGCCAAGAATTTAATGTACCGTGCGAAAGTATAATACCTACCATTGCAGCCGTACTATTGTCGAATGTCCCATATTTGGGACGAATTTATAAAAACTGCTTAAACGGACTATTGAATGTTTATAATGACGGCAGAAACCCATATAAAATGATATTTTATTAATAAAATACTAATAATATAAACAATACAGCGAGAATCGTGGCCACATGGATGAATGAAGATTAAGAAACGATTGCCGCGGTCGGTCGGTCTGTAGATGGGTGATACTTTGTTAACGTCCATTGCATATCGAGTCCACTCCGTGCCACGGCGTGCATGTCAAGCCGTTGATCCCAGTGTTCATTCGTAGATATTAATTAACCAGTGGTAACTGGCACTCAGAAGTCTGAAAGTCTGACAACCAGTCTTGGGTTTACTAAATACCAACCAAGGGATTTCGGGTTACCAGGTACCTGGATTCTGGAGGTATTTAGCTTCAAAAGCTTAAAAGCTAAAAAAGAGTATTCTATTCTATTCTATTCTTCATCCGGTTAGACTCAAAGATAATTTGCCTCGCCTTGTAAAGTGCTCATGTGAGTGATCGCAAGCGCGACTGCTGAGCATGAGGTCCGGTGTTCAATTCCCAGGTCGGGCAAAATTGCTATTGGGTTTTTCATCAGGAATCTCACAGTAAAAGCCACGGAGTCTGAATGCCCGGTTGGTGGCAATAGACTCGCGCCCTATCATTGTGTACTATTAGTAACACCTCTGCCTAATTCTACGGGGATTACAGGCGTGATGTTATGTTTTGATAACTTATCTATTTGCCAGTAAAATTATGGTGGAAATGACCTTTTCATTTCTCATACTCGGAAAGTAGTGTTTGTTTGATCAGAGCAGCGGGTCGAAAACGATGCTTCCCTCCCTTGGGCGGGAAAGACTCATAGTAATTGCTTCCCTCCCTAGGGCGGGAATGAATTTTAAAAATAGAACTAAAATTGGTTATTTAGTCGGCTATAATTTTTTTTACATAATTAAGAAAAATATCGATTAAAAAAAAAATGCTGCGGTCTTGTGAGTGTATACGGCCAATGTGAATTTAAAAAAATACCTATTAAAGTGGGATGGCCCGCGGCGGTGACGCGGGCGGTGTGTTCCATATTTGAAATTTAAATTAAAAAAGACTATTTATGTATAATTTGGCGGGATACTAACTCTGTACCGAAATTATTTGATTAAAAATGAGTTCAAGCGATTCTGAAATGTCGACCCCCAATTCCGTTAAAGACGAGGCCAATACAGTTATTGAAAATCTTTTGCCAGAAATTTCAAAGGAAAGATACTTAAATATTTACAATGACTTTATGAAGTGGCGAACAGACAAGAAAATAAAATCGTTTTCCGAAAGTGTATTTCTTACATACTTCAATGGACTATCTAGCAAAATACAGCCTTCTACGCTATGGAGCAGGTATTCAATGCTCAAGAGTACACTTAGTGTAAAACATAATGTGGATTTGAAAAAATTCCATAATCTCACAGCGTTTTTGAAAAGACAGTCTCAGGGGTTCAAGAGCAAAAAATCTAAGGTTTTCACCTCTTACGAAGTGGAATCATTTTTAAATGAAGCCCCTGACGAGATATATTTGGCAATGAAGGTAAGCTAAACGTTTATCTAAGTAAGGAGAAGTCTTTTACTCTAAAAATGAACATCGTTCCCAACGTCTTTACTCTGATAAGTATTATAGATAAGTTTGTACAAAAAGAGACAATGACACTGACCAGATTGCGTATATTGAGAGTAAAGACGTTGGAACGGCATGCATTTTTAGAGTAAACCTGTTTATTTTACCTACATACCTAAAAGATAAATACTAACAAAATTCTTTGTTTTCACAGGTGGTATTGATACTCGGTATAAGCGGCGCCTGCAGAAGCAGTGAGCTCACAAATCTAACAATTAAAGACGTTGAAAATCATGGTCAGTTATTAGTTGTAAAATTGACTAAAACAAAAACAAATATTGAGCGCACATTTGTAGTACGAGAAGAGTTTACACAAACAGTAAAAAAGTATCAAAAGCTTAGACCTACTGACATAAAAACGGATCGTTTTTTTCTTAACTACCAAAAGGGAAAATGCTATAAACAAGTGATCGGTAAAAATAAAATCTCAGTTATGCCAAAGCAGATAGCAACATATTTGAATTTACCAAACTGTGAGCAGTATACCGGGCATTGTTATAGAAGAACGTCAGCGACACTGTTAGCCGATTCTGGGGCGAACTTAACAATGTTAAAAAGACATGGAGGATGGAAATCCAGCACAGTCGCGGAAGGCTACATTGAGGATTCTATCCAAAATAAATCTAAAATTTCAAAGAAATTAACTGAGACTATAAATATACGCCCCAATTCGCCTCAACCAACCACTTCAAGAGAGTCTCCGCCATGGATTCCACCGTCTAATGAAATACCAGAGTCTTCTACTTTTACAGAGATCCAACACAGCCAAATTTGTCATAATATATCAAACAGTGTAAATATTCCAAACAAAAATTTAACTTTGAATTTCACAAATTGTTCTAACTTCTCAATTAATTTTAAATAGGTACTACTCATGTTATTACTATCAATAAATATTTTAGAAAAACTACTATTTTTTACTTTCCTTATATTTGAAATGAAAAGTAGAGTGTTTAACACGGGTGAAAGTCATCAATTCCCACTCGGACTATAGCCGCCCTCGCTTCGCTCGTGCGTCTAAATACCTCGTATGGGAATTGATTTCTTTCCACCCTTGTATAACAATCTACTATTTTGTCTGTTTAGAACCTTAGAACAGTTGAGTATGATAACAAGCTTCATATTTTTTTTGCAAGTAGCATCGAGAGGGAGACCCATGTAAAACAAGGCATTACAAACTAGTACCATAATGAAGAACAAAAACATATTTATAATACACTAGCCGAACATAAAATATTCATTATGTAAATAAAAGGTCCGGATATAGGCGCCACGCCGCCGAAGCTCGGTATCCCCTACTTATTATTCCATTAGAGTGGTTTTGGACACGTTAGACACATCCTTAAGTCTGGCGCTATCTAAAAATACGTTTCAAACCATTTCGGGAACAACTGAAAAAGGGAAATAAAGTTGAAGATAAAAATTGGCATTTGTGGTATTTTTAATGTTGCAAAACTCGGTTGTACAGTCACGACCACCAGTTTACCTTGAGCAGCTTTTAATTTATCAAATGATTTTCTCCTACTGTGTCCTACTGTATCGATTGTCAAAGAACTCAATATTAAACAAAGACTGTCGTGGCTTGTGCGAATTCTCGAATTCTTTGGACACGTTACCCGCAACAATGATTCCATGGAGCGTTTGGTAATCCAGGGTACAGTCGAAGGCACGAGACTACGTGGTCGATCACCAACCCGATGGACAGACTCCATCAAATCTGTCACCAACATCCCTCTGGCTCATGTGCTCGCCATGCGGCAAATAGAGACCGGTGGAAAAGGATTGCGAAGGCAGCGACCGCAGTTGTGGGCGACCCCTCATGACCACGAGTCACGACCACTCTGTCAAGAGTGAACGACTTAGAAGAAGAGGGATTGATTGTTACTTTATGTTACGAACATGATACTTGGAACCTGTATTGTTAGATCCAATGTTACAATCAATATTTCAGAAGAAAATCGCTTTAATTTATTCCAAAGTGAATAAACATTTGTGAGCAGTGGTGAACTGGTGACCCCGTGGTAACGATCTTGGCAGTAGATTTAATTCGTGGGTCCGTACCCAGGCAGGCGCGTTACTCTTCGTGTAGTGTATTTCATCACCACTGCTCTCATAACGTTGAAGGAAAACATCGTGAGGAAACCGGCATGTAATATAACAAACAAAACGAAGGCTTGTGACATCCGTGCACGCGCGTGGTGTTTGGTGGATTACGGCCTGTGTCGATATGCTATGCTAATGCCACATATGCATGATAACATAATCTTACAGTACATATTACATGTAGCCGTGGCTGTACATAAACGTCCTAATATTCCGCTATTGTACGTTTTGCGGTTTTCATAGAATGTTAGCTTCAGATTTATGCAAAATGCGGTTCCAAGTAATGCTTTGACTCTCATTCGTACTGAGAATCTGCAAATATTATATTCTGGAATTCTGCGTTTAGACTGTCCGGTATTTTGAGAATTAAAAGGGTTAACAATAGTAAAGCACAAGTACAATTCAAATTATATTTTAGAAAATGAATGTCTTTCCAAGTTACGCAAAATAGAATTCATTAATTTGAATTCTATTTTGTGTAAAAAGTTAAGTTCAAAGTTATTTTTTTATTTGAATTAAACTAGTTTTGATTGCCAACATTAATTGAATCTAAAAAAATCAATCAAATAATAATATTTTTTCCATTTACATAATACATAATAATTTATACAATTTTCCTGTTACCCTTCGGTCACGAGCTACGCGCCCAATGGACACGAATCTAGTCACAGTAAATACATTGACGCCCGCGCGTGTCGCTCGACTCAAGACGCATCGCCCAAGGGCCCGATCGAACCTTAAAGTTTTGTGTAAAGCACTCTTGTAAGATAGATTTACACTTCTGATTCTTTCGGAAACTTTTGCTTTTTAGCCAAGAAACTTTACAAGTAGGAACAAGAACGTAATTCGTACCCACATGACTGTCTACCCAGACGGTCTCCGGACGAAGCACTAAATCAGGCTGGGTTCGCGCTTAAAATGACATCTGGAAGATTTATTGCCGTCGCTGAAGTCTGAGGAAATTTATGACTACCCGCCTCAGGGCGAAGAACTTAGGTTACTGAGTTGGCGGGAAATCTTGGAGGGAATCTTTCATGTTGGATTCTAGAATTGAGTTTTATTGGAAAATGTATATTATGAAGTTTTCTGTGGCTGTTAATGAGAAATTTCTGTTGAAAAATCTGATGACACTTGGCCACCTAGGAATCGAACCTATTTTTTTTAAATTATTTTTCATGTTTTGACATTATCTATATATATAAAAGAGTAGTCCACTCACTGACTGACCACTCATCACGAAATCTCGGAAACTACTGGGCCGTGAGGTCTAAAATTTGGAACAGCAATCTCTATGTGGTGCAGGGGCGCACTAAGAAAGGACTTTTTAAAATTCGCACCCAAGGGGTTGAAAAGGGGTGTAAAAGTTTGTATGAAAGTCCTATGTTTTTAAATTTAGAGACTTGTATGTGGGCCTGAATGTTCCCTTCTGCTTCTAGGTGCTCACTAAGAAAAGGTTTTACGAAATTCGGCCCTTAAGGGCATAAATAAGGGTTTTTAAGTTTGTATGAAAAAAGTTAAAGATCTAAATTGAATCACACGGCAACGCGTCATTGCATACTTTACATTTTTCGGTGACAAATTTCTAGGTGGCCAGTATTTTTCAGTATGCAGACGTCTGCTGAAAGTTAAGAAAAAAACGTTTCAAAAAACGAACTCATGAATCAATCACAGAATACAGAATAGTGTAAAACCTGAGGTTACCTAAGCGATACACGTTCAAGCTCATTTCTGTTCTGCGATATTTTGCTATTACTACTAATTTGCTTTGAAATATTTGTCATCATCGTTGTTTGGTTTGTCTTTTTTTATTTATTTATTTAAACTTCATGTACAAGAGTGGTACATAGGCGGCGGCGGCGGCGGTAGGCATTTTGGTTTGTTTTACTTCCTAATTTTAAATTGGAGGATAATAATTGTGTTCTTACGTATTGCCTGGTTGGAATTTTGTTATGTCTATTTCTTCGCGAATTACATATTGTGTATTTCACACTGTGGTATTACTATAATAGTTTTTTAGTAGGTATTAGTCGTTCTTACTAGAACAAGTGTCCTTGAAAACCTACGTTCGTATTTTAATTTTAGTGTTCAGTGTCTTTGGTTGAGGCTGGTGATGTAAAACAGTACCTATAAAGAAAATTACGTTCCAAGTAATATTTTTTACGTTACTTACTGGTCGTGAGCATTGTTTAATTAAAATAGATAATCAAATTATTATCACTTCTAATGGAGTGCAAATTCTTTGCCAAATAGTAAGTATCCCTGGCGATGGCGCATGCTTATTTTCATCTCTATGCTATTTGGTGAACGGTAACGTGGTCATGGCTTCTCAAATTCGAGCCAGCATTGTGCGCCACGTGTCTAACAACTGGCAAAGGTTTTAACCTTTCACCTAGGAGCGGTCAGGAGATGTCAAAAGCAAGAGGTTCTCAATTCAATGTGTTTATAATAATATTTTTTTGTATGACCACGCATACATTCTTACAGGGAGGTCCGATATGCATTATCCTTTTTACAGCAGCTATATCGTGTTTGGGCTCATCTCATGCACCTTGATGAGAACTTTCGATCTAGCTGGAGTATGACTGTCATCGAATGTCTAAGGGTGAAAACGTTAGGCTGTCGAGGAAAGCCCCTAATTGGAAAAATATAGTAGAATATTTTAGCGATGAATGCAAATATTTCCGAGAAAATAGGTAATTGTTACCTACTTGAATCTATTCTAATATAATAAAGCTGAAGAGTTTGTTTGTTTGGTTGGTTGAACGCGCTAATTTTAGGAACTACTGGTTCGAGTTAAAAACATCTTTTAGCGTTGGATAGCCCATTTATCGAGGAGTAGTCTAATAAGGCTATACGTTATATAACATCACGCTACAATCAATAGGAGCGGAGCATCAATGACAAATGTAGCAAATACAGGGAAAATGTATTCTTCTTGAGAGCTTCCTTTGCGTGCGCTGGTTAAAAGGTTAAAGTTACTCAACAATCAATGACGGGATTGTTCCTCTTAAAGAGTTCTAAAAAAAGTCCTCGATAGCATAGGTATGTCTATCTTTTAAGGTTGACTCACACTGTCTCTAACCCTCTCTCTCTCTCTCTCTCTCTCTCTCTCTTATGTGACGCAGACGAAGTTGCGCGGGTAAGCTAGTTTTTTTAATAAACGACTATTCATTTTATTATTGTCAAAAGGAGCTATTGTTATTTCATCTTTTGACATTTATGTATTTTTTTTTTTAAACTACTATTAATTTTATTATTGTAAAAAGGAGCTATTGTTATTTTATTTTCATTTTTTAGTTTTTTTTGGAATTGTTTTTATCATTATGAACTATCTAATCTTAATAATGTAATATTAATTTATTTTTTCTACACAATGTATTTTGTTCAGAAATAAATGACTTATGACTATAACCTCTTGCTGGATCAACCCCTAACCCAACGACCAACGGCTTCGTTAAGGGTCTTCATACACCTATTGCGGGAAACAGGACCATTCATTGTGGTGACGTTTGGAGGAACTGAATTTGCTGAACTGATGAAGATCATGAATGCCCAGTGAGATGCTGCAGGCTACAGTTGTAAACACATAAACCATGTTGAAATCAATGGAACAGTCTCCGACATTTACATTATATGTAGTTACTGCAGTTAAATGTTCGGCCGGAGAAACAATACAATCGTTTGAAGTCGGCGCAAATAAACAAAACATTGCAAGTTTATGGGTTCGGAAATAGATTTGTGTAGTTTTACTGTTTACGTAAATATACAAAATGGGCGGTGAAATACCTGGCGACGTGAAGTCTTAGGGTCTGTTTACACGCGCTTATTTTTGGTGTCCCCAAATAAAGGACTGTATAAGTTTTGCCATTTTTTTCGTAAATGGCAAATCATCAAATGACCGCTCCCGCTCTAGGCGGAAGGGAGTGTCAAAGTTTTACTGACTAAAACCCATTCATGTTCCTTCTTAGCCCTTCGTGTTCCAGAGCCGCGGTATCTCTTTCGAACATATCATCAGTGATCAGTATTGCCTTTAAGTATAAAATTGTCTGCGTTGTATTTTAAACTTTAAGTCAATACTGATACAGCCCATTAGTGACAACAAATAAGTGCGCGAGGATGAATCCGCTTGGTGGATATTGACCCTTGAGGACTTTTCACATAAAACAGTCTCGACGTCGACTCCACTCAGACTCGAATCACAGTGAAACATTGAAATGTGCGTTTTTATCAAGTTCCTCGACTCAGTTGACTGCCTCGTTGGTATAGTAGTCACAAGTGTGACTGCTGACCTTGGGGTCCTAGGTTCGATTTCCGGGTCGGGCAACGTGTTATTGGGTTTTTCCAACAGGTATTTCTAAGTAACATCCACGGAATTTGGATTTGCACCCGCATAATGGCAAAAGGCTCACCCCCTATTAAACACACTTAAATATTATAATGTGTATCATACAAGATCATGAAAGACGTGAAATACTGCTGATGAAAAACACGTTCAAACATACATAGGTACTTATATTGAAGTTTAACACCTGCTAGTTGCTCAACACACACGTTCCATCCTCACATGCATGGTTTGTTATATAAATTGTTTATATTCAAAAAAATATGTTACGAAAAACATGCTTAATTATTTATTTGTTTAATTTGGTGTCGGTTAAACGTATGAAGAGAGAAAAGTGGAGAGATTTAGAAGAGACCTACACTCAGTATTAGGTGGTCAAGGGTTGAAGAAGAAGAAGAAGAAGAAGAAGAAGAAGAAACGTATGAAGACGATACAGACGCCAAGCCAGCACATCAAGAAAGAGTTAAAAGATTAATTAATATAGTGTTAATGGTTTTCTGTACTAAATAAATAAATGAATAATAAATAAATCAAGCTACTACAATCTGTCAAATTTCTTTAGGCATTCGATTTTTAGTTTTATCGTTAAAATACTTCACCCGACCTGAATATCGACCTGAATGCTACCACCAAACTAACGAGGCAGCCTTGAACATAATGCTGCAACAATCTATGAATGGTCCTCAGTCATTCATCACTGTTGTTGAAGCACAAAAAATATCAGTATGTCAGTCTCTCTGGTTTGCCGACGCCCTTGCCACGACCTCAGACGATGCAACTTTGCAACGCCATTTGCGGCAACTGTCACGTGCATTTATCACCTGCGAGCGAGTGGTGTAAACGTAAAACTCGTTTCACGTTTAATAATATCATGATTTTAAGAATTTATTCATTTCTATGGATGACACAATTATGCTTGTTGCAATCAATATAACTAAAATGTTAAATGATAATTGTATTTTCGATTCAAAAATCATCGTAATTATGTTTGAAACTGTTTCTCCGTCACTTACCTACTCCCTTAAGGTTCATTGGAAGACCAGCGTCAGACAGCATCACCTGTCTGGCATGAATGCTGAAATGGACCTTTTCGTGAGGCACACAGCACATACTATGTTTTCCTCTTTATTTTGTATCTTTCTTTTATATTTAGGTATGTGATTTAATCATCATCATCATCAGCCTGTTGTTGTTCCCAATGTTCCCACTGCTGGGACACAGGCCTCCTCTCAATGAGAGGGAATGGGCTATAATCCACCACGCTTGCCCAGTGCGGATTGGTAGATGTCACATGTCTTCGAATTTTTTGGTTGTAGGACATGCCGGTTTCCTCACGATGTTTTCCTTCACCGTGTGCTTTAATAACTGACATCAAATAAATATTTTTCTTTCTTTCGTATTTACCACCGCGCGCTAGTGCTAGGGCCTCTGACCGCATAATACCAGTCTAATTCGCACAAGATTATTGAATAAATACTTCTGTCAGTGCAACTTACGAATAACATTGTTATCTAGTGTTTATGTGTTTATGCCCGCCGCGTCCGACGCGGCGTTCGACGCTGCATCTCAAGCAAACGTCCACATTTATACATTGCCATATGTTTGAATTTTAAGCGGCCCGCGCCGTCCGACGCGACGCGCGACGCGCCGCGTCTCCGTGAGCCCCTGTCCCCGCAATCGCAACACGCGTGTAGCTCGCAGCCTAGCGGTGAGTAGGTGTAAGATGGCGTTTCCCCTCCAGCCCCATTGAGTCTAAATTACTGTTCCAATATAGGCGTCAGCTGCTCGCTCTCACGGGTATTCACATCATTTTCCTCATGGGTGGAAGGGAGGAGGCACGCTATATTAACAACGGGAATTGTTATTGTTAATTTGATGCCGTTTCGAGCTGGGTTTAGGGCCATTTAAAAAGGTAGATCGCGCTTGTTGTCCAGGAAGGAGTCGGCAGGTGTTTGATACAGTTATGTGTAAGTGTCGTGCAAAAGAGGACGACCCAATTGCGAAGTACTGTCGTTCGCATTTAAGTTCATAGCGCATTTACAAGCACTGCATCAATTCGGCATCACCCCTTCTAGTTTTTACTACTCAGTGCTTATGAGTGCCTCTTTAGTCTAGTGGTCGCAAGCGCCATTGCTGAGTTCGATTCCCGGATCGGGCAAAGCGATATTAGGTTTTTCCGTCAGGAAGTTTTCAGTAGCAGCCACGTAGTCTGGATTTGCACCCCATTGATGGCAATAAGCTCGCCTCTATTACATGGGACTTTAAACATAACTGGCGGAAGAGGTCCACCTCTGCGTTATCCTTCGGGGATTACAGCCGTGATGTTATGTTATGCTTATGAGTGTGTGCCGTGTCGCAGTATAAAGTTTCATAAAAAGAATCTATCTAATGGCTAAAATTGTGTGACTATCGAATTGACTTACCTTGGTACTATTAGGGTCAATCCACACCGAGACGCGACGGGACGCGACGCAGTGCGCACATTTTAATAGAGCGACTCAAAATATAACTTTATTTACTACACGAAAAGATACACATTTCATTGCGATGCGTCTCGCGGCGGCGTACGGCGCAGCGCGAAATCACTGGCCTCTTCCAGTACCGTCGCGTCGCGTCGCGTCGCGTCGCGTCTTGGTGTGAACTGACGCTTAACCTGTATTCCTTGTAAACTTAAAATGTGCTCTATTGAGCTTTGGTTCCATTATCAGCTCATACTGTTTCCACTACTAGGATACAAGCCTCTCTCTGTGGGAGGGAATGGACCGTGATCCACCACGGGTTTGATATTTTGTTTCTGGTTTTGTTTTTGTTTTTGTCACTAGTGATACTGATGGCATCATGCTAGCCGAATTCGACCACAGCAACTCGATGGCTTTCTAGTCTGCATTGAGAGCAGTAGTGATGAAATCAATTACACAAAGTTATGCATCAGCCAGCCTGGGTTCGAACTCACGACTTACGACTTATAAGTCGGGGCCACGGAGCTTCGGTTTACCGAAGCATTTATTTTAATTCGACGCAGCTATTGATCGCGCGGTCAGGGGGGCGGGCTCTGAGGGAAGGGGTCTAATAATAGGTGCCCTCATCCCTCACCTTATTTATAGCTATTTCATCAAGATGAGTTTCTGTGATTATTTCGTTTATTCTGCTACAGACAGTGTAGGGTTACGGTTTATAAAAGAAACCGTAAGGGCCTGCACAGATGATAGACTTTTGTCCGTAGACCACGCCTATGATGTTCATGTTTATATTTCGTTGACAATGAGATTTACGGACAAAAGTCCCTCGTCTGCTCAGGCCCTAACTTATTGCCCTATGCGACACGCGTTTTGCGACAGCGACTGCAATGAAAACAAGTGTAAGAATTGCTTGGAAAATGCAATGAATCATCAAGACGTGACTTGCGACTCATGCGAAGCAAGTCGTATCACCTGAGGTCATGACCGGGGCGGGGCGTACATGTTTGTGTTGTGGACGGTACACCAACGCTAAAGTTTTACATCATCTGTCGTACATTTCTAAGTTATTATAACGTTTTTTTTATTTACTCCTTTTCGACCACAACGCGGGTGAAGTCACGAGAAAATGCTAATGCTTGATAAAATACTAGCTTTCACCTGCGGCTTCCTTCCAGTTATGTTCACAAATTAAACCACGGGAACGACTTTTACATACCTTATGACACTTGGCGATAATTTAGCTTCGCATTAGTTATAGAATTTTCTAAATTGGATTAGTAGTTCCGTAGATTCCCCCCTACACCCAAACTTACAATCTTAACGTCTTTATAATATTAGTATTCTTCACGAAAAACTTTTGTCAAGAGCTTGCATGAACGTGTTGCGCCGCCAATCAGGACGTGACAGCATGTCACAGCTTCGCTCTCCCCGACATATTGATAAAGTTTGGACAAGGAATGATAAGTTGTTCTCCGTTGTTTGGACACCTGTCTTCACGCCACATAGTTGGGAAGTTATGCTATTGTGGCGTAGTTTATTCTTTTATTTTGAAGATTATAGTTTGCCCCACTGCAAAGGAAAGATCGCACTTTTTTCCGCCTTCGCAGACTTTCCGACTTCTAACCACCAGGAACAACTGTTAAATATCTTAAAATTACTGAATGTGCTTCCCAAGTCACGGAGGAGTCTCGCTATGTTATGGATGGTCACCCATCCACGGACTGACCTCTGCAAGCGTTGCTTTACTTATAAGAGTTGCTGCATTTAAGCCACCAGCCCCACTAATTAGGCCGCTAACTTCAATGCCATTCATAAATTAACCGTAATAGGTACGGTTGCGACAAAAACTACAAACTTGCTGTAAACTCTAAAGCATGGGTTTTTACAGCGACCGCGGGACACGGCTGTACGCGCCTGTAGTTGACGGGTATAAACGATGCCAATTTCTCGCGGTCGCACCCGCCGATTAAGTGCGAGATAAGTCACAATTGACGCGATTAGGCGTGAGATTAGTCACAATAAGTTTCAGGCAGTTATCTATGACACGATTAGTTGAAGCTCCTTGTTTGAGTGTTAGGATAGGGTTCTATGGCTGAGTTCACACGGTGTAACAACATCTTATAAACACGATTTTAGAAAAAAAAACAATATAGACGTTATATAGACATATAGAGTGTTTTTTAACAAATTTTGTAAAATATGTATTACTTATTCTGGATGCACCTTAATATTGGCTATCCCTCTTTTAAAAGTAACTGAACTTACTGTTTACACTCGTATAGTCGATCTGATACCTAATTACTGTTTACCACCATAAAGTTGAATATCAGTTGAACGTCATAAATAACGAAAAAAACTTTTTTGCAAAAAATAAAACCGACTTCAAAAACAACAAAGTGAAAAATAACTTTAGCTTCAGAAGTCGGTGACTTCTGTGTGTTTGATTCAGTTTCTTTGCCAGTTATTTTTCACTTTGTTGTGTTTTTGAAGTCGGTTTTTTTTTTTTGCAATAATGTGTTTTTATTTTTCCATTTTTAGTTGTAATATCCTGTACAAATATTAGCTATACATTTATTTTAACATAACATAACATCACGCCTGTAATCCCCGAAGAGTTGGGCTGAGGTGTACCCAATAGTAATACACCCATTGCACATTTCGCCAGTTATGTTTAAGTCCCATGTAATAGGCTCTGGCGCAAATCCAGACTCCGTGGCTGCTACTGAGAAATTCCTGATGGAAAAACCCAATAACACTTTGCCCGACCTGGAAATCGAACCCAGGACCTCATGCTGAGTCACCACCACTATACCAACGAGGCAGTCATTTATTTCATATTGTTAACAATACATGTCATGGTAATAGGCTTATCCCCAATTAAATGGAACGAATGTTAAATACAGCTCTAAAAAGCGTTTCATAATTAAACACAATGCTAAAAATTAAAAGCGCCACGCAAATTGATTGATGAATTGATAACGATTGATAAAGTCGCAAATGACGCTAATTGAGCGGTTTTATTACCGCACCAAATGAATGAATGATTGATTCCGATTCACTTGATGTCGTTCAGTTCCGTAAGTTGATTGATAATGGTATTGGTGAATAAGTAATTTAAACCGTTCCATATTTTTTTATTTATGTTTGTGCTTCGTTGGTTAAGTGGTCGATTGCTCAGAAAGAGGCCCTTTTTTTTTCGGTTGGGAAATCATCAAATGACTTAGTGTTGGTGAAAACAGGCATACCTACGACTTTCATTGAGTTTCTTACCGCCTGTCAGGCTCCAGACATAGGTATACATTTGGTACACCCGCTTTTCGCCAGTAATGTTTAAATCCCATGTTTCTAAACTAATAGGATCCGAGTCTTTCCTACATACCTAAATAAAGGAAAAATCTCGTCATATGATGATCTTTAAAATCTCGCCAGTGAATGTAATTCAAATGTATTGAAACCGTTCTCATTCAAAACAGTTAATTCAAATAAAAATTTCGTTCAATGGACTCACGATCCGTTCAGAAACCTCATTTCAAATCCTCGGCTTTGTGAATGGTTCGTTTTATATTGCTTAGGGGACCCTGTTACACTCCATTATATAATGTGAATGGTACTTCATAGATATGGGGCTCGTGGCTAAATAATGATAGCCGCACGGGTCGATCTTCTAGGTTAATCAACGTTTGCCGAGGACGGTTCGTGGATGCGTGGTGATCTTCTATCATAGCAGGTTCCCTGCGTACGTGCTTTGGAAAGCATGTGAAGCTGTTGGCTCAGGCTGTCATTTTTGTAGATCTTTGACAGTCGTTATAGGGAGTCAGTAGCCAGAAAATCTGTATTAACTATTACGCAGTATAACTAAGTAAGTTGTGGAGGTCAGATAGGCAGGCGCTCCATGCAAACTACTGATATTCTATACGGTTTGCTGACTGCACAAGTTACTTTATTACATTTAAGATTTATTTTATCAATTATTTAAGTATTTATTGCATGTATTATTTGTATACTTTTCCTTTGGTATTTCCAGGTAAAATTAAACAAAAATTGCTGATAAATTTCATAAAACAAGATAAAGAATGAAGTTAAACAAATACGAGTAAGCAGGTATACCTACATGAAACCTAGTAACCAAAGCCAAAGATGTTTTAAATCTTTGGTTGTGACTCGATTGACGTAGTATCTGCTGCCTGCACTGCTGCAATGCCACCACGTTCAGCTGACCATCACACTTATGCCTTACCAAAGTCCTGCAGATCAGCAGACCAGACTATTACCGACTAATTGACACGCGTGAAGAGCCGCCAACCGTAACGACATGCGGTGAGGATTCACGTCACGCGTCACTCCAAACTGACCAATTAGCAGCGAGCGTCTATATGTGGTGAGCGCGCACGGTTTGTTCTGATTGGCCCGTTACGATTGATGTGTGCTGCGTGTCTTGCCGTACGTTATTGCGGCTAATAGTGTTACAATATAAAGTCTGTAAATACAGGGTGTAAACGGACACTCACGAAGCCGTCAACCAAGCATTCTGTACAAAAAAAATATCGCAATGACGGAGAGAACAAGATACTCGTAGTGCCTTTTGGCTTCGTTAAGAGTCTATTTACACCCTTTATTACATCAGGTTAAGAGGCAAAAAAAAGTACTATTATAGGAGCTGACTCATAAACTAGTCAAGCAAAGTCGACCATGTCACCAATTAAATTATTTATTTATTTATTGTAATTTTGTTATTATTTACTAGCATAGGTCAAGATCATACTAACACTTTATGGATCTATGGTCTGAATTAAATAAACAATTTCAATTAAAATGAATAACTTTGAGACCCCTTGACAAGACTATGGTTTCTGACTGACTTGCTGCTGTCTGTCTGCTGAATGTCAAACAGCCTGTTCCGACAGTGACTGCGAAGGGGATAAATAAAAGAAGTTATTGAAAGCATGCCACGAGTTTACGCGACGCAACAAGTAGTGTCGAAGCCGGTCACTACTTGTTGTGTCGCGTTAACTTTCGCCACAACCTTCGGCCGAAGCCGCAACCGAAGATTTAATAACCCTAAGAAACTCAGTTTATAATTGGCTGAAAGTGAATAACAAAATGTTTTTTTTTCTTTTCTACATATTTATACTTTATTTTGACTGTGTTAAAAAAAACTTATCAAATAAAGTAAAAGTACCTTGCAACTTGTCAAAAACAATAACACTTCGAAATGTGTGATCTATTGCTCCCCGTGTCGCCTCTTCCGACGCGCTCTTTCGCATTTATAACAGAATTTCAAAGGTTGTTAGAAATTTTCATCTTTTGCCAAAATTTCGGCCTATTATGGCTGAAGCCGAAAGTGACCGAAGCTGAATCTTCGGTCAGACAGTACCAACTAATGAGAACTCGACGCACATGCATCGTCTAAAACAGAAGCTCCCTAAACGTACCGACTGTTTCGGAAGTGCTTAAATCCGGCTCTGCTAATAGGTCAGTCCTCTGGTGTGCGACAGGGCTAAGTGCTCGCCGACAGACGGTCGCACTCCCTCAGGACTTGGACTACGTTAGAATGCCTAATGATGTTTAAGAGACAAGGGCCATTTTGTGCTCGATTTTAAGTAGAGTAAATCAGAGGGCCGAGACCGCTTTATATCATGAGTAACTTATGCCCGCGACTTTGACCGCCTGGAGTTCGGACTCTTGTGATTGTACTACCGGTATAAGAGATATCCTAGGTTAAAGCCATCTGTGTGCCACATCCAAATCTGTTCTTTACTTATTGCGTGAAAGAGTAAAAAGCGCCACTCAAGGATATTATAACTTTACATACTAAGGTTAGGCTGCTTTGACTTTTATAGTATTTTTTAATATTTGACTTAAAATTTATGTCAATCAATTATTATTATTATTATTATTTCCTACTTTTAACTAAAACGGTTGTAGGTACAGCCATCAAAGTGACGATCAAAACTGACCGAGATCCAGTATTAACGCTGAATGGACATAATAGTCATGACGACACTATCAAAAAATTGCAAATCTATTTAGTCCGTCAGTTAGAGTATTGGAAATTAATGGACACGTATTATTTGTTTTTGTAAATCAATGAATGTTGACAAAGATAAAACGCATCAAAACTCGGGAGAGGGGCTCGTGACGCCAGAACTAGGTAAAAATTATACCTAGGCGTGACGTATTGAGAACGTATTTTAAAAGCGTCATATCTTCGTCAATTTTGGTTTACGTAACAAAAGAAAAAACACGGGTCAAATATTTTTTGATAATCTAACTCACGGACTAATTAGTTTTTTTTGTCGTCTCGCCTATTCATTAACCAAGGGGCGAGAGACGTATCCCCGGAACATTCAATGCTCGTAACTGATAACCCGATTGGGGAAAACCAATATCTAAGAATTCGCTCTGCATCTGTTGAACGTGTAGGTTCCTATTAGGAACCTTAGAAACTCACATTAGGAACTTCCTAATGTCAGTTTGTGGGTGACACGAAATAGTAGTTTTATTTTGTACCTAATAGAAATTAAAATGGGTGTAAGTTCTATGTTAAGGGTTTTGGTTTCCGCACTTAGTCCTTAAAGTGGACTATTGTGCGTGTGTCATAATGGGTGTAAAAAGACCCTTTACATAACTGGCGAAATGTGATTGACCTATGGTACATCTCTAACCCTTCGAGAAACACAGGCGTGAGTTTATGCATGTAAAACAAGTAGTCTCTTGACCACTTGACCACTTTGTTGATTTAATGTTTTACTCTGGACGCTCATAATGTGCACGTCTTCCTACATCGTTCTCACATATATCTATAATCTCAACATGAATGATGTAACCAAGATTTTGTAACAATATTTTGATTTAAAAGAGTGTCCATGGAGTTTCTTGCCCGTTCTTCTCCATAGAGATCATACGCTAGGGAATGGGCAACTACAGTACTTTCTCAAGTTATTATGTCTTGTGTCTGGGACTGTAGCTTTGTTTAGTTTTTTTGTATTTTTGACTTTCAAAAGTGCCATAATGGTCTAATTGAAATAAATGCTTTGAGTTTGAGTTTGAGTTTGAGTTTGACCATCCTTAACAGCTCCAATTTATTTCCAGGAACTCGCAGCAGCGACGCCAACGCAGCGGAACTGGCGCGGTATCCTCATCGCCCTGCTGGTGATCGCCGCGGTCCTGGGGCTGATCGTGTTCAGCATCGCCCTGCTGACGCCAGCTGGTGATGGGGGCAGAGTCAGGGGCAGGCGGCCCACGCTACACGATGTGCTGGGGGAGCATTATAAGCCCTTTAACGGGACTTGGCTTACAGGTAAGGTTTCAATATTAATGGAATTAGTAACGCACTTATACAGCGTGAATCAAAAAGGTATAGATACGAGTATTTGAGGATGTGGTAAAAACCAATAAACCAAATAACTTTCTTCAAAAAATAATCAGCTGTCCCGTTTATTTGGGTAGAGGCAAGTAGAGTACAGCTACTTTACTTGCTAGCTTGCTGCTTGAACTTGTCCCATGGAAAAAGCGGTTAGTTTGATGGTGGATGGAGGGACCTTCAATATGACACATGACTACATCTTTCTTAAACACCGTGTACCGGTGTACCGTTAAATATTTTCCCGTGAATTTAAGATACCTAAAGCACTTCTACATTTATTTTTATCAGCGTATACTAAATTCTTACGTTAAAAAAATATTCTTAGGAAGAATAACTATTTATATTCGTCGTCTAATTACGCCGTGCAACGCAATTCACGTCTACTTTTTAAAATTTATTTACATGAAATGTGTTCGTTACAAAGATAATTTTATTATTCAACGATCTCTGAAATATGTATACATTTATCAGTACAGATCAAATGCATTTTAATAAAACTTAGTTCATAAATTAATGTGGGTAGTCGTAAAGAGGCCTTATCTCGCCGTTTATGACGTCATTAGGCGTAAAATACGACTTTCAAGAAATGTTTAGCGTGATGTGATTTATATTGCAACGACTTTGTATTTAAAATGTTTGTGTCTTCTGTCATCTTAGCGAAATTGCTATCGCGGGCCCACAGCACAGCACTGGTTTTCAGTGGTCACCCGAGAAAAACAACCACTCATGAAAAGTGTTATATATGGTTAGTATTTTCATTTGCTGGGAATCAGTTAGGTAGTGTTAAAGATAGAATCAAGAATTCCATCAATAGGCGAGACGACAAAAAAAAACGAATTAGTCCGTCAGCTGGATTATCAAAAAATATTTGACCCGTGTTTTTTCTTTTGTTACGTAAGCCAAAATTGACGAAGATATGACGCTTTAAAAATTCACAATACGCCACACCTAGATATAATTTTTAGCTAGTTCTGACGTCATGAGCCCCCACTCGCAAGTTTTGATGCGTTTTATCTTTGTCAATATTCATTGATTTACAAAAACAAAAAATACGTGTCCATTAATTTCCAATACTATAACTGTCGGACTACATAGATTTGCAATTTTTTGATACTGTCGCCATGCCTATTCAACAGTATCTTCGATTATTTTCAATAAATCCTAGATCTCACAGCCATTGGGCTACATTTGAAATAGAAAAACTCGTGGCCACCTGTAACGGGTCACATAATAAATTCATAGCGTCACATCTCTCCAACGTTACAGAGCGCCCCAAATATTCTAGGCCTTGGCTGACAATTCTTATTCATCCGAAAATTGTATGCTTGAACTCGAGACACGGTTTTAGAACACCCAGGGAAATACACGACCAATACTAAGATATGCTTCAAGCTAGAATTAGTTTTTCATACCAGAATTGAAGCGCTCCGCCGTATGTCTATGGATTTATCAGAGAACCAGCTGCTCCATGTTAAGTTTTAATTTAAGATTTCATGGTCACTCATGGCTAAATAATAACAGCCGCACGGGTTAACTGCGCTTGCCTAGGTCAGTTCGGGGATGGGTGACCGAAAGTCTAACAACCAGTCTTACCAAGGGGTATCGTATTACCTAGTACTAACTGGGTCGTGGAGGTTAGATAGCAGCCGCTCCAATTGAAATACTGGTATTCAGCTGCATCCGGTAAGACTGGAAGCCGACCCTAACATAGCTGGGTAAAGGCTAGGCAGATGATGATGATGAATGGTGTTCTCAAAGTTATGGCGATGAGCTAAATGTCCAAACTCACCACCAACCACTTATGTTTCTTTCTACTATTTTTCGATTCTGCACGCCTAGCCAAGTTACAAACGTTTCGTATCGATTCTCTTTCTACAATCGTAAACGCCTCGGCGTAAGCGCTAAATTGGTAACCAAGTTGACACGACTGAGTCGATCGCTCGTTCTCTAATGTCTGTAGAAAAAACCTACACTTTAGTCAATGGTGAGCGTTCCTACCAAAGAGTTTAGCGATCAACATTGTAGAAACGATAACATTCTATTCTATCATTTTGAACGATGTAAACTTGTCTACGAATTTTCTATTCGTTTGTGTTGATCACGTGATTTAACGTTGAGATGATGTCATTCCCATTCATTGGATTAGTTTTCTACTAACGTTAACGATTGTAGATTGTCAACTTGGCTAAGCCTGCTGCACCGAATATTTTAACGCTTGCGCCCGGTGTTTTAATCGAACTGAAACCGAAAGTTGATTACTTTTAAAGAGATTTAAAAGAATTAGGTATGTATTTGCTTAATGTACCTGAAAGGAGAAAGGTACGGCTCCATAATGTCCTGGGCCCAGGTGTTAACTAAATAAAAGTAGACTCATTTGAGAGAGAACATGATAACATGTCCTCACTAAAAATTTGCCAGAATTTGGCTATCAGGGAATCGAGTTATTTGGAATATAGTAAAAGTAAGAATTGTTGCTTTTTAGGGTTATATGCTATGTTAAAACAAAACAATTATAATTTCAAAAAAAATATGACTTATTGGATATTTTCTGTGACAACCGCAGATATAACATAGAAGTTGCGGGACTGTTCGAAAGAGATACCGTGGCCCCGGAACACAAAGGGCGATGAAGGAACATGGATGGGTTTTAGTCAGTAAAAGTCTGACTGTCTTTGTCTGTCTCCTCCCAGAGCGGGAGAATCATTTGATGATTTCCCATCCGAAAAAAAGATATAACATAGAAACTTTTCTTTTGCAGTGATAAACAAATACTGTGGGAGCGTTAATATTCATCCCAACTGCGAAACCCTTCATTTTATGTGGTGCGCACAAGTCTGATTTTTTTTACTTATTAGGTACCTGTCTTTCATTCAATTTGTCATTCTATGACCAGCCTTGTCAACCTGTAAAATAGTCATGAAACCAATCAATACTAGATTAGATTAAATCAATACTAGATTAGATTAATTAACTCGATGCGCAATGTTTAGTTAATTTATAAGTACTAATCACTCGATTTCCATACAATTTCTAAGATTTTACCGATCTATTCATTCTCGATAACTTACCTAGTATTTAATCGATTATTTTTGTTTAATACTTTAATGCTACTTTTCTCGCTTCCTAGATTGTAAAATGCTGCGGTATTTTGTGGTTTCCCTGAGAAAAAAAAAATTACGATTTTTTTGGAACATATTTCAACTTGTTACCAGCTGAGCCCAGAAAAACCCTCCTCCTTTAAAAAAAGGCTTTATTGTTAGGAATGCTCATGTAGAGTTGAAAAAGTTCCTGCCATATGTCTGCCATCAATATACTAAAGAAACAGACCAGCCATATTGGCAGGTACAATGTTAGGCACCTTTTTCATCTAGAGCCAATATTGACGGGAGAGTAACATTCTCGAGACTCGATGTTGTTTGCACGATATACTCGAACCAGGGAGTAATGAAAGAATGAAGAGTTCACGTGGGTTGTCAGTTTGAGCTTGTCGTGTTACTTATCCTTTACAAGTAAAGAGGGTAAGTAGATTAACAATTGAATTTAATAAAGAGATTATAAAAGAGGAAGAAAATACAGTGATATTTACAAAACACGGACCTACCTATCTCACGCTCTACAGGAAGTTTAGTATTACAGTACTTGGAAAGGCGTTAATCAAAGGTAACTTCCAGAGTCAGGCTCCAATGTAAATCAGCTCTGCAGAAAGGCGTGAAGAACAGCTCCCAGGTCAGGTCTATTTTGCAATCAGGCGAGTAGAATACGGGCGAGTCCTTTGGGGAGGCCCGGAGTACAAGTATGAAGTAGGCGTGGCTCCAGTGCTAGTAGAGCTCCTGAAGAGTATTGGGTCACGTCAGCACGTCAGACCTTAACACTGTTCACGTTAGAGGTGAAATCCGGGTTCTCAAAAGAAGCTCTTCACGGACTTTACGCGACGGCTCTTTAGAGAGACCAGATTTCTTCGCGACGCCTCTTCTTCAGAAGTCAGTTATAAACTTTGATGATGATTCTTGTTCAGAATCCAGTTATCTTCTGCCAGGAATGTTTCAGAAATGCCCCTTTCATATGACAATCTCAGCGTTTTTTACATCAATTGTTTCATTTTCTTTTCTTTATTCTTTCCAGAATTTAGTTTTTGAAAACAAAAATTGTGAGTTGCCTGTATTCGAAACGGCCTGTATTATTCAGTCAAAACCTTCCTCGAAGAATTCTGTGAGCGTGTTAATGAATTGTATAAACTTAAGGTAAGATACTGTTATCTAGTAAACCATAGTAATTATCAATAAATGACATTATTTAAGCTAACATAAAAAAAAAAATATTACATAAATCAAAAGTGACCTTCTTAGTCCTAACCACTAAGAAAAACTGTCACATTAGAGAAAAAAATAACTGATATTGAAATTTATTATAATTATTATATTATTTATTAATTTATAATATATTTAATTGATAGTAAAAGTGTGAGTATAGCATTTAGATACTAAATGTCCTCATAAGTATAAAGTGTGAAACATGAATATACTATAAGCTGTCAGTCACGTTACCACTGTTGACCAAGAAATAAGGGACAAAGAGAGAGAGCAATAACATGCTTCGTTAGAATTAACATTTGAACTAAGACAATCAACAGTTTATAAAGACGCAGTCAAAGTCAAATTGCTGCTAATTGTTGTTGCATTTTACCATGGCAATTACAGTCCCAACTATGTTTATTGGCGTTTTTGAACTAAACTCAGCATCTATATCTACCATTAACTGAGAATCTCTTAAAACCTTACTGTGAGGTGAAGAATGCTTAGTGCTACATGTAGCTATTTCGGATTTTTATATTATCTAGAGCGACATGCATGGAGCAACTTAACTTATAACGGATTGAATCTTCCATTTGCTATTTGACATGTAAGGTTATTTTTAGTGCTTTCACATATTTTTTGGTTGAAATCCATACGAACCGAATATTGTTGAAACAAAGCGAGTACGGTCCGTGGCGTCTGGTGGTATGTACATTTGTTTTTGTAAACTGGCTTCAGAGGTATAAATACCTGTGTTTGGAGGTTTGATACTGGCTGTTTCGATATTTTTCTCCTTAAAAGCGATGTATATTTTTTTGGAAAAAAACGGGTTTTGTTTTTGATACGATAAAAAAAGGATTTGTGTCCGGTTGATAGCAATAAGCTCCCATTACATTAGAGATGGCCGTGATAGCCGAGATAGCCGTGTAGTATCCGGCAGAGTAGAATAGAACCAACCCATTACAGTAACGGGTGTCGTATAAGGCGACTAATGTCTGAGGCAGAACACCTTGCGCCTCCGTAGACCAGAGAATGGGCAGCAGCTTTTTCTATTAGTCTTTTATCACTGCGATCTCCAATCCGCCTGCCAAGCGTGGAGATTACGGCAAATTCCTCCCATCATGGGAGAGGCTTATGTCCAGCAGTGGACGTTATGGGCTGTTGTAGTATAGTAGTAGTGTAGTACATTAGAGATGAGACCTAAACATAACTGACGAAATGTGTGTGCCGTATTACCTCTGCCTAAGCATTCGGGGAAAAACAGATGTGAGGTTCCTATTTTATGTTGGGTAAAATAAAGTTTTAATCTTGAAAGTTTCCCATAAACATGAACATGTCTTTGGTTGAGAATCGATGGACGATTTGATTTCCCCAAAAAGATTTCCAACATAACAAAAAACACAATCATTGTATTTTTCCTTCCGTCCTATATTATAAACACAAAAATGTCTGCTATTTTTAATATCACCCTGTTTCTTCCAGAGTGACGGGTAGACAGGTAAACAAGCTGAAATATATATGTACAGTAAAACCAGTTTACTGTGACACTTTATGGGGGCGCCACATTCAATGCGCGTCACAATAATCCTACTATATCCTAATAATATTTTAAATGCGAAAGTTTGTGAGTATGGATGTATAGATGTTTGTTACTCTTTCACGCAAAAACTACTGAACGGATTTGAATGAAATTTTGCACACTGATAGTTTATAACCTAGATTAAAACATAGGATACTTTTTATCCCGTTAGTAACATCACATGGGGGACATTTATCAATCTTCACGCGGGCGAAGCCGCTGGCAGAAGCTAGTACGGTATATTTTACTTGGTTCCAAATTTGGCCACGGGTCAAGTTACATCGGTATAGGCAACAATGTTTGAACAACATTAATATTGGAATACCGTGCGGATTCCTAAATTAGATAAATGTGGGAATATTTATTTTGCGTATTGTTTCTGGTTTAATACGTTTTTGGCTTGAATAGCTTGCATTTGTCGGAGGATTTCTCCATTGCGATGGATGTTTGTATGGCGAAATTATGATACATTCTTGCGGTTGGTCTGACTCACAAACGTAACATCACGCCTGTAATCCTCAAAGGGTTGGGCACAGGTTAACTACGCCCACATTTCGCTGGATATGTACGGTTATGTCTAATTCTGACAAATTCCTGATGGGAAAAACAAGAGCTTACGCACAGCAGTACCACTTTATGACCACTAAACCCAAAAGTTTACAGTAAATCCGTTCCTCTTGTCATACAAAACTTAATTGCAATCCATCAATTAAAAACTTTGCTTGGCAGAGAAATTCTGTCAGCGATAATAATGATAGACAAGTCATAAATGTATTGAATTTATATAAGCCATAATACCGAAAAACATATAGGTATCATAACATAACATCACGCCTGTTATCCCCGTAGGGTTAGGCAGAGGTGTACCTAATAGCCCACCCACATTTTGCCAGTTGTGTTTAATTCCCATGTAATAGGGGCGCGCCTACTGCCATCAACCGGGCGACCAACGAGGCAGTCAAAGATATATCGATCTTGTTGAAAGTCTTTGTAGAAACACTCAATACTTTGCCATTTATATCTGCTTAAACAACAACACAACACATAGGTACCTACTGCTCACCCACATTTCCGTTAAACTTTCAGTAAACTATTTAATTCTCCCACTAGAACAAAAGAGGGCCTTTTAATTGGACGTTACGCCGAAAGATGTCGCTTTTCGGCACAATTTCCGACACAAAGAAGTGTAGACTCGAGGTGGCTCGAGCTGCCTCGAGCCGGCTCGAATGGAACGCTCGAAATAGGCCCCAGTGCGCCTAACTTCGCCTTTTGTGCTCGAATGTGGAGCACTATTTGATAAGGAAGATAATGAGGTTTTTCTTCCTTTGTTATTTCGACTTTCGGTTCTTTTGCTGTCGTGTCGTAGTTAGTTAGCTCAAGGCCAAAGGAATGTTGGTTTAGAAAGAGTTGCTGGGTGTAAAATTGCTGCGGGATTCCTATAAAAGTGCACTTTTTACGGTATACATAATAAAAAATGTTCTATTATTTTCTATTCTACTACTACCTCCACGGTTAAAATGTATATAGAACAACTTTTTTTAAATTAATGATGATACATTTCTATGGGTTCTACCTAACCTCCTATGGGAGTAATGTAATGAATACGTGTTAATAAAGTAAAAGGTAAGCAGGATGAAAGGATTTTTCCTATCCTATCTTTTATTTAAATTATGAAGTCAGGATAATTAATGTAGAGGGGTATTATATAAAATCCTTATATTTTTGTTATGGCAGTTTTTTTATAGGACATGTGATATTGGGATAACCTTTCTACTTCAATCCTTTACGCAAAATATACCAGTTACAATTACAATATCAATACATAAAAATGAAATTTCTGTAAATAAACAAATCACCCCCCAGCCAATACGTTACGCGGGTTGAAACGGGTTGGAATAGACGCTAATACGAACGTGTTTCAACCGCTTGGGGAACCGTTCATTTTTGCCCTTTTTATGAAAATATATAGGACTGGAATAAGTGGTGTTCGGCGATCTCGATCTGAGATTGAAAATGTGTTTAATTCAGTTGAAGATCAATAAAAATCGGGCCAGAATAAGTCAGACCCGCGCACTAAGCGCTCGGCCACGAACGACACACTCAAGCGAAATGTCTGTTCCTGTATAACAGCGACTGAAGAGAAAACAAATGAAAGTGGTGCTACAGTATCCCATAAGTCACAGCGCCGTACTCATTACTCGCTTCAAAAAACCAAAAGCCCGCGCACGCGCTTATCCTGGCATGTTCGTTTGATTAAAATGGCAGCAGGCAGCAAAAGTGACGACTTATCTAGTGGCTCGCGCTTAAACGCTATCCACACATGTCCGGGAACCCGGCCCTTACCCGACCCTAACGTGTTTTGTACGAAATGTTTGACACGGAGCTATGTGAATTTGTTCGTACAAAACACGTCAGGGCCGGGTTCTCGGACAAGTGCTCAAGTCAACGTTAGTACAAGTACCGCGTGCGGCTAAAGGCGCGTGCTGCTTGAGTCTAGTCGCGCCGTAATTCGCATCGCTTGAGGCTGTGAGCGGGTCAAAATATTCGTTACAACTATTACATTTAGCTTTTATTATTGTCCCTGTTAGCAGTTGTACTAATAAGTATTCAGTGAACATTTCCGCTAGATAACTATTAAGGTCCTAAATATACAATCCTGTCACTGACAGACAGCGTAAACCTCGAAGTATCTTTACAGTAGCAAAGCTTGTACATACGCTCGTTACTGTAAAGTTTATTCAAGTGCATATCGAATCACCATTGTGTAACGCAATTGCAATCACAACACACAAAACTACGGGTATTCAGCTGCATCCAGTTTGACTGGAAGCAGACCGAACATAGTTCGAAAAAACCAAAACGCATTTTCCTAGGTATTGGCTTCATACGTTTGAAAAATTGTATTAATGCAACTGTTATTGTTGAGTTCTCAAATTGAAAGATAATTTACATTGTGCGTTACGCAATTAGGCTTCAGGGTAACCGTAATGATTTAATGGATTACATAATTGGAAACAATTTGAATTTGGAAATTAAATGTTAAATTATTGCAGAATTTTGGGCGTCTGGTTGTAATATCGAGCGAATGCAAAACTATTCTTTACTGTAACTATTAAGTTCATAAACATCAGATCAAATTATGGAAAGTTCATAAAAATGCATAAAGTCAAAGTCAAACTAACTCGAAACTCTCTCAAAGCTAATGAAACATAAGATAAAGATGGACCAGCTCAGTTTTCACATAACTTATTCAAAGCCGATGAAGTGCAGGTTCTCTCTTAAAAATCTCAGTTAAAAATAGGTAGACAAGTTTCATCCGCGAAGGCAGTGATAAGCCGGTTATATCCCTTTCAAACAGATTTATAATTCATGAACGAAATAGAACAGGAGACTTAAAGCTAACATCAACAGTGTCACGGTAAAGCTTTTTCATTTGTTAGGGAAATAAAAACTCTTAAAGCTAATGTTTAAACCTCAATTTCAGTTAAAAGGGTGATTGTCTTACCTGAAAGCAAGTCCTCATCATTTGTGTAGCCTTTTCCCAACTGATTTGCTTAGCTTCTAGTCTGACGGGATGCAGCCGAATACCAGTATTTTACTGATGTCCTCAGTTCAGGTATGAGGTAACAAGATACCTCGATTAAAATAATTATCAGATTTTCGAGTTTCTGAGTATCCATAATGCAACTTTTGATCAACCTATAACGTTCCCACACCTGGGACACAGACCTCCTCGGAAGAGAATGGTAATTACCTACCAAACGGACCCATTGCGGTTTGATATATGTCTTCGAATTTTAGTTCTACAAAATGCCACTTGACAGCATGTTCTAGATACAGATTAAATTATTATTCTAATCTTTTATCGTTACTACATGTAGTGAAGTAGTAAAATAGCATCAAGATAAATGTTACAAATTTCTACTACTGTCTATTTCTGGACATATACCATCCTCAACCATCACCTCAAAGACCGCTCCTATGCTTCCCGTATTCCTTGACAGTCACCAGGTCGCCGGTCTACCTTTGAGATGAATCTAAATGGTCTACCCACGCTTCAAGTACAAATTCTTCGTCCATAGTTTGAAAAGTCCTTTTCTTTTCCAAAACCTGACACACAGTTTTCTTCAACAAAGTGATATCATATTAATACAAAATCTGTTTTCTCACGGAAACTTTGAACAACCTGTTTGTTTGTAAGGAAAAATAATGTTAAAGCCTTACCCTATATTGTAAGCTTTAATAATGTTGAAAATCTACTCATAACAAAATGTGGTGTTATTACCTTCTAAGCTTTGGAAATAACTTCATCTCCATTTTTATATATCGGCTTAGCCTTTTCTCAACTATGTTAGGGTCGGCTTTCAGTCTAACGGGATTCAGTTGAATGCTATTATTTTACATGCAGCGACTTCCTACCTTATGGAGGTCGATCTATACACAAGGAGACCCCCTTCCGTGCCCCGGAAATCACTTAAAACTGTTGGTCCCGTCTGTCATTTGAAGATCTTTATTCCTTGGAGAAGCTAGAAAGACTGACAACCAGTCTGACCAAGGGGTATCATGTTACCCAATAACTGACCGACCTTCATGTCATGAGGAACCTTCGGTCGGTTTCCGGTCTTCTGCAAGGTCGGTGCAAGTAATTTGCATACAATGGTCACAAGAAATATTGGAATTTTCTTGACAATACCTCTGCTCCCACCTCCATCGGCGTACACGTGCGATGTTATCTTGTTTTTTTTGTCTAAAGACAAAGGAACCCTCACGCATGTTCCAAGCCACATATAACATTGTAGTTCAGACATTTACTACTTAACTCGAGCCAGTCTGTCTCGGTGCCTAGTTACGGTGGTTTTACAGCCGCGGCTAGACGAGACTGATTTATTTTTCATGCTAAAATGGCGGTCGGAATTGTGGGTACTGTGGTATCTAGTGGGGTTAAGACGTAACTATTGTTGTTATTGGTGAAGGAAAACATCGCGACAAAACTTGGATTTAAAGCGTTTCTGGTAGTGTGAGTCTTACCGAGTAGTATCGTTTTAACCTGTTATTAAGTTCGGGAGTTCAGATAGGCAGTCCGTCTAAGTCAAATATTGGTATTCAGCTGCATCTGGTTAGACTGGAAACCGACCCAAACATAGTGACGTGAAAAAGTCTTGGTAGATGATGAAAATGATTGCGTGCGGCCTAAGACTCCCTACACGACCTTGGGTGATGCGACGTAGGGCCAAGCGTTCGCAACTGAATGCCATTCCACGACGGCGACTTCACAAACGGCGTTCGTCGATTGTACCCACCTTAAACCCTTACCACAGATAATATAATACTTCGCCCTAACCCACAAGCGCGCTTAACTGACCCGCTATAAACCTCGCAGGCAGGCTAATCTCATTACCACGACATGAGCCATTCTCATACAGTTCGTGTCGACGTTACAATTCACAAAAGGGACCGCAAATAAAAGTTCTCCTCTCAAGCTATAAGTTATTCAAGCTGGCATATAATCTACTATTTACATACTTAGCTCGTGCTGTACTGGCATTGTCCGGTATAGTATTTACACTGCACTTACTGTAGAAGGCACGTTTTTATTGTAATTTAATATTTTTAACACCTTGTAGGCTCGTATTACAAACATCACTCAATCCTCGAGCATTACATAAAACTAGATCCAGGCCATTTGATTGTTTGAAGTTGAATCTAGTTTTAAGAAATACAAATGAAATATGGGTGTATTTATTTTATTAGATGCACCTCTATTTACTTAACCCTTCGGGGATAACAGATGTTATGTTATGTTATGTTATGTATTCATATTCATTAGTCCATCGAATTTCGGCGGACTAATGAAACAAACTTGGAAGGAGATGTTAAACTAACCAACATTCCTCCAGTTACCTATGTTCAAGTCCCCCGAGCTATAAAAAAAAAATCCTGTTAGAAAAACTCACCAACTGCTGTTCCTTCTTTTTCAATACACTTCCTCAAAAACTGGTTCTTATCGCACTACGATTAGGTTCAACATGCAATGTATTTCACACGCGTGCGTTTTTTTTTTGATTTTCCAACACGGGTGCGGGAATGAAAATTTCCACAGATAACTATACCTATACTTAGTATAGCTGAGAAAATAGTGAACTTTATCACTGAATATTTCAGTAAACAATCAACACAGTAGCTCCTACAAAGTTACTATTTAGCTCTTTTCATGAGCTAATAGGTTCATTGTCGCCGTTTTTCAAAAATAAAATATTTCCAGGCTACGTAGGTTGATTGCTTTGCTTTTTCTTGTTTTCGTTATTACAGTCTGATTACTTAGTAAAAGAAAAATCATTCTCAAACATTGTTTTTTGTTCTGAAAAAAAATATCTAAGATAGCCGTGATTTTTCATGCCCAGGACCTATCACAGAACTATGTTAGGGTCGGCTTCCAGTCTAACCGGATGCAGCTGAATACCTGTACCAATAGCAGATTTTGAATAAAAAAACTTCGATTAACACTACCTCAAGCAGGGGTATACTTATAGTACACCTACATTTCGCCAGTTATGTTTTAAGCCCCATGTAATAGGGGGCGAACCTATTGTCATCAATCGAGCACGAATCCAGACTCCGGGCGATTACTGAGAAATTCCTGATGGAAAATCGAACCCAGGACCAGAAGGAAGTTTACTCACGCTATCAGGTTTCAATTCGAAAACTAATCGTGAATTTAGTTTATTGAAAAAACTGTGAAGGCGGATGCGCATCGCTGAATCGGAAAATTGGCCAAACGCCGAGAGCGATCAACAAAATACGCGGGTTAGGGGGCTAGGTCATGCGCGTAATGTGTGAGCCATGTGAAGAGTAATCTGTGTTGACGACAGCTTATCTACTGTTTGCATAGAAATAGGACTACCCTTGAATTGGGTCGTACATAAAGGCCTCGCTCTACAGCAGACCGCTCTAGAGCAAACCATGACAGAGATGGAGAAACATGACATTTTTCACATTTTTCTAAAACGAAACCTAGTCATTCATTGTCTAAGAGGTTAAACAGGGAATACAATTTCAATTGTGTCTTCAAAAGTAAAAGTGCTTTAATCATTTACGAGAGCAGTAGTGATAAAATAAAATACAAAAACTGGCCAACCTGGACTCGAATCCAGGACCTAACTATATGTAAGATCGTTAACAGGCCACTGTTCCTATTGCTGTAATATAAGTACATACCGGGGATACATAGGGATATCGTATTACCTAGTACTAACCGGGTTGTGGAGGTCAGAGGCAGTCGCTCCATGCAAAATACAGGTATTCAGCTGCATCCGGTTAGACTGAAAGCCGACCCTAACATAGTTGGTGAAAAGTAGGAAAATGACGATGATAAGTACCTATGTAGAACTATGTTCGTTTGTATGCCGGTTCCACAAAAGCTAAAGAATACTTTTTGTGTTGCTATTGTGTTCATTCAATTGTCCGTGGATATGAAACGCTTGTGAGTTTTCATTTGTTTTGCGTTCACATATTGAGGATTACCCGTTATTATATCTCGTATTCATTTCGTTTGTTATTTTCGTTGATTGTAGGCTCGGGAGATTGACACGATTGATTCGCATCTATCTTTCTATATTTATAAATAAAAATCACTTGAGGACGGCTCGTCTGAATTGACTGTTGTTTTTGTTGTGTTCGTAAGTAGGTAGCTACTTACCTACTTCACGCAAAGTGATCTCCAAAATTTTAATTACTCCTACTTCATTCAAGTTCTGATTCAACACCGACTGCCTGATTGTTTCAAAGAATCTAATAATGTTCCGTAAAGAGGCACCTTTCTGTTTGACGACGATTTAATTTGACAGTCACCTCTTGCTCGTAGTTTCTGACAAAGAGTTGGTCTTCATTTATAAGTTTTTTTTTTGCTTAAATTAGTGTATATTTATCCATGTAAATCTTTGACAGCCGTTAAAAGTCGGACAACCAGTCTTACCAAGGGGTATATTGTTCTCATTAACCGTGTTGTGGAGGTCAGATAGGCAGTCACTCCATGTAAATTACTGGTATTCAGGTGCATCCAGTTAGACTGGCAACCGACGCCAACACAGTTGGGAAAAGGCTAGACAGACGTGTGTAAATAGTAGGTTCCTACGGTTACCCCGACATGTCACGTCATTTACAACGGTACGGTGCCGGGTGTAGTTTATCAGCTATTTAGTAGATACGTCAACACTGACTCACAATTCGCTGTCACTTATGTCAACTGTCAGTCACCACGAATGGCGGGAAGTTGGAAAGTGAAACATACCCTCGAGGCCTAGGGCTTGGTGGTGCTGGTGAGCCTGGGGGCTGCGGAACTGTTCGAAGAGATACCGCGGCCCTGGAACACAAAGGGCTACAAAGGAATATGAGTGGTGTAGTGTTCACTATCACTACTTATCACTGTATCACTGGCTCACTACTACACGCAGATAAGGGGTACGTCCTACTCGCACGGTGTCTGTCGTTAGACTAACCGATTGGCAGCGATCCCCTCCCTCATGTACATGAGACATTGTATTATCTATTGAATAGACACAAACACTACATCCCTTCCTTTTTATCAAATTGTATTTATTGTACCCGTAATCAGTGTTGTTAAATAATCACACTGAATTACTTTTAATAATTTACTTATACAGTCAATTGTTTTAATGAAAAAGCTTTACTTTCTCAGTTGCCCCATTTGAGCATTACCTCCGATAGCCCCCAATAAGTGTGGAGTAGCTTAATAGTTTATTATACCTTTTAATATATTTTCTATAAACTTTATCGTCTACTCCAACCTCTGGGTCAGTATGATCTCGTCGTCCTATTTACATATTCCTTTCCTTTTTTTCTATTTCACACACATCACAAAGAAGGAAGCTACCCCCACTAATTCCACTCACTCAACACACCTCACACACCCTCACAGCACACCAAACCCCATCAAACTACGCCACATCACATCACATCACACCTCACCACACCACACACCCCTCTTCCTTACACATACATACACACACAACACCTGCACATGACATGACTCCCCATACAAATACACTTCACACATACTATTCACACATATTATTGCTTACTTATATAAAAATACTAAATATATTTCTATAGATATGTCTTTTTTTTTACCTTTCAGTCATATAAATACTGTTTGTTTTACGAGATTATGCTAGTACGCTCATAAATTGCTCGTCCACTATTTATGCGAAGACACTGCCTCCTAAGATACAGGATCTTCCTAGTTTAGGAGTCAGGGCTCAAATTTTGTATTGACTGTACTGTTATTCATCTCTCGCACACAACTTCTGTTTGCTAATTTTTCTGTACCCTTGTGACTGTTGTGTACTTTAATATGTGTCAAACTTGTATTATCCTAATAAAGACTTATTATTATTATTATTATTATTATTATTTCAAAATCAAAATCAAAGCATTTATTTCAAGTAAGCCAGTTACAGGCACTTTTGAATTGTCGAAACAAAAATGGAAATTAAATGTAGCTACAGTCCCAGTCACAAGACATAAAAACTGTGAAAGTACTGTAGTTGCCCATTCCCTAGCGTAGATCTCTATGGAGAAGAACGGAAAAACTCCATGGACACTCTTTTAAATGTTTTGTTACTAATACTAATTTTTGTTACTAACTACATTATTGTTTCCTTTCTTAATGACACAAACAAAAGTTCCGATGGTTTCCGCCCCGTAACCGTCTCTTACATCTTTGTGTTTTAGCGATTTATTATTATATCTCAGATATTTGTAAACGAATCAAATTGCTGTGCCATTGCCCGAAAGAAAGATGTTTAAATGATTGATAGCCCCGACAAGAGCAAAGCTTCTTCTTTCTCTATCTGGCTATATCTTCGTACAAAATCTGATGTTTTCCATTCGTACCAACACCGTAAAGCCAAAAAATCAGTTTGTATGAACGTACGAGTACCAATCTCTGGCTGGAATCACCAATAGGTTTTTTTTAATAAATGTTTTTACGTTTTATTTATTAATTTTGAATGTTTAACTAAGTATATTTTGTACGTCGTTGTCGGCAAGACATAGCATTCATTTTATTAATCTTGACATCTGTATTTTTTGTTTAGGTATATACGGTTTACAATAAAATACTTGTACAAGTAGATTTTTAAAGACTTTTTCCACTGCTCCCATCTTAAAGCAACTGAAGCGTTGTCTCCTTCGAGATCAAGCTTTTCAGGAGCTGGCAATAAGTTAGCCATTTTCGGAGTAGGTACTAATTCATCTCAATATCTACATACGTCAACTAATATCAGAAGGCATTTGCTGCCTAATACACAATCACGTACGATTTACATTTTCATGTAGGTTCGTACTGCCTAACACACAATCACGTACGATTTACAATTTCATGTAGGTTCGTACTACCTGACAATCATTATAGTTATTGCAATAAGTACCGCACTAAAATGTATGACACTATTAAGTTGACTAAATCACACTTATTTAATAGATGACCAATGCTTCCAATTTAATGGATGCCCAATACTTCCAAATTAATGGATGCCCCTTAACCTACCACGCGAAAACAGTGCGTGGTAAGTGTCACATGTCTTTCGAACTATTGGTTCTATGACATGCCGGTTTCCTCACGATGTTTTCCTTCACCATTTAAAGAGCATCCACTGGTGATGAGTAAAATAACACAAAATGCCTGCCTGGTTTCGAACCCATGACATATTTCGGACTAGGCCACCACCGCTCTTAATAAATAAATTATATCATCTAGGCGGATGACCTTCCCCCAACCATTCCGGGGCCGGTCTCCAGTCTAACCGGATGCAACCGAACACCAGTTCTTCACATGGAGCTAACGCCCATCCGACCTCCACAACCCAGCTAGTACCGGGCAACACGACTCCACCTGGTAAGGCTGGTTGTCAGACCTTTTTGGCCACTGATTACCTGCAACGACTGTCAAAGATCCACAAATGACAGCCGGGACCAACAGCTTAACGTGCTTTCCGAGGCACGGAGGAAACTCGGTATGTAAGGGTGGTCACCCATCCACGGACAATGTCACTGAAATTTCAATTTTAAATTTCATATTAATGTGTATAATACCATTATGTTCCAATTCATATAAATAATGAACTGAATCCATTTCAGAAGTTAACTCTTCAGCCCGTTCTGTGGAAGCAATATTTAATTTGCGTCACATTAATTATTCAGGGACTTAAAACGACCGGTGAACTGAAACTTTTGTTTCACACCGGGTGCTAAGTGACGTCATCAGTTTAATATTATACAATATTAACAGCATCGGACTCAACAGAGTTCAACACTCGTTACGGGCAGTCAGAAACCCAAAAGTCTGACAACTAGTCTTACCAAGAGGTATCGTGTTCCCAGCAATTGTTGCACTAAGATAGGCAGTAACTCCAGCTGCATCCGGTTAGACTGGAAGCCGATCCCAATCACATATCCCTGAATTGAGAAATGGCTTCTATAGCTACGCAACGAGTAAGGACTAAGCACCGTCAGCTTTATTCATGAGGTTTGTTGCCATATCCGAGGGCCTAGATATAGTCATTCAATCAGCTAGATAAACGTCAAAAATTAAGCGAACTGACATTAGCTTGCGAAAAATTATGTAAATCCCGTGCTAAATCATTTCGGAAATACGAAACGCTTTAAAAACAATCACCATAAGATAAGCTTTTAGGCATACAGTTGACGACACAGTTGGCGCAGTAGCTGAGCGATTGACTGCTGCGCTGCGTGTTGTGCGTTCGATTCCCGCAAGGAACCAATATTTGTATGACTTAGAGATAGTTGTTCTGGTTCTGACTGTTTGTGTATGTGAGTTTAAATTTTTGTAAACGCACTCACGATACAGGAATCCCTAGTGTAGGGCAAAGTTGTATAAAAATAAAAAGGTAACCATAGTTAAAAAATATATTTAAAAAAGGAAAGGCTCCCTTAGTCCCAAACTTCACACAAAATACATGACCAGCATGTTTTTAATTACAAGCGTTAACTTCAGCAAGAAAACACTGAGTCACGGTCATAGACACAATAGTCTAATGACTGTCTGGAACTGAAACAAAACCGTGGAGTCAGCGCCAGGAGAGGATGGCCTGCGACGGTACAAGGGACGAGTCTGTTGTTGGACGTAGGGATGGCCTGTCAGAGAAATTACGAACTTGAGAGTTGTTGAGGATTCAATTTTATTTGCCGAATTTATAGGTTGATAAGATCTGCTCAGTCTTTTCAAACGAATGTGTCTGACGAAGTCATGTAAGGCCCTTATCTGTTAAAACTTTTCTCAACCCCACGGTTCATTCTAACCAGATGCAGTTGAATACCAGTATTTTTTTCCGTGAAGCGACTACGACTTCTACATTCCAGGTACTGCAAACCCAGCTATTCTAAGACAGGCCTCCTCTGCCAAAGGCAGTGGACCGCCATAAATGATGCTGGTCCAGTATGGATTAGTGGATGTTGCGTGGCTTCGATTTTGATTCGATTTTGGTTCTAAGATATACCGGTTCTCTTGTGATGTTTTCGTTTACCATTCCGAGCAGTAGTGTGTAGCAATCCTGTCTGAGGTATAACCCATGACATAGGACATGAAAGTTGAGGCCAATACCAGAAGGTCTGGCTACTGGGGTCTGGTCTGTCTGGTGGTATCTCTCCGGTCTTGTCGGACCATGAGAGTGAGGGAAAACGGAGTGCACCTATGTCTGCACAAACACTTGTGCACTATCATATCTCCCGCGCCAATGCACAGTCTCCTCTGAAACTGGCCTCTTTGGCCGAAATTCAGTGAGGAAGACAGTGGAACCTGGCAACCCTAACCGTCGCTATTTCGGGGCTCCAACAACGCTGGTCGGGGACCTCGCCTCAAACTTGGTAATTGGATTCAAAAACTTTGTATTGATGAGGCAATTCGATAACTTTGCAAGCGCCAAGGAGTTTGTGCCTTCAAGGATTTATTTAGTTTTTTGGCGCCTGAAGTCGTGGAACCTTTTTAAAGTTCTTTGGGACATTCGAACAAAGGAGTTAAGTATACAGGCAAGGAAGATAATTTGCAAACACTTGTTATGTGAACAATGTAAGAGCTTGTGTTTAATACAAGTTCACATGACTCTCTTTAGAGTGCCTATATAATTATAAAGGATATATACAACTGATTATGTTATTTAAATGGTGGAACTGTACTCAGGGTCCAGTGCCCTGAATCCACTAATTTACAAACTTTTCAGTGTCCGTCAAAAACACAATAGAGAAACCCTTGAAACTTTAGTAATATAAGTGGAATTAGGATCCTAGAGGTATGAATATTTATGGATTTAATACTTAACGGTTCGGTTGACTGAACCATGCGGAAAATTTTAGTGCATTTTATGGTTTGGTTTTGTAAATGTAGTTTACGAAGCTAAATTAAATGTTGAAACTACTGTTATAGCATTGAAGGACCTTTCGGTCATAAACTGAAAATGTTTAAGATCTAAATTAGTGTTACAGAATACAAATTGTATTATTCTTATGAATTACGAATCAACCGCTAGATTGTATGGACTTGAAACTTTTCGCTGTATGCTAGGTAGTGTAATTGAAAACTGAAAAATGCTAATTATACTCATTCTATAATTACGAACCACTTTGGCTACAAGACTAACAATAAAATCGCAAAAAAAAAAAACAGATATTATTCCATTTTATTATAAATCTGTACTAAATGTAGAGAACAACTTAGTTTTTTTCTTGGCTTGACGGCATTGAAGCTTTATTAAGAAACCCCAGATTACAAAAAATATTGCATAATACAGTTTTCTTTGCCAATACAGTCCACAACAAATACCGAAATCAAATACAATTGCCATATTATTTAAAACTACTTACCCATTTCAGTCCTAAAAAGGCGAAAACGTAAATTCTGAAATAAACAGCATTTCGTACTGCATTCCACAATTTATGGTGAAAGTTGTTCTAGACCGGTTGCCTCATCAGCTGTGTACCTCGTCGTCTGCTGGCTCTCTTCCAAGATAGCGCAATAACTAGAACAATTCTCTTACAGTTTAACTGAAAATTTTCTCAAAATGGCTGGTTGGCTTGCCACAAGCACTAGCGAAATTGTAATACTCGTAGGTTTTAAAAGCAAAGCAGTTTTGGAAATTGATTGGGTTGAGATCTTGGGGTTTTATACACAGGGAATTTAAACGTATAACAAAACACAACTTCGTCGCCATAGTTCAGAAAGCAGAGGTGCAGAGATCACCATCATCTGCCTAGCCTTTTCCCAACTATGTTGGGGTCGGCTTCCAGTCTAACCGGATGCAGCTGAATACCAGTATTTTACATGGAGCGACTGCCTATCTGACCTCCACAACCCAGTTAGTACTAAGTAACACGATACCCCTTGGTAAGACTGGTTTTCAGAATTTCGGGTCACTGACTACCTTTAACGATTGCAAAGATCTATATATACAAATGACAACCGGGATCAACGGCTTAACGTGCTTTCCGAGGCATTTATGCAAAGTGTACATAAAATCTCTGATGCTATTGCTATTGCTATGCTCAAGCGTTTAAAGCATTTAATTTCCTAAGCATGAGGGTTTCTTAGTACATAAGCAAGGAGTTATCGTTAGAGGCATGCCGTAATGACATGCCGCGAAGAACCAAATTCCTGAAATCATGCGACCGCATTGTTTGAATTTTGTGAAATTTACAAGATTTTGCGTTCATCCTTTAAGATATTAGAGGGGAAGATGGGGTTATTCCAGGGGTCTGGTATTTTGTATACTTACTACCAGTGCTCAAGGTTAGTTTGGATTAAAAGTTTTACCACAATGAACAATACTTTTTGTACCCATTTCGTACCAAGATTTCAAGGTCAAGAGACAGGCAAACATGTGGTGGACCGCAAATCAGTAATAACAGAACCAGTATAATATTAAGCTATGCCACTTATTTTATTGAATTCCGTGTACGCTAGGCCAGCTCTAAGTCAAAGTGTCACCATCGACATGCTGTAGTAGGCGACTAATTTACCCACCTGTTTTTATTTTGTGGATGCTGCAGATTTTATTTCCACTAGTCTAGTTTTTCATCAATAATTACGGGAGGGTATGATTAATTGGTGTGTAACAGCCAAATAGCCTGATGATATCCAGAAGATCGAGTGCAAGACCAGTAGGCTAATTCACGTAACTAAAGAAGTGCTGTTGCAGTGCAGTTGCAGTTAAGTTTCGATCAAAACAACGCTTTTCGTATTCTCTACCGCTGTCAGACACGTTCGCGTCAAGTTCGCGTCACGCGAGCGCAATAACGGCATTCTACTGTTGCGCGTCTTTGGTGCGTGCTCCTTCGGAACGCAACATGATCGGTATTCTACTAAGCAAAAAAAAATCCCAAAAATTTGTGCTGGGGTATTATTTTAATAACGTCATATTCATTGAAATGTAATCGATTCTATTCGATTATTTAGTGAGTACCTAATATTTTTTCTCTCATATGGCCACACCATAAGTAAGTTTGGTAGAGTTTGGTTATCGTACAGTTGACGTGCAGTTCACACGCAGCTTACGCGCAGTTCAAAGATTACAAGAATACCGTTTATCACTCGAACTTGAACTTAACTACAACTGCACTACAACTTCATCGGCGAGTAATAAAATATCGTGAATTAGCGCAGACCAGGAAAGCATGGCAAAAACAGAAGGAGAGATATTCTCAGCAGTGAGTAGTTCAAAGCGTTCAGTCATCGTCCTGCACTTGTCCCATGCGGTCCCATGTTACTTGGTGTCGGCGGAACACGTTATTTTCTTACATTCTCTTCTGTCAACCGCCATGCTATATCTTACTTCGTTTTCTTTAATATCATTCCTCACACAATCCATTCAATGTTGCCTTGTCTTCGTCTTTCAGTTATGACGAGTACACAATATAAAAATAAAATACACCCTAACATTAAAAATTTTAAACATCTAAAATACGAGGTAGAATCTTCTCGTAAATGATATGCAGACTCCAGTTCGTACTACGTATGAGATCGTATTTGCCGCGCGAGTGCGCACAGACCTCCAAACTAGTTTATTTCAGCTTCAACAACGATTTTTGAGCTGTTCCTGAATATTTAGGATGAGAATTTGATTGTTCTAGTTTTAGAAGCAAGGTTTTCGTTGATGTGGCGGATTTCAGAAATATCTGTGCTATTATATATACATACCTTTAGAAACTAAAGTTTATACCACTTGATGTTGAAATAGCCGAGAGTCTGACAATCAGTCTTACCAGGGAAATTGGGTCATCCATTAACTGAATTGTGGAGACCAAATTTGCTTAAAGAGTAGGGGAAGACCAATGAAACAATGGGTGAACTCCTGAGAACGACTAATAGAGAAGTATGGAAAAAGACATGCTGCGCCGACCCTAAATAAATTAGGATAAGGGCAGGAGAATGATAATGAATTTAGGCTATCCTAATGTTTTTTGCCACAGAACATTATATAAATCGTCTCATAAACATTTCCCTTGACGCCCTTGACCTGTCACGTGAGCACTCACACTCAATTAATGCAAGCCTACAACATTAAATATTAATGTAAACATAAGCTGTGCAAAATTGAAGAGGTAATATAATTTGAGCACAATCCTAGAGCGCGCACTCCCATATCTCGGCGCACATGAGCCTCGGAGCAATCTAGTTAGTGTTAATGCGATGAGCGCACTTAGACGAGCGGGTTGACTTCCACGAAACAAAATTAGAATCTTACTACTAGTACCAATGATGTTACATAAGAAGCTGCGAAGCTTTAGTGTGGTATCTGCCGTATACCTATATATCTGCCACGATATGGAGCGCTTACACAGCCAGAGGGCATCGCAGCAGACCTCCTAGTAAATGACGTGACAAGCTGGACAAAACCAATGACCACACACCACATACCACACAGCACCCACACACCACACACCACACACCCTCCACATTAGCCCTGGATCGAGAGAACTGGGATTTATGGAAAAAGGCCTTTGTCCAGCAGTAAGATGATGCCGAGTACAGAACATTAACTAGGTACCGTCACTAATGATAACTACAGAATGGTAAGATGGTATAGATACTAAGTTTCGTTAAAAGTAGACCATTACGTTGAATATTCCGAAGACAATTTTTTTCGTGGAAACAACTGGAAGTTCCAAACTTTTCGCCAATGGGCCGACTCAATTCAGATTGCCATCGACACGCTAAGAAGATCATTTTCGTCACTAACAAACTTAGATTTTGTTCCTGCATACAAGGTAACAACCGCAGCGGTTTCCCGCCCGTCTGATCAAACGTAAGAGCGTGCAATGCAGCCTTCAAACCGTTTAAGATAATGCTTTTAGCTCGCATCGACCTGGCTTTTATTTTTACAGCCATTCTTCGCTGCCTTGCTTTATTTCTTAGTATGTGGAACTTGACAATAAATAGATATCGTCACTTTGTTGAGAATGTCCTAAGTTTTAGAATAAAATATGTGGATGAATATAAGAGAAGACGTAGGAAAGATGCAGGTCTCATTGAAATGACGGCTAATAGATGGATGGAGTATTCTGCGCCCTTCCCATAAAGACAAGAGGATAATGAAGAACAGCAATTCAGCAATCAATATATATATATGACATGACTGATGACATAAGTGGGAATCATTTTGTTCAAACGTTCATTGTGTTGACATTCAAAAGTGCCTGTAATGGTCTAATTGAAATAAATGCTTTGAGTTTTGAGTTGTGTTAGGAATCATTTGGAAGGCTGGTTGTTGAGCTGATTTGAAGACGATTATGATCTGCATAGTTAATTAAAAAAAACACACATAATTAATATTATTATGACAATAATAAGGTGTGCGAGAAACAATGCCTCCACACATTTGGGGGTAGCCTGAGAATACTATTCGAAGAGGCTGCAACGATTCTGGAACGCTCGCTAGGAGAAAGGAAATTTTTACCTCCAAGTTACTTGCGTCCTGTCCAAGCCAGCTTGTCCAATGGGCATAAATTGCCACAACTCACACAAATAATGAAACAGTTCCTTGATTCTATGGAAACGTAACATTCGGTTCGGAATGAATTTTTTTTCTTCGGTCAGTCCGCATCAACGTTTGTTGTGACGTTCGGCTACAATATCTGAAAGCGGTAATTTAAAAAAGGAAGAAAGGAAGTTATAATTTAACATAAGGCTTTTTGAAAAAATATCATAAAAGAAGCTCATTTGTCTGAATTACAAAGTCCTCTGTTGGTCTTGCAACATTTTCTTTAAAATACATTTATTTTCTATAAATGCGATCCCAACACATTCTGATCATAAACAGACTCCTTGTCAGAAGCGACCCTGTTATAAATACCCCACCTTTGAAGTAACGCACAGCCTATAGAAAAAAATAGGACGAAATGCTGGCCACTGAGCAATTAGGTCGAGCAGTCAGCGACGTGAGAACTTCGCCTATTTTGAAATACATTGCCGGGATTATTCTGATGGTTTGACATCGCTGGCCTAGTGGAGCAGTAATGATGCGATCGGCTTTTTATTTACTACAGGCGAGATTTTTTTTTATTTAGAAGAAGTCTTAAGTTTTTAGACATAGCTTTTTTTAGGGTTGAAAGGATGAGATAAGTGTTATTTATGGATGGAGTTATTCAAGATAGCATTCTTCAAAGGTACAGTGATCTGACTATGTAGTTAAGACTATATTGCTGGCTTAGCCTAGGCAGTCTACAATGTTATGAGAGGGATGGACAATGGACAATGGAGGGAAAGACAATGTCATCCAATACGTGGCCCAAGGAAATGCAAGTTTCTTCACAACATTTTCCTTTATCATTTTGGGAGTTATGGTAATGAAGTGAGGTAAATTCGAAGACATCCACTAAATTACCCTGGGCCTGCGGGTTGAAGTGTTACTAACATATTTTTAAGGTTCTATATTTACTAAACCTCTCATGTCCTGTGCGATATCTGGCCATGTTCGCATTTGTTTCTTTGTAGCTAACGTCCTTCGTCTTTCTCTCTGTATTCTAGTCTCTCTCCTTTCCCCTTGTTTAACATTCACTTGCTTTCTCCTTCACGCCTAAACTATTTCATACTTTCATCTCTTTCATTCAACATGCTTTACATCTGTCATTCATCTGAGAGGTTTGGAAGGAGAAAGGGGAGGCCTTTGCCCAGCAGTGGGACCTTCAAAGAGACTAACAAACAAAAAATTTATATATTTACTAACACAATTTGTATTTTATAGTATGTTAGTCTGCAAGGTATACAATATATCTATGTGCCAAAGCTAGCCTGAAAATAAAAGGTTGTTGTTGTTGTAGTAATGTTACAATAAAATACCTCCCCACATTCTTCAACTGAACGAGACGAAATTTAAATCTTGTATAAAACGCACACTATGTAGGCAAGCATATTATAAGTTGAGGGATTACATTGATGATAAAAATGCTTGGCTAAATGCTGGTCCTGCTCCACAACCATAGGGGGGGGGGGCAAATTAATTGATTGTTCGGGTCGGGCATTATTTGAGTCCATCGACACGTAAAGAAGAAGATGAAGAATTGATTCCCATGGTTATGTATTGTGGAAGCTGCAGAAGATTGTAAAAATATACTTGCATTATATAGATTCCAGTTCTTAGTATTATATAATTGCATAGCACATGTGTGAGTACTTTGTACTTTGTACTGTTCAGCCACCATTTATATTTATTTATCTTTCATTGACTTGAATATGCCTTGGTGGCTGAGAGAATGTCATGCTCACTTAAATGTCTCGCTGATGGTGGCGGGTGTGTCGGGTCATTTAGTTCCCTTCAATATGGTTCAAAATCAAAATCAAAATCAAAGCATTTATTTCAAGTAGGCCAGTTACAGGCACTTTTGAATTGTCGAAACAAAGATGAAAATTAAATGTAGCTACAGTCCCAGTCACAAGACATAAAAACTGTGATAGTACTGTAGTTGCCCATTCCCTAGCGTAGATCTCTATGGAGAAGAACGGGCAAGAAACTCCATGGACACTCTTTTAAATCAAAATATTGTTACAAAATCTTGGTTACATCATTCATGTTGAGATGGTATATTATGTGAGAACAATGTAGCAAGATGTGCACGTTAAAAGTGTCCATAGTAAAAAACAAAAAATACAATTCAAAAATAAACATACAAATAAGCCATGGCAACTAAGAGTTGACCAGTCACAACTGACAGCGCCCGTTCACGAACATGACGCATGGATCAGCACCATTCAACTCAACCATTTTGAAGGGAACTGAATGATCCGACACACGCGCCACCATCAGCGAGACATTAGAGTGAGCGTGACATACTCTCAACCGCCAGGGCACATTCAAGTCAAGAAAAGACGTAGGATTTCAGTGAATGATAGCTTTCTAGTACATAGTACTCACACAATATGGGCTGTGCGATTATATAATACTAGAGATTGATTCTATACAATGCAAAGACAGTTGTACAATCTTCAGCAGCTCCAACAATTCTATTTAATACTATCAATTTATGCGCCCCTGTCCATGTGGAGCAGGACCAGCATTGAGCCACGCATTTTCATCTGCGATATAATCGCCCAACTTGTAATAAGCTTGCTTACATAGTGTGCGTTTGATGCATGTTTTAAATTTCGTCTCATTCAGTTCAAGAATACTTTGTGGAATTTTATTATAGCATCTCAAACAGTACCCCATGAAAGATGAGTCCACTTTAGCGAGTCTGAAGCCTGGCTGAACTAGTTGGTCCCTATTTCTAGTACTGTAATTATGTCTATCACCTCTTTTACCAAAAAGATGCAGATTTTTTCTGACGTACATTATGTTTTCGTAGATGTACTGACAATGTACCGTCATGATGCCAATATCCTTAAACAGTTCCCTTAGAGAATCGCGCCTACGAAGATTATATATGGCTCTGATGGCTCTTTTTTGCAGAATAAATATAGACTCAATATCTGCAGCCCGTCCCCATAGCAAAATGCCATAAGACATTATACTATGAAAGTAACTAAAATAGACCAGTCTAGCGGTATCTACATCAGTAAATTGACGAATTTTTCTAATAGCATATGCTGCTGAACTTGGACGCGCCGCAAGGGATGTTAAATGAGAACCCCATTGTAGCCTTGAATCAAGCGTAATCCCCAGGAAAACCGTTTTATCTACGAATTCAAGTTTCTCTTTATTTAATATTATTTCACAATCACTACTTTTAACATTGGGTAAAGCAAATCTTATGCATTTAGTTTTTTTTTTATTTAATACTAAATTGTTTGCTGTGAACCAATTATGGTTGAGTTGAATGGCGCCGGTACATGCGTCATGTTTGTGAACGGGCGCTGTCAGTTGGGACTGGTCATCTCTTAGCTGCCAAGGTTCATTTTAATTACTTTATTCGTAAATTGTTGATCTAATCTTTTACTCTGGACGCTCTTAGTGTGGTAGGTGTCTTTCTACATCGTTCTCACATATATGTATAATCTCAAAATTAATGATGTAACCAAGATTTTGTAACAATATTTTGATTTTAAAAGAGTGTCCATGGAGTTTCTTGCCCGTTCTTCTCCATAGAGATCTACGCTAGGGAACAACTACAGGGGGCAACTACAGTACTTTCTCAAGTTATTATGCCTTGTGACTGGGACTGTAGCTTTGATTTTCTTTTTTGTATTTTTGACATTCAAACACATTAATGGTCTAATTGAAATAAATGCTTTGAGTTTGAGTTTTGAGTTTGAGTCGATTCCACTCACTCTCACAGACAGGAGGCCTGTGTCTCAGCAATGAGAACATTATAGGCCGATTTATGCTAAGCTGACGAGCATTTATATAAAATTAAGTTTTTCTTTTGTATAGAGCCTTGTTTACAAAACAAAACATTTTAAAACTCAACATTGCTTTTTTGCCTCATTCCAATTCAATTACAATCGACTCTCATTTCAAAGTTTTCCCTTGGTTCCAAAACTTGATTGATTGAAGACGCCAACCAATTACACAGCCTACCGACATCGACAAGGCAAGACAAGGCGCTCATCGATCAATCAGTAGGACTATTGGCACAAATCAATGAACATCCTTGCCCACAGTGGAGCGCGGGAACATGACGAATGACAACAGTGACAGGTAGCCATCTTGTTTTTGGAGTAGATAAGATGGTTTACGTCGTAGTTGTGGTATTCGGTATTCGTTTGTCTCGAATTTTGATTCTTGGCTATGTAATGCAATAGAATGGTATTATCATTTTTTAAGATCTGATCCCTAATTCTAAATAAATTCTAAATCTAATGATGATCCTTAATTTCTAAAAATACTGTCCTTTCACACAATCCTGGATTTTGTATCACTGTCAAAATCCGTGACCTTCGTTTATAAGCAGGTCGCTGATTGCTTGCTGTAAGAGTTACGGAAATAATTACATAGGTACATCAACTGTGTAATTACCTATGGCCACCAACTTACTGGGCTTAAACATTACAATGTCAGTAGTTAAACTAAAGTACCATCGTTAACATAAAAGAGCTGCGGGCCTAGACCAGACGTGATTTTTTTTTTCACTTTTAATCGGTTCCACAGAACATTCAGTGCAATGAATTTTAGTAACTCTTTTTAAGTTTTCTATCATCGTTAGGGCTAATAGAAAGGAATGTAAATGTTGTCTTAGCCTTCTGGATATCCCTCAATGATGTTGTTTTGGATACAGCTAGTAAGGTATAAGCCATTAGCTTATCAAACATTAATGGTAAAAAAAACTTTTTTGACAGACTACAATGAAGACGAACGATACGATGGGTAAACTACCAACAAATAAGTTATTGAAAACGAGTGTTGTTTTATAATAAAACTCCAACTCCAAACCCTCATTACCGAGCCCAACTGATACAAGCAGCAAACTTTACGGTTTACCCTTGCGACCCCTTGTGAGGAAGATATCGCACCCTGAGGCAGACCCGACTCCTTGAAACTTTGTGGTTCTAAGTTGATGAGATTTATTTAATTGATACCAGTTGACCAAACACGAAACAGATATTTCGACTACGAATATTTACATGAATATTAGTTAGATATAAAATCAAACAGACATCAGAAACTATACTATACTAAAACGGTAAAGAAAATCATGACAAGGAGAGCCGCATGTTGTAAATAAAATAATATTAACCTTTATCCCCTATTATTTACAATTCTATATTTTTTAAACTTAACCTATTTAGGGTTCATCCAGACTGGATGAAGACCTCCTCCATCTTTTTCCATCTGTACCTATCTTGGGCCGTTCTGGTCCACTCTAATCGGCATATCCTAGAACCGAAAAATTCGACCTCATGTGACATCTACCTTAGCAGTTCTTCATCGAGGGGAGCTAATTATATAAACATTAGAAATGGTTCTTATTGGCGAAAATGAACAGCAACACAACATCATTCTCTTGCCCTTATCTCAATTCATTTGTGGTCGGTGCAGCATGTCTTCTTCTCTATTACTCGTCATCTCATGAGCAAATGTTTGTGTGATGAGCATGGACATTTGTTACCGAGTAATGGATGTTTATATGTATAATCAGTATGTATTTACAAACAAAAAGTATCTATGTATTATATCAACTATCTGGTGTCCACGACACAAGCCTCGTTGCTTAGTGTGGCACTAGATGGTGCTGTGTGTTATGTCCAGCGATATTTATTTATCTCAGCAGTCACATCCTTTCTTGCCATTTCATCCTTCACACAGTCCATCTATCGTTTCTTTGATCTTCGTCTATTCTTATACCCATCACATCACATAAATTAACCTGTCATACTTATATTTGTTGTAAACTTTTATCTGAACATTACAAAAACAATAGTAAAAGGTACCACGTGCCTACTACACGGTGAAGAAATTGAACAATTTACGTCCCTATGTGTACACAAACTAACTTGTTTGTGGGGTACACTTTGAGAACATAATTACGTAAACTTACTGTTGGAACACATTATTGGAATACCATCAGGGAGCAGGATCAAACACAGTTTAATTATCTAAGTTATTAATTACGGTAGTGTTCTCGGAGGGGTAGGTAGGAGTCTCGTTGTACAAATTATTGGGTATTATTATGATAAGATGCAAGACTATACTTACCGCAATTATTTTTAGCTTAGAACACAATGAAACTTCAGTAATCGGTGGAAACGTCGTTAATTGTACGGTCGAACAAGCTATTTGGTTTACATTTTACAATGTAATTTGTTGGTCAAACTGTAAACCAAATAAATTGTTCGACCGAGAGAGTGAGCAAATGTACGGACATTTGCTCACTCTCTCAAAATATGAGCCACGCTTGTAACTTAAATAATTTATACAAAATCTTCCAGAGCGTCCCGTTTCTGAGCTATCAGAAACTTTTGTCCCATACAATACTTGTGTGTATTGATCATGCCAGCTTACAGCTGACATACGTGGCTGACATTTTGAGAACAATTTAAATGGCGGATAATTTTGCAGGTTAAAATATTCAAAGCCATTTTGTATCGTAAACTGTAATATACATAAACTGTTTAACTGTTTGTTTTCCTTACTTAGGTATATAATTATTAAACTGATAGTTGAGGAACCTGTATTCATTATTATAATCGGGTGTGGAGAAGGAAATTAAGTTTTTGTAAGTTGTCTCTTCTATACAAACTATTGTAATAGTTAGAGGGCTTTATATGACACCATTACAACAACAACAACAACAACAACAGCCCATAACGTCCACTGCTGGACATATGCCTCTCCCATGATGGGAGGAATTTGCCGTAATCTCCACGCTTGGCAGGCGGATTGGAGATCGCAGTGATGAAAGACTAACAGAAAACGCTGCTGCCCATTCTCTGGTCTACGGAGGCGCAAGGTGTTCTGCCTCAGACATTAGTCGCCTTATACGACACCCGTGAGTGTAATGGGTTGGTTCTATTCTACTCTGCCGGATACCACACGGCTATGACACCATTACAGCACTTAGATATTTAGAAACAGACTGCCAACAGGTGGAAGAGACGACGCTCCACAAGGTGGAAGTTTTATAAATCTTGATGTTCACTTTTGAAAACAGGGTTCTTATTGATTTCCTTATATTTTTTTGCATCCGACAGACCATTTGGAAATAGTAAAACCTTTATCTAATCGGCGAGACGGCAAAAATGGCCATTGTGCAAATAATCCGCGAAACAGCCAATAAAGGCCAAGAATTACAACTCCTAAGTAGTTAGTGCACGTGCTCCTAGATGGCGCTGTTCTATAATAAGCTTAATACGCTCCCTCTTGGCAATATCCCACAGCCACAGCTATGGAACTATTACCATAAACAATGCCTTAGCACTAGTTCCGGTAATGGAAGTGGTTTTCTTAGATAATTGAGTTCTTAGTGGGAGGGATTTTTTGTTTGTAGGATTATAGTTTTGTACAGTGGTTTAAGTTGCTGGTGGATATTGTACCACTTAAAATGTTTTGTTAATGTTAAAAAGGGCCCCCCAAAATGACACATCCAATTTTTACTATTTTTAAGGTTTCTCTATAATTCTAGATACTAAGTATAACCACAGGCAGGGTAACCACGGAACCTAAAAATACGGTCGCCAGTCGAATTGTCTATCTGTATATCTTTTTACCCGAAAAAGGTAGACTTAAAAAAAATACAGAATATGGTTTACACGACCTCTATCTTACGTAATAACAAAGAAAAGAAACTAAAGTAATAGTTTTTAGGGTTCCGTACAAAAAATGAAAAAAACGGAACCCTTATAGGATCACTCGTGCGTCTGTCTGTCTGTACGTCTGTCTGTCACAGCCAATTTGCTCCGAATGTACTCGACCAAATCAGGTGAAATTTATTACGATGGTGTAATCCTATAACCCAGACACAGATGTGCAAAGTAATAGTACATACAAATGGAGAAAGTTTGTTATTGCATCCGAGGCGGAATAAACTCCCGAGCCGTAGGCGAGCCGTAGTAAGTTTTGCAAACCTTACTGTGTCATATATCAAATAAAAGGACTCATTATGAGGATCTATAATATATTTTTGTTATTGTTGTAAAATAAATAGTTTTCTTTTTATTCCTGAAAGAAGACGAAAGTTGACCATGCCCCCTGATCTCCGAAACTACAGAGCCTAAAATATAGAAAAATAATAATAAATATAGTTAATTGCTTGTAGATTACAGGAAAACCTATAAGAATTTTATCAATTGAAAATAAAGTGGTAAACTCAATGTGATACGTTCATTTACGGAAAATTTGACTTTGGCATTGTACGGAACCCTTTCCACGCGAGTTTAACTCGCACTTGGCTGGTTTTTGTGATACAGAACCCTCAGTCCACAAATCTGCCTCACACAACGGACCAGTTTTAAAAAGTTGACCGACAGAACTTTCCTCTGACTACGAATATCTTCGCTGAAAGAAGGAAACACATAAAAACCAAAGCAATACACTTTTTAAATGAACCCTCATCAAGAAACTTTGGTCGCTCACTAATTTTAAACTGCAGACTCTGTTCATAAAAGTGGTTACAAAGTTGATTCAAAGATTATCTTGTGCAGATGGCATATTCTAGAACTTATGACATAGTCACGACCTCAGACTATGTGACTCGCGACGGTGATTTGTGTCACGCGACAAGGCACGATTGCGCGCATCACTTGTTTCTTTCACATGAGTACCGTCGCATCGCATGTCGCTTCGCAAGTGACTCTTGGGATGCTGTCAGCAATTTCTTTGTTTTCTTTCAATTAAGTCTATAGAATTTCTTGCCCCTCCTTCTCCATAGAGATTTACGCATTAGAATAGGCAACTACAGTCCTATTGACAACTGTAGCAACTGCAACTTCACCTTTTTTTAAATTATTTATTTTATTTTGGTGGGTAAATTCACCAATTTATAAGACGATTTTGAAAATTTATTTTATTTAGAGAAATGGGGATTATTTTTTAGTGGGCTGTATGGAGAATTCTGATTATCGTCTTGGGGAATCAAAATGACACGAACAGGCGACAATAGATTAAGAGGAGGTGGAAAATTATGGGTCACCTACCTTGTTTTGGACCACGTGGCGCGGCCGGTAGAATGACGATGCCGGCGATTGATGGAAACACTGGTTGTGAGTGTCTTCTGGTGCACCAGGTCGCGGATGGCCCCGGGGCCACTGTTTGTATATCACGATTCCGGCGGAAGGCGGTTTGACCTGCAGGCTTTGATATGCAGCGCGGTCGTGATGCGAACGTTTTGCTGTCTTGAAGTGGAGTCTTTATATTGCGGTTTGCGATAGCGGGATATCCGACGCGGCGCGAGATCAGTAAGATACCAACGCAGCGCGGTGCGGTAAACGTACGGTGCGGCGCAATGCAGCCACACTCGACGGAAGTCTTATACGTACTTGACTCTGGCCTCGATGAATTCGGCAGGCGAGCGCAAAAAAGGAGGGAAAGAGATGGGCATATATCGTCGCCTGTTCCTATGATCTACGTCATGTGAAAGGATCAATTGATGAGTAGAAAAGTTACGAGATGGCGTCACCACATTTGGAAATTGCTTGGACCCGGTTGGTTGATTTGAAAGAAATGCTGTGAGTTTCTTTCATTAATTTTCTCCGCAGTCGCCGTCGCAACGCGCGTTTTGCTCGAGCTAGTAGCTTGTGGCCAAGCGGTTAGAAAGGCTATCTTCTGCAGCTGGCATATGCTTAAACTTAGTGTTCATTAATTGAATGAGTTCAATAGCTCGCAATGCCAGTTCAGCGTAATCATTTTAATGACTTCTGCTAGAGAGGTTGGATGTACGGACGGGGGTGAAAGGGCGGGCCCGCGGTGGTTCAAATGTTAGCTAATGACAGGACTAATAGGAGAGGAGGATTGCTTGTTAACTAACTAGGTAGTTGGAGGCTGGTGTAATTAAAATTTAGTCGTTATCAGCTTAACTCTCATGATTTTTTCTTTTATTTCAATGGGTACTCAGTTGAACTACTTAAGTTTTGGATCAGTCGAGCCGGACCTTTAGTAAATCTCGAAAGCAGCGGTGGCCCAGTGGTAGCGGCCCCGACTTACGAACAGTAAGTCGTGAGTTCGAACTGAGACAGGCGCATTATTTTGTGTAATTTATTTCATCACCACTGCTCTTAAAACGGTGAAGGAAAACATCGTGAGGAAACCGACATGTCCTAGAACCAAAAATTCGAAGACATGTGACATCTACCAATCCGCACTGGGCCCGCGTGGTAGATTATAGCCCATCCCCTCTCATTGAGAGGAGGCCGGGTTCCAGCAGTGGGAACATTAATAGGCTCATGATGATGATGATGAGGATAGTAAATCTCTAAAATCCTTTTATATTACTTAGCTTCAATAAACCTTACCTTACTGAATATTACCTTTTGAAACAGAAATAAAACACAATTTTCTACTCCTGAATTCAACCCAGTGGGATATTTTCAAGGTTTCGACCATGTACCATACAGATAATTCAAAAAAAAAAAAAAACTGCTGAAAGGCTGCACATCTATGTATATGGATATGTATGCATCTGTATGATCTATGAGTATGGAGACAGTTGTCTACCAAAATACCATGCTACAAAATCTTCAGCTCATCAAAACGCGCCCATCCAAACCGCGTCTCCGTATATTTCCCACAAGTTGACTCAATGAGCTGGTATTTGCGTTATTGAGCCGTGCGCTGGTAATGGAACGCCTTACATAAAGCCTGTTTACAGTACGTGATGTACGTGATATGTGATGAAGTACTCGCGAACATCGATTTCGGATATGATGAAATGAATAGATTGAATGTGATAGTGAGTCCCGCATACATCGGGAGATCAAAGATTGATCACGCAGTGCAGCAGCCAACCGCTCAGCCACTGCGCTAACCTTGCCGTGAAAGTAAGATAAACATAACATCACGCTTGGATATTCCCGAAATGTTATGTAGAGGTGCACAGTACACCCCGATTTCGCCAGTTATGGTTTACAACAACAACAACAACAGCCCATAACGTCCACTGCTGGACATAAGCCCCTCCCATGATGGGAGGAATTTGCCGTAATCTCCACGCTTGGCAGGCAGATTGGAGATCGCAGTGATGAAAGACTAACAGAAAACGCTGCTGCCCGTTCTCTGGTCTACGGAGGCGCAAGGTGTTCTGCCTCAGACATTAGTCGCCTTATACGACACCCGTGAGTGTAACGGGTTGGTTCTATTCTACTCTGCCGGATACCACACGGCTTAGTTATGGTTTAGTTCCATGTAATAGGCTCTATTGCCATCAACCGAGCTCAAATCCAGACACCAACTACTAACACCTTCCTATTAAAAAAAATCTGTCACACTTCTGCCTGGCCTTGGAATCGGACATGAGACTTGCTGGAATATAAAATAAAATCTACATAAATGAGTTTTTTTTTTGTTGTTGTTGTGTTCATAATTATCAGGACAGGATTTGAAAGAAATATTTTTTTCTAATTTTCTTCGCCCATCTAATGCACCACCCGTGCGAAGCCGGTTTATAAGAATGTTTAATTTTTTTTCATCTCCGAACACTGCAATTACCCTTTTGAACAAAAAACTCTCCTGTAAAAGATAACTCTGAGCAGCGGCGGTAAGAAAGACGAAGTTCTTTTATTTCTTCTTCAAAGGTTCATAATTAGCTGTCTGTGATTACCGGTAGACAAACAGCTTTCAAAGACTTTTAAAAGTCTTTTAACTGCGGAATTAGAGGAATTAGTGGGACATTCTGTTTGTTTTTAACAAAGAGTTTTTGACGTTTAATAAAGGAATTAGGTGTTTTGTGCATTTTATGAGGTTTATGATTTATTTTATTTTACGAGGACACTGAATTTCTATGGATTTAGTTATTGTTTTCAGTATCTTGTGATACTGTGATGGTTATAAAATAATTCTAAAATATAACGAGAATAACACGCATGTAATCCCAAAATGAGTAAGCCAATATATTTACTACTAATATTTCTCACACTCCGTAAGAGAGAGAAATATTGCACCATGCGGGCCCTGTGCGTGTTGCTGAATGTCACATTACGTGCCTTCGATTTTTAGGTTATGTCTGAAACATTCCAATTTCCAGTTTGTAGACTGCCTCGTAGGTCAAGGTCAAGTGGTCATAAACGCGACGGCCAAGCACGAAGTCCTTAGTTCAATTCCGGGGTCGGTAAAGTGTTATTGGGTTTTTCCATTAGGAATTCCTTAGTAGCAGCCACGGAGTCTGAATTTATGCCCGGTCGATGGCAATAGGCTCGCCCCCTATTACATAAGACTTAAAACATAACTGGCGAACTGTGGATGTACTTTAAGTACACCTCTGCCGAACCGTTCAGTGATTACAGGCGTGATGTTGTTATTCCGGTTTTCTCACGAAGTTTTCTTTTACCGTTTTTAAGTTCAGTTGCGATGAAATAAATTACACAAAGTGTCTAGGTTCGAACTCACTTCTTACAAATTAAAATCGGAACCTAAACACTGTACCGCCGCTGCTGGCACTGATATTATTACAAGTATGTAATAGGGGAACACACCATCGTGAGACCACCTTTGCTCAGAACTGGGACAATAGGGGTAACAAAAAAAAAAAGTAGGGGAGCAAACTTATTGCTTCCCCACTATCTCCCAATACTTCCCATGAAATACATTTTATTACATACTAAAAAAACTCTAAAATACCAATCTCCATTTGTAAGAGCTCATAAAGTATTCCGTTCGTGATGCACCGGACAAATTGACGTCCGGTGTGAGCGAGCCACTTCCGGTGCGGACGGAAGCGCCACCATATTGTACTGCAAACAAAATGGCGGCTCATTAGTAAATGGAGGTGGATTGGACTAGAATGTTGTGATTGGAGAGTGGATTCTTAGTTTTTAGATTTCATGTGACAAGATAAAATAATGATTATATGTGTATTAATAAAGAATAAAATTGTATTTAATGATCTGGATGATAAGTAGTCTGTTAGTTAGAAGTAAATGTCTGAGTGTCTGCATGGTTCTACTAAAGTACACAATGGATTTAAATGCGGTTTACACCATCATTAAAAAAATGTAATAAATACGTGTAATACTCTCATTGAGAGGAGGCCGTGTCCCAGCAGTGGAAACATTATAGGCTGATGATGATGATGATGACGTGTAATATACTCATGAAGGGTTTACATCTTGTTTAGCACGATTTTGACGTGTTTTCTAACCAAACAGAAAAAGATACTTAAATAGAATAAGAGTAGGTCACTGTATACCCTTTTAATGTAGCCTTCCTTAATTAATTTATTATGTAAAATTAACAGCTACGGAGAAAACATTATATTTCAGTAGGTAATTTAACGGAGACAAAATCGTGCTACGTGATCGTAGTATGGTCTACGCACGTAGTACGCGTAGCCATGACGTCATCTCGTTTGCTACGCCGTAGCAACAGCGTGTGTTTTGATAAGTAATGCCCGTTTTCACTAACAATAAGTGACACCTAACTAAATATTTTTGCGCTTTTCGAGTTTCAACATCACAGTTGACTAGTGTAGTAACTGCAATTTTGATTGAAATATAAAAGTTGGTCTCCCCGCCGCAAGACTACATCAGCAGTTTTAGATAATTTCCCAGAAAAGGCGAAAATAGAATCAAATCACCTTATGAAATATTGTTCTCTTTTTTAAACTTTGTCGCATAAAACTCTTTGCTTGTCAATAAAATTGATGTACCATTTTTGATTTCGTCGTATAATATAATTGAGTATGATTCGGGTTTTCGTAAGTCTGTCAGTACTTTAAAAGTAGACGGAGCCATGTTTTTTTTTGTAATCCTTTGTCATAACGAAACAAAACTCTAAAAAGCACTTTTCCAAGGAAACCTCACTTGAATACTCTCGGAAATGCTTTAAAAAATCCACAATAAATCTAGCCCCATTACTCTTATAAACCACTTTAATTATTACTACCCACATCCGGATGAAATTTAAAAATCCCCACCTGGATGGAGTGTCCTTAACCGGGTTTCAGTCCGGATAGGCCACGCCCACTCTGTGAGTTATATGGATAGATTGGTGTTAGGGTATGTTTAGATGGAAAAAGGACTTAAGTTTAGCTTAATTCCAGAAGTTAAGTAACTGCGCTGAGAATGTGGTTGTGTTACCGTCATTTACACATTAAAATTTGATGTTTGTGACTGGGAAAGCTCATTAAACATAACATCATGCCTATAATCCCCGAAGGGTAGGGCAGAGGTGTACCTGATTGTACACCCGCATATCGCCCCTGAACCCCATGAAATTCTGGACGCAAAGACTTCTGACTCGACACTACTCACTTGAAGGAAACAAAGAGCGCGCGTGTCGCAAGTCGCGTCACCCTAGGTCGTAACCGGGACCATACACAGTGAAACAAAGAGCGCGCGTGTCGCAAGTCGCGTCACCCTAGGTCGTAACCGGGACCATACACAGTGAAACAAAGAGCGCGCGTGTCGCAAGTCGCGTCACCCTAGGTCGTAACCGGGACCATACACAGTGAAACAAAGAGCGCGCGTGTCGCAAGTCGCGTCACCCTAGGTCGTAACCGGGACCATACACAGTGAAACAAAGAGCGCGCGTGTCGCAAGTCGCGTCACCCTAGGTCGTAACCGGGACCATACACAGTGAAACAAAGAGCGCGCGTGTCGCAAGTCGCGTCACCCTAGGTCGTACCCGGGACCATACACAGTGAAACAAAGAGCGCGCGTGTCGCAAGTCGCGTCACCCTAGGTCGTAACCGGGACCATACACAGTGAAACAAAGAGCGCGCGTGTCGCAAGTCGCGTCACCCTAGGTCGTACCCGGGACCATACACAGTGAAACAAAGAGCGCGCGTGTCGCAAGTCGCGTCACCCTAGGTCGTACCCGGGACCATACACAGTGAAACAAAGAGCGCGCGTGTCGCAAGTCGCGTCACCCTAGGTCGTACCCGGGACCATACACAGTGAAACAAAGAGCGCGCGTGTCGCAAGTCGCATCACCCTAGGTCGTAACCGGGACCATACACAGTGAAACAAAGAGCGCGCGTGTCGCAAGTCGCGTCACCCTAGGTCGTACCCGGGACCATACACAGTGAAACAAAGAGCGCGCGTGTCGCAAGTCGCGTCACCCTAGGTCGTACCCGGGACCATACACAGTGAAACAAAGAGCGCGCGTGTCGCAAGTCGCGTCACCCTAGGTCGTACCCGGGACCATACACAGTGAAACAAAGAGCGCGCGTGTCGCAAGTCGCGTCACCCTAGGTCGTACCCGGGACCATACACAGTGAAACAAAGAGCGCGCGTGTCGCAAGTCGCGTCACCCTAGGTCGTAACCGGGACCATACACAGTGAAACAAAGAGCGCGCGTGTCGCAAGTCGCGTCACCCTAGGTCGTAACCGGGACCATACACAGTGAAACAAAGAGCGCGCGTGTCGCAAGTCGCGTCACCCTAGGTCGTACCCAGGACCATACACAGTGAAACAAAGAGCGCGCGTGTCGCAAGTCGCGTCACCCTAGATCGTAACCGGGACCATACACAGTGAAACAAAGAGCGCGCGTGTCGCAAGTCGCGTCACCCTAGGTCGTAACCGGGACCATACACAGTGAAACAAAGAGCGCGCGTGTCGCAAGTCGCGTCACCCTAGGTCGTAACCGGGACCATACACAGTGAAACAAAGAGCGCGCGTGTCGCAAGTCGCGTCACCCTAGGTCGTACCCGGGACCATACACAGTGAAACAAAGAGCGCGCGTGTCGCAAGTCGCGTCACCCTAGGTCGTACCCGGGACCATACACAGTGAAACAAAGAGCGCGCGTGTCGCAAGTCGCGTCACCCTAGGTCGTACCCGGGACCATACACAGTGAAACAAAGAGCGCGCGTGTCGCAAGTCGCGTCACCCTAGGTCGTACCCGGGACCATACACAGTGAAACAAAGAGCGCGCGTGTCGCAAGTCGCGTCACCCTAGGTCGTACCCGGGACCATACACAGTGACACTTTGGTAGAATAAAAACGGTGTAAGAAAAGAAATTGATTTTTGTTGTAAGTCTTATCTTCTATATCTTACTTATTATGATAAACGCAAAAGTTTGTGAGGATGGATGTTTATTACTCTTTCACGCCAAAACTGCTAAACTTTTTTAATTAAACTTTATCATAATTTATGAAAATTTATTTGTTTTTTTTTTTCTTTATTTTGAAAAAAATATTTACGCGGATGAAGCCGTAGGTGGATAATAGTTAAATGGTCGCTGTAAACAAGCCTTTACATAAACTTGTAGTCGTACATAAAGGTTCCGGCGCCGTATCCGGGTATTAAACCGTGTAATAGGGTGTTAAATATTCTGTTTCTGATAGTTTGGGAGAACACAAGTCATTACTTAATCGCTGTGTTGATCGTTTGTCATCGAAACTATGAATTGAATTAATAGGAATTTACTAGAACAGAACTATGCTTGGACAGGCATAACGGTAAAGAAAAACATCGTGAGGAAACCGTCAGACAACCAAAAATGTTGAGAGATGTGACCATCCCGCTCTGGCTCCTCACGAAAGGCTAATTATTATAAGTTATATGCTGATTGTAATTGGGAGGAGCTCTTGGCTAAATACTAACAGCCGGTCGGGTCGATCTTCAGGTTAAGCCATGCTCGCCTAGGTTGGTCCGTAGATGTGTAACCATCTATTACATACCGAGTTTCCTCTGTGCCTAGGAAAGCACGTTAAGCCGTTGGTCTCGGCTGTCAATTGTAGATCTTTGACAGCCGATGCACTACCTGCATTGACTGTCAAAGATCTTACCAAGCCCAGCCGGTCTTACCAAGGGGTATCGTATTACCCAGTACTAACTGGGTTGTGGAGGTCAGATAACCAGTCGCTCCATGTAAAATACTAGTATTTAGCTGCATTGGGTTACAATAGAAGCTAACCCTAACATAGTTGGGAAAAGGCTAGGCAGATGATGACTAAGATAGTTGTATTTTAGATTAAAAAACTGTTCTTATTTACGGTACGTTCACGTTGCATGTGCATCTCATTGAAAAACGTATAATTAAAATACACACAGTAAACAGCATGTGATTGGTTGAGAAAATAATAACAAACAATCACACATGAGATTTGACTTTCAGAAACCGAATTTAACAAATATTTTTCCTGAAAATTCTTGACTAAATTTTGTACACAGTTGTTTAACGAAACAGCGGATAGGGTTTTGTTTCTTTTTCAACATTTTTGTAGTACCAGGAAGTAAGCAATAGTTTTTAAAAGCTTCATCGTTTCGGGGAACACGTTTTAGCTGTATTACTGATATACATAAAATGTTGAGAATTTTTTACCCGACGGCGAATACCAGATATGTTTTAATAGTTACTATTACTAGTATACTTTGTAACTAGTAGTGCATGCCTATAGTGAATTCATAATACTTTTTAACCAACTTCTAAAAAAGGAGGAGGTTCCACTAACATTTTTTTTTACTGTATTTTGCTCTATATATTCACAAAATGCCTGCAATGACTGGTTTCCAACCAAAGCAAAGTTTTTTAGATTATATTCTTATGAGAAAAGAGTGATTGGCTACCGTTTACTCATAGGAATATCTTATATTATTATTCGGACTTATGAACGTAATCTGCTAACTGCATTATCATAAAAAACGCCACGCACTACGCGTGCTACGCTTTCGTAGACACTGCGCTACGAAACCGTGTCGTCGTCAGCTACGCCGTAGTACCATAATCAATGCATGGAAAAGTTTTTATTGCAACTTTAGGCCCTAAGTAAGTGTTGTTTTAGCAGACATAAAGACTCAACTCCTATTTTCTAGACATAATTCCTTAGTCAGAAGGTAGGTGCATGGTTCCAATTGGTGGTTTCCTATGCAGAAGAACCAGAAATAAACTCTACAGTAACTCTTAAATTGTGTACACTTTAAAAAGAACTCATTTTTTACAACTTTTGCCTGTCTGTTTGTTCTGGCTAATCTCCGAAACGGCGGTGTATAAAGCGTTTTTCTCCTGCTGTATTGATTAAGGTTTTACGTTTTCACGGATACAGTATATTGGAAGCCAATTACGAGATTCATCGCTTTAAAATTTTTGTAAGTGTTCACATTTCATTGCTGGTGACAGTACGCCTGACCAAAACAATCCAAGATTTGTTTAAACCTAAAATTACCTACTCACATTAAAATCTACGTACATACTTCAAGCCTCCTCACCAAACAAAACAGTATCGAAGGAAACCTCTTCAAGAAAACCCCTTGAAAGGTAACAAAAGAGGTTTTACTCCAAGACTGGAGCCTCCAGGCCGTAACGAATTACATACATTGGTACAGCACTCACGTACTTAAGGAGAGGTGCTAAATTATGAAGGTTTTCCGAAGGGCTGTATAAGTAATTGTAGGTAGAACGTAAAGGTTGTTATCGATTGGCTGGGTCGTAAAAATCGTTGAAACTCCGGTAGTTACTTATACATGAACACATGTTATGAAAGAAACACTTAATCGAAGAGATCTAAAGGTCGATTGCCTCGTTGGTCTAGTGGTTACAAAGTGCCACTGCTGAGCATTGGTCTTGGGTTCGATTCACAGTCGGGCAAAGTGTTATTGGATTTTACATCAGAAATACAGTGGCAGCTAGGTATCTGCATTTGTGGTCGGTTGGTGACAATACACTCGCCTACAATAGGGTAGATGACAAAAAAATCTAATTAGTCCGTCAGATAGATTCCCAAAAAATATTGGACACATATTATTTTATTTTTTCACATAAACAAAAAATTAAGACGATACAGTGCGTAGAAAACTTGTGTGACGTCACATTTGAGTACATTTCTTACTCAAATGTAACGTCACAAGCCCCCATTCATGATCTTTGACACGATTTATCTTCGTCTATTTTTATCCATTTGAGATAGCAAAAAACCCGTATCCAATATTTTTCGATAACTTAACGGACGAACTAAACAGAATCATATTTTTTTTAGTCAGTCATCATCTCTATTACATGGGATTTGAATAATCATAACTGGCGAAATGTGAGTTTAGTACACACCTCTATCTAACTTATTAACATTTGAGGACAGGCGTGATCGTTACAGATTCCAATGATGAGGGAGTCAAACGGGAGTTAAAATCTTCATTTCAAACAAAGACGCAAGCAACGGCGACTAAAATATTTACACAGAGAACGACTTCTTGTTTCAACAATAACAGTACCACAAACATAATAAAGAACTACAATGCCAGTACTTTCCTGTTTAAAAACAAACGCTTCAAGCTAAACGTTCATTACGGAGCGGCAGGCATGCCGGCCGGATGACGGATGGCGAGTAGGAGTCAGAGACAAAAGCGGAGAGCTTTTAAAATGATTCGCCGCGCTAAACGTCACAAGTGTTGCCAACTGTATTACGTGATGTTATTGCAGGGTTTTCCCTACTCAGATTTTCGTTTTAAATTTTTGTTTTATAGGTCCAGTGTCAAGATTTATAAAATCTCATAATTGCGCCTGTGATTCCAGATGGTTTAGGCAGAAGTGTAATGGTGCACCCACTTTGCGCCAGTTACGAATAATAAGAAATAGGGGCGGATTAACCAATATTTACCTACTATTTATTAAGGTTTTAATTAATGTTATAATATAAAAGACCTATTGAAAGTTCTTGGCGCAACATGCAAAATGCTATTAGGCTTTCTAGTAGCACATTTTCAGTAGCAACTCGACTCTGGATTTTTTGCACCATTGTTGACTATAGGCTCGTTTCCTATTTCACAAAACTTTTACTGAAATAACTAGCGAAATCTTAGTTACTAGCTAAGTAAGATTGGCAATTCATGTAGAATCAGAAGAAATGAGTCAAGACGTCTGTCTTCAACAACGCCAACCAACTGTCTGACTGACTGTGTGTGTGTGTTGTGTCTGTCAACTTGCTTGTAAAGTTACATGAACCCGTTGGCTGTTTCAACCACGTTAGAAAAAGTTACCCAGTATTCACCATAAGGCCGCCCGGACAAGCCCGCCACACTATTCCCAAACCGCTGCAACTCCTGAAAGCCAGAATCAACAGTGGCGACCATCAGCAAAACGCCGAGACAATGAAGCTCGACGAAGTCTAAGAGAAACAATTTAACTGTCTTGGATCCCGCAACGAAATTAATCAGAAAAGAATTGCGGAGGAGTAGGAAAAACATAATTTCCACTTCCCTCCATATCTACAAGACACAGAACAAAACAAGGCCAATAGGCACAAAGGGACCATGAGGTACCTGCATCCCTATTCTCGTAACTCCCGCAGTCCCAAGATAATAATTGAGTTTTACCTAACCAAACAATAACACCCCGTACCCTTCTCACCGGACTATCAATCACGTCGGATGACGTCACGGTGGCAGATGAGACACCATGCCAAAAATGTAGTCACGCAAACAGAGTACTTGCTTACCTTACCATTTTGTTTTTCGATTAGAAAATATCTATACTGACAAACAAGGTTTTGTAACAATTTTCTGATTTAAAAGCGTGTCCATGGGGTTTCTTACCCGTTCTTCTCCATAGAGCTCTACGCTTTAGAATGGTTAACTAAAGCCTTGTGACTGGGACTGTAGTTATAATTTTATTGTTGTCTTTGTTTTGACAATTCAAAAGTGCCTATAACTAGCCTTCATGATAAATTATTCGATTTTGATCAATTCCCACAATTAAGGTGGAAGTGCTTGTGCTTGGCGGCAGTCCGCGAAATTAAAATTTTCGCACGATTTTTGTAATTTTAATAGCAAATTCGCAAATAGAGGAGGTAATTTGCTACTGTAGGATAATATCGCTGTACCAAGGGCGAATCCACGAGTAGAAGCTAGTAGAATTAACTATTTTCATTACTACAGTTATTATAACTATTTTTAAATAGTAATTATTTTATCTGCGTGGTAGCCCTGAGGAGACACGACAGCTGACAGATGGCCGCGTCGTAACATTACTGCGACATTCAGCATTTCTATACCATTATGCTTTTTACCTTCTGAAAAGCTTTATAAAACATTAACGTGCTCTCAAAGCAGTGAAGGAAAACATAATGAAAAACCAAAGTTCAACCTTGCGCGGTGTCACTATTACTGTTAAATTAGTTTGCTGTGCACTTAACCCTAGTACGAGCCAAGACCTTAGTTTCTTGAAACAGCGTAGACCATTAGTGTCTAAGCACACTATGCCGAAGGTACGCGACCGAAGTTCCGCGGCTGATTTTACGTTCCGACTAATTCGGCTGTGTGACACACCATAAGTGCCGAACTTACGCGACAGAAATTCAGTTGCCCAACTTGCGCAAACACGCGGGACACGGAAATACCTGCCTCTCGCTGCTCCCCACCACGGATCTTCGTCGGCAATCGCACCGAACTTCGGCCGGTATAATGCGTGCTCTACAGAATACGTTGCCGCCGAATTGCCGCTAAACTTACACCCGACCGAAGTTCGGCTGTACGCTATGACGCGACGTAATTTCGGCATAGTGTGTCGTCAGTAATTCAAATAGCATTGCAGGTGTAATTGTGCTGAACTTCGGTCGCGTAACTTCGGCATAGTGTGTTTAGACACTTAAAGTACGAAGTAATTAGCGACAGTACAATTACTTTGTCTGCGTTAACTCTCAGTTAGTACCCCTGTGCGGCCACTAGCTCGCTTTTTAGCTAAGAGAAATACATACGGACGCTTTGGTTGAACAATACACCAACTCTCGTGTATCTCACATAGTACGTCGGAAAAGAATGTAAGAAACACGCCTAATAATGTCTAGCTAAGACAACTACCTAGTACCTACGTAATTAGTACTAATTAACAGGAAGTGAGGATCTTAGTACAGGTCTTTGACATGTAATTTTTGCTACCAAGCTTGCTTTGCCCTTTGTATGGTTGCTCAAAGAAATAGAGACACCTCCCTCTTGCCATGTCATCCTTCACTCAGTATAATATAGTCTAGTCTACTGTCAGTTCTTTGGTTTCCTCTACTCTTATTCGCTGAACGTGCGTGACGACCGACGGAAAAATTACCTACATTAATACCAATACAAAAACTACTTAGTTACCCGAGCTTCCCGGCTGTATGTCAGCGTGTGGGGTAAAAGCCGACCTGTGTACCCACCCCGCTCCTGATTGATTGGGGTAACGGTCCGGTGCAAGCTAACTACTTTATACTGCGGTGTTGTTTGGGTAGTACCGCCGAAATTGAACCTCTACTTAGTTAACACGGTTTTTGTGAGGGTTGTTAGAAATCTGACATTTTGAGGGCCTGTTCATAACGTATTTGAAACTATGTGATATGCTGTATATACACTGCAAAACTAAGTATCACACTTTTAAAATTGCAATAAATTTTATGTACACAAGATATACTTTCGAAACAAAAAGGACTCGAAAAAAAGTTTAATTTTGTACATAACAATTAATAAAGTTGATAAAAATTGCTATAAAACGTTTTTTTTATTTTAAATCTAAAATGTCTTAGTTACTTAGTTTTGCAGGCCAGTGTATTTTACAAAATATTTATTTGATCTCGTTTGCGGAGCGAACATGGCTTGATATTGCACAGGATAGAGAAGTTTGAAAAGAGAAAGGGGACGCCTTTGCCCACCAGTGGGACACTGAAATTATTCTAAAAAAAAAGGAATTTATTCAAACTTCATGCACGCTAAAAATAACCGCACAAGGGCGGACTTTTACAAAAAAGGTTGATAGAATGTTTAAATTTTTAGCAAAAGTCAGGATGGTATTTTTCTTTATAGTCAATCTCTAGAAAATATTCAGGTATTTTTTCTGCAATTCCAGCGATTTAGAAGTAGTCCGTAAAACCGCTTGAAGTTCACGATTTTATTAATCGCATTTTAGAAGGTACAGGATTAACTTTACAAAATGTTTTAATATTAATCACTTGCTTTTCCCAGTAACCGCCTCCAAAAAACCTTCAACAAAAACTAAAATCCAGCGTACCTTGATCCCTATTCATAACGGATCAAATCACACTGGAAAACCGGATAATCTTAGAAAACCCACTGTAACTAGAACCGTGAACATTCGCCCGTCAATTTCAGAAGTAAGGAACCCTACGACCATATCCGTTGTAATAAAACCCTCGTTGTTTCCACGCGGCTGCAAATCGCTTCGTGTAAGGTAGGGCAGGTTTAATATAAAGGTTAGGTTACATACGTACGATTTCACTTATCAGGCTAAAAAGTGTGTTCAAATATAACCAGCCTAAAACCAACCTATAATAGGCGAGACGACAAAAAAAATCTAATTAGTCCGTCAGTTAGATTATCAAAAAATATTTGGCCCGTGTTTTTTCTTTTGTTAGGTACATAAACCTTAAATTGACGAAGATATGACGCTTTTAAAATTCTTAATACGTCACGCCTAGGTATAATTTTTAGCTAGTTCTGACGTCACGAGCCCCCACTCCCGAGTTTTGATGCGTTTTATCTTTGTTAATATTCATTGATTTACAAAAACAAAAAATACGTGTCTATTAATTTCCAATACTCTAACTGACGGACTAAATAGATTTGCAATTTTTTGATACTGTCGTCATGTCTATAGTGTGGTTAGAATAGAATTCCAGGAAAAGCTGCCTCGTTCACGACTTTTACCGATGCCTCTTGTGACGCGATTTGCAAAGCGACTCATAGTTGACGACACGGTTGGCGCTGTGGTTGAGCGATTGTCTGCTACGCTGAGTTCGATTATCGCACGGTACAAAAATATTTGTTTGAGCCACAGGTAGTGGTTCCGGGTCTGGCTGTTTGTGTGTTAAGTTTAAATGTTTGTACAAGCACCCACGATAAATTGGGATGCACAGGAGACATTCCTAGTGTGGGGCAATGTTTAAAAAAAACATTTCACGTGAGTACCGTCGCGTCCCCTCGCACCCCACGTTGCGACATGGTAACTCATGCTCTAAACAAGTTAGTTAATATGGTTTTTGTGCCGTCGTTGTTGCTAGAGGGTGCATCTCGTGGTCACGCGGAAAGTTGTACACCAACGTAGCACGTTTTACATAAGATCGTTTTTTTTTAGAATACTTGACTAAAGAATTTTTCTGTTGTTTCAGATGAGGAGTTAGTGTTCCGAGACCGATGGGGAGGCCTCACGCTGTTCAACGTCAAGAACTTCACCACCAGGCTGCTGATGAACAACTCTACCTTCGTAAGTAATCTAATCATTTACATTTGCACCTGTTATGTTTGGACGTTTTATCCCACTCGACCTAAGGTCCGTAGTGGAGCAAGATGTGGCGACCTATAGGGAGGAAGTGACACCGAAGCACAAACGCTTAGCACGTATTAGTACGTCATTCTGAACCCTCCTCATTAAATTCCACTAGAATTATCGAGTATCCTTTTTGTGTCACTTGCGTTATAAAATAAACTCCTGTACAACAAAATGCTGATGAGAGCAGCAGTGGCCCTGTGGTGGCGGCCCTGACTTACGAACAGTAAGTCGTGGGTTCGAACCCAGACAGGCGCATTACTTTGTGTAATTTATTTCATCACCACTGCTCTCAAAACGGTGAAGGAAAACATCGTGAGGAAACCGGCATGTCCTAGAACCAAAAATTCGAAGACATGTGACATCTACCAATCCGCACTGGGCCCGCGTGGTGGATTATAGCCCATTCCCTCTCATTGAGAGGAGGCCGTGTCCCAGCAGTGGGAACATTATAGGCTGATGATGATGATGATGATGACAACAAAATGCTTCTTATAAACCCCGTCATTCTCATTTTTATGTAATTGATAAGAACATTTTCCATCACCAGACCTTTCAAAAGCCTAGTTTTTTTACTGTTAAAACGCCAAGAATACTGCAACATAAATTGATTTCCCCTTCAGTAAAGCAGGTTTCCTCTACTAAAGTGGTTTCCCTCTACTAAAGTAGTCTCCTATCTCCCGCATAAGGAAGTAAGGGGTATACAGCACAGTTAGATTCAATTGTGATGCTGACAGAAGATAGTGCAACCTTTTAATAGCCTCTTAGACGATGCTGACAAGGGAAACAGTAAACAGAGAAAACGTGGTAGAAGGTACTAGAACTTAAAGCATACGAGCACAGAGGCCCGAGCGCGTGGTGTAAATATAACGTAAATACGTCGATTTTTGAATCGAAAATACAGTCAACACATTTAGTTAAATTATTTTCAACTAGCACAACCAGTGTCATTCATAGACATGAATAAAATATTAAAATTATGATTAAATATTATGTGAAACGAGTATTGTTAAATTTTAAATCGCTAGGGCCTCAGGTCAGGAATATTTCGTTTAATTTTGACTTGAGTCATAACAATGAACCAGAGGACTGGCAGACTGACAGAAATAGGCGTCATTCCATCTATTATGAACATCATCATTGTACAATTTTGTGAGTCAGATTCTAAACATGTAGGTATAAATTCTTTAATTTTTTTGCACATTAACTGTTCTAATAATTTGTACTGTTTGTTTTATTTCTTGTACTGTGAAATGAATGTACTATTTTTTTTCAATTGCTTTATTGTTCCACTGCTAGGCCTCCCCATATCCATCCAGGTACTCTTTTCCTGCGCCACCTCGAACCAGCCACTACTAATGTTTGTATTACATTGATTAGGTACACATTACGTACGAAAACTTGGCAACACGTCCAAGAGACGTATTGACGAAAATGTTCTCATTTCCTTTGAGTTACGTTCAAAGAGTGAGTTGTTATCAGCAAATGGGATCGCGCGATAACGTCAAACATTCTTAGGCACTTGCTTGTACCGTACATACACATATAAGGTAAAGGTACACAATAGGGAAGACCGTTAAAAGTTTATTGTAGACTATTTTTTTCCCGAGGCTTCGCTCGTGCTAATTTAGAATTTGACAATCAATTCGGTTTGTACTCTGTCAGTACTTTTTTAGGGATGAAAGGTAGTCTATGTCCGTTTATGTACACCTGACAACGTGCAAAATTTCAGGATGCTAGGTGTCAATCCGACCAATAAGGTCAAGCTATTTTGAAATATAAAATGATATTACCAGATTTTCAACCAATGACGATGCTTGAAACCAGCTATGCTAGCGCCATTAGTTTCACAGCTACCATCACCATTAGAAATGAACCAAATATTAACACTGAATAATTACAAACAATTTTTTACAAACTGTAACAATCGAGCAATTCTTCAGTCAACAGGACGTAAACGGACTCACGAAGCCGTCAACCAAGCATTCTGTACATCAAACCAAGTAACTTTACGCTAAAATTATTGCTGGGAAACGACTTTTTTTTGGGGTGAAAAATCTCTTTTTACAACGCAATCTCTTTTTTAACTCAATGTCCTGATGGATACATTTAATAGTAAACGAGTTATAGGGGTATTTAAAGTAAAGTTCTGACCTTAAAACCTAGTATTTGAAAAAAAAACTAGTGAAAACGTTGGATCTTTGACCCCCAATATCTCCGTAACTAGAAGGTTCCCAGGTTTGGTCTAGAAGAAAAAATGATCGCACTGACGCGACGGGGAGAACAAGTGCCTTTCAGCTTCGTTAAAGGTCTATTAGCACCCTTTATTTCCACTTCTGGGATACAACCGTCATCTCTGACAAAGGGGATAGACCTTAATGCAAATTGCAAAACGTGGGGCCAGTGCAGACAGGCCTATGGAACATGTTTTATTATATGTTTTTTTGTTTCATGCCGACTTCCTCACGATGTTTTCCTTCGTCGTTTTGAATGCTGTAGGAAATAAAGTGCCAGTCCTAGTTCGAACCCACATTAACTCCACCACTGGGCTACTTCTGCTCTCACAGTTTATCATCCTATAATTTAAAAAGAATCATTCCTCTACGTCGATCCCCTTTACGTCGACTCGTGAAACCAATAACATCTGTTTTAAAAAGTTTACGCTTGACCACGAGGTTGGAAAAGTACACATGAAACAAAAAGTGAAACGCTTTTATTTACAAATTGAATTATTTTTATTTAAAAAAAAAAAACCTACGTCTTTTCTTGACTTGAATGTGCCCTGGCGGTTTGGAGTATGTCATGCTCACTTAAATGTCTCGCTGATGGTGGCGCATGTGTCGGATCATTTAGTTCCCTTCAAAATGGTTGAGTTGAATGGTGCTGATCCATGCGTCATGTCCGTGAACGGGCGCTGTCAGTTGTGACTGGTCATCTCTTAGTTGCCATGGCTTATTTGAATGAATTATTTTGAATTGTATTTTTTTTTGTTTGTGTGTTTTTGCTGTGGACACTTTTAACGTGCACATCTTGCTACATTGTTCTCACATAATATACCATCTCAACATGAATGATGTAACCTAGATTTTGTAACAATATTCTGATTTAAAAGAGTGTCCATGGAGTTTCTTGCCCGTTCTTCTCCATAGAGATCTCGCTAGGGAATGGGCAACTACAGTACTTTCACAGTTTTTATGTCTTGTGACTGGGACTGTAGCTACATTTAATTTTCATCTTTGTTTCGACAGTTCAAAAGTGCCTGTAACTGGCTTACTTGAAATAAATGCTTTGATTTTGATTTTACAAAAATTTTAAAAATACCTACCACCTTTTGAAACTACTGACAAATAAAGTCAACTTCAGCTGTTCTCATGTATCGTGTAAATAGCCACGTAACCTCGCATTCAGCTTACCTCGCGCTGTATAAATAGCGTGCAGATAAGAAACACGTACGATCGTGCCACGGATTACTGCTTACCACGCTGTCGGAGGAAATGAGACTGCAACGATACGTCGGGTACGTGACGATCTCTGATAATATTCAGATATGTGTACCTTGGTAAAATATACACGAAGAATTTTAACTCGCTAAAGAAAATACAGTACCAAGGTGTAAAATACACGTAGTACCACCTAAAGCTTTTAAAAGAAACTGTCTCGCCAAAACAAAATGCCTGGCTGAGACTACATGCTTCATCATCTGCCTAGCCTTTTCTCAACTATGTTGGGGTCGGCTTCCAGTCTAACCTGATGCAGCTGAATACCACTATTTTACATGAAGCGGCTGTCAATCTCACCTCCATAACATAAGTTTACCTACATTACAGTTTCAAAACATGCAGTCAGACCTCACTGCAACCGACCAAGCTGTGGAAGTGACAAAGTAGACATGAAGAAGAACACAGTAACTTGATTACACGATATCCAGACTATACTCAAACTCAAACTCAAAGCATTTATTTCAATTAGACCATTCCGGCACTTTTGAATGTCAAAATTACAAATTAAAAACAAAGCTACAGTCCCAGTCACAAGGCATAATAGCTTGAGAAAGTACTGTAGTTGCCCATTCCCTAGCGTAGATCTCTATGGAGAAGAACGGGCAAGAAACTCCATGGACACTCTTTTGAATCAAAATATTGTTACAAAATCTTGGTTACATCATTAATTTTGAAATTATACATATATGTGAGAACGATGAAGACGTGCACATTAAGAGCGTCCAGAGTAGAAAAAGACAACAATTTAACAACAAACGAATTAAAATGAACCCTGGCAGCCAAGAGATGACCAGTCCCAACTGACAGCGCCCGCTCGCGAACATGACGCGCGCATCGGCGCCATTCAACTCAACCATATTGAAGGGAATTAAATGACCCGACACACCCGCCACCATCAGCGAGACATTTGAGTGAGCATGACATTCTCTCAGCCACCAAGGCATATTCAAGTCAATGAAAGATAACTAAATGTAAATGGTGGCTGAACAATACAAAGTACTCACACATGTGCTATGCAATTATATAATACTAAGAACTGGAATCTACACAATGCAAGTAGGTATATTTTTACAATCTTCTGCCGCTTCCACAATACATCAACATGGGAATCAATTCTTCTTCTTGTTCTTTGCGTGTCGATAGACTCAAATAATGCCCGACCAGTACAATCAATTTAGTTTGCCCCCATAGTTGTGGAGCAGGACCAGCATTTAGCCAAGCATTTTTATCATCAATGTAATCCCCCAACTTATAATATGCTTGCCTACATAGTGTGCGTTTTATACAGGATTTAAATTTCGTCTCGTTCAGTTGAAGAATGTGGGGAGGTAAACTACTGTAACGACTGTCTAACATCAGCAAATTACAGACGGGACCAAATGTTTCGTTTTTACAAGGCAGCGAGGAATCTCCAAGTAGGCAATAAAACATACTTCGATCTTCTCTCAAATAAGCCTAGAAACAGAATAAATGCGTTTTAGTTCTCAAGCAATTTACAAAAAAACGACTTTCTCGAACTAAGTCCTTGAAAAATGGCCCTATTCTTTATCGGTAGAATAAACAGCCACACATATTTCACAAAAGCATCGCATTAAGTTAATACCTACTTCTCATATATATGATTTGTCAAAGTAACACAATGTAATCTGCGTGCGATCGGATCTTCTTACGAATGTGATATATTTTTGTGTATCTCATCGGCTGAGGCGTTTATAGGATTGGGATTTTTACACCGAAGCGTATCGTGACAACTTAAAAAAACAGAAAAAAACGTTTGCTAGCTTGCTAAGTCTGCGGACGGACGTATGTGAACGTTTTTGATTTATTTTCGTGTCTTTAATGAGAGACATGTCATTTTTTTTTATACGTTGATAAATAAAAATAACCTAAAGTGTAGTTACTTTAGGTTATTTATAACAATAAACTAAGAAATTAAGTCAAAAAACTCCTCAACGCTGTAAACTGGTATAATGTCATTCACAATACTTCCATTTAACATTTCATAACTTTAAATCCAATAAATAGATTACATACTTATTGTTTAACCATTACGCTAAACAATGAAACCGTCAACATGATAAATGAGTTTAATATGAACACATTCGAAACACGAAACACGCATACATTAACGAACACATTGTTCGACAAAATGCTAATTATTTCAACTATGAATTGAAGTAATATTAGGTGTCGCACTAATATTGTATGAATGCTGATTAAATAGAGAGCATTCATGCTGAAATAATCAACTCGCGTTGTGAACTGTGGCCCACTCACTCTCAACTTGGCTTTGATACTGTGACTAATTGGCTTCAAAACAATTTACTAACACTAAATCGAAAAATCTCAATCACTTAAACAAAAATACGAAAGTGGTTACTAATAGAACAGTTCAGCAACAAACAACTGCAAATTAAATTTAATCATCGCATAGCAACAAGATTAGCAGCCCAATCAAAACTGGTAGTACCGAGTTTCAAGAACTATTACGGGAAACGAACCTTCGCTTATTTAATACCTCCTCTAATTAATGACGTTCCAACAAAAATTCAATCGGAAATAACAAATAGTAATTATAAATATAAATACAAACAATACTTTAACTGTATCTGAAAGCCATCATCCTGTTTAAATTTCATTCCATTAGTTAAGGATGGACGCGATGTCCAACCCGCGCCGTGTGTGTTTTTTGTAATCTTTCTTTTTTACTTACGAACTACCTCACAATTTGCTATAAACTGGGTTAACCTTAGATTTCAATGATTATTTGCTTTAGTACCTATTAAGATAGCTTATAAGTGTCTCAACATCCGGACAAACCTATAGAGATTTTTGTGATGTTTTTATTTTGTTTTGTTCTTTATTTAACAAACAATAAAAAAAAATAAAAAATAAAAAACTGACAAGACAAAATACATTCACTTCTCCATGCGGAAACCTCAACTGAACACTGCTAATTTCCATGTATATGCCCATCAATGTGATAATCGGTCATCCAGCATGTGCAATTGTCCTTCTATCCTCAAAACCAGTAATATTAAATACTTAGGAGATATATTAGACGACATACTCTCTTTTAGGTATCATATTGAAAGTCTGGTTAAAAGAGTGCGCAAATTAATATTTGTATTTAAAAAAATACGAACTTTTGCAGATTCCAAATTAATCAGACAAGTTTATTTCGTCCTATGTTAATCTATAATTCATTACTGTATCATTTCATGGGGTGGCGCATCAAAAACTATCCTGCTTCCCCTTGAAAGGGCTCAAAGAACAATTTTAAAGGTAGCCTTTTACTTTCCCACAGACCAGCTGTATAAATCCTAAAATGTGCTGACTATGCGCCAGCTATTCATTATGCACTTAGTATTAAAACAGCACACCATGCTCACGTACAATGCTGACAATACTAACAAGAGACGGAAAGATATAGTATGCTTTTCTAATGCAACCTCCAAATATGCCTTTGTGGAAAGATACTTTTCATTTTTAGGCCTATTTCTGTACAATAGATAAAATAGAAAACTAAGTATATATCAGTTAAAGGCCCCGACTTACAAACAGTAAGTCATGGGTTCGAACCCAGACAGGCGCATTACTTTGTGTAATTTATTTCATCACCACTGCTTTCAAAACGGTGAAGGAAAACATCGTGAGGAAACCGGCATGTCCTAGAACCAAAAATTCGAAGACATGTGACATCTACCAATCCGCACTGGGCCCGCGTGGTGGATTGAAGCCCATACGCAAATTACGCGCTTTGACGTGGAGTTGCGGACACCAGCCCGTTATACAATACAATACAATACAATATAAGTTAAACTATTTTAGCTGGTACATGCGTCTCGTCCGTATGGTGTCGGACGTAAAGAATAGCACCATCCCATATCTTTCCGTGGGTGTCGTAAGAGGCGACTAAGGGACTTACCAGAGAATGGGCAGCAGCGTTCTCTATGCTTTTGTAACAGCCGTACTGCGATCGCCAACCCGCCTGCCAAGCGTGGCGATTATGGCAAAACCCCCCAATGAATAGCGCATCAAAGAAATGGCCCCTAGTGCCCGGCAGCCCGTCTACCCTCGACTACGGCAGCGGTCGAGGTTACGGCGTGGCAAGGGGTGCGAATAATCTCCGGAAGGGATCCGGCTGCCAATACCAACGACTGGACCTGGCAACATACAACACGCGCACACTCCGGACCGACGAGAAGATAACGGAACTCGAAGAGGAATTGAGCAGGCTGCGATGGAGTATTGTGGGATTATCTGAAGTCCGAAGAGAGGGGGAGGACACGATAATCCTGAAATCCGGCAACCTGCTCTATTTCTGTGAGGGTGACCGGCAGTCCCATGGTGGTGTTGGGTTTATCGTCCACAAGTCCCTTGTGAACAACGTGGTGAAGATCGAGAGTGTGTCGACCAGGGTGGCGTACCTTATACTCAGAATATCCTCAAGATATTCGCTGAAGGTCATACAGGTCTACGCCCCGACCTCGACACACCCCGACGACGAAGTGGAGACCATGTATGAGGATATTTCTAAAGCCATGCATGGTTCCAAAACTCAATTCACCGTTGTCATGGGGGACTTCAACGCGAAACTGGGCAAACGAGACGGGGATGAGCTGCAGGTGGGGCAATTTGGAGTTGGACGTCGGAATCGCCGGGGACACCAACTGGCTAGTTTTATGGAGAAGGAGGGCCTCTATATGATGAACTCCTTCTTTAGAAAGCGTGGGCACAGGAAGTGGACCTGGCAGAGCCCCGATGGTGCAACTAGAAATGAGATTGACTCCATCATGCCAACCAAGAAGCAAATGTTCAATGATGTCTCGGTGATCAATTCGGTGAAAACCGGGAGCGATCACCGCATGGTAAGAGGCACATTGAACATCAATATCAAGCTTGAAAGGTATCGTCTGATGAAGTCTACGCTCCGTCCAGCACAGATCCAAATCCAAAACCCCGAAAGCTTTCAGCTTGAACTCCAGAACCGTTTCGAATGCCTAGGAAGCTCAGTGGACGAATATAACGATGGGTTCGTGGAAACTGTCTATACGACCGGGTCTAAGTTCTTTAAGGCACGTCGTACAGATCAGAACAAGAGACTCTCCGATCACACTCTAAAGCTCATGAAGGAGCGGCGTGAGATGATCCTACAGTCTTCAGACGAGGCGTGTAAATACCGGCAGCTCAATAGACGGATCTCTAAATCCTTGAAGAGCGACCTCCGCCGCTTTAATACCGAGCGTATTAAAGACGCGATTGAGCGGAATAAAGGCTCCAAGGTATTTGCAAGAGATCTGGCTATTGGGCAAAGCCAGCTCACGAAACTGAAGACCGACGATGGTAGGATCTTATCCGCCAAACCGGAGCTTCTGAGGGAGATCGAGAGCTTCTATGGACAGTTGTACACGTCAACCAGTCAACCCGTCGTAGATCTAGCAAACGACCCAAGAGCTAGACTGACCCGACACTATACCGAAGACATCCCGGACGTCAGCCTGTACGAGATTAGGATGGCTCTGAAGCAGCTCAAAAACAACAAGGCACCGGGTGATGACGGAATTACGGCCAAACTCCTGAAGGCGGGTGGAAAACCGGTACTTAAGGCCCTTCAGAAGCTGTTTAATTCCGTCATACATGAGGGAAAAACGCCACAGGCATGGTGCAGGGGTGTGGTGGTACTCTTCTTCAAGAAGGGTGACAATGCCCGGTTGAAGAATTATAGGCCCATCTCACTTCTAAGCCATGTCTACAAGTTGTTTTCAAGAGTCATCACGAATCGTTTCGCGCGCAGGTTCGACGATTTCCAGCCTCTCGAACAAGCCGGTTTCCGGAAAGGCTTTAGCACCGTGGACCACATACATACGCTGCGGCAGGTTATACAGAAGACCGAAGAGTATAACCTACCCTTCTGTTTAGCGTTTGTGGACTACGAGAAAGCCTTCGATTCGATCGAGACCTGGGCTGTACTGCAGTCTCTCCAACGGTGCCAAATCGACTATCGGTACATCGAGGTGTTGAAGTGTTTGTACAAAAACGCCACCATGTCAGTCCGACTTCAGGACCAAGCCTCGGAACCTATCCTCCTGCAGCGAGGTGTGAGACAGGGAGACGTCATATCTCCGAAACTGTTCACCGCTGCACTGGAGGATGTCTTCAAGGTTCTGGACTGGAGAGGGCTAGGCATTAACGTCAATGGCGAGTACATCACCCACCTTCGGTTTGCCGACGATATAGTGGTCATGGCTGAAACCATGGAGGACCTCAGCACAATGCTCGATGACCTCAGTAGAGTTTCCGGAAGAGTGGGTCTTAAAATGAACATGGACAAAACCAAAGTCATGTTGAATGCCCATGTCACTCCCATTCCTATCAAGATCGGAGACTCTACACTCGAAGTTGTAGACGATTATGTGTACCTGGGACAAACGGTCCAGTTAGGTAGGTCTAACTTCGAGAAAGAGGTCAATCGTCGAATCCGACTCGGCTGGGCAGCGTTCGAGAGGTTGCGCGGTATCTTCTCGTCCAACTTACCACAGTGTCTCAAGACGAAAGTCTATGACCAGTGTGTGTTGCCAGTGATTACATACGGGACCGAAACGTGGTCGCTCACAATGGGGCTCATCAGATGGCTTAAAGTCACCCAAAGGGCAATGGAGAGGGCTATGCTCGGAGTTTCCTTGCGTGATCGAATCAGAAATGAAGACATCCGCAAGAGAACCAGGGTCACCGACGTAGCCCGAAGAATTGCCAAACTTAAGTGGCAGTGGGCAGGGCACATTTCTCGCAGAACGGATGGCCGATGGGGCCGAAAAGTTCTGGAGTGGCGATCGCGAACCGGAAGACGTTGCGTTGGAAGGCCTCCCACTAGGTGGACCGATGACCTGGTGAAGGTTGCGGGAATCCGCTGGATGCGAGTCGCACGGGACCGGTCAATGTGGCGACACTTGGGGGAGGCCTATGTCCAGCAGTGGACGTCTTTCGGCTGAAATGATGAATGATGATGATGCGTCATGTTTGTGAACGGGCGCTGTCAGTTGGGACTGGTCATCTCTTAGCTGCCAAGGTTCATTTTAATTACTTTATTCGTAAATTGTTGATCTAATCTTTTACTCTGGACGCTCTTAGTGTGCACGTCTTTCTACATCGTTCTCACATATATGTATAATCTCAAAATTAAAGATGTAACCAAGATTTTGTAACAATATTTTGATTTTAAAAGAGTGTCCATGGAGTTTCTTGCCCGTTCTTCTCCATAGAGATCTACGCTAGGGAATGGGCATCTACAGTACTTTCTCAAGTTATTATGCCTTGTGACTGGGACTGTAGCTTTGATTTTCTTTTTTGTATTTTTGACATTCAAAAGTGCCGTAATGGTCTAATTGAAATAAATGCTCTGAGTTTGAGTTTTGAGTTTGTAAAAAGTCTATTAATACTTTTTTACAACCCATATCCTATGCACAGACAGAAGATTTACTTGTTGTCTACAAGTAAACTGCTGACATTTGTTTGTTTATTTTCTATGTAAGTTGCAATTTTAGTAATTTATTTTTCTTTTAATGTTAATTTATTTATTTTAAGTAGGTGTTTATGCACCTCCTAGCCTGAAACACAGGTTCCACCTAGTTCAGGCAATAAGCAACAGTGTTCTATTTTATTTGTTAAGATACTTTATTGTATTAGTTTGTGGATGGAGGAGATAATAATATATTTATTAAAGTTACCAGGATATATCCTGTTGCCATTTAGCAACGTGTATTTTACGTATTGTCCCTTTTTATAAATAAACGATTTATTATTATTATTACTATTGATATGAGCTTGTCCCAGTAGTGGGAACATTGTAGGTTGATGTGGTGTCTGACTCTCATATTGCTTAAGACAACCAATCTATCGACTACTATCTAACTACACAATCATCATTTGACAAAATCTGATCATCAGTGAAATTTCACGGCGAAAGCCATTTATACACATTACGAGTACTAAGCCTGCCTGTGGGAATTCTTATTCTGTCTCTTTGATTGGCCAAACTCTCCTCTCAATTCATCAGAACTGATCAAATAGATAATTTTCCAAGCTTACGAGAATATTATCCAACCATAACAAATTACATAATGACTGCTCAGCATGAGGTCCTGGGTTCGATTCCCAGGTCGGGCAAAGTGTTATTGGGTTTTCCATCAGGAATTTCTCAGTATCAGCCACCGAGTTTGGATTTGTGCGCAGTTGATGGCAGTAATGGGATTTTAAAAACTGACGATACATGGGTGTACTTTTAGGTATACCTCTTCATCATATTGTTGCCATTGTCCCATGTTACTTAGGGTCGGCGCAACACCTTTTATTCTTCCATTCTCCTGTGTCAAGCGTCACGCTGGCCTTTTTCTTTCATATCATTCCTCCCACAATCCATCCATCGTTTACTTGGTCTTCCTCTCCCTCCCTATCCATCAACATTTATATTCACTCTTTTAGTCACATGCGATTCGTCTCCCTTCATCACATGCCCATACCAAGATAGTCGATTTCCTTTCAACTTTTCTTTAATTGGCGCAACTTTCAAACTTCCTCTACAAAAACAATGTTCATAGTGTATCGCTCGCTACGACGTAACACACGGACTCAGGAGCCCGATCACACGCACCAATATAAAACACTTGATCAGTATTTCTCGTGAACAAAAAGTGTTGTATGTATTCCTTGTTTTATTGTATTGTATTGGTTCGTGCTGAACGGCTTAAGTACTTTGTGTTGTAAGCAGGAAGTGCTTCGGGGACCTATTGACGGAATATTTTATTGTAAGTTGGAATTTCGGGTACCAATAATGGTGTTGTATTGAAAATCTTACTCGATTGGCGCTGTTGTTACGTAATGGTGATCCAAAGGTTTGCAACCCCTGCTATTGTTACCCCCCTGTTTTTGTTTAGAATCCATTTAATGATAACATATGAAAGAAATACAGTAAAACCACCAATTTCATAAGCCACTAGCTTTCATTGCTTTGCTAGTTTTTCAAGGAATTGTCCCCATGGATGAAAAGAATCATAGATGTGTCCAAAACCAAGTCATGGTCATGGTCTACCTACTATTTCATGAAAATGCGTTCAGCCGTTTAAGCGTGATAAGTAACAAACAGACAGACTTTCGCGTTGGCGACTTTCGCATTTAATTACTTTCATTTCATATTAAAACGAGCCATTTGAAATGTTGAGTGTTATTTGAAAATTACGCCAATACACGGAATTACTTCTTCAATCGTAACAACATAAATAACTGTAATTAAATCAGTCAGTTAGTCCCAGATATTCCAGTTTGATAAGTTATATTCCAGGTACTAATATATTATAACCAAGCTTTCATGAAATTGAAAAAGGTTCCACTTTAATAGAAAACGCTCTACGTAATTGATGTAAGTGGAATACGCAAATATTTTCAAAGGAAAATATTCGAATAGATATTTCTTTATTGAATTCATTGTGAAATTTGTTAAAAATTAAACGAATTGCCCAATGACAACTGTAAGTTAAATCGCTGCTGATCGAGACTGTCTCGTTGGTCGAGTTATCGCAAACGCATATCCTGGGTTCGAGTCACAGGACAGGCAGTGTTGTTGGGTTTTCTGTTTGGAATTTCTTATTAGCCAACCTTTTTCTAGAGTTTTGCCATATCAATGGTAATAGGCCTCCCCCTATTACATGGGACTTAAACAAAGCTGGCGAAATGTGAGTGTACTTGTTAGTTACACCTTTGCCTAACCATTCGGGGTTTACAGGTGTTCCGCTATGTTATAATATATGTATATTGGTATTTCGACACATTTCAAGTAAAAATCCGTTTGATCCCACCTGTTTTTTCGTTCCGTTTTAATATCCGTTCATTCCATTACGTATTCCGTGTGCGGAAGTACAGCACATGTCTGGCAGCGTCCTCCGGTATTTTGGCGCCAAACGTCGGCTTTATTAAATATGGCGGCCATCGAACTACGTGTTTGTGGATGGAGGAGATAATAATATATTTATTAAAGTTACCAGGATATATCCTGTTGCCATTTAGCAACGTGTATTTTACGTAACTTGTTTTATTTATTTATTTCGTACAAATACAGTAGGAATATGAAACGTGGGTTTACGACTTTACGCATCAATTACAAACTTTTTATTTGGGCGTTTACCTTACCAGAAATAATATCAACCAGAAAACTCGAATCTCGGAACGCCTTCTGTCTTAGTCACTCGTACCTTTGTGACAGCATCTATATTTACGTCGAGATACTGTGCTTATTGTATCATTAGTAATAAATAAGTAAGATAACGCCGAAATCAAAAGGCTTAGGTAAAGGTGCACCTATAGAGTAGACATAGGGCACCAACAATTCGCCTTGAACAGGATACATATTATCTTAACTGCGGGCTGCTGCTGAGAAATCCATGATGTAAAATCCCAAAAATACTATGCCAGCCCTTGTATTTGGATTCAGACCCTCAAACTTAGTAGTACAGAACAACGAGGCGGTAACCTTAATAAACCTCTTCTGATAACTTCACTTAATCATTAACGAACATAAAAGCCGTTCACATCATGTCGTCAATGTAAGCCGCAGAAATAATTACCGGTATTGTTAATGAGAAGCCGGGCACATTAATAGTGACGATTTAAAATGCAGAGCTTTTAATATTCGCGGTCTCTTTGTGGGCTCGCTCCATTGAGTATCTGCGGACATTCAGCGGCCATGTTTGATTGTAATTAAAAAATGGACTTTTACTCTTTGTTGCACTTAAATATGCTTTTAATAAAACTTGATGCTTGTACATGAATAATAAGAGAGTGTACCAGATTATTTGTTGAATAATAGCTCCAAAATAACTTAACATAACGCCTGCTTTCCTATAGGTGACAGCAGATGTATGGCGTGGTTACACTCTTATGATTAGTTAGATTTAAGACTCATGTTATTAGGTTCAAATTCCATAACATCACACCTGTAATCGCCAAAGGGTTAGGCAGAGGTTTCCCTAATAGAACGCCCACATTTCACCAGTTATATTTAAGTCCCATGTAATAGGGGGTGAGCCTATTGCCATCAACCGGGCACGAATCCAGTAATCCAGAATTCATGGCTGTTACTGATAAATCCCAATGGAAACACCTAATAGCACTTTTATCCGACCTGGGAATTGAACCCAGTACCATGCTCAGCAGTCGTGATTGCGACCACTAGACCTAACGAGGCGAAAGGACAGTCTTGTAAAAAAGCTTTGAAGTAGTATAGTTTCTGTCGAGTATACTATACCCTGTCTATAACGATCTCTATATATCTTTATGATAACTAGTGCCTTGTGCCAATAGTACTGCCCATAAAAACGACAAAATGTTTCATGTATGTACCGTAGCTACCCTAACAAATAGTGCAGTCGCAGCCGCGTGCGACACATTTATCAACAATAGACAGTCGTGCGATGCTCGTGCTGAAATATAGCGAGCTTAGTAACAGTTGGACCTATCTCATAGAGCTGTTATATCAAACAAGTTGATTTGTTGCCTCGCCTGTTAGTCGGGTGGTGTCGAGAGGAGGTGGTGGAATGGTAATGTGTAGTCGGGATTTTGACACTAAAGGTGTTGAATTGTGTGTTGTGTAATGAACATGTTTGCAAATTTGGCGAATATGTAGCTTAATCTCGTAATCGAGCTGATCATGCCTTCGCACTGCGGGGACACAGGTCTCCAGTTTGTGTCAAATGTCTTCTAATTTATGTTCTGCTAACTGGAAAGAGCTTTGCTTCCCATTATTTATAGAACAAAACCAAAACATCTTTTATTTATTTTTTTACTAAAGCTGAATACTTGCGAATTAGATTCCCGAACAGAAATTGACATAGGATGACCTTGACACCAATAAAGCAACACGGGTGGTATCCGGTATAGTTCGACCATCCATTTATGGCAATTTTATGATTTGGCACAAATGTGTTTATGACTGTCTTCTTATTCACACCCCTTCTTCGCCTGCTTTAACTAAAAGCACATAAGGGGGATTTTTTGACAAGACCTGCCGGATCCATTTTCTTGTTGACTTTGAACGACAGTGCAAATAAATTTCCTGCTTTTCACAGAGCGTCCCCCAAAAAGATTGCACCTTTTTCATACAAAACTTAATAATTAATGACTTGGCTCACATAATTATCAACGAACAAAAGGCACTCGAGTCCTCTAAAAGCGTGGCACTCAAAACATTTAAAAGATAAATCGTTGATCAGTGGACTGAACACTACGTAGGTGTCAAAACGGCAACTCGTCAGACGCGGCTATTAATTTGCGTGGGAAACAATGTGGAGTTTAATGGCTCGTGAGTTGTCGGGTAACGTGCGTATATTTTATTTTAAAATTTATTTTTATTTCCGAATTGGAGGGTTGATTGAATTATTTTTAAACTTTTTGAATCGAGGACTCCGGGAATATGTCCGCTTGTGCACGACTGCACGAGATAGTGTTTTCGAAACTTGGCTGAAAGAATAGTATCTTTCCAAATGAGTTTTCTGAGTTCATGTTAGGGAAGCACTAACTTCATGTTAAAAAAAAATGGACTTGGTGATCTGAAATAGTGAACAAAATCAGACCGCCCATAAGACGACCCACTGACCGACAATTTCAATACCAATTGATTGCTATAATTTGATGGAATTATAGCTGTTATGAACTGTTGTGGCTCCTTGGAACCGGCCCCGCATTTCGAGTTCTAGGTTGTATTTTAAGATCCCGCCTAATATCGATATTCGTTAAGCAGAAGAGTGAAGGTCGGCCATAAACGAGATCTTAAACTATTGTGGGTTCAAACCCAAGTAGACACTTAGCTTTTGGGTAATAAATGTCATCATCACTGTTCTCAAAACGATGGATGAAAACATCATGAGGAAACCGGCACGTCCTAGAACCAAATTCAAAGATGGTGACATTCACCAAAACGCACTGGGCCGACGGCGTGGTGGTGTACAGCATATTCCCTCTCACAAAAGGAGTCCCGTGTCCTCATGTCTCCAGCAACGCTAAAGGCTAATTAATATTCACACTTCGGGCAAGACTAGACTGCCTCGTTGGTCCAGTTGTCGCAATCGCGACTGCTGAGCATGAGGTCCCGGGTTCGATTCCCGGGTTGGGCTACTTGGGAACTTCTCAGTAGCAGCCACGAAGTCTGGATTTGTGCCCGGTTGATGGCAATAGGCTCGCCTCCTATTACATGGTAAATTTATTTGGCGAAATGTGGATGGTACACTTCTGCCCAACCCTTCGGGAATAACAGCTGTGCTGTTATGTGTCTTCGGTCAAGAAATTTAAGTTTTTCACACACACACTCATGCTTTTTGTCAAAGTATTCTCAATTCTTAATCATTAAAAACTTGTTTCCAGAGAGAACTAAACGCGGTGGACTTCAAAGTGTCAGCGGACCTGAAGTTCGTGCTGCTCATCTCTGACGTCAGACCCGGGTGGAGGCACGCGCGGCTGGCGCGGTACCACGTCTATGACGTCATCAATAGGTCGGTACCGTCATCTTGTAAGCTTTACAGAAGTTTGTCAAGAATCTTCGCAATTTATCAGCACCTACCGGTTTCCAGACTTGAAGGACTGTAAATTACCTACACAGAAATATAGTTTTGAGAGAATGCTCCGCATTGTTGGGGAAATAACGGGAATCATCAAAAAATAAACAGGTAACTTTGGTATAAGTAATACACTACACTTCTTTTTGCCATTGACGAGAACGATAGGTACTGCAACAGTTACAGAATGAAATTGTTGGCCAGACAGTACCTAAGGCGATTTTTGTCAGTTGTTCAAGATTAACTAACACATTTTTTATCTTCTAGCTATCAAGGTCTTAAACTATAAAACTTTCTACCTTCAGGAACAAGATCCCCGTTTCCCCAATAGAGGACGATCGCTCAGCGCCCCTGATCCAGTACGCGGAGTGGTCCCCAGTCGGCGCCACACTGGTCTTCGTGCACGACAATGACATCTACTACAAACCCAAGGTGTTCAAGACGCTGGTCTGCAGGATTACTAATAATGGTGAGAACTATTTTCATAAGGTAAGCTGAGGTAACAGTAGGTCAGCAAAGTCTGTGGAAGGACCAATGGCCGTTGGAGCAAACGTGTCTTGGAGTAGAGATCGCGTATTTGACAGTATAGCGTGGGATTCCCTCCAGCTAGATGAACTGATGACCTGACTTAGGTGGATGAGTCAGACTAAATGTGGAAGAGGAAGGACAAGATGTTTTGTCATAACTTGGGAGAGGCTCATGTTCGGTGGACTGCGATAGGCTGACCCGACTTTGAATGACAGTAATTACGGGTAGTCAGAAACCCGAAAGTCTGACCACTAGTTTTAACAAGGGATATCATACTACCCAACGTCAACCAACCATCTTATAGCTCTAAATCCAACTTATAGCATTCTGCAATAATGCAGTTAAATTCACCCTCCGAAATTTTTAAAACCGAATCTTCCGTCACTATTCCAGGAATCCCTGGCGTAATCTTCAATGGCGTCCCAGATTTCCTGTACGAGACAGAAGTTCTGCGCCTGGATAAGGCGCTGTGGTTCAGTCCTGACGGGCAGACGCTCATGTACGTGACGTACAACGACTCGCTCGTCCAGACACACAAGTACCCGTGGTACGGGCTGGACCTGCAAGAACCGCCAGCGTATCCTACCATACGGGCCTTGAGGTATCCTAAGGTGGGTGGTAGTTGGTGACTTTTACTAAATGTTTTTTTCTTGTCTATTTTCATTATTTTCTAGTTACTCTCTGAACTGTTAACGTAGAGGAATCTCTATATCTCTATTAATGGTGTTTTATACTGCGTCTAAAAAATCAATGTATTTCCACAGCAAAACCAACAGCTTAGTTTTATTATTCTCTATTAACTAAAAACGAATAATTCCGCAGGTAAACACCAACAACCCGGTGGTGACAGTGAACGTGGTCAGCGTGAAGACGCCCAAGTACCTGTTCTCACACGCTATCCAGTTTAACTCGCAAGTCGATGACAGTTCGTATTAATTCATAAGCGAAGCATCAAAACTGTTCCACTGTGCTTCATCTAGCTCATTAGCCGCCATTGAAGTAGTTCTGTGGTATTTACAATGGTATCACGATAAGTGCGGTATCCTGGTCTAGGAAGTCAAAGAACCATAGTCCAGTCTCCTTCTGGATTTACTATTCGGTACACCTCTGGGATAACAGTAGCGATGTTATGTTATGGTGTGTGTGCAGGCTGGTACGTGCGGTGGACGGGCTGGACGTCAGAGAAGCAACTGGCGGTGCTGCTGCTGAATCGGCCGCAGAACGTCTCCCTCATCAGCGTCTGCAGCGCCGTGCACTATAACTGTCAGGACGTAAGTGTTTCTAGTATGAAACTTTAACACACATAGGAGGAATCAAATTAACCTTACGCATACTCAGATCTACCGCGACGAGTCCGACGGCTCCCGCTGGTCGGGGCTGGGCTCGGAGCCCGTGGAGGAGGACTGCGGCTGGTGCGGCGGCATGGCGCTGGTGGGCTCCAAGTCCACCATCTACAGCACCATGCCGGTGGCGGACCTGCCGCCGGGCGGCGCGGGCGGCTGCTGGCGCCACGCCGTGCGCCTGACGCCGGACTCGCGCACCACGCTCACGCTGGGCAGCTACGAGCTCACGCAGCTCATGGGCTGGGACGAGCGGAGGAGGTTCTTGTAAGTACACCTCATTTTTGCATTTTAACCGAATAAGACAAGTCTTGGGTATTAAGACAATATTGGCAAGCGTTGTTCTATATTGTCTCGTTGCTAACTTGCTATTGAAGACAGAGTGCTTGTAAAAATGTTAGGATTGCTGAATTAGCCATGAAAAGATGTAAGCAAAAACGATGAAGAATTAATGAAACACGATGCTAATATTTAATGTCCTGGGAGATTTCGATTATAAAGAGTTTTTAGTAGTAAAAATAGTGCCCAATTTGTACAGGGTATCCGTGAAAAAGATTGGAGTTGCATGGGTATTAATACTTTTCTCAAAACATTTCAAAAAGTATTTCAAAACAGCTATAGAAAAAAGGATTACAAAATTAGCCTCCAAAAAAGTTGTCAATTAAAATGGATCACTAAAGGAATTCGAATATCAAGTAAAATGAAACGGTTCTACCGTCTAACACGTAATGGTAACAACCTTGATTCAAGTGTCTTAAGTTATAAAAATAAGTATGTTCGACTGTATAGACAGGTTGTGGTAAAGGCTAAAAAACATGCAATAATGAAGCAAATAAACAGTTCCAAAAATCTAAGTAAAGAGATGTGAAAAGTTGTTAGAAAATGTACAAATAAGGAGAAAATGATAAAACCGGAAATTCGCCTCAAAGTCAATGATCAAATTGTGGTAGATCCAGAGGAAATATCTGAAATTTTAGCTAAACAGTTCAACTACAAATGTATCTATAGGGTAGTAGAAAGAGACCAAAATGCAGCATTCTCACAAAAGTTTACAATCGGAAATAATAATGATGAAATGACAATTGCTTCTGTCACACCAAATGAGGTCTTAACCATAGTCAAAACTATGGAGAACAAGTATTCTTGTGGTTATGACGAGATCCCCATATCTGTAATCAAGGAACATATCTCCATACTAGCTGACCCTCTAGAAATGATAAATTGTATCTAACTTTTTTGTCAACCTTCCTCCACAGATACGTAATCGGCACAGCCCCAGAGAAGGCAGGAGAACGTCACCTGTACCGCGTGAAGGTCCCGTCGGACCCCGCCAGCTGGCCCGACCCGCCCACCTGCCTCACCTGCCCCGGAGCTGACCTGATGCCACCTGATGCTACTGCTGAGGCTGTTAGTGATGACCCAGTGAGTAGAATGGACCGTAGAATCTTGGAGCCTACGCATAACCAGCCTACAATGTTCCAAATGCTGGGACACAGGCCTCCTCTCCATGAGAGGGTACGTGTAATACAGCACACGGGCCCAGTGCTGAACGAGGACGTCGTGTCTTCAATTTTTTTGGTTCTAGGACACGTTTCTTCGCAATGTTTTATTCACCCTTTTGAGAGCAGTGTAATAACACAACGTAAAGTATTAGAGGCTAATGATAATTAAAAACTATCTTATCACTTCCAGGAGTTCGAGAACGCAACATCAGCGCTGCCAGCTTGGCCGACGTCGACGGTGCTGCCACACATCGCGGACGAGAACGACACGCTTCCCACCGAGTGCCTATACAACCGCGTCATGTTCAGCAAGAACTACTCTTATTATGTACAGGTAAACAAGAAAAAAATATTTGTATTTTATTGTATTACGGGCTGGTGCGCTATTCCACGTTCAAAGCGTATTGTTATTTCTATAGTAGGTAGTCGATATGTGTTTATTACATTATCTGCTATCACAGATCTGGTATATACAGGGCGTCCCACGGATATGCTACATGGAGGGAAAGTACCTTGAATATCGTAGATGGAACATTTTACTAAAAGAAGACATTATTTGAATTTAAAAAACTATTTAAACTGCATTCATAGATATTTAAATAATAACATGGTTGAACCGGGAATCGAACCCGTTACATGAGAAAAATAATCACCCTGTAGCTTTATCATACCGATCGAAAGGCTTCATCATAAGGATTATTTTTTGCTAAGTAACATAGTGTCAGAAATTAAAGGAGGACCATCAATCTTACCATTTTTAATACAAATATTAATCAATTTATCAAATGCTCAGATCTAACCCCGTTAGATTTTTGGATTTTTAGACTTTTGGGTTATGTAAAAAAATTAGTTTACAAGAACCAGTCCACGAGGCCACGAAGATGAAAGTGTCCACGAGCTACAAGCAGAAGTTAGACGTATTATTCTATAATATCCACCACAACAAGATCAAAAAATCGACAGGGAGGGAAATAATCAAAAGAGTGTGACTTTGTATTCAACAGGAAGCATTCGTTTTGAGCATTTGATAAATTGATTAATTTTGGATTAAAAATGTTAAAATTCATGGTTTCCTTTTATTTCTGACACTATGTTATTTAGCAAAAAATAATCCTTATGATGAAGCTTTTCGATCGGTATGATATTGATTATTTATATTGATATTATTTATTTTTTATTTATTGATATTGACAGTAGGTATATCTATATACTAGGTCAAACAAATTTTGCTTCAATTGTTTGGTACCAGGCTATTCCGCATATCAATGTAAATTGTAAATAACCCGAACGTACAGCAAGAGGAAATATCACTGGGGTGGGATCTTCAAGAACCAACGTCAATCAAGTGGTGCAACTAAGGATTGGTTCTCGATGGAATCCAGGATTTGAGATATAGAGTGTAGGAGAGATATTGACATCATGAGCAAACAGTTGATTGATTGCATCAACATCCCTTTTGGTTGAAGAAAGCAGAAGAATTTAAGGTTGACGATTTTGTTCCGATAAAAATCGATGGATTTCCGCCAGGCAAATTTTCTCTGGGTGATGTTACAGCCAAACATCCTGGAGAAGATGGTAGATGAGTTTATGATGCAGGTGTTTCAGTATTATTGTTTTGTTTGGTTTACTTGTACTATATATTCTGTGGTTTAGGTGTAGGTATGTATGGTAATGAAAGTACCTATTACTTTTAAAATGTGTTTGAGTTTTTTTGTATTCATTTTTATTGTTTTTTTTTAAAAAGATGGTCTTCTTAGTATCTTAAAATTATTCAAACGTACTCGTACTCACATAATTGTATGTATATGTCGGCGTCACATTGTAAAAACCGTTAGATTGTAATCTGTCTAGCGAGATTATAAACTGTCGAAATATTGTCAACTGAATGAACATCAGTATGTTCATTACGTTACATTATGTACGTCCGTTACAATATGAAGCATTATTTTTCGGCAGTTTATAATCTGTCGAAGTGAAACCGTACAATTGAGAAATGTATGCGACGGAACTCACCTCGCGCGCTGTGGAGGGAGGGAGGGAGGCCCCCCTTGCTCCCTGGTACCACTCCCATGAAAAGATTATAATAATAATCATTTTATTTCAGATAAATTATTTTACATCCATATAAATTGTTAGTAAACATGACCTTTAAAACTATGTTAGTAGAACATGTAGGTTTGACATGAAATGCATAAACGGGCAATCAAATTTCCCCGCAATGACATTCAGGAGACTGTTCGAGCTGCCCCGGACCCTCTGCCGTAGCGACGCAGCACGCTAACGTCTGATATCTACGAAGCCATCAGTGTGCGCATCAGCAAACATTCCCGACGCACTACGAAGCGTGGCTGCCCCAGCAGCATCCTGAATGCATTGTTATACTGAACTCGAAGAGCATTAATGGCTCTCTACGTACAGCTTGTCCAAAGGCTACACGTATACAGTGTCTGACAATATGCTTTAAAAAGCGTTACTTTCAATTCACACGTACAGCGAGCAAACCTACGGACAAGCATGTTGCATCGATGCTCTTCGCTCCCTTTCTACATCCAGGTCATCTTTGATGTCTGCGGTAACAATATGGCCAAGGTATTTAAGTTTTTGAACACGATTCAAGACACTACTCCTACCTGCTAGCTTTATAGAAGGAACCTATCTGAGGACTTTGTTCCAAAAATAAGAATCTAACTCCAAAAATGCACCATTACTGTACGTTACATTAATGTAACCTGACCTCAAAACACCTTGTATTCGCCTAAAAAGCGTAGTATTGCCTGCAGGGTTTAAAGGAACCTAACTAACCTAACGTCGTCGGGGTGCCCCAAGTCACTATTATGGGGGCAGAGATAATTTGATCGCATGCATTTCACAATTTTACGGTTTCACTTTGAGTTTACAATCTCGCTAGACAGATTACAATCTGACGGGTTTTACAATTTCACCCTGACGTATAGATATGTTAAATGTACCCATATTTTCCATTTTAATATACCTACCTAATGTAAAAAAAATATTTTAGCTTGCTATTATTTTGGCGGATTGTGTCATTTAGCCCACCGATTCAAGTATTTCCGCCAGGCGCCAACATTCGGCAGAACCGAATAAGATTAGTTTTACAATGTGAGTGATCATTTAGGGTGCACTTGCCACGGTCAGTCAGGCCCTTGCTTCATTTAGATGGACCAAACAAAAAGTTGGCGGGGTCAAATTGAATAAGGAAGGGTAAGGACTGTTTGACGTAGCTTTGGAGAGGCTCATGTCCAGCAGGACTGCGATAAACTGAGTTGAATAAGTGATTAATGAGCTTAAAAGCAGTCAGGCAAGGCGATGATTCGCCTAGCCAGCCATGTCCCGACCCGCAGGAGTGCCTGGGCCCGGGCCCGCCGGCCACGTTCGTGGTGTCGGCGTGGGGCGCGCGGCGGGCCGTGCTGTGGGACGGCCGCCCGCTCGCCGCCGCCTTCGCCGCGCTCGCCGCGCCGCAGGTCAGGGACTTCCGCGTCGAGGTATGGGATATTCTAATTATCTTCTTCTTTTGAACTTCTCGTCTTCTTTGCGTAGTATAAAACGAAGTCGCTCCCGCTGTCTGTACGCTTAGCTCTTTTAAACTACGCAACGGATTTGAATGCAGTTTTCAGCAATAGATAGAGTAATTCAAGAGGAAAGTTTACAATTATGTATAATTATGCTACATTGTACCATTGGTCGCTCGTTTAAATAATTTAATATCTATAAACTTGATTATCCTATTAGTATAACGGCCGCTAACACAACCACTGACAAAATAATTTGACTGTAACAACACAGTGAAATATTACTGGGTTTTTTTTCCGTCAGTTATTTAATAGAAGCCCACTCAGTCTGGATTGTCGTCATCGGTTATATTTTACGTCTCTGTTTACATGTTCAAATGAGGGTGTACTCCTCTAACTTACTGCAGGAAATAAACTACAACACATTTAATGTTGTACAAACTTTCCAGGTGCAAGCATACAGAGCGGCTCGCGTGCGGCTGCTCCTCCCGCCAGGATTCAGAGAAACAGATGACCTGCCTCTACCTCTCGTGTTGCATGTGTGAGTAGCCGACGCTGTTGTTTTATAAGGTGCACTTTGAATAAATAGTTTTTTTAGCTTTCTACGTGGGTACAAACTAGGTTTTGACTCCTAAAATGGCTCGAAAATGTAGTCTAACACGATGTTAGATGTCACCGATACACCTCCCAGTCTTGTCAAGGAGTATCGTGTTGGCCAACTGGGTTGTGGAGTTCAGACAGACAGTCGTTTCATGTAAAATACTAAGACTCGGCTACATTAGGTTAGACCAGAAGCCGATCCCAATAAAGTTGGGAAACGGCTAGGCAGATGATGTTCTACTTGAGCCTCCATTAAACTTGCAATGCATCTTGTCTAGGTCTGCTCAACCCGGCGGACAGCTGGTGACAGAGCGGTGGAAGCCCAGCTGGGGCTGGTACCTGGCGGCCGCGAGGAACTTCATTGTGGCTGAGATAGACGCCAGGGGTTCTGGGGGACAGGTAACTAGAGCTACTTGAAGCCTTCATGTTTTTTTTGCAAACTGACGAAAAAGCATTGAAACAATTACACACATTAACATACTGTTCGTTTACAGGGTGAGGAACTTAGAACAGAAATCTATCACAAGCTTCTATCCGTGGATGTAGAAGATCAGATAGCAGTTTTAGCGTAAGTATTTTCACATTTAGGTTTACACATAGTTTTGTAAACTATGTTTAATTTTTAGAGCTTACCTGTCTCCACACGAGCCGGTAGAGATGCTTTATATGAAATTGCAAACTGCAACGCACATTTATAACGGCATCGCCTCGGCTCGGAATCAACTAGGAAACATCAATCTTTTAGCCAGCCGCCGCCCCGCTTGCGTAGGGTCATCATCACCTTCAGTGGGTCGTAACGAGGGGCTCGCAAGCGGGTGACACGGCGGTGATACCTCGGAGGCAGCCGGTCTGAATGCTACTGTTGGGTTGGCTCCTGCTTGACGTCGAGCCGATGAGGTGTGGTGGTGCCAATCCCATGCAGTATACGTGTCTTTTGAGCTTTAGATGACGTAATTTTCGACGTCCGTCGTGTCGCTCTTCACAGGAGTGACTATAAGAGTACTGGTACTGACCCATCCTTATGTTCATCCTCCGCAGCTACCTGCGCGACAACCTGAAGATGGTGGACGGTTCCCGCGTGGGGGTGTGGGGGCGTGGCTACGGGGGGGGCGCGGCCGCCGCGCTGGCCGCTGACGACGCGCGCAACGTCACGCGCTGCCTCGCCGCCGTCGCGCCGCTCACTGATCTCCGACATCATAGTGAGTGGCTGATCCTTATGTCCATTACTACCCTGGAGTGAGGCCTCAACTTATGGATACAAACCTCTCCAAAAGCACACCTTTCAACTCAATCTTCTTTTCCACTCATTCGGCTTATGCTCCCTACGACAATTGCTCTATTAGAGACAGCCCGTGACGGCACTACTGGTTACCCTGGTATGCAGTCGTATCACTGCAGGCTACCGTGCTGATTGAATTAATTTCTTTTTAAATTTCCTAGACTCGTACTGGACGGAACGCTACAGCGGCTACGGCTCGACGTGGGCCGGCACGCTAGGCGTGAACGCGGTGTGGCGCAAGGCGGGCAACCTGCCGCCGCGGAGAGTTCTGTTAGCGCACGCCGCCGCCGACCTCACGGCCCCGCCGCACCATGCGCTCGCGCTGGCGAGGGCGCTCATCAGGAACACTGCGCTCTACACACATCAGGTAAGCTCACCTCACGGCCCCGCCGCACCATGCGCTCGCGCTGGCGAGGGCGCTCATCAGGAACACTGCGCTCTACACACATCAGGTAAGCTCACCTCACGGCCCCGCCGCACCATGCGCTCGCGCTGGCGAGGGCGCTCATCAGGAACACTGCGCTCTACACACATCAGGTAAGCTCACCTCACGGCCCCGCCGCACCATGCGCTCGCGCTGGCGAGGGCGCTCATCAGGAACACTGCGCTCTACACACATCAGGTAAGCTCACCTCACGGCCCCGCCGCACCATGCGCTCGCGCTGGCGAGGGCGCTCATCAGGAACACTGCGCTCTACACACATCAGGTAAGCTCACCTCACGGCCCCGCCGCACCATGCGCTCGCGCTGGCGAGGGCGCTCATCAGGAACACTGCGCTCTACACACATCAGGTAAGCTCACCTCACGGCCCCGCCGCACCATGCGCTCGCGCTGGCGAGGGCGCTCATCAGGAACACTGCGCTCTACACACATCAGGTAAGCTCACCTCACGGCCCCGCCGCACCATGCGCTCGCGCTGGCGAGGGCGCTCATCAGGAACACTGCGCTCTACACACATCAGGTAAGCTCACCTCACGGCCCCGCCGCACCATGCGCTCGCGCTGGCGAGGGCGCTCATCAGGAACACTGCGCTCTACACACATCAGGTAAGCTCACCTCACGGCCCCGCCGCACCATGCGCTCGCGCTGGCGAGGGCGCTCATCAGGAACACTGCGCTCTACACACATCAGGTAAGCTCACCTCACGGCCCCGCCGCACCATGCGCTCGCGCTGGCGAGGGCGCTCATCAGGAACACTGCGCTCTACACACATCAGGTAAGTTCCGTTAGCTTCTAACCTCGTAGTAGCATTAGGAAGACTGCAGTCTATCTGACGGCACCACCACTGCGTCGCTGATAATGAACACTGCGCTATATACGTTTGGGAGTGATGTCGGAAATAAAGCGACCTTCTGAGCTTAAGAAAGGTGTATTAGTGCAAACTAATATATAATATTATGTACAATATTATGAATTTTTATATTATGAAAAGGGCGACAGAATACAGAGCAAAGACGCGCGTGTAGTGCACAGGCGCGGGCGCCGGCCGAGCGCCGACTGCCAGCCGCCACCGTCGACTAAGCTATTTGGTTTACATTTTAACATGCAAATAACATTGTAAAATGTAAATCAAATAGCTTGGTCGATTTTTAAGAAAAGAATTATATGCAATGAAAGTTCATACTATTCCCCTTATTTTAACCCTATTTTGGTTAATGTCCGCCACTCTTCACAAAGCGGGTCAGATATGCCCAATGACCTCCTAGAATCCGTATACTAGTAGGTGGTGTAAGTGAATACCATTCCACTAGTATTCACAGAAGTTATGGCAAACCATCTGGATTCGATCAATGGTCGACCCTTGAAAACATGATTAACGGCACGCCACATTATGGTCCTAACCAAATCCTCAAAATTCCTGTGACTACTCTCATACAAACAATATATTCCAGGTTTACCCCGACGAAGGTCACAGCTTCGAGCGCTCGACCATCCACCTTCACAAAACGATGGAGCAGTTCTTTGACGAGTGCTTCGGACCAGTCGAGGTGGCGGACTGGGACACTGGCGGTGTTGGGGGCTTGTTCCCTTTCCGGGACTAGTCTTACGATGAGGGGAACGGCGAGGCTTTCCCCTAACTCTTTACAAGGAAACCTATAAAGGAATCGGTGTGCTTTATCGATTCTTGAGTGATTCGGCGGATTTTTAAGACAGTGTTTAGTCCTGGGTGCTGTTCGGGTCAAGATAGATAGAAGATATAAAAGGCTTTCGTCAAAATCTGCAATAGACATACGGATTACTTCAATTTCAAGACCGCAAAATAGGTAGATACAGCAATATTAAAATTATTACAAACATTTGTTGATGTGAAAAGATGCCTACTACAATAATTTAAAAATAATAGGTTTAATGCAATAAAATCGTAAATACTTACGCTATTCGACAAGAGATGGCGTGTATTTAAAGAAGTTTCCTCTAATCAAGTAGTGAGCAATGAATGCAATAAAATAATGTGGACGAAAATTAGAAAATAATGCCTAACGTGGCTTGGCAAAAATCTATTAATGTATTAAAAATGCCAAATTTTGACTTCCATGATTTGAAAATTATAAAAATTAGAAAACGTGTTTGTGTCTAAAAGAAAAAGATTTTCATCAAATTACAAAAATAAAATTTGGGCGTTTCTATATTTAAGCTAGAAAAATCTTTGTTGGGTTCATTTAATGTACATACTTCTGTAAAATATTAAATTTATAGAAAACAAAGTTTAAAAATCGGTAAAACCATGTTTTGACCACAATGACTTGACCCCGATTATGGAACCGTTAGCAGACGGTTTTTCAATAACAGGGTAGATGACAAAAAAAAACGAATTAGTCAGTCAGATAGATTTCCGAAAAATATTGGACACATATTTTTTCCTTTTTCACCTAAACGAAAAATGAAGACAATACAGAGCGTCAAAAACTGGTGTGACGTCACATTTTAGTACAATTTTATTAATTTGATAAAACAAAAAATACAGTCATCATCCCTATTTATGTACATAAAAAGCAGCTTGTTTATGACATTATGGTAGACATTGTTGCCTATTACAAGATCGACAGGCAATATAGTAAAATAGTTTTCATCCGATAAATTTCAATAAAATAAGACATTATTAAATTAAAACATGGTTTTACGTATCTAAAATATTTCAGTAATGGTGCATAACTGTGTTTTCAGTTATAAAATAATAATTTATATTGTCTAAGCCTAAATACGTCGCTAATTAGATAAAACTAAAAAAAAACAATAAATGTTTACGGTCGTTGGTGTGTTAGGAACATTATAATTTTTACGTATTAATTTAAAAATAAAATATTACGTGAATATGGTTTGTGGACAATTTTGTGAAAAATAATGTCGTCTCTATGTCAAATAAAACTAACCTTTTATTTTCAAATATCTCTACCTACTACAAATGATTATGCAATACGACATTCCATTAAACAATACTACATTACGTTAACTGTCTCTTCTCTAGCCCAAAATTGTCCACATACTAAACAAGAGGGATGAAAAATATCCCTGAAAATTTTCTTATGATTACTATAAGGAGAAGATAACTTATTTTAGTGTAAAATGTATCAACTTTTATCTATCTATATATTTCTATGTCGCTTTCAATGTCAGAGAAGTAGCTTTAAAAGTACTTACACTTAGGCACGTTAATGTCTAAATGAGATATTATTTAGTTTTGACTATTCTAGTCGTAAAATCTAGTCACTTAGTCTAAAATCTATGTATCTGTATAATTTGGGCACAATGTCTTGATCTCTTTCCAAATATTATTATGTCTTAGGCCTTACTTCATATGTAGTACAATTATGGTTTGTAGAGAACTATTTAACATAGATCGAACTCTTTAGGTAGCTCATGGCAACGATCGCATACCTATTAAACTTAGTACTTGGACCACAACATCCTACGCCAATGATATTAACAGAATTATGCGTGATAATTTGTACAGCATAAGATTGACGCAAAATATCTGAATGCCAGTAGGTTACTTGTTTATCATATTCTACCTCACAATTCAATGATAACATATGTGTTACATACATAAGACTTATTTATTGGTCATGGTGATTGTTCGCCTTATTTTTAGCTAGCTGGCATTCACAAATCTTCACTCCTTCTGCTCCTTTCTCACTGTTTTAAAACTTAAAATTATTTCAAATCCTATTCTTCTTCTTTCTTTATCGTGTGGTTAGTGCCTATAATAAACCTGGTGTCAGAGTTTTAACGCCGCCCATGGGCCTCTGACTTCGCTTTCCATGCCGTCGAGAAATCCTCCCATCTTATCCTATTTATTTTGTTTTAAACTTGAATAAAATAGGTTTAAAATATGAATTTGTTAAAAATAAATAAAGTAATATTCGATCGATGTTGAGACTTAAATTATTAAGAATGTGATAGGTGTTTTTAAATAATTTATATTATAATTACTGTAACAATTAATTGGAATTACATTTTAATTATGTAACCATTTTGGCGGGTACCATAGTAATTAAAATGTAAGTTATTCCTACTATTTGTCCGACAGTATTTTTGTAATTAATTAACAAGATCATAATTATGGTTGATGTTATATAGTTACAAGTTCCAATATAGCAATTTATTATAATTATTTGAAATACCGTAACTCAGAATATCAATATCAGCAAATCAGCAGCCGGTCTTCCGACCAACAGACCAATGAGGCGGGCTATTGACATAAAATATATAAGTAAAAATGGCAAAATATAATAAGGGGCTTTAGGCCAAGGACGTCATTTAAATCATTTATGCCCAAGTAATTAGTTCAATCGAAAGCAGACAAGCCTTCCTGACAAGCATAACTTGAGGTTTTTTATCTGAATACGACAGTTCGTTAATAACTTCGTCGTCATACGACACTTAATTATGTGATTAAATTCGAGATGGTGTCTTATCAAAATATAATTTCAGCCCTTTATAAAGAACTTGTAACTTTCTAATATTAATTGACAAATTCTAAATCCGTATCAATTTTCTACCCAGCATGTGATTTGGATGAATTGTTAACCAATTGAGGGAGTTTATGCTACTAAAGCAGTAGGTACAAGGATATTTTGAGAAAAGAGCAACTAACGCCGCCAACTTGTTTAAAAAAAAGTGTCCCAAAAAGCCTCGCTGTCAATGACATTCAAATGCCAAAAGGTCTCCGATAACAACATAACTAACTGTGGAGGCGGGAAAACACAATTCTAACAGTACATTTTTTTTTTTTTTTTCGAAGTGGCATCTCGCAGTTCAACCTAGAGGGGTTGTCGTCTGCTTAACCGGACAATCCTGTGGGTGCCTCAGGGCATAAAAAACTTACTAACTAAACGACTACACGCTAAGGGCACCCCCTGCGGGGTACGGGCCTCGGCTTAGGGCGTCGCTGGGAGAGGACAGCAAGGGGACAGGCTGGATCTGAATCAATGAAGGGACTGGTTTTGGACTACAGGCTCAGCAACGCGGGCTGGCACGAGCAAGGGACGGGGTAATAGTATATATACATTTTGAGAAAGTTTGTTATTGCATTCGAGGCGGAATTAACTCCCGAGCCGTAGGCGAGAGTGTTATTGAGCCGTGAACTGCAATAACAAATGTCCACGTGTATCAAACGACGTTTTTCAATACACTTTTGAAGAAATAAAATAAAAAACGAAAAATATTTTTGTCATGAGTTATTAGGCAACTATGATTTAAATTTTCTTTTTTTTCCGCGCTTTGCTTTCGCCAGGTTAAAGGAGAAGCAAAGGTATAAAGCCGCTAAACAGCCTAATATGAAAAATAGAAAATTCAAATATTTTTGAGTTTAGAACACAAATAAAATATGTTAATTTGTTCATTAACGTTTATTTTATTTTAATAATCATGATTTTTGATGATATTCTATTTATAAACATTATTTAAATATTCAAAAATATTAACGCCATATAGACGCTTAACTCTTTGCCGAGATTTATAAAAGAACAATCACCGCCGACTATAGGCATTGAACCAATTTGGACTAAGAATAGGTACCTATAGTTATCTGTGGCAATTTTCATTCCCACACACGTGTTGGAAAATGAGAAAAAACGCACACGTGTGAAATACATTGCATGTTGAACCTAGTCGTAGTGCGAAACGAACTAGTTTTCGAGGAAGTGTATTGAAATAGTACATTATGATATAAGTGCGGTAAGTTTAAAATTACAGCCGAGGCGATATTGCTACAAGAAAGCAGAGGCTGTAATTATCAAAGCGCACGTATGTCATACGACGTTTTATAACATATTTGCGAGGAAATAAATAAAACTCGACTTTCGTGAACGAATACTTAAATCTTTTACTTGTTCACAAATTAGCGATGCGCGCGCATCAGCGCTTTTTTTAGTCAAGACACAAAAAACAGCCAGTATTACTAATAAAGTAAGTTAATATTTGTGTGTGTTTGTTACAGATAAATGGTTGTAATTTATTGTCAAATTTATTAAATTAAAGAATTAAATGTTAATCTATTAGATTTCATCTCCCAAAGTTAATTTTATTCATAAAATGTTGACCACTTCTGTGACATAAAAACTCTTTGCTAAAATTTAAAAAAGTACGGTTCGTTTTAGACGGAGCATTTTGATAAACCGTGCGTTTTACATTACATTACTGCACAAGTACGTAATGAGATACAGTACGATATTGAAATGGGTGAAATAAGAGACCCTTTACGAGCAAATGTGTTATAAAATACATTATACGTTTGACATATCGATGCATTTTTTATTTACAAGCAGCATCTTCAACTTCAAAATTAAAGTGGTCGTGATGTAGGTACTATTGCTTTATTCCAAATTGCCGTGAAAAAAAAAACATCATCTTTTGCTTTTTTCCCCATGGTACTTGGAGTCGTAGGCGCAAAAGGTTTTTTTCTTAATTTCTCTCAAATATGTTTAAAAACAAATTATATTCATTAATGTATGTCATATCCAACCAGACTGGGTGTAAAATTGGACCGTGTGTAAGCATCTAAGTGATAGTAAATGGTATAATTATAAAAGGATGCACGTAGTTATACGCGATGTATCCCCATAGCTGAGTATCACGTAGTGGTGATATTTGTGTATTATGCTCAGGTGGACGCCATTGTTTATGTTGACACGTTGTTTTTATAAAAAAAAATATAGAGAAAATTTGTTCCGAAAACGTTTTTCATTTATGACAATCCTTTTTAGGAGAGCCTCTTCACACTAGCATTTTGTCCAGCGTATGTTCGCGTTGTCAATGATTTATTGGTTACCATCACATTAAGGCCCAGCGCACACCGCTGGAGGCGCAGCGGAGCGCATTTGAAGACAACAATTTAATATAAACATTAACTACCTTGATATACGGTCAATATAAGCATAAATTCGCAAGCGGTACTCGGAGCGCCCTCAAGCTACTACAAGAGCATGCGCGCGACCGTATATCAAGGTAGTTAAGGTTTATATTAAACTGTTGTCTTCAAATGCGCTTCGCTGAGCCTCCATCGGTGTGCGCTGGACCTATGACGTTTTATTTAATTATTTATCAATCCCTCTTTCCCAATATAACAGCCAGCATGCTGTGGTTGCTGGTGCGTCACCTGCAGAGCCCGTGGCGGCGCGTGGCCGTCACGTGTGCGCGCTGCACTACCAACAGCGCCCCTATGACGTCTTAAAGTAGTAGAATGGGAAAGAGATGGCGCTAGACGTCCTCTATAGCTCCGTCTCTTTCCCACACTGGAACTTGAAATACTGCGTTAAGAAATCATGGTCATCATCCTGAACACATTGTTTGTATATTGGACGCATAGAGCGCTGAAAGATCTTTGCGTATAAGGAGCTCACAAATTACACGTGTAAAGTATTTTAAAATGAAGGAGTGTAAATTTTTCTAAGTGTCCAACTCTCAAATACTCTCTGAATACCTACTAATCTACAAGTATGGAGCCAATCCGCTTGTATTGAAAATGTAGATACCTACACCTGGCAATTTCCTCAGAAAAACGTCTCTGCCAAAAATCTTAAATGTTAGGCGTGTTGCTTCCGTTCGCAAGCGTAGGACGGTAACACCAGCCATACGGGGAGCGCATTCGGCGGGGACTGCCGACTGCCCGACAGGGAGCGGTGAAGGGCTCCGCGCTATGCGACACTGCACAGCACCTTCAGATAATTTCGTAGCAACTACACACGCACGGACCTCAGCTTAAAACGCCACATAATGACGGGCCCGTACTGCCAGGCCAAGGTCTGTATACCGCGGTCCTTGTCCTCCAGCCCTCTTGTCTTGCCGCACTACGGCAAACTCCGCCGACTGTATGCGTGACGTCACTAGCTGGGAACTAACCACCAGTACTGCATACTAAACCTTCACAATTGCTTACCCCTAGCTAGTGTTGTGCTTGCCGAATCACGGCTCAATGCAAGGAGTACGATCAAATAGAGTTATTTAATAATAAAAGACAAAAGTTGTGTGGAATTGCTTCTTTATCTTACACAGATATTATCACTTATATTACATTTATCTATTCTAGGCCCGGAGTAACAGCGTCCTGCAGGCATAGCACCCTCCTACTGTTACCTGGAAATACAAAGTATTACATTAGAATATATACATTGACCTTCAGAAATAACAGATTATGAATATAAAATAACATGAAGTCTGTATTCCCCGAAGGGTTAGGCAGTTGAGTCATGTAATAGGGGGCGAGCCTATTGCCATCAAATGGGCACAAATCCATTTTTCGTGACCGAGAAATATCTGAAGGAAAAACTCAATAGTCTGATCTGAAAATGGTTCGACGAAGCATCATAATTATTCTGATTACATTTGTTTTATAATTCCTCAATCTAAGTTTAGGGAATCCTTTCACTGGGAAATCCCTCATGTTAAATTGGTTGATATTGGTGAGATTGTGGTAGGAGTAATTAAAAACCGAATAAAGATATTTTTTAAAACCACTTTTGTTAGTATGGTATGAAACTTATTGAAGATTTCCTCATCATTGCCTTCTGGGTCGGCTTCCAGTCTAACTGCTTATCTAACTGACACAAACCAGTTACTGTGAAACACGAAACGCCTTGGTAAGAATGGTCGTCAGACTTTCAGTTTGTTATCCATAACAAATGCTGAAGATCTAGAAAGACGGGATCAACGGATTATAGTGTTTTCTTTCTTAGAGTGCTGAGGCACGGAGGGTTTTCAGTACGTAATAGATGGTTACCCATCCACGGATCGACCTTGACAAGCACAGGTAATCTTCGATCGAAGCGTGCCGCTGTTAAAATATAATCATGAGCCCCTCAATCAGCAGCTACCCAGACAGTATTAGATATATAATTGATTTTGCCTAAGAGTCAATTTCCATAATGCGGAAAACCCGACTGTTTCAGTATTTACGTTCTTATTTTTCTTACGTTTTTTGCAATTTGCAGGTCAGTGTCAAGTTGTATGTTGATTAAAATATGATTTGCGGCTGTAACACTTAGGTAGTTACAGAATTATAATCATTAAAATCATCAATACAACCCTCTAAGTTCATGTTACCTGATTGAATCCGCGACTTTTTCATGAAAAAGTCGCGGGCTACCGTGGAGCTGTATAAAATTGTGCGCTCGCACATCGTCGAGCACGTACCGTCAGGCTGTTTACTTCCAGCGGTTGTTCTCGTAGTCCCACTTGGAGGCCAGGCCGTCCACCGGGTTCATCTTCAGGTCCAGCATGCGCTGCAGCTGCGCCTTCTGTCTGTCCTCGCTCAGGGACTCGGGCAGGGGGCTGTATACTATGGGGGAATATGAACCACTTGTTTATAAAGTAATAACATTTGCAGGTAAATCCTGAACAGAACACACATTGTGACCCCTATGTAGCAGGGGGTGATCCTTTCTTAATAGAAAAAGTACCGTCAATTATGCAGTTAATTTCCAGCCACAAACATAAGAAATAAGTCTATTACTATGCATATAGCATAAGCAGCATATAATGTTCCACTGCTGGGCCACACGGCCTCCTCTCTATGAGAGGGAAAAGGTAACATCCTTTGGTAAGACTTGTAGTAACTTTCGGGCTACTGACTAAAGAGTTCCATGATAATTTGGAGCTCATAGAACGTTCATGGGGGACACCGTTGATAAACATTTGTGTTAATGTTCCATGAAATGTATTGAACTATCTTTGTAATACCATAAACTATCAATACCTTACGAAAAAACCAAGATGGCAACGTTAGTTCTGCTCTTGATCCCTGTACGTCAATACCCGTGACGACTGTCTACGAATGAGTATTGATAAAGAAGTTACTTTTATCTACAACTCATTGTGAGTTCCTTACCAAAGATCTTCATGCCCATGTAGATCCAGACGGCAAGGGAGGCGACGGCGAGAGACCAGCCGAGCACACCCTTCCACTCGCCCGTGGGCGCCTGGAACTCGGCGAAGGTCTGGCAGAAGGAGACGCGGTACAGGGCTTTCTTCTCCTCCAGGGTCAGTTTGCGCCAGTCTCCCTTTTCCTTTTCACGAAGGACCTGGGGATGGTAGGTGTCGTTAATTCATTTATGTCAGTTACAACTAGTAGTTAGTACTAAGCTGACTACCTAAAGTAGGATAACAATTTAATTTCTGCTATATTCTGTATTATGTAACATAGATTCGAATGAACATTTTTCAGTACTCAATACTTTATAGCATTCCACATGTAGGTACTTAGGTAGCAAAAACTTATAATTAGATCACATGGACCCTGTCGGGCACATCAAAATAAGTGACTTAGGAGAGAGGAAGCATTTATATTCTCAGCATAGTAGGTGGGTACTTTCTGAGATAAACTAATTAATAGTATAAAATTATTATTAGTTATGTATAATTTATAATTAATATTATTATGTTAGTATAAAATATTAATTAATAGTATTAAATAAATAAATCAGTAGTATAAAATATAATCAGGTAATATAATCAGGAGTTAATAAATAAAACAAAATTATAAGTCTCAAAATACTTATGACCAGTTATGACTTTTATAAGTCTATCACGTAGATATTCATGAGTTTTTAAAAAAATGTGTTTTATTTTTCTCCTTTTTTTGTTAATGTGGGTAGTTATTATATATTTTAATGGACATTACGTAGGGACTTTTTGAGTGCATTTTTAATCGAGAACTTGGTAAGTTTAGTCTAGATCTGTGTCTGAGTCGATAGCTTGTCTGGATGTTTGGATGTTTCTCGAAGTAGACACCCTCAACTTGCTAGTTATATGATAAGTGCAAGGTTGGCAAGATTTTAAAAGCAAACAAGATTGATATTGATAGATTATTGATTGATTGGTTGATTTGGAGCAATCATGATTTGCTAAGTATATGTATGATAACTTTTAAGTACCAGTACCTTTATTTTGGTCAACGGACGCGGCAATGGCTAGTTCCAACATTGTTAAACGAATTACCTAAGGAAATGTCTACCGAAACTGTATCTAAAAATGCCTTAAAAAATATCCTGCGTAAGCACTATTTGGGTCTGTGTCCGTAGCGCTGGAACCTAAATTGTTAAGGAGTCGCTTCAGTTGGCGTATTTGTCCGGAGATTCGCGTTACTTGCTTAATGGAAAGTATAGCTTATAAATTTCGAAATAAAGTTCATTTTTACGCGGCGAATGTCTGTCCGGGTACGTCGGGTGAAGTGTAGGTAAGTACATATTATGTACATAACGCGAGAATGGGTCGGCCATGCGCTAGCATGCTAATGCGCGCGCGCCGTGCCGCTGGCGGTCGGGCGGCCGCTGTGGTGTCTCATGCTCATCTCAGTCGCGCTGGGTAGCTCGTCTCCCATCGGGGGGGGGGGGGGCTGCAGCGGTGGTCGGGACGCTAGGGGCATGTGCTTTCGTCGCGCGTGGTGGGTGGCCGTGGTGGGCATGTCGAAATGAGCTGATGTATATGCACGGATACTCGAGATGTAGATCAGTATAATTATGTATCTATCTACGTCTTTTTTTAATTAAACACTGGGCTGCTCGAGTATGTGTGCAGTAGGCGTGGTGCGATGCGTACGTCTGTGTAACAAAATTAAGTATGTGTTCCCTTACCTTTTTTTACCTTTTATAATTATAATTATGTACTATTGTTAGTGAACGAAGAGCTGTGTCCACGAGAACACTGCCGACAAACTGTCCTGCAGTTTGGCAGATGATTTGTGAATTACTCTTAAGTAACTTTTTGTTGAAATAAAATAAAAAAAAAAAAAAAAAAATCATTATAATATAACACATGACATAAAAGAAAAACACATGAATTTAACATAAGTTTGATACATACACAGTGTCCTTTACCTATCACAGCTCTATGGTTACCGTAATCAGAGATAACTACCAGTCAATTTAGAATTACAATTATAGCATAGATTACCTTAACGTCGGGTGTCTCGCCACGGAAGCGCACGGCGGGCATGGGGAAGTCGGGCCTGTCCATGTAGTTGGGCTGGCCGTTGAAGCCATTGCCGACCCACTCGCGGTTGCCGATCTGAAATTTCAATTATTTTAAGTTGATTGTTTCCACACTTTCTATAGAATATACATAACGTCACTGATAAAGAGCTTGTATGTAGTACAATGAGTTATGGTTTATGGCTTTGTTACACCACAGTTAGCTGTGATAGATGCTGTCTTAATTATCTTGAATAGTAAGTTCGCTCCATGATGTCTGTAGACACCCCTGGCAGCTTCAGAACTCGTTGCTAAATAATAACAGACACACAGGGCAATCAAAAGTTAAGTTAAGTCTTGCCGAAGACAGTCCGTCAAAAGGTTAAGCACCCATTATCCATTATTCCTCGACAACCCTGGTAAAGTGTTGGTTCAGGCTACCATTGATAGATCTTTTTTAGTGGTTATGTGTAGCCAGATGCCTAGAACTACCCTGTAACTGGGGTCAGATAGGCAGTTGCTCCAAATTGCTGCTTCCGTTTAGACTGGAAACATACCCCAACTACGTTATGGAATGACAAACTGTAAAATGGATAGGATAGGCAGATACAGTAGATGATGAAGACATTAGTTGTCTTTCTGCTGAAGTATTACCTTGGCAACTTCACCGAGCGAAGAGGAGGCACGGGCGCACACCGGCACGCGGATCGCGTCGAGCACCGCACGGCGGAGCAGGAGATTTGCCATGTTGCTAAGGAAAGAAGAGGGTCAGCCATTAGCAAACAAAGTTTATATTTAATTAAACTGGTTTGTGTTAATAACTAGGTTCATTAATTGATATTTAATAAAGTGAATAGTTTACAGAGTTAAAGTTTTGCAAGATTTTACAGCAGCCCACAGATAATACTTTGTATGACTAATACAATTTGATCACTGATGCATGGTAATAAAACATACTATTTTACCTCAACAAACATGTTTTATGACAAGAAAAATGTGTTCAAACAAACAATAGGTATATTATAGGAGGCTTATATAGCTATATAGCACTTAAGAATATTGTTTGTACTTAATAGATTTTTCAGAAACAATAATTTTCTTGAAAATTAATATTAATAAGAACTTATGTTTTTTTTAGAAAATAGAAGAGTACAGTTAGTCCACAAAATAGACAATCATAATGGGCCATTTATGAGAATTAAAAATCACATAACCGCAAGGAATACTTCACATTAAAAGAAAAGAGACACACTCATTTCGATCCCTATATTAATGCTATTTTCAAGCACCAGTTATTTGAACTTAACGGCATTTATTTTAATGGTTTATATTGAAATTAAACTCAAAGTAGTTATCAGGTTATAAATATGTGCACAAATATAATATTACATAAACTATATAAGACTTGGAATTTAGACTAGATTATCTGTGTGGGGTTGATAGTACTGAGTGAGTGAGACCAAGTGGGAGAGAGAATGAGTAAGAAGGAAGATTGACATTAGGAGATCATGCAACAATTTAGAATGAACAAAACCAGTTGTTTCCATTCCTGGTAATTACTAAATGAAATTAACAAGAAACATGTAGCCATGGCTTAAATGATTGCATAGTGTCTAATCACACTGTCTATTGTAATTTAAAATGAACTTTACAAATGCAAGTCCACCCCTGTTTCATTGAGCACATGTGCCATCCCTCCATACACAAGTGGAGTAGTGGACCATGCAAGTGGGTTTCCGGCACCGGAAGTGCTACTTGAGTGACCCCACCAGGTGGGTTCCCAGCACTGAAGGTGTTAACCAATGCCATATTAACCTTGTGTTTATTATTTTGTTTCAGTGTTTTTACTGAGTGAATGACTGAATGAACATTTTTATTCATCATTCGTAAACATTGGATGCTCTTTAAACATTGATTGTTTAAGTCTGATTACTGACAAAGTATGTCAGTGAATTTAATAACTATTTTAATTTATAGATAATAGTAATGTAAGTACTTCCCCTAAAAGGTATATGAAATATCTATTACCTAAAAGTTTCAACCATATTGGAAATAATGTCAATTCTCAAGTCCACGCCCAGATAGGTAGGAATAAGTATCGAACATTTACAGTATTGTCCATCACTATACATTTATTCAGTCCTCTGCATGAACGAAGGTTGATGTGAAGTCAATACTATTTTGACAGTACAAAGTAAAAAAGAATATTTACGGGGTTCCAGGAATGTATGTCATAGTCGAGTGTTTGTTCATACATAGCTTAAAAAAGGTCGAAACACCTATTATCTATCCGGTAGACACATAGTACATATCCAGTTCGAACAGGATAATTTGGTGAAAATATTTGACATGTAAGAGGTTATGCCCGCAGTGATCAATAGCGAAGAGTTACATAACATGAGCTTCATATCTATATCCATGACTATGATCTAATGAAATGAAGAAATTAACTTGTCTTAAAATTAAAGTAACAAAAAGAAACAAGAGCAAACCTTGACGTAATACGAAATTAAATTAAATTCAAATTCGGAACCCACAGAATTATACAACTTACGTACTTCAGTATTTAATTTTTCGCTACTTACCTTTTTACTAAAAGCTTACAACACAAATTTTAAACAAATAATAAGTAACAGATCACAAAACACGGATTTTTTTCTTTACCTCGAAAATGTGGTTTCTCGCTTGCAAAATAATCTTATCACCACCACCACCACCAAAGACTGAAAATTTAGAACGCAACGCAAGCGACATCTGCCGACGAGTCAGGTAACTTTTTCGCAATTGATTTTTTACGTTTCGTTCTAAGAATACGGCCACTTAAACATTGGAACGTATCTCTGTTACGATTATCTACTGAAACTACGACTGTTGTTGACAAAGCTCACAGAATAAGTACCTAAGCTGAAATGGCAATGGGCCGGTCATATTAGCCGTACAACCGATGACCATTGGGGCAGACGTGTTCTTGAGTCGAGACCGCGAATCAGCTAGCGTAATGTGGAACGCCCTCAGGCTGGGTGGAGCGACGATCTTCGGTCGGTCTTCGCCAGTGATGCCAGATCTACTGATTTAGCAGTAGATCTACCTGATTTAAAAAAAACCTACTGCTTTTTTTCAAATCAGATCGTATCATCTAGTTATTGTCGTCGTGTCGTGTCATCTGGCTTAAAGGCCTAAATAACATGATATTTGTCAAACAAGTTTTGTGAATTCGCGGTGTTTTTTATCTGTAGTGTGTGCAAGACAGTGACTGTGACGTCACATTAGAGTAAAAAATGTACTCAAATGTGACGTCACACGATTCGACTTCATTTTTGTTTACGTGAAAAAAGAAAAAATACGTGTCCAATATTTTTTTTAAATCTATCTGACCGACTAATTTGATTGTTGAGACGTGGGTATGACTTTTTTAATCTACTGATTTTTCTTTCGATCTACTGCTAAAACTTTAAATTATCTACTGATTTCTTCAGATTCCATCTGGCAACACTAGTCTTCGCAGAGTGCAGTGCTGGGTGGCAACCACAGAGTACTTATATGTGCTATGATATTCTAATAAACAGATTTGTTAAACACCTACAAAACCACCGAAAAAAGTGTTCCGCGCGGCAGCGGCAGCACACACACACACTTCATTCATTCTACATTTCACTAAAAGTCAAAATGTTGTAAAAGGGATAGCTCGATAAAAACACTAAGAAAAAAAGAGACAGATAGTGTTTTCAATTGCGCTTGAATGTACAGAAACATTATTCAGGCGACCAATCACCGCATGTTGCGATCATTACTGTTACTGTTAGCCTGTCATCCCACTGCTGGGCAAAGGCCTCTCCCCATGACTTCCAGCTGTTTCTATCCAGGGCTAATGTGGACCACTGGTCGTTGGTTTTGTCCAGCTCGTCCCGCCATCACCTGCGAGGTCTACCGCGTCGCCTTCTGGCTGTATCTGGGCTCTACATCGTGGTTATTTTGGCCCACAGCTCGTTGAGCATGCGGCAGACATGGCCGGCCCAGTCCCACTTTAGCTTAGCGGCTTTTTGACCAACGTCAGTGATTTATGTTTTGGAGCGCAGTGTGGTGTTGCGTACATGGTCGGTAAGTTTGACGCCTAGAATGCTGCGCTACATGGCACGTTGGCAAACCTTGAGCTTGGACTTTTGAATGTTTGTCAAAATGGGAAGAATGCACATGTCCAAGATTTTACGCTTGAGTGACAAAGGAAGATTTCCTTTCATTAACTCATTTATGAACCAGTGGCTCTTCCAGGCATTTTCGGTGCGTCTTGTGAGTTCCCTAGGTTGTCTGGACTGGAAAGAGACTAACTCGCCCAAGTAGATGTATTTACGGGCATATTGCAATTCTTCACCATTCACTTGGATCTTGTATTTGGTGGTGTTTGACATCAATTTGGTCTTCGACATGTTCATCGCGAGTCCAACGTCAAGGCTTGCCTCACTGAGCTGGTTCAACATAAGCTCCAGTTCTGCCGCCGTGGAAGAGAATACGACAGTGTCGTCAGCGAAGCGAAGGTTTGTTAACCGAGCCCCACCAATTTCAATGCCGCTTCTCTCCCAACTAGCTGTAAGCTTTTTGAACACTTCTTTAAGCGCGCTATTGAAAAGCTTGGGTAAAAGCGGGTCTCCTTGCTTTACGTCTTTTTCTATGGAGAATGGTGGTCCAGCATGATGGAACAGCACTGCTTCAATTAGATTACAGACAGTTGTCTGTAATCTAATTGAAGCAGTGCTGTTTAATTATACGTTACGAAGCAGGTTGATGTAGGTGGGATCAATCTCTTGATTGTTCAGAGGGTCAAATATAGTAGTGTGTGTCAAACTATCAAAAGCTTTTGAATAATCTTTTAAGGCAAGATATATCGGCATGTTGAACTCATAGTATTTTTCAATTATTTGGTTTATTGTAAGCAGATGGTCAGTACGTAGTGGAGAGGCCTGATCGGAAGCCAGCTTGTAGAGGAGATTGATGTTTGTCTAACTGAGGTGAGATACGCTGGTCTATGACTTTGATGAAGGCCTTATACAGGGAATACAAGGCTTATCGGTCGATAATTGTTAAGGTCCGACTTATCTCCTTTTTATGTAATAGTATTATATTGGAGTGGCAGAAGCCATCCGGGAAGATACCTGTTCTTAAAAATAGAATTGAAAAGATTTGTTATTACAGGGAGAAGAGTAGATTCGCCTATTTTTTTGAATCTCGGTACTTATACCATCCTCACTTGGTACCCTGTTATATTTAATTTTACTAAGTGCGGAGTGTACTTCGGAATATTTGTTGAAACAAATAACATTCGAAACAGTTGGGATCATAGACTAACAAATACGAGACGGATGGTACAAAAGTACTCTGTGGATGGTACTAAACGCGTGTACTAAATTTGTACACGCGGCTTGTACCTATAACAACTAATAAACACTACTAAAGGTAGGTAGGTGAGAAATAAATACGATGTTTAACAAGAGTTTTTATTCACAAGATGACACATACACAAAAGTTAAGTTTGTGTTCGAGGCGGGGCGCGTCTCTCTCTACGACTAACAGAAATGCGCGGGAAGTCTATGATCGCGCGAAGGGCGCGGGGCGGGTAGCGCTCCAGAATGTTCGATGGCTCTCATTGGTCAAACCGGACCGGGAGGCGGTCCGGGGTAACTGACGCGTGTGCATTCCGTTTCCGTTACACGGCCCTGTTATAGATGTATATTTATTTTGTAATAAAAACAATCATCACCTTCGAAAAGATTCATTTTTTTCTTTTCTGCCTCTTACGAACTCATGGTTGGAAACCTTAACGAAGAAAAGACAATAAATGGTTAAACTCGCTGTTGTCACAAAGTAAACTAATATTTACGATTCAGTCAGACGCAAAAGTTGTTGATGAAATTATTGCGGTTTGGATTCATTAAATAACTGTAATACGATTATAAGCGACGGACGTAGCAAGCCTTTATTTTTTAAACATAGACACACACTCTTGCCAGAGCTAAAACCATAGAGTCTAAGATAACTTCTAAAAATAATTGTTGCCAATTTTTCAACACCCCCTCTCAACAAATATTTTTACATTTCAATACAAAGAGAAAAAATTAAACTTAACATAGGACACATTTGCATGAACTAATACAATTTCTAAATAAACATTATTCTTAACTTTGAATTACACATTTTTCAAAATAGCATCCCTATGTTTCTCAAATAAAATTTTACCCAATGGTTTTGTTAAGAGATCGGCCAAATTATTCTCTGACATTATATAATTCAAACAAACTTTTTTATTTTCTACATTTTCCACAATATAATGATATCTTATGTCTAAATGTTTCAACCTTTTATTATTCTCTTTATGATAGGCAAGCTTTATAACTGACTGGTTGTCTTCAAAAATATTAATTTCTACCTTAATGCTAAAATCTAAAAGTAAATTTTGTAACCAAATTGACTCACAAATTGCATTACTGAGTGCTATATACTCGGACTCAGTTGAGGACAAAGAAACAGAGTTTTGTTTTTTACAATTCCAGGAAACTAAACAATTAAATAAAAAGAACATGTATCCCGAAGTTGACTTACGGGTTACAGTATCTCCTGCCCAATCTGCATCAACAAATCCAAGTATGTTTGACTGATCACTTTCAAATATTAAACCTAGATCTAAAGTCCCTTTTATATAACGCAACACTCTTTTAATACACTTATATAAATACTCACTAGCTACATGTTGATATCTAGCAAGAAAGAATACACTTGTACATAAATCTGGTCTTGTGCCACACACAGCGTACATTAAGCTACCAATCATTTGCCTACATTTTTTCTCAACTTCCTGATTCTCAGAACTTTCCCTTTTCAGAAGGTCAAAATTAAAATTTTGTTCAATTGGTGTGCTAATAACTTTACAATCTGACATATGGTACATATGTAGAATTTTTAATAAATATTTTTTCTGATTTAATATTGTTTGAGAACCTTTCTGTTTTATTTCAATGCCTAAGTAGTTAGAAGCCAAACCCATATCTTTCATTTTAAAGTTATTCTTCAACTGATTTTTGAATAAATCTATCTCATTTCCAAATAACAAAATATCATCTACATAAAGAAGAACATACATTACTGTTTTATCCTGTCTCTTCATGTACAAACATGGATCATTTTTTGATTTCAAATATTTTTGTGATATCATGAAGTCATCAAATTTTTTATTCCAATATTTTGGAGATTTTTTCAAGCCATACAGTGATCTATTTAACTTAGCAAATTGACCATTTTGAAGTTTTAGATAAACTAGCTCCTCAATGTCTCCATGAAGAAATGCTCCTACCACATCCATTTGATACACCGGATATTTAAGTTTATTTGCTACGGCCATGAATAAGCGGAATGTAGGTAATTTAGCTACAGGTGAGTACACATCGGAATCACAGTCACTCTGCTCGAATCCACGGGCAACTAACCTGGCTTTATACACTTTTTCACCATTTATTTCTTTTGTACACAACACCCACTTACTCGACACTACATCTGAACACTCCGGCACACTCTCCACTATTTCCCATGTATTATTCTCATTCAGAGTATCCAATTCCTTTTGTATCGCTTCTTTCCACTTGTTGCTTTCATCAGTACACATTGCTTCCTCATAAGTTATTGCTCCAACACTCGAGTAGCACTGATAATCCCCATACTTTTCAGGTTTCTTACGATTTCTTTTGGGATGTGAATATTTTTCTGTTTCTGACCTCTTCTCTTTACTTTCTTGTTCATCTGACGTAACTAATGTTTCGTTTTCTTTTTCAGATTCCTGGATCGACTGCTGCAACTTATTTTCTTCAGATTTTTGTGCTAACTGGTTATCTTTTTGCAGGTCTACTGGTGAATCAAGGCTTATGCACTCCGAAAACTGATCGCCGCTGTCCGTAAAATAATCGGGGATTTCTGAAGACGGATCATCACTTTCATCATCATTTTCGTGACATTTTATGTTGCAAACGTCAACAAAATTTTCCGAACATTTTGCGTTCTGAAACTCACTGCTATTTTTTGATTTTAAACTTTCATTCGATTTTATAGCATTGTTTTTAATAAAAACCACTTCACGTTTCACAAGAACGTCGTTTTTCTTTGGAAAATAAACACGAAAACCCTTTGACGTCTCCCCATAACCTACAAAGTAACCAATCTCAGACTTCGAGTCCCACTTACGTCTTTTTTGTTTCGGAATTAGAACTGCTACACTGGAACCGAATACCTGTAATTGGTTGATTTCAAACATTGATGTGTTGAACCACAATTCATATGGTGTGATATTCTTTACCCTACTTTTTCCTGTTCTATTTAACACGAAAACCGCTGTATTTACGGCCTCAGCCCACATGTTCTTGTTAAAATCTGTTGACAATAACATTGTTCTAGCGCATTCTGTTATTGTGCGAATCTCCCTCTCTGCCCTACCATTCTGTTCTGGTGTGTAAGGCACACTTGTTTGATGAATTACACCGAAACTTTCTAATAAACTTGACATTTCACGATTGACAAACTCAGTACCACAATCACTCCGTAGTATTTTTACTGAATAACCAAGATTCTTTGTCACAAAAAACAAAAAACACTTCACTTTTGCATACACTTCACTTTTTTGTTTAAGAAAATACACTGTCTTATATTTTGTGAAATCATCTTTTATTACAAGGTAGTACCTAGACCCACCTAATGATTCTCCTTCCATTGGCCCACATAAATCTAAATGAAACATTTCACCCGGCTTTTCAGCATGTGACGCACTCAATGGAAACGATTGTTTATGTTGTTTACCTTCTAAACATGAAACACACGAACTTTTGTTACTCTCATTTACCTGAATATTACTTCTTTTTAAAATGTTTTTTACATGTTCTGTGTCCTGATGCCCTAACCTCTTATGCCATTCACTTAATGGAACAGAAATGGCACATGAACTGTTTGAGTACTGAAACTCCATTATAAATAAGTTACCTTTTGGTTTGGACAAAGCAACACAATCACCATTATTATTATATATTTTACAACAATTACTATCCATTTTCATAGAAAAACCTTTATTAATTACCACTGTGACAGAGAATAAATTTACCTTTAACTCTGGCACAAAAAGAACATCATGCAAAGTTGTAGCAACCCAATCAACTCCGTTGTAAGCTTGTAGTTGTATGTTTCCAAGACCAGTGGCACGGATAGTAGAGCCATCACCTATAGTGACATTTCGAGGTTCATTTAACTCTTCAAACATTGAAAATAAATCTTTATCAAAACACATATGTTCAGTGGCTCCACTGTCCATAACCCATACATTTCCTCCTGTAAAAGTTGTCAATAGAGTTGCACTTAATGCATTACCTTTTGGTTTATTTTTGAACCAACAACTGTTCTCAGTGTGATTAGATTTCTTACAAATGCTACAGACTTTACCGTCTTTACCAATAAAATTAGAATTGTTTGACTTGCACTCACTTTTATAGTGTCCCACCTTACCGCACTTGAAACACTTTCTTGTTTTCTTCGCTGACTTTGTGACTAATGCTGTTGATGAAGCCTCCTCTGCACCTCTACCCCTTGATAGATAGCGCTGCTCCTCCACTAGTAACCGAGCTGTTAGCTCTGCCATAGTTTGCTTATCTTTAGGAGCTGACTCCCACGCAGACACAAAATGACAGTAGTGTACTGGTAAACAAGTATTTACTTTAGTTATGGCCATTGAAGAAGGGATTTCTGAGCCCAAGGCCTTCAGGTTACATAACAAGTCCTCTACTCTGGCCAAAAACTCGGACATAGTCTCCTTTTCGTCATATTTTAATGCAAAGAACTTTTCCTGTACTAAATGCAATGACAATTCTCCTTTTTGCTCAAAAATGGTGTGCAGTTTTTCCCAGATTTCTTGAGCTGTTTTACAACTCACTACCTGTGATATAACTTTGTCTGATAGACGCGTAACAATGATACCTTGTGCTTTTGCGTCGCTACTGATCCACTTGGTATCCTCCTGTTTGATATTGTTGCCGTTGACATTGTCGTACAACCCTGCTGCCATCAACAGGACCCGGATTTTAAATTTCCACACGCTCCAATTGTGAGGACCCTCCAGTTTGGAGTTCCCGTCGATATTATTAAAATTTATTGATGTGTCCATCTTGTTATTCTCACCGTTTTTCGTTGCGATGACGATTTGACCTCGCCGGTACCTCGCTGATTTTGATGACGATTTGACCTCGCCGACCACGCCTGCACACGCCTGAGACGCTACGATGCTCCTTTTTTTCTTTCCAAGAAAACCCGCCTGACCAAAATGGCCGCCGAATATTTTTCGATTTCAACGCTATTTACCGCGTTTTTCGCCTTGGAAATCCAAACCCAATATTATCTCAGCAGTTACAGCGTTCTGGGCCCATAACCTGATGAAATTATTGCGGTTTGGATTCATTAAATAACTGTAATACGATTATAAGCGACGGACGTAGCAAGCCTTTATTTTTTAAACATAGACACACACTCTTGCCAGAGCTAAAACCATAGAGTCTAAGATAACTTCTAAAAATAATTGTTGCCAATTTTTCAACAGTTGTTAAATGCGGTAATTAACAATAAAAATTGCTTTATTTTAACATTCACTGTGATATATTAAATTATGGAAATGGTAAGCTATTTATATTTTCTTTTCTCACACATTACATGTTTAATTTAAAAATATCTATATCAATATCAATAATTTCAAAAAACAAAATGATTAAATAATACAAGGTTAGAAAAAACGAAAGCATAACTCTGGGGTAACGATGACTTTACTGCCTAATATTCGCATCTGTACTTTTATTCTATGTCTGAAATGCAGGCGTCCTTGTCGTACTCACGACAAAAATGTATTTCCCATATCTTTCTTTTTTTCAACCTCCAAATATCAGAATAGTATGAAAATAAATGAACAATATTAATAAATCGAAGTATATTGCGTAGTTACATGTGGTAGGAGATGCCTTGTGTTTTATTTACTTTGGCATCATAATTGGTACACATTGGTGGTGGTTGGTGGATGGCATTTTTACAATTTTTATCTAAATTCGTAGCAGCATATCGCTCGTCGCCATGCGTGTTATAGACTAAAACCCACATACCATACGACCCAATTGGGCCGTTTTCGAGTCTTCAAGATTGCGCGCTCACAACATATCGGTCTATTTATTATAATATCATTGTTTTATGTGGCAACTGGATGAGAGTTGCTGAGAATCGAGTTGAGTAGCGTGCGATTGAGGAGGTCTATGACAGCAGTGGACTGCTGTTGGCTAAACGCATGAAATAACGGTTGAAAGTTTGAATGAAAATCCACAACCGGTCGAAACTGGTGTTGGACGGCTAGATAATATCAGTTCCTATAATTATAAAAACTTTATTAATTTTTCCTTGCCTCACTTTATACTTACTGCGAAACTAAAGAAATGTCAGTTTGTCTCTCCGACTGTTACCTCTCTAGCTCGTAATATTTGAATGTCTTTGGACTAAACGAATTTAAATTGAAATAAAACAACTAATTAATTATTTAATATTTAATCATATCGAAGAAGTTCATATACCAGTTGACTCGAGATGAGAGTGCCTTGCTTCGAATAGACGATTACCGACAGTCGGTGTCTTCGCAAACAGAGGTTCGGCACTGCAGCTACAACTACGGGTCTCCTAAGGTTGAAATCGTAGAGCGGTTTTGGTTTTTCGCTTGACTACACATTAAAGTTGAGTGGCCGTTATTGCGTAATGTTAAAAAAAGAATCTGATTTGATAAAACCGAGTGCTAACGTGATTTTTTTAACAAAATGATGATAATTTTGTGAAACATGACTAATATACTAGATACCTAATTAAAAAAATGACGAGCGATAGTGTCATTTGTTTAATGCTTGCTTTTAGCACTTTCAACTACTTCAGCTACAACTTCATGTAATAATTTCAAAAGATCTGTAGGAGAGAACATATTACTAATAGTACCTGTACTTTTTTGTCTGAATGTAACCCTTTTACCTTTCTTATCGAATCTATCTTGAGATGGATTGTCAGAATGATATTTGTCGGAGTCATCATCATCACCACTCTCATCAGTATAATCATCATTGGTTTCACTGTCCTCTACATTCTCTGAAGCTGATTCAACCGTTGCATATGTTTTTTCTTCTTTCTGACTTGTTTGCGTTTTCGGTTTAATTTTGTCTTTGTGATGTTGTGTTTCTTTAGGTTTAATTATGTCCCCTTTTGGTTCTTTTTCTTTAGGCTTCATTTTGTCGGTGTTAGATATAACGTCTATTGGTTTAATTTTGTTATTGGTTAGTTTTATTTCTAGCTTAATTTTTTCGTTGCTAGATATAACGTCTATTGGTTTAATTTTGTCTGTGATAAGTTTTATTTCTTTAGGTGTTTCTCGTGTTCGTTTTAGTTTTTTAGGTTTAATAGCCTTCTCTCTGTCAGGTTCCAATAAGTCTTCTATGTCGATAGCATCAATAAGTTTGGCTATATTTTGCTGCGATAGTTCCTCTAAGTCCATCTTCAAAATCATTGGCGTCGTGCCGTGCCATGTTGTCGTGTCTTCTTCTTTACTTTTTACTACTAACTCTTCAAAGTTCTCTATTATAGTCGCTGTTCTAACTATTCCCTTGTGTACGTCTTGACGTACTTCTAAATCGCCAGAACTGTGTTCTGTGTAATCTGTATTTGCTTCTGTGGTTGTTTTAACGATCGGTTTGACAATAAAAGATGTAGAAATGTTCTTTGATGGTACTTTTTCTTGAGTTTCTATGCCTGTGTCAGAATCATATTGATCTAAATATTCTTTTGCTTCTTCGCTACCGAACATCGTTCTGACAAATTGTTTGAAAAGTTTATTTTCATCGAGAGTTCTCAGGGTGTCTTCACTGGGAACAGTAGTACGCAGGGCAGATGGTGTTGTGACGGTACGTTTCGTTACGGGAACTATTCTGTAGCTGTACTTCGTACTCATCCTGAAGCTATCCTTGTCTATGGTCTCCCGTCTCATTTTCTCCGTAGTACTCTTTCTACCAGTCGGTACTTTCTGAAATAGCAGGTGAAAAATATGTAGGCAATAGGTTTTTGAAATTCATATTGATAATGTGTTCGATAAAGAACGGTGCACAATGAATTTTGACAACGGTCCCAGCATGACGAGAACGTGAAAGTCGAGAAAGATAAGCAAATTAAGTTTCTTAATTTAGCTCGGTTTCCGACATGTAGAATGTGAATAATGATAAAGAAGTTCAATAACTAAAGGTGTAATTAAAAACATTTTGAAGCTGACTCCAAACCTAAATGTTTAGTTGGCCATATCAAACATGGCCATAAAATACTGACCATCTCCATGATGCCTTCGATCCATTCGGCGTAAAAGCCAAGTTTGGTGAAGACTGTGGGCGCGTCGGGGGCACCACAGTTCGGGGCGCCGAAGCTGACTACTCCATAAAGCTTGCCGTAAGCCACGCCTGGTCCACCCGCATCTCGCTGTCACGACAATAGTTTTTACACAATCATATGAAAATAAATTAGTCTACAGGGTGTAAAAGGCCCCGTCACAAAGCAGTCAACTAAGCATGCTAGCAAACGAGTTTTTTTTTGGTGAAACAATCACGGTTTATGGTAGGACATTTTTAAGAGCGGGACCAATCTACTACAGAAAATGATATAAAAATAATAATTTAGTAAACTGATCCCGCGGGATCCAAATGAGCGAGATCAATTGACTAAAGAGCCACTCAACACGCACTCAAAACATTGTACTGATGGATCATGGACGTATTTAAAGTACCTACAGTTTTAACAATAAAAACTAGTATTTTTAAAGTATGAATTTTTTTTTTTAAACTTTGTTTATTTTTTTAGTGTTCCGTATAAAAATTAAAAAAACTGAACCTTTATTTATTATGATCGTGCGTCTGTCTGTCCGTCATTCTATCGCAGTCAATTTGCTCCAAAGTCCAAATCTACTAGACCAAATTAGGTGAAATTTGGTAGGTTGGTGTAATCCCATGACCCAAACACAGATGTGCAAAGTAAAAAAGTATTTTTTTAAAATAAGTGTCAATTTCGGAGGATAAATTACGAAAATAAAAAAAAAGTCTTGAAAACCTTACAGCGTCATATATCAAATGAAAGAGCTTGGTATGGGGATCTCAAGTATATTTTTGTTATTATTGTAAAATAAATGGGTTTGATTTTATTCATGAAAGAAGACGAAAATTAACTTTTTCCCCCACTGATCTCCGAAACTACAGAGCCTAAAATTAAAAAAATGCAAAATATAGTAGTTCATTGCTATAGTTTACAGGAAAACCTATAAGAATTCTGTCAATTTAAAATAAAGTGGTAACTCAAAATAAGACTTTGTCATTGTATACGGAACCCTCTCCACGAGAGTTCAACTCGCACTTGGCTGTTTTTTTTAATAGGAACCAATTTTATTATGTTATGGTGTAATGATTATTCTTTAACTTACGTTACATGCGCCACCCCCTTTAGAGAAGAACCCCGCACAAAAGTTCTTTTCGGTCACGAACCCTCTAAAAGTAATCAAAAAAAAACCTTAATATACTTTGGTAATGGGCTTGTCAAGTTAGTCTTCCAATAATAAAAATGACCCGTTCGCGGCCTCGGACGACGCGGTTTGCGTCAAGCGACGCGCGAGGGTCACTTGTTTCCTGCGCGGGCGGGAGCCAATGAGTTTCACAAGGTAACGTACTTGTACATAGCACTTACTTAGAATAAACTTCTTGACATTCCTTTAGCGGGTAGAAGTCGAGCACCGCATACGACAGTCGATTATCCCAAATGTTTTTAACGATGTTAGAACTCTGAAAAACAAACAAAAACAGGGCAAAAAAAAATATTACCACAAAGCTGTCCAGAATCTGTCCTGAAGTCATGAGCCACGGGTCACATACAGGGTACGGACAACTGATAGCAGACCTCGTTACTCATCACCCTTTAGTCTGCGTCCTCCTAAACAACGCGATTGTAGAGTTTAATATTTTCGGCGAGCCTGAACGTGTCGTCGTCGCGCCTTCCGGTTTTCCGAACAAATTGTGCAACAGATCGCTTTATTTAGGACAGCTTTGTATCACAGCTCCTGTTACTGTATCACAGCTCCTGTTACTGTCTAGAAAAAAATCATAATAATTTCAAGAATATTGGAAAAACCACTTACGGTTTTTGCACCCCAACCAACGATAGTGATGCCTATTGTATTAATAGGCAAAGGAGAAGGATCCCTATCAAAATCAATCTTCTTAATTTTTTTATCTTTCCTCCCAAACTTTAGAATCCGAACCAAACGCATAACTGCGAGGTTGTTCTTCAAATCCTTAGGGTTGTATTGCGGATGGAAGTAGACTTCCAGAACAGGGATGTTCTCATAACATCCCTCGTATAAATTGCAGCCCACTTGCACTGAGAGGAAAGCCGGGTTCTCTCTGAAGAAGCGGTTGTTCCAGGCGCTGATGGTTATAAAAAACAAAACATTATCGTCCGAGTACTTCTAGTTTTGCTGTTAGACATAGACAAGGGAAATCATCATTCCTAATAAAACAAACAATGATTTAGTTCTTACATTTGCAAACACGACGCTGAAGTGATGACCAGATCTGATTTGATGATGGAGCCGCCACACTGGAATTTCTTGAAGAACTGGACGCTCGCCATGAAGGGAAACATCTTGATCGATTCCCTTTTTCCCCCGAAAATGCGACGACTTACACCTGGGGCTGCAAAGTAAATCATGACTTCATTAATAAATAAAACAGTGACATATATGTATATATAGCGACGGTGTCGTTTTTTGCGAGTAGAATTAACTAAAATAAGACTACACTTACTCCAAAATTCGTTACTATTCAAAAGATTAACATCCTCATTTACTTCTAGGGTCATCTTTGTATTGTTTTGCGAAGTGTCATCCGATTTCAAGTGACTTAACACCTGTGTGTTTATATTAAGCTTAGCAGTGTTGTTATCAAAGCCATACTTGAATTTTAAATATTCAAGCTTTCTTATAAATGTTTCTATGTGTGCAGTTACATATTCATCCTCTCCAGCTTCGTAGCTTTTATGGTCTTCATTCAATACTTCATTTAATTGTGCAATAAAACGTTGTGTATTGTTATCGATGTTATCAACTTTAACTAGTCTTGCAATTTCCGCCAGCTTGTCGTCATCTTGTAAGGTGATGGTGACGAAGAAGTTGTGAATTGCTGCGAACTCTCCAAACCTCACTTTATGCTTCACATGATCGAGTTTCAGGATGGAGAATATACCGTTGACGCTCTTTCGCAATGCCGCCTCAGCTATCGCTAAATCTTTGGTTTCCTTACGAAGTTCAGCAAGGCCCTGAACATCGAGGACAGCAATGAAAACAATGAGATATAGTATATTATTTTTGATGGAAGACATGAGAAGAAAGATACTTTTTTCATAAATGAAATGAAATTCAAAACAGTATAGAAGATTTCACAACGGTATCAAAATGTTTTTATGTATAGTGTTGCTCAATAAATTGAAATATGTTTTATGGCGTTTGTTTTATTTACTAGATATTCAGAAATCTTATACAAAGAAATTGCCAAACCAAGCAATAAAATATTTGATTTGAAACACATTACTTTTAATTCAAACTTTTTGTTGTATACATCTAAGTCAATCTATAGGTACTTGTAATTATTTAAGTTATTTTATTTTTTATAAAATGGAGTTAACTACATTCATCGTGTTTCTTATTCCTGAGGTGGTAGCTAGACATAATCATAGGACAGTTCTTGAGAGTATTTTAAAGTCCACAGATAACCTGTATGAAAAATTACACAATGACGTTCAAAATGTAATAAACAACTTGTTCGATGGATTGAATTTGTCACCGAGCTTTCCAGAAAAATCGAGAATCCAATTGTTCCTAACAATGCATTATGATTTAAACAATATGGCAGCGAAAAATTATGATGAGCACGTTAAAATGATAGACGCTGCTCGACCTGATACTGGCAATAGAAGTTCAAACGGTTTAGGATTGTTCAAACTCATAGAAAAAACTTTGGTCGCGAAACCTTTCAACACTGGGCTAACCATTTATGAGAATACATTAGAGCAACAAACAGCTACTATCCCAATAACTACACCCACCTCTTTGGAAAACATCAATCCATCTGATCCTGTATTTGCCGATAGCAAAGAATTCCTACAATTCATTAAAGACTTTATAAAAAAAGTTGATAAGCTAAATGAAACAGATTTCTCTGAGTCAACACCGTTGCTACCGCCTATTGAAGAAATTACTACACAACCTGACATTGAATACTGGCGTAAGTAAACAAATATTAGATAGATACTACATCGACTAAGAAACAATCTCATATTAAAACATTGGAACTCTACATGACTAAAACCAAAAGACGATTATCCGAAATAAAGCTGTTTCCTTTATGCGTACTTCTTTATTTGTTCAGGGCATCATCATCTTCCTGTGCTTGTTCCATATCACGTGGGGTCGGCGCACCACATTTTTTTTCCATTCATTCTCCCCTCTTAACCGTCAAGCTATCATTTACTCTCATATCATTCCTCACGCAATCCATCAATTTTTTTTTCGGCCTTTCTCTCCCTCTCCATCTCACATTCATATTCACCACACTTTTAGTTACATCTCTTATTTGTCAAATATCCTAACGTCGTAAACTCCATTGTCAGAACCGCCAGAATACGATAACTTCAATGACACTGAAACGAGGAGAATATTTAAGGGCAAAAGGAGCAACGTGAAGACTTACCCTTTTATCGTGAGCATCCATCTTTTCGAAACGTTCGTCTGTGCTGGCTCCATTGTGTCCAGTGATTTGGTCATCACTGCAGCTTCGTGCTTGCAATTGTAAGTGACAATTTGCGATGCTACTCGTATATCGCCTTAACGCCAAGCTTACAACTTCAGCTGATGCAGCTTGGATGCCACAGAACTCACACATGTATCACTCGTACTTCCAGTCGTTAGGAGCTCGTGGATAAATAATAATAGCCGCTCGGGTCGATCTTCAGATTAAGCCACGCTTGCCTGGGTTGGTCCGTGGATGGTAGGTAGACCTTTGACAGTCGTTACAGGTAGTCAGTGGACGAAAGTCTAACAAACAGTCTTACCAAGGGGTATCGTATTACCCAGTACTAATTGGGTTGTGGAGATTAGACTGGAACCCGATTCCTACATAATTGGGAAAAGGCTAGGTAAATGATGTATCGCTCTTAATTCACCCAAAGTCGCAATACCTGAGCTCTTGAACGAGGCGCAAGCTCTCCTTGTACGCTTGTGGTATAGACAGCAAATGACAATAACAAACTGGATAAAACTGATTTGTGTTTAAATATTGTGTTTTCCAGACTACACAATAACAGATTCTTCAGAGAGAACCCGAGGACTGTCGAAGTTCGCATTGGCAGCGACTATTTCCTTAGGGGAGGCGAGATGATACCAGTCCTTGAGACCTTCTTCTACCCTTCTTACGACCCGAAGACCTTGGCGCACAACCTTGTACTCCTCCGTCTGAACAGGCACATCCGATTCTCAAGGCATGAAAAGAAGGTGAAAAAGGTCAGATATGACAGGACGAAGGGAAACTTGCCGGCCAACACCAATGGGATCACTGTGGTCGGATGGGGCTCTAGGAAGGTGAGCTGAACATGAGTATTGAATAATTTAATCTTTAGCTTGGATCTCCAAAAGACTTGTGGGACATTTCACTCCTATTTAATAAGTCATAATTTTATAAAGAAAAGAACATCATATATGATTTAGTACTCGTCACCTTGACCTGCTCTGTGTGCCGCCTGTCCTGGTTTTGATAAAACATTTTATTTTTCCAGATGAACAACATTATAGAACAGTTTGAAAGAGTGATGGCAGCAAAACTCGAAGTATACCAAGTCGATGAGTGCGCTTCAGTATACTCCAGGTATGTTTATAATTTTACGTGCATCAATCGTCTTGGTTTTTATAGGTGTAGAATAGATGGTGCTGTTCACCCTGCCTGTCTAGCCGAAACAATATTTAAAGTCTCTCAAGCCTACCCCTATAAAATGAGGGCGGTTACCACGCAACACTGCTAGTCCGCGTGGTCGGGTGGTGTTGCTTGTATGAAATCCGTTGATGCTAGGCCTGAATTCCTCCTACGCTGATGTCAGTCGCGTACGTCAGCAAGAAATATATAATTAAGTAAATAAAAGTAAAATCCTTGTTCCTTCTTAGCCCTTTGTGTACCAGGGCCTCGGTATCTTTTTCGAACAGTCCCGCAGCCCCAGCAAGCATCGGCCTTTGCCGAGCTTGAGATGTCAGCATAAGGAATGCATCTCAAGAGGAGCTTTGCAGGAGTTTTACTTTGTGTAACTTATTTTATCTTCACTGCTCATAAAAACGGTGAAGGAGAAATACAGGGTGGAAAAAATCGACGCACAAACTGTTACCTCGTGTCCAGTACATCTCAATGATCTAGTGAGAATGGTTAGTATGGATGAAGTGAGAATAGCAGTAAATGGAATAAAGAACGGTAAAGCATTAGGACCTGACGGTATACGAGTTGAAGTTTGGAAGTTATTACGGGTGGATGGATGGATGTGGTTCGCCTTATTTTTCAATAAGTTGTTGCTGGCAGAAGCCATACCTGACGAATGGTGCAACAGTTCGCTGGTGCCCATCTTTAACAAGAATGGTGATGTGCTAGAGTGCAATAACTATAGAGGAATAAAGCTAATGGCACATAGTATGAAAGTTTGGGAGAAAGTTATTGTAAGACGACTGAGAGAAGAGAGCGAAATTTCACAAAATCATTCGGTTTTATGCCTAGTCGAAGAACGACAGACGCCATTTTTGCCATCCGCCAGCTGAGCGAGAAAGTCAGAAGTGCGCACAAAAACTTGCACATGGTGTTCATCGACCTCGAAAAGGCATATGACTGGGTACCTCGTGAGGTTTTGTGATGGGCCCTGAAAGAGAAAGGTATGCCTGGGAAATATGTGCAGTTGATCCGAGCGATGGACAGTAGGCGTTCATAAGTGCATAGGCACACTAAGGATAGTATTGCTGTGAACGCACGGTCGAGCGTGCGTGCGTCTGTAAGTGTAAGTGGTCTCAATACAGTGCGCACGTCGTGCGTCACTCTCTACGAAACATAAAAATATATTTCCGTCTCTTTTGTTATACACGCAGCAAACGTATGATCTTATTTGTGTGGCGACCTTTCTTACCATTCGATAGCTACTTATCTAAAATCATAAAACCATGGATGACACAGGGGTTGCTACGATGCACTAGAAATAGGGATAAACTACACTTGAAATCAAAGCGTGCACCTGAAAATCTTATTTTAAAAGTGACATACACGCGATACAGAAATTTCTGCAATGCGTTGTTAAGAAAACTTAAAATAGAGTATGAAAAAAATCAACTTCAAAATGCACAACAAGATAATAAAAAACTATGGAAAGCCATAAAAGATATTACAAATACATCAAAAGTAACAAATCATCCGAAAGAGCTACTGACACTATCGACCTCTCCTGAAAACTCATTGAGTGAAGTCAATAGTTACTTCATAAACGTAGGAAGTTCACTAGCAAACAAAATACACCAGCAAAATTCGCATACTGTAAAAGACAAACCAATGCAGACACAGCTACCAGTAGTCCGCATTCATTTGCTCTCATAGACACAACTGAAGAGGAGGTAGAACGTCTTATCCTCGATCTAAAGTCAGACTGTGCCAGTGGTGGACACAATATCAGTAATAAATTTCTAAAAACCTATAGATACATCATTGTACCACCTCTTACTAAGATCATAAATGATTGTCTGCAGAACGGAGTGTTCCCTGACGTCCTTGAAAAAGCCAAAGTTTGTCCAATCTATAAGAGTGGGGACAGAAATCGCATCAACAACTATCAACCAATTTTACCAGCGATATCAAAAATACTAGAAAAAAATATAAATTCACGACTAGTTAAATATTTAGAAAAAAAGTAAACTGCTTTCAGCTAACCAATATGGTTTTCGACAAGGTAAATCAACTGAGCAAGCCGTAAATAAACTTATAGATTTTGTTACTTCCAATTTAGATAAAAAGAAGAAATGTCTCACTATCTTTCTAGATCTCGCAAAGGCATTTGATACGATTTCTGTAACTCTCTTACTGGACAAACTCGAAAGATTAGGAATTAGAGGTACACAGTTGCAACTTTTTAATAGTTACCTGACTGGCCGGTCTCAGTGTGTTCGTGTAGGAAATTGTAAAAGTTCTCACCTCCAGATTACTCACGGCGTACCACAAGGTAGCATACTGGGACCCAGTTTATTTCTTGTGTATATATAAATGGTCTCACGAGTCTGGAACTTACCCATGGTGAAATCTTATCTTTTGCGGACGATACTGCCCTCTCTTTTGCTGCTGATACATGGGAAGAGGCTTTTGGTGCTGCACAGCGGGGCTTCGATATCGTGAGAAATTGGCTTCAGAGTAATATACTTACATTAAATGTAGACAAAACCAAGTACTAGTTTTTGATGTTCCTCCCCAGTAAGATATACAATATGTAAGAAGCGATTGACAGAGAGCGTAGTATATCTGCTTTAGCATAAAAAATGTAACTGGAGATGGCATCGTGCGAAATATCGTGTCGCACGAGTGTCACTCCAGAAGAAACTGCGTGTCCTTCACTGGAACGCGTGCATACAATGAAATATCTAGGAGTAAACATAGACAGCAATCTCAATTTTAAGGAACATGTTAGGCTGCTCTGCGGAAGAATACGAAAGCTCATATATATTTTTAAAAACCTGAGACACATTGCTGATTGATGAGATGCCTCTCTGTCAATCGCTTCTTACATATTGTATATCTTACTGGGGAGGAACATCAAAAACAACTTTGATTTCTATTGAGGTAGCCCAGCGAGCAATACTAAAGGTTGCATCGTTCAAGCCTATCCGATTCTCTACAACAACTTTATATGAGAAATGGGAGGTCATGACCGTGAGGCAATTATACTGTATACTAAGCGTTGCCCTCCTACAACACAGTAAATTAAAATACAACCCACAACTCCTCCAAAAACGAAGAAAAGACATTGTATCTGAAACTTGTGGGGATGTTTTGATATGTAAAAGTTCCAAGGGTGGTGCGTTTGATTTTTTCAGATTGGTAATAGTTTTAATAGCGGACCAAAGTTTCTTGTTCATCATCATTCATCACTTCCAGCCGTATCAAGTATATTCCTGTCATATTGTCTCTTACATTTGTTTATTATGTCGTTACGTCGACGTAAAAATGTATATATCTTTTGTAGGATATTTTTAAGACGTCATTGTCAGGATGTGTTTTAGCTTATAATGCATTATGTCTCTTGCTCTAATGCACCTCAGGAGTCCTGGAGTAATCCACGGTTTTATGGTAATTTTATTTCTAGGAATTTTGATGTTTATTAGAATAGAATAGAATAATAGAATAGAATAGAATAATATAATAGAATAATATAATAGAATAGAATAGAATAATATTTATTTGCCTAAAAACATGGTATAAAAAGATGGTCAAATACAAAAGAAAACAAGAGCATACATTTTTTTGCTTTACAGTGATAAGCGTGCAAAATTTTCAAGACATTTATTTAACATTTACTGTCAAAGAAGTCTGTGACACTATAAAACTACGACTACACAACCATTCATGCAATTTATCCTTAAATGAACCTACATTTAGCATTTTGAGGTTACTTGGTATCTTATTATATATACGCACACACATAGATACACAACTTTTATTATATTTGGCTAGTCTTGGAAGGCAATCCAGAACTAGCTTATGGGGGTCTCGTCGGTTACGAGGATATAAATCATCTGCATTAATAAACAATTCTTATTATTATTATTGTATTGCTTATTATAATTTGTTTGTAACTTTTGAATAAAATAAATCATGAGGTCATTTGGATTTATGCTATTATCGTACACACTATTAAAATCAATATTATGGCAGTCATTGTTCAGATTTTCAAAGTCAATTTTGTTCACAAATTTTGCTTTGTGGTTTTGTCCACTTAAACTCAAACAAAAAAGGGTAGTTTCGTGGTCAGTAACTGTAGATATAATAATAAACGTGGTAGAAGAAGCCTTAGTTTTAATTATCACATGGTCCAGACAGCTAGTTGGCTCGTAATGTGCAGGTATCATACCAGAGTAAGAAAGTAGGTCAAGGTAGATTGATGTGATGTTATTATTTTTTTAATCTCTTTCCAGGCAGTATGTCACGCACAAGCACTTCTGCGCCGGATTCGTGTCTAGAGGTGGAGGAGCATGTAATGTTAGTCATTCTTGTAACAAATTTTTAATGTGGTTTTGTCTCTACTAGCTCCTGGGGACAGGAGCTTGTAGACACCCCCCCCCCTCCCCCCGCTTTCGACTACGAAACTACCCAATGGGATCATACTTTTGGGGTAAAAAGTATCTATCCTATGTCCTAACCAAAATCATGGTCTGCCTTTTTTTTTTTTTTTTTTTTTCGGATGGGTAATCATCAAATGTCTTCTCCCGCTCTGGGCGGAGCAGGAGGGAGTGTCAGACTTTTACTGACTAAAACCCATCCATGTTCCTTCATCGCCCTTTGTGTTCCGGGGCCACGGTATCTCTTTCGAACAGTCCCGCAACCCCGGCAGGCATCGGTCCTTGTGGACCCCTTCCTTTTTGCTGACTCTCTTTGAGGCGCGCGTGGAACACGAACGCGCCGTCGACACGGCCTGTCGTCATGAGACGGACGGACGGCGAGCTAGCCCATAGCCCACCGTCCACAGGCCCGCGCCTACGGTGGCCGCGGGCCACGTGGTGCCCCCCGACGCCCGGGGCGTCTCCCGCGGCGGCCGGGACGCTGTGAGGTTCTCTCCCTCTCACGTTCGTCTCACGAAGGTAGGTCGGCACCCGGTGATACCGTAGTGCCTCCCTAATGCAGCTCCAGGGCATGGAGTTGAAGGCGTTGGCGATGTCAAGAGACACCGCCAAGACAACCCCCCCCCGGGACACTGCATCCCCCGTCGTGAGGGCTCTCACGCGCATGATGGCGTCCACCGTAGAGCGCCCCTTGCGGAAACCAAACTGGTGTTCCGCAAGAACCGGCCCCGTCCCCGCAAGGTGCTCGGCGAGGCGGTTTGCAATTACTCTTACAAAGAGCTTGCCCACCTCGTCGAGTAACACTATGGGCCGGTATGCGGACGGAGAGTCCGCAGGGCGCCCCGGCTTCCGAATGAGGAATCATGGTCTGCCTCTGTTTAATTTCATTGACCACTTGATATTACTTGAAAAGGGAACAGCAGTTAGACGCATGACTTAGGCTCGGCGCAAACGGGCCACCGGCAGCCAGTGACAAGCAGTTCACATTGTACTGTTTTTCATACATTTTGTTGGAACTCGCCGCACAAGTGTGTCCGGTGGCGGCCACTCGCTACAGCAGTGTCGGCGACTCGCGATAGCGCGCGACGGCGACCGGTGGCTGTGGTTAGTGACCCGTTTGTGCCGAGCCTTACCAATGTAACCGAAATACGAAGTGTCCGCTAGCAATAAGATAAAAAATATAATAAAATATCTTTATTTCCCAAAAACACAGATAATTGTACTTTCAGTTTATAATTTTGAACTAGTGGTGGAGAGCACTTACATTAAACATTTGGATGCTTCAAAAATCTGTACACAATAGATTAAACTCTGTCTCTTAAATTCGGGTGTAAGATTTATATCTAACGTTGCTATCTAGCTGTCAGTGTCATAACAACTATAGAATATTCAAACTGACAGCTCTTGGACGCCATCTTCAGCCAACTTATCTGTGCAGGCGAAAAAACACAGAAATAAAATAGATGGACCAAGTTTGACATATCGATGCATTTTTAATTGACAGGCAACGCCACACAGTGGTCAAACTGTACTGATCACGCTCAGCTTCTCATGCTTAATATGGTTACAGAAAGATCTAGGCGGCCCTGGACTCGTCGGTGGCCTTTTGGTTGGAGTGATCAGCTTCGGAGCCCCGGTGTGCGGAGCCATCGATGCTCCCACCGTCTTCACGAAACTTGGTTACTACGACGAATGGATTGATAGGGTCATTGAAGAGGTACATTATTGTTATGTTACCATATTGTCACCGCTGTTTGAAGTCAACGCATCGTTATAAGTATCGGGATCAGCACTGCGGGATTATTACTATGAATCTGTATACTGTATCGACTGCGCTCGGAATCAGCTAGTAAAACTAAGGTGTGGTGTCGCCAATCCTGATCTGAGCTTTTCTCGTTGATCTTGGGCAGTTATTAAGGGTAGTCAGAAGCCTGATTGATAGTCTGACAACCAGTCTTGCCAAAAGTTAAGTGCGTTTGTGCAACTGGGTTGTCGAAGTAAGATAGGCAATGGGTCCGTCTAGAATGCTGTTTGGGATGCACCTGGTTAGACTGGAAGAAGACCCAACATATTTTGGAAATGGCTTGTCAGATGATGATGGTATAACAAAACAAGCCGCCAGCTATTGGACTTCAGAAACATCTGATGCATCCTTGAAATTGTTTCTATATCTGATAAACTACTGAAACGGCTGTGCTCCTGTAATTCAGAAATATGCTCTGAAAATTATAAATAAAACAAATTCCGGGTATTCGTCTTTCGAAATCTGAGACTTTGTGTATCTGAAAAGTGTCGGTTTTAATTCACCGTGAACACAGTTTGAATGTTTTCGCTCTCTTTCAGCACCGTCGCCCTCTGAAAGTGAGAACAACGCACTTGTACAGGACTGAACACTACTTCTACGACCCCACTCCACCCCCACGGGAAAACCCATACGTTACGTATAAAACTACAAGGGGAACAGTCACGCCTATAACAATGTACCCGGAAGACACCAGAGAGGAAGAGGACGAAGAGGAGGTAATAGACTAAAATCTGTTCGGATTACAGAAGACTTGTTAAACACATGGAAAGTGAGAACATTCTGATTTCTAAACCAACATATATGTAAAATATACGCATTGCACCTAAATTAGAATTTTTTCCGATCTTTTACAGCTAGGCCCAGTATTCAGAGGGCTATGGACACCCAAAATTCAGATTCAGCAACTCTTTCCTAATACACCTACCACAAGACGGCCACTGTTGCTGCCTATACAGTTACTGCAAAGCATTATTTATGGAGACTACGGAATGGTAGGTGAAGACGTTAGTGACATGTTTAAGTCCACTAAACAGACAATTGCTCCGATACAGCATCCCTTGGTGAATTTAAGTTTGTTTCCGATACCCGGTGTCCATACTCGACCACCAAGAACTATAAACCCGAAGTGGTTAACTCCGATCCCTCTGACTTCGACACCTGGCCCGCCGCGGCAGGAGTATGAGGACGATGCGAGGGGCTCTCCTCCTGCTGAGCAGACCTTTGTTGCCATACCAGAGGAAAATATTATTGATCTATTGACTGAACCTAAGATCGACCCGTGGACGAAACGTCACAAGTGGGTGATGACAACTTCGCCTGCGAGTCCTGTGATCTTACCGGACACAACAGAGCCCGTAGACCTAGAATTGTTACGATTGAACTATTACGATTTGTTGAGAGTATAAATTATTTTGGGATTTGATTAAAATAAATACGTTTGAAAAACATTTGGCTTTTATTATTTTGTACACAATATAACATTACATGGGACCCACGTGGACGAGGACGAACTCGTGGCTAGATAACAGCCGCTCGGATCTATAGGTTAAGCCGCGCTTGCCTAGGTTGATCCGTGGATGGGTGACCGCCCATTACATACCGAGTTTCCTCCATGCCTCGGAAAGCACATTTAGCCGTTGGTCCCGGCTGTCATTTGTAGATCTTTGACAGTCGTTACAGGTAGTCAGTGGCCCGAAAGTCTGACAAATAGTCTTATCAAAGGGTATCGTAATACCCAGTACTAACTGGGTTGAGGAGGTCAGATAGGCAGTTGCTCCATGTAAAATACTGGTATTCAGCTGCATCCAGTTAGACTAGAAGCCGACCCCAACATAGTTGGGGAAAGGCAGGCAGATGATGACATAACATTACATGGGAGCCCCTATTACATGGGACCTAAACATACCTGGCGAAATATGGGTGCACTATTAGGTGCACCTCTGGCTAAGCCTTCGGGGATTACAGGCGTGATGTTATGTACATATGTTGCCCGACTCCCCGAACCGAACCCAGGCCCGCATGCTCAGCAATAACAACGATTCAGCTAATGTAACATTTGCTAAGTACAATAGCAACGATTCAGCTAATGTAACATTATTTTGCTAAGTACAATAGCAACGATTCAGCTAATGTAACATTTGCTAAGTACAATATTTCAAAACTATCTACCTATATTTGTCTCCACGTCAGAAAAGAAGAAAGCTAACTAGAAATGTATATCTGGATGTGTCATCGTATACGAGTACTATGTGATATTTGAGCGATTTATAATATCTATTACATCTGCACGGTCTGTGACGATATAGAATTATTATGTGTTTAGTCAATTATTATTTTAAAAAACATGTACTACTCTGTCAAGAAAGTACCGGGAAAAGATCAATAATACACAAAATGTCTGTTTTTCATCCAAATTTATTTTATCACCTTCAAAGTATGCTCCTTTAGAAACGATACACTTGCGCCAACGAATAATCCATTCATCAAAACATTTTTTAAACGCTGCTTCCGGAATTGAGTTCAGTTCTCGCCGCGAATTCTCCTTTATGTCTTCTATCGATTGAAAACGGGTGCCACGAAGTGGTAATTTGAGTTTAGGAAAAAGAAAAAAGTCAGCAGGAGCCATATCTGGTGAATATAGTGGTTGCTGGATGGTATTTGTTGAGTGTTTGGTCAAAAATTCGTTCACAATGATAGCCTTGTGCGAAAGCGCATTGTCGTGGTGCAAAATCCAAGAATTTTCTTTCCACAAATCTGGTCTTTTTCGTCGAATTTGCTCTCTTAAACGCCGCATAACGCTCAAATAATATTCTTTATTTACCGTTAGACCTTCCGGTAAGAATTCAGAGTGCACAACACCGCGATAGTCAAAGAAAGCAGTCAACATGACTTTGACTTTTGATCGACTTTGGCGTGGTTTTTTTGGTTTCGGTTCAGTTGGAAGGCGCCACTCCGAAGCTTGTTGACTAGTTTGCATGTCAAACTCGTAAACCCACGTCTCGTCACCAGTAACAATGCGTTTCATAAATGTTGGGTCCGAACTGACTCGTTCTAGCATGTCCTCAGCGACTTTCATGCGATTGAGTTTTTGGAGAAAATTCAGATCTTTTGGGACTAGCCGAGCAGCAACATGTTTCATACCCAAATGATTAGTTAAAATGGTACGGATCGACTCGTGAGATACAGGAAGTTCGGCGGCTATCTCTCTCAGAGTTGAATGGGGATTTTCAGTCACTATTTTCTTCACTTTTGCGATGTTAACTTCAGTTGCAGACGTTGACGGCCTACCAGAGCGAGGCAAATCTTCCATCACATCTCGACCGCTTTTGAACGCTTTGAACCACTCATAAGCACGAGTTTTTGATAAAGTCGATTCACCGTAAGCCTTCTGTAACATTTTCAGTGACTCCGAACACGAAATTCCATTGGCGATGCAAAATTTAAGACAAACTCTTTGTTCGATATTTTTGTCCATTATGAAATTCGCAATACACACTATATATGATATTACTAAAACCAGCACTGTATTTAATATAAATAACAGATGCAACTCAAACTCCGCGTCAAAATGGAAAACAGTTGTGCCAATCTAACAACTACAAAAAAACAAAAATTTGAATTTGGAACCATAAACAAATCATCCATTCCCGATACTTTTTTGACTGAATGTACAATATAGGTTTTTTTTAAATAATATAAATATTTATACCAGTTTTCAGCGTCAACAATTACAGTAATGTACATATATGCCTTGTGAAAATAGTGTTTTTTTTTTAATTGCATAGGAACATTTTTCAGTAGGCTTGTGTCCTGAAAAAATCTAATTAGTCCGTCAGTTAGATTTTCAAAAAATATTTGACACGTATTTTTTCTTTTGTTACGTGTTACGTAGACCAAAATTGACGAAGATACGACGCTTTTAAAATTCTCAACACGTCACGCGATCACGCCGCGCCGTGCTATTTTTTTTTTTAGTGCAATGTGCACGTGTCCCCGAAATTTGATGCGTTTTATCTTTTTCAACAATAATTGATTTACAAAAACAAAAAATGCGTGTCCATTATTTTCCAATACTCTAACTGACGGACTAAATAGATTTGCAGTTTATTGATGGTGGAAACTAGCCTATTGTAATTTCATTTATTTTGTAGCAGTACATTTTTTATTACGATTATTTATTTTCAAATATCTGAGATTGAATTTTGTAACCATTTTCCAAATAGTTTTTATTACAATCCGAAAGTATTTTTGTGCATAGTCCAGAAAATTAAAAAAAAGAACGAAATGATGGTGGCCTCAGTAATCCTGTTTCTTACAACAACCGCTATGGCTAAACGTAAACATCATCAAAGCAAAGATCTAAACGACAATTTTTTTGGCACTGTCTATGTAGCCATTCACTCTGTAGTCGATGATATTTTTGAATCTATTAATCTTAGTACCAAATTTACAAATGCAACAAACTCAAAGTTATTGCTAACAATGCATAATGATTTAAGTAATATAGCAGATAAAACCTTCGAAACTTTCAATGATATACAGAAAACAGTTAGAGACAATAATAATATGAATAGTCAATCTGATATTAAGTATTTACCAAAGGAAACTGTAGAGGGCGCCACAAAATTAGATACTATAGTAAAAGAAATCTTAAATGAAAACAATTTTAATGCGTACAACGTAATAATAGGAACTCCATACAAAAGTGCAAAAGACAAAAAAAAAATTAAAGAAGTTAAAGTCAAACGTAGGAAGGTTAAACTTAACCCAGCATTTGATGATAGTGTAGAATTCACGGAGTTTGTTATTAACTTTTTGACAAAAGTTAATAAACTTACCATACAAGAGTTCGAGAAACCCTGGGGACATGGCAGAACTGTGGTTCCAGCTAAGAAGAATCTTAAAATATGGGGTAAGCCTTCGATTGTTGTAGAAAGACGAATCAATTTACAGAAACTACTACTCCAAAGTTAAACAAAGGCCAACCTAATGTCTAGAGCATTCTTTATATTTGATTTAACAAAGACCTTTTGGTACAAAACTTAACTGATCAGTGATAAGTATAACTGCTGTTGCATACTGGTGCTGCGCCTGATCTCTTTACGGTCTACGTGAGTGAGGGAAGAGAGAGAGGACATGTGTTTGCGTATACACTTCATTATCATCATCTTCCTGCCCTTCTCCCATTCTACTTGGCGTGAACACATTTTCTTCTTCCATTATTCCCTGTCAAACGTCACGGCATAATTTACTCCTTTCTCTGTCATATAATTCCTTACACAATCCATCCATCTTTTCTTTGGCCTCATACACTTGTGCACTATATTATATTCTGCGCCTATGGCTAGTCATTGCTGCGTTTGGCCGCCATGATCGAAAATGGTTGGGACTATTATCATGTTAACTACTAAATAATACTGTGCTTCCGAATCTGTTATATCCAGAGTTTCGTTTTCGCAGATGAACCATCAAGCCTTAAATATGACCTCGACAGCAGTGATGATACCAGAAGGATCTTCAAAGGCTCGAAGACGCGACTGAAGTCCTTTCCTTTCATTGTGAGCATTCATATCATGGGAGAATTCTATTGCTCCGGCTGTATCATCAGCAGGGACTTCGTCATCACTGCGGCTTCGTGTTTGAACATGTCAGTTAGCAAGTTCCTACAATAATTGCCCTACTATCGGGTAACGGCCTCATCCTACATAGAAGGCATACGCATTACTTACCACACTTTCTCAAGGTGGAACAGCAACTTTGTGGAGCCTTTGCGCTGGGACAGGGCGATGTTCAAATGGCTACAACTCTTAAAATAATTGGTATTGAGTGAATGTTTTGATACCGTTTTGTAGGTTGACTCACATAATTCTCATTTAACATAAAAATATATGCAACATTCCGGGGCAAATTTTGCACTAGAGTAGAAAATGTGAGAAGAATAAATGATTTTCATGTAAAATTTCGTAATTTCTTATTTTTTTAGGCTCTTTTTGCTTATTTTTCAGGAAAAATTATTTCATTTGCACGTCTCTAGGTCTAGGTTAGGAATATTTTAAAACGTGCATTTCTCGATAGAAATGAGTATATAATCGGTAACAAGTGTTTTTACCAACTAAAGTCATCTTTTGCTTTTCCTCCAGAGCATACAAGAACGATTTCTTCAAAAGGAACCTAAAATCGATCTACGTAAGACTGGCCAGTGCCCACACATCGCGTGATGGCAAGACTATACCAGTCCAAAATGTGTACTTCCACCCCGGGTATGAGCCGGAGCACTTCGTCAATAACCTGGCCATCATACGACTGGAGGAGAGGATCCGTTTTCCGAGGCAGCAGCTGAGAATCAGACGCATCTTGTGGGATAAGACTCCAGGGGCTCTGTCTAACGATACCAAAAATATTCTTATACTAGGATGGGGTCCTAAAAAGGTAGAAACTGCTGCATTTTTTTTTAATTTGCTCTGTACAGAAGTACTCGTACTATTCTATATTAAAAAAATGTTCCTTTATCCTCGCTAAGTTTAAAGCGATGTTTAATTACAGGAGGACCAATCTACACAAGAACTACCAAAACTGAGAGTGAGCAAACTTGAAGTATACAACGCCGATGTTTGCAGGCAGAAATATCCAGAGCACGTATTAATTAATTATTTAATACTAACTTATGCCCGCGGTTTCACCCGCGTTTAGTTCGGTTATTGTCCTACGGGATCGTACTACCGAGGTTATAAACTAGCTTTGTGCCAAATTACATTCGAATTCAATCAGTTGCTTTTGCGTGAAAGTGTAACAAACGGTTTATACATCCATCCTCACAAAGTTTTGCATTTATAATGGCAGTAAGATAAATTCTGTTTTTACTGCCATGTGTGTTCACTATCAATCGAGGTGTATTTGGTGACTGCATTGCCTTAGATTCTCTTTGCTTAAGCAAACCACACCTTTCTTCTTTCTATTCTAGACTTGTCATTTCGATTCAGGTAGATCCTGAATAGAAATGACAAGTCCAAGATACGATTTTTTTATTAAGACCGCATATTTTAATAACAATTTGTTTATTTCAGAGACTTAATAAGAAAAGAAAACTTTTGCGCTGCTTTAAACGGAGTGAGCGGGAGCGGATGTAGCGTTAGTAGCCATTATTTACTTATTTATTAGTTGTGTCAGTAACCGTTTCACAGTGAATTATAAATAGTTTGGTATAGAATAACCCTCGTTTCCAGAAAATAAAACAAGTGCAAGAAATTGCGTTGAGTAGGCCACGAGTCACTGAGGCATAGGAAACAAGCGACGAACGCGCGTGTCGCTTGACGCGAGTAGAGCGATACTCGTACGTAACTCAGGAGGGCGTGGACATGTTGTTATCCACACGCTATTCTATTGTGTGTTTGTTTCTAGGGAGATGCCGGAGGTCCAGGGATCGTAGGCGCAGTATTAGTGGGAGTGGTGAGCTTCGGTGTTAAGAAGTGCGGGGCGGCGGGTTCCCCCACAGTGTTCACCAAGCTCGGCTACTACGTGCCGTGGATCGAAAGCGTCGTGGTAAGGAAGTCATTCAGTTCCAGTACAGAAACTGCTCTCGTTTGAACACTTACTGAGAGCTAAGTATTACTACTTATAGTTATTGTGGATCATTTGGCGTGGGGTCGCAATCGGAACTATCGCCGGTTCTTGTTTTTTCACTACATATCAGTGACATTTCACAAATGTTTATCAATGGGGCTCCCCTGACACCGTCATTCCTTAACATCATCAAAATAACTTTGTTTTCTAAATTGTTCCAGAATTCGCATCACAAATTAAATGAAACAAATTACAATGATATTGATACAAGAAGAAAAAATAAGGGTTCAAAACGATTTAACTTCAATAGGTCAGCAAAGAACAGTCTACTCCACGGCCGACTTGATGACTATCCAGAGGATGTTAAAGCTCTTAGAGATGCACTGCTGGATTTTGTAGAGTCCGATCGTGCTGTCCTAAAAGATGTCATTTATGGAGATAATTACGACGAGTTCAGCAAATTTTTCAACAATCAGTACCAAATAGAAGAGAAAGACCCGAACGTGTCTCTCTACCCGGATGATACCGATACCAAGAGTAAGATTAAAATTAAATTTGATTTTGACGTTGAATCATCCACTGAACAAGAAGAAGAAGAAACTCCTACACACAACATGTACTTCCCAATGTCAAGTAAAAAATTGATTGCAAGAAAACCTCTAACTGATTTTGAATATGAAACAGATAAACATCCTTTGCGAGTTGATTATACAGACAATTATGAAGAATTAAGTAAAGATGAACATGTGCTAAGTTTAGAATTTCCTAATTTCTTTAAAAAGAAAAAAACCCTTAGAAATCAAAAGTTTGTGCCAATAGAATCCGAGAGTAACTCAGATCGACGTAATTCAGATAAATCCAATGATTACTCTGAAGAAATCAAGAATTTCTATGTAAAAAACCAGAAGCATTTACAAAAAAGGAATTCCAAGAAAAAGTACAAAGAGAAATCTTTTTATCTCTCAGGTGCTCGGTTCGACGGTAATGATATGGTCTATGCTTCTTCCACAGACAAAGAAAAAGAAAGTCCAAAGAAAGTTGCCCTGAAACATCCCCACAATCGCATTTCTAAACACGCTAGTTCTGTTCTTGAGGTGGGCAAATCACTTGCAACAAAGAAAGTTTTTAGTTTTAACGATACACATCATCAAAAAAGAAGACCAAATAAACCAAAAAGTAATAGCAGCTCTAAGAAACGTAAAGATCCCAGCCGTAATTTTTAATTCCAGAAGTTTCTCAAGATATATATTTTTTTTTTTGTGTTACATGTGTTGTGTTGATTTCTATTTATTACACTACTGCAATGAAAGTTGTTTTATTATAAATAAATAATACACTGGCCTTCAAAAAATAGTAGCTCAAGCTACACACTTTAAAAGTTTGCAATTTTTTCCTAAACTTTAGAAGACAGAGTTTTGAAGTAAAAAACCTTTTAAGTATAGCAATTTTCATCAGCTTTCTTTAAAAATATAGTTTATTACACAATAGGCATTCCCACGACTCCAGAAGAAATAAAGTTGGGAAATGAGGAATCCCGCAACTCTTAAGTCCAAAAATAAGGGTACGTAGATAATTCTTGAAGTGACAAATCAAGCTACAAGTCCTTTGAGTGATATCTATACCACAGTATCTATACTAATATCATAAAGAGGAATGATTAGATTTTTTGTTTGTTTGTTTGTGTGCTTGTTACAATTTAACTCTAAAACTACTCTACCGATTTTAAAAATTCTTTCAGCAATGGATAGCTACATTATCAGCGAGTAACATAGGCTATATTTTATCCCCGTACTCCCACGGGAACGGGAACTACGCAGGTGAAACCGCGTGACGTCCACTAGTATGTTATAAAGCACCTACTAACAAGCAGTAACAAACAAGCAATGAAAGAGTACATTAAAAGCAGCTACTGTACTGTGCCTTGAGTTGTAAAGTCGAGCTACACGATAACTGATAAATAGACAGGTCCCCTTAAAGCCGAGTGGTTCTTTCTTCAAAAGACCATCTCAGACACTTATCTGCATAGTCATGTGAGTTGAGCAAGATTGTCTGGACTTTAAAAGAGACTATGACCTCTGAGTTTGTTTCTTCTGAGAGTAGTCAGGTACGAAACACCGGCACCAGCTAATTAAAAAAAAATGACGTATAAAAGTGTTTGTAAAAACCTATTTGCAAAATAAACATCATTTATCATTCATGTTTAAAGCTAATTTAAGATAAGTAAACAAACGAAAAAGAAACAAAAGCGATTCAAGCGAATAGAAATGCAAGCTTAATCAATATTGCATCAACATCAATAGCCAAATTCTGTACAATTGAGAAATATTTTAAGCCTTAGAAGTAGATTCATATATTTCAGTAGATTTATATTTTACAGCTCTTCAATTTCACGGTAGTCTTCAATTTCCTGCGGTTTCGTAACTTTGTGGGCAAAGTGTTTCACAATTTTGATTTATTTCACCTTGCGTTATTTCAATTTATTTTATTATCTTCGTCCATTTCGTATAAATTTGTTTTTTTCTTCAAATATTTCTTCACATTTTTTGTACTATCATGAAGCATGGTTAGTAATAATTTGATTCTCGATTTTACAAGAAATTAGTCACCAAAAACCAAAATGTAAAGCAACGAATTCCTCACGTATGGATAACTTCGTGACCATCGAAGAAGATGTAAAACAACGCCTTGCTCACGTATGGATAACTTCGTGACCATCGAAGAAAATGTAAAGCAACGCCTTGCTCACGTATGGATAACTTCGTGACCATCGAAGAAAATGTAAAGCAACGCCTTGCTCACGTATGGATAACTTCGTGACCATCGCAGAAAGAACTTGTTATTGGATCTCCATGGTCTCAAGAAGAAGACCTTTCCTATGATGATGTTTAGCTACCACCACTCCAATCAGAAACATAATTATTAAAGTTAACTTCATTTTACATAATTAAAATGACTTAAATAAGTACCAATATGGATTGACTTAGGTTTATGCAATAAAAAGTTTGAATTACATTGTATTCATTCATTTAATAGATTCACCTTTCAAAGGCACCATTTTGGGGAAATAATCAAACAAAGACTTGTTGTCTACACGGTGTGAATTTGACGTCCGTCGTTAGGGGAAGAGCCCTCAGAATCAGAATCAGAAATCTTTATTTGTTAAACATACGTATTTACATAAAGGTGTTAGGTTAACATAATATTTGAGCGCTATGTTTTGCCGGGAAGGCATACCAATTTTAAATAAAATGTAATTAAAACCTTAAATACTTAAAAAACTAAATAAAACAAACAATAAAGACAAAACAAAGCCAAATCTAAAAAAAATATTAAAAATTATCATTTAAAAAATCTGGAACACTATACACTATACACTACATTTTTCTATTAATAGACAGGAGAGAGCTTTCTTAAATTTTGATAGGGGCAATATTCTTATACTATCGGGTATTTTATTATACATTTTTGAATCCATTCCAAAAAAACTCTTTTTCATTAAAGTGGTTCTGCATTTTATGTCGCACAATTGATTTACGTATTGAGAAACCTATTTTTGTACCTATTAATTGGATAGTGGAGGTCAAATAGGTCCTATGTAAAATATTGGTACCTATTTATGTATGGTAGAGTCAGTTTGGCTAGAAGCCAGTCCAAACTACCAGACCTTTTTCCATATAATTATATTGGGTCGGCTTGTAGTCTAACCCGCTACAGTGTTAGTCTATCTGAATATAGATGTGAAAAGGCTATATTCAGATTCTCTTAACAGATGAGGTTTTGTTGAGCATAGAATTAAGATAAGTGAAAATTCTACTAAGTACTTGTGTAAGTATAGACCGTACAAAAGAATTGAGACCTTTTTAAAAGCAAATTAACAAAGTCGTTATTTATAGAGTCCTTGTTTATCAGAAGAAAGAGATTAACAGAGTCCTCCTTGTTTATCAGAAGAAAGAGTAGGATATTATAAGGTGTTGAACTACTTAAACATTCGCGAAGAGTGGTCCAAGTGACGAGGCGAGTCTTGGTAGAAACACATGGTACCTAAAGCATATTACCACGCACAAGCTTAGGAGGCAGTTTTCTTGCTCATGAGGTTACCAAAAGCCTAATGAGCAAGAAAACTGCCAGGAACTAAGACAGAAAATGGCAGGAGTAGGAAAATCGTAACAGACATTTAATTAATAAACCCACTCTCTTTTTCATTTCATCATGCCAAACTCCATTTCAATTCAATTTGGTGGTTTCAACATCTATTCTAGATTTTATGACTCAGATAAAATTAAATATTTCTCAAGAATAGGGAAATAAAACTAGCGACAATAAAAAAAAATACTTCAGTACATTGAGCAACTACTTTACTATCACAAACATTTGGATACAATAGTAAAAATTTCCAATACAGTTACATTTTTCTTAGATTATATTGAATGTTGGAGCAAATATCTTTCTTCATATGTGTTCCACGACGAGAATAATCTGGTGCATCACATTTTTGAACTTTCTCGTTTTTGTTCAATGTACTCCTGAATTACCAGCCGAGGATAGTTACGGCATCATTTCTACTGAATCGGAAATACGAAACACTGTGAACAATTTATTTTCCACTCTTAAACTTAAGGTTATTCAGAATAGACTGAAATTGAAACAATATTCAAGAATTCATAACTTCTTTGCTTCCATTACTCTGCGAAATCACAACGATCTCAAGAAAATAGCTAAACTAACTGAAGCTGATAACATCGATAACGGCACTCAGGTTTTTATTACACAGTTAAATGAAGTACTAAATGAAGATAATAAAAGCGATGAAGAAACAGATTCTGTTTACGTTACGTTTCTTATTGCAGATTTTATTAACAGACTCGATGATTTAAAAGACAGACATGATCTTAAAACGAAGAATTTCGATTTAAATAAAGCTATTATAAGATATTTTGATAAAAGAGCATTTGGAAATATAACGTATTCAAAAGAAGAATTTGCAAAAAGGAATGATTCTCATGATAGTGTACTGAGCTATAATGATGAAATTTGGCGTAAGTATTCATTGTCGTTTAACACCTGTTGTTGGTTATTTAATGGATTTGATCTTAAGTACAATATGCGTTAATACTATAATAATCCTTTCAGAACCCAGCGGCCGTCGCGTCTTTAAAGGCGAAGAATCAGAAATTAAAACCTACCCGTTCATGGCGAGCGTCCAATTCTTCAGGAAGTTCCAATGTGGCAGCTCCATCATAAAATCTGATCTGCTCATCACTTCAGCGTCCTGTTTGCAAATGTAAGACTCTTTTAAACTCTCCAATTCTTTAAATCTATCTTTAAGTCTGATACATAGTACAATTGACTAATACGCACTTTAAATATGCTACAATTTACATTATAATAACTAATTTATCTTCATCTGCCTAGCCTTTACACAACTATGTTGGGATCGGCTTCCAGTCTAACTGGATGCAGCTGAATACCAGTATTTTACATGAAGCAACTGCCTAATTTACCTCCACAGCCCAGTGAGTACCGGTGGTACCGGGTAATACGATACCCCTTGGTAAGACTGGTTGTCAGATTGTCAAAGATATACAAATGACAGTCGGTACCAACGGCTTAACGTGCATTACAAGGCACGGAGGATACTCGGTATATAATGGGTGGTCACCCGTCTATAGACCAACCTAGGCAAACGCGGGTTAACCTGAAGATTGATCCGAGTGGGTGTTAGTATTTAGCCACGAGCTCCGTAATAAGAGATGATCAAAGATGGGTTATAATAACTAATTTTGCAAGACAATAATGCATGCAATGCGGGCGAGTGCCCCATCAGCTGGCCTTCAATTTTGCCTCCACGTTAATGGCTGGCACGGGCGACGGGCGACGGGTGTCGTATAAGGCGACTAATGTCTGAGGCAGAACACCTTGCGCCTCCGTAGACCAGAGAATGGGCAGCAGCGTTTTCTGTTAGTCTTTCATCACTGCGATCTCCAATCCGCCTGCCAAGCGTGGAGATTACGGCAAATTCCTCCTATCATGGGAGAGGCTTATGTCCAGCAGTGGACGTTATGGGCTGTAGTAGTAGTAGTAATGGCTGGTACGTCTGCTCTCACACCGTGTTTGTTATCTGAATGATCTACATCATTGTCCCTTTCCTCAGAGCCTGGAACAACCGTTTCTTCCGCGAGAACCCTTCATTCCTCTCCGTGCAAGTTGGCAGCAAGTTCTACGACCACGGAGGAGAACATATCCCTGTTATGGAGGTTTACTTTCATCCGAGCTACACCCCCAAGACCTTGCGACACAACCTGGCAATCATGAGGTTGAAGAATGTGCTGAGGTTCGATAAAAGACACGGGAAAATGAAGAAGATAGGGATTGATCGCAACCCCTGGCCATTGGCATCAAACGTTGACGGCGTCGTAATCATTGGCTGGGGCGTTAAAACTGTAAGTTTAATCATTTCTTTATTTAATAGTAGCTTACGCCGGCGGCTTCCCCCGCGTGAAGTTCGTTACCTGTTTTGTTTTTCCTGGCTATAATATAATAATAAAACCAGCCTGTTACTGTCCCGGCAAAGCCTCCTTCTCGTACATAGAAGGCGTTCTCGTAAAGAGCAAACGATCACCAATCAATAAAAAGATTGGCGATTTCATTCTTATACTCGTAATAATAAGTTCAGATTTCCTTAGGATGTTTTCCCAAAAGGACGTGATCGATGTCCAAGATCAACTTAGAAAGTACAGACGCCAGCACATAAGCTACCCAAAACTGTAAAATTTTCCCAATCAACCTTGAACCTAATGCTTTTGTGATAAAGTTGAAAATCTATTCAAAAAATTGGACAGATTGTTGTAGGTACATGTGCGTGCGACTGTACAATACGATCTGAAAAAATCACTCTAGCACGTGGCAGGATTTAAACTCAAAACCTCGTGTATAAGTGGCGGGGCTTAACCTCTGGGCCATCAGAATATTTAACATATTTTTCAACTGTTAAAACTGTTTTAGTTTGCTGGCACAGTCGTCACTGCACGGAAGAATAAACTATCGGCCGCTACCCTAGAATTCTACCCGCTCGATGAGTGCCAAGAAATATATTCCAAGTAAGCTATCATACACTCATAGACTCACGCCTTTTTAACATGCGGTAGGCAGAAACAACAGGACGCCTCCTGTACTCATCTTGCTTTCATACATCTGTCATCCTTTTTTAGGGTTCCGTACCTCAAAAGGAAAAGTAACCCTTTTAGGATCACTGTAGTCTGTCCAGATACTTTTTCTCAGGAACGCGTCAAGTTACAGAGTTGAAATTATTTATCAAATACTCAAGTCTACGGTCTCTATCAGCTGAGAAAAAATCAAACTTGTAAGTCATCGCGATTTTTGATCGCGATGACGCGCGATAGGAACGTTTATGACGCATTTTTTCGCATACTTTGCGTTTTCACAAAGGAATCAAAACCGGGTACGTCCCATTGACCTAGAATCATTAAATTTGATAAGGAGCAACTTACAGCTCATATACAAAACTGTAACTAAGTAGTTTAATAACAACAAAAAAGGAAATTTACTATTACAAAACAAAGTCACACTTGCTGGTTTTTTTTTATATTGTTATCATTCTTTGTGACATTTACAGGGAATTCGTGACCGACAGAAACTTTTGTGCTGGTTTCTTCTCCAGGGGAGCTGGAGCCTGCAACGTATGTTGATCGAACATTCTTTTACTTTGTCTTTTTTTTTTTTTTTTTTTTTTACTTGTGAAAATTTTATTTAATAAAGTAACAATTTACAAATTTATTAAAATAAACTAAACTAACTAACTTAACTAAAAAACTTAAAAAATGGCGTCAAAAAACTCCTCCTCAACACTGTCAACTGGTAATGTCCCCAAGAGACTGGCGGCGTTACCACGCTGTATGGCAATGCTAAGCCTTTGGCCAAGGTAAAAGCCAGCCCTAGGGTCACGGGAAGTGTCAACTAAACGTTTTGAAATATCCTTGAAAAGGCTGTGAGCGCTCGGACCCCACGGTCCTAGAGTTTCAACCCCAAACGGCTCGAAAATATAGTTACCAATAAGGTTACTATATTTTCGCCGCTTGAGGTTCTCCGCAGCCAAAGCAGCAGCCCCTGCACAGCACGACGAATTAGGAAGATGAGAAGGCGCAAGAGTATCGACACATGTAGCATCCCACACTAAAGGCCTACCCATCCTCCATGGGTAGGCCTTTAGTGTGGGCGTCTTCTTAAGGAAAACATCGTGAGGAAACAAGCCTGAGAGATATTTGTCGACGGCCTGTAAAGCCAAGTCAGAGGCCCATGGGCGGCATAAAAACTCTGACACCAGGTTAGGCACTAACCACACGATAAAGAAGAAGAACCTCTTATTTTTTGTTTTGTAGCATGATGCTGGTGGACCCGGAGTTGTAGGTGGAATCCTCACGGGAGTGATAAGTTTCGGTTCACCGGTGTGCGGCACTGTTGACGCGCCCACTGTCTTCACCAAGCTGGGCTACTACATTGATTGGATCGAGGAAATCATGGATATGGTGACGTTACAAATTTAAACCTATGTCCGCTTGGTCGAGTTCCACGCACGCAAAATTTTTGAGCATGCCACGAGTGTTCGCGTAGAGTCGCGTCGTAGTGGCTCGTGGCGAGTCCTAAACACGCGTGACGTTTGAGCGTCTACTTTACATTATATGCTCTTACCAAGTGTATTCAAAACTCCGAATAAGGTAACAGTGAAGCACCTTACTGTTTAATATACGTATTGCAGCTCTCTTTTATTGTACTAGGGCACCATTTTTTAAGTGAAAACTTCTTTAGGCGCGTTGAGCACTTTTTGCGTGAAGGAAACATTGATCGATCGTCACCTCACATCACCACTAGGCGTGCGCGGGGCACGACTCGTAGCAGTGCTACGACTGGGGCGGTGCCCGAGGGGGTTGGGGAAGGGGTCGCGGGAGCGGTACAGCGGGGAGAAAGGTTGGGGGGAGGGGGTTTGGAGGGGGAGGGGAGAGATGTTTCAAAATGTATGGAATCACAATTTACTTAGTTTTCACTTCTATCGGCAGTCCCCAAAGACTGCCCCGCATGTTTTTCTTTTCGCGTAAGAATAGACATAGACGTGCACTAACTTTAGTATACTTTAAAAAGTCGTAAGGGAGAACTTTATTTTTTTTTTTTTTTTTTTATTTGTTTTTAATATTACAATCTAGCCTAATAAGGCTAATAAGCAATTTTAATCTAACTTAATTTGCTAAAAGTATAATTATATCTAAGAGCACGTCCATTGCGTTTACTTAGAGTCTATTAAGGCGAAGTCACTTTGTTCTTGTGTCCATATAAATAGCTAGGTACTATATTACACTCACGGTAAAGTCACAATTATATTACACTACACTAACTCAAAAGGCTTGGTCCTTTGGAGCCTTCTCACTATGTTCGTGTTATCGAGGAGCTGGATGGCCTCGACATTAACATGATGATGAAGCCGATGTTCATGAGCTTCTGCATATTTTTGGATTATATTGTTTACGAACTCTATATTCAGGTCCCGATGGATGTCGTCAATTCTTATATACCAAGGCGCATTCACGATGTTCTTGAGTACTTTGTTCTGGAATTTTTGTATAATTTCTATATTGCTTTCTTTGGCGCAACCCCATAGTTGTATACCGTAGGTCCATACTGGCATAAGGACTGATTTGTAGAGCAGGATTTTGTTAGGAACTGACAACGCGGAATGCCTTCCTAGTAGCCAGTTCATGCTTCTGTAGCGAATTTCTAATTCTTCTCGTTTCTTTTTGACATGGGCTTTCCAGCGAAGCTTTGCGTCTAAGGTCATACCAAGATATTTGGCAGTATTTTCGTAAGGTACAATTTTGTTGTTTATGTACACTGGGTTGTGCTCTGGTTTCTTGTTAGTGAAGTCAATGTGAATGGATTTTGTTTCATTCAACTTGATCTTCCACTTTTTGGTCCAATCATAGAATTGATTTATCGCTGTTTGTACTTTTACCACAGCTTCCTTGTGACTAGATGCTGTGGACATTATTGCGGTATCATCAGCAAAAGTGGCAACAGTTGCATTTTCTAGTTCTGGTATATCACATGTGTACAATAGGTACAGGACCGGGCCTAGAACACTTCCTTGTGGTACACCAGCTTTTATTTCTTTTAATTCAGAATAGGCATTTTCTTGCCTTACTCTAAAGACTCTACCAGTTATATATGATTCTAATATATCTGCGAACTGTTTTGGCAACATAGTTTTTAGTTTATAAATCAATGATGAGAACTTTAAATGATATAATTATTAGTATTATACACATAGTCAGTCCTTTACACGGGCTTTTCCTTTTTTCCGGATGGGAAATCATCAAATGACAGGGGTCATTTGATGATTTCTCATCCCGCTCTGGGCGGAGCGGATGAGAGTTTCAGACTTTTACTGACTAAAACCCATCCATGTTCCTTCTTAGCCCTTTGTGTTTCGGGGCCGCGGTATCTCTTTCGAACAGTCCCGCAACACCGGCAGGCATCGGCCTTTGCGGACCTCTTCCTTTTGCTGACATCTCTTTGAGGCGCGCGTGGAACACGAACGCGCCGTTGACACGGCCTGTCGTCATAAGACGGACGGACGGCGAGCTAGCCCATAGCTCATCGTCCACAGGCCCGACACAGGCATCCCCTCATTGAGAGGAAGCAAACCACAATCGACGACAAAACCCTAGCTCCCTAGCACCCTAGTCCCTTATTGTATTATAGAGGTATTCATTCCTTAATTTTCTTTAACAGAAAGTAGCAACAGTCAATCAGCAGACCACACTCCGACCACTCAATCTCCCAACGTTCCGTTTACCTCCTGTTACTAAGAGAACTACAATGAAAATCATGCCTATTATAAACGGAAAACCATTTAAAGAACCTTCTAAACCTGACGTTCTCAGGACGAATTATGAAAAACATGAGTTTAGAGAATTTCTTGAAACGTTTTTTGAGGAGAATAAAGAACAGGAAACTCTAGAACAGGAAACAGAAGAAGCAACAGAATCTTCGTATGAAAGTGAAGTAATAGATTTTCCGTATGAAACTCAAAAAGTAACAAATTCTCCAGATAAAACTCAGAAATTAAAAGGAATACATAAGTTTAAAGTCCAACCAATCATAAGAAATAAACCTATAACAGCTACGGAGAAAGAGATTAAACCATCATCAACCAAACTTAAAAATAAAATAGAACGTAAAGAAAAAAAGAAATGGTCAGCAGAATCGCAAAGTCAGTCAGAAGATGATTCAGAAGATAAAACTACATCTATACAACCTATAACTATTTTCGAAAGAGAAAAAAGTACTTTATTATACAGTGAATATGACGAAAAAATTCTATCATCGCCAGGGGTTGATCTTAAAAAAGAAGCAAGTACTAGCCAAGACACAGAATTTGATGAAGCTATAGAAAGTCTTATAGATACACTTAACATAGATTTTGAATCTAAAGGAAGTTCCAAGAAAAAAGACGTTGAACCTAATCCTGATTTGACTGACCGAAACAAACACAAAGGAAAGAAAAGAGAAAAAACACAAATTGAAGTTAAACTTAAAAAAAATAAACATAAAAGTGATTTAAACAAAAGAGATGATAGAGAACATCATAGTAAAAAGGATGACAGTAGCGAAGATGAACGGGACGAAGAAAATGGTTCCAATGAATACAAAAATGAAAATGAGCAAAGCGATAATAACCCTAACCCTGCTCCAAAAAATTATAAAGAAAGTTATAACACTGACACTCGGCAAAATGACGACAATGAAGAAGTCGCACAAACGGTCCACAAGAATAATAAAAATAAACGTCACAAAACCAGAGTTAAAGACAAAACAGGTGATAAAGACAAAAAAAGTGATGAAGACAAAACAGGTGACAAAGACAAAAAAAGTGAAAAAGACATAACAGCCGAGGAATACAAAACCTTAAGTATCCCAGTCGAGTCATCAGAGAAAGAAAATTCAAGTGGTAATAATACTGACAGGCTTATTGATATGTTAGAATATGAAGATATTTATAAGCTGTTATCAGGTAGAGGAATTGAAAGATAAATGTATTGTATTGATAAATACACTCGGAGAAGCGGATATCGATGCGCAACCTGTCATCATACATTTAATACAAATGTTTAGGCTCTACTAACAAGAAGGACATTTTATATCCGCTAAATAAAAAATCGGTACATGACATTACAGATTACCAACACCCTGTGTGACTGAATACCCTCAAGATTAATTGACTTTGATTACATAATATTTTTCAGTGAGTCAAGATAGAATTTTGAAGGACATTAAGTAACCGTGTTTTTCCAAATCAAAATTTGTTAAAATTTAATAATAAAGAAGTTTGTATTCAATAATTTTTCTTTTTCCTTGTTCTTTGTATTATTTTTCGTAAGCTAAATAATCTCTTTTAAATGTATTGTCTACTAAAATATTGTATTTGATGTCCATAGCCCCTCATTTTAATTTTTGATTTTAATTTTTTGTTTCTCTTAAGTTAACACTTATTACTATTAACTTATTTTTATGAATGCCGGTTAACCTGTAATTGGCGACTGTGTAAGTCCAAGACTGTAAAACCTATGTATACCTAAATGCTGTACACAGAATCTATTGGTGAACCAATATTAATTAATAAATAAATAAATCTAGCCTCTTTTCGCACTAAACCATTTACAGCCATATAATCGTTTCAATTTCAAAAATCAAAAGAACTGTCATGTCATTTTGTCAATCGTTTGAACGAAAATGTCGTTGCTAACGTTAAATGGAAAATCTTATTCGTCGTTTTTAATAAGAGGAAGGAGAATTCACGGTAGATGCAGGATCGGGAATCGCGACTGGGTGGGGTTCGGCGTCAATGGCAGTGCCAACTACAAAGATGATGCCCACTTCCCGTTCCCCGCCATCAGGTTCAAAGAAAATACCAGAGATATTTGTGTATGTATGAACATTTTGCTTTGCATTTTTTGTAGCTGAAGAGGCAATGGACACGCCGTATAAGCCGAAGAATCAATGACCGTTGCGGTAGACGTGTTCTTGAGTGGAGACCGCGAACTGACAAACGTAAGGTAGGATGCCCTCAGACTAGGTGGAGCCACGATCTTCGCAGAGAGGCTGGTAGCAGCTGGATGAGAGTTGCTAAAAATCGAGTTGGTTGGTGCGTAATTGGAGAGGCCTTTGTACTGCTGGCAGTGGACTGCTTTAGGCTGATAATGAAGATGATTAACATTTTGCCTATATTCACATTCACAAATATTCTTTGATCAACTGCCTTTAAAAAAAATAGTTTGAAGAGGTACAGAACAGTGGTACTGACCACTTCTGGAGGCCGTGAATTGTAACCGCAGGCTCAGCACAGGATTGCGGGACTGTTCGAAAGAGATACCGTGGCCCCGGAACATAAAGGGCGATGAAGGAACATAGATGGGTTTTAGTCAGTAAAAGTCTGACACTCCCTCCTGCTCTGCCCAGAGCGGGAGAAGTCATTTGATGATTTCCCACCCGTAAAAAAAAAAAAAAAAGGCTGCATATCTCGCGACTGTGGAGAGTCTTATTATTATTATTATTAAATGCGAAAGTAACGTTGTTTTTTGTTTGTTACCCTTTCACGACTAAAAATCTCAGTAGCCCCGGCAGTAGCTCAGGGTTTAGAACTAAGCAAGTGGTGGCTTGTCACCATTATACGCTCAGGAAAACGACAGTAAACGTAGATACTAATGAAGCCTATATTTTAAGTTAAGCATCAGCAGTAGAGCGGTGAAAACTGCGTTCATATCCATGCAGTAATTTTTACATGATGCGCGTACAAACATACAGACAAAGACAAAAATAAAAACTGTTATTTTGGCTTCTGTGGGTCTAATAAAGACCCCCAGAAGTATTTAAGTATAGTATACCTAGTATAGTATTTTTTTTTTCAATATTTTAAATGTATAGGCATCGGCCTCTTTATTATTATGTGTGGATATTAGAACGGGCCCAACGAAAATTTGGACACTACCGATATAAAAAATATATGGGTACTACCCAATTTGTATCCGTCTGTTTGTTGAGGGAATGGTGGGCATTAACACGTTACAACTGAGACGCGATTTTAATGCGCCCTATCTACTACTCAATAACAAGATCGGCGGCGCGACTACTCTAGCTCATTGTTTGCTCCGGACCGGCTCGGCTGTGGCGGTCGCGGGTCTGTGTCTCGCGGGGTCTGTTTGCGGCTCTCTCTATGCGTGCCCAGATTGGTCGAGCGCCCTGCGCCCACAACCCAGGCGATGAATCTGCTAAACGCCCTGATTGCTCAGGAACCGGATCTTCATATGTTTGAATAACAGCACGTAACAGTAAAGCTATGTGAAATCATTGAATGAAGATTTTTAATTTTAATGTTATGTAGTTGGCTTGTGGCTTTGGTGCAAACTGTAAATTCAGCAAGTAACTGTTATATACCGGATGACTTTCTTATCAATTAAAAAAAAATGGGTATATTAGGTGAACAGAGTAGAAGCTATGGCATACCTAGATTTTTTTCTTTTTTCCACATCTTAGAAAAAAAAAATTCCATCATCAAAAAACGCTACAAATTTCAAGTAGGTAAACTTTTCATATTAGAACAAAGAAAGTGACATTTTGAAAAAATAAATGAAAAATATCGAATTTCAAATCATACGCAATCCGCGTATGATTTGAATTTCGATTTGTTTCTGAGTTTTTTATTTTTCGAAAAAAAAAACTAAGTATTCCATTTGCTAGAAGCAAATGGAATACTTAGTTTTTTTCCGTTCACATATCCGTTCACATATTATACCCAACTTTTTTGGAAAGTGATAAAAAAGTCATTCTGTATGTGTAATAAATAAATAAACTTCCAGGCACTTCGCGAGAAAGAGAAAGGCGACTGGCGAATGCTTTGCTGTGAGGAGAAGAAGGCCTTGTACCGGGCATCCTTCTGCCAGACCTTCGCGGAGTTCCAGCACCCCACAGGCCAGTGGAAGGCGATCGTGGGGGCTGGCCTGTTCCTGTGCTCTTTCTCTTTCTGGGCCTTCATCTTCATGCATTATTACGGTAGGTAACCTAACCATAGCCTCAAGGAAACGAAAAAACAAATCCTCCCGATCGCATTTCGATCAATCTAAAAGGAGATTAACCAAATACACATGAGATACAGGTGCACTCTAAATACAAGTTTAGTGAACCTAATAACCCTTCACAAAGAACAGTTATGTAGTCTTGTGAGGCCAGATGTTCAAAAAAACATGGATAAAGGGTTAGAACTTATTAATAGTAGGTCGTGAACTGTAGTGTCTGCCACTTTCCATGGGGTTAGCCCTAAAATTCCTTGCGCCTTGGGCTGTGATTAAACTGACAAACACCGATTACAAATCAGGTCTGTAGGGCCAGAATTGTCTTAAATACTTTTAAGAATTATTAGCTACTTTGAATTTGAACGACTGTTTTAATTATTCTCTATTCCTTTATTCTATAAGATTTATGCGAGAGGTAACATGACTGACAGGACCAGGCTCACGATCAGCCCGGCTCAGCGATGTAGCGCTGGATTGTGCGTGTGACAACGTGGTTTGTTACAGTGTGGGAGCCTCTACCAGCCAGTCTATCGAAAGCATCGCAGAAGGTACAACTACGGAGAATGCTCGAACTTCGCGTCAATCCCATAGATGGACTCTCTTCCAAATGGGACTATGACAATGACCGATGGAAGAAGGTAAATCATTTTTTTAGAACATGCGCATCCTTATGTCAAAAATCATGTGTCATTATGTTAGTACACGCTAATCACCAAAATCACGTGTATGTTTGGTTCTAGCAGGAAGAGTGAAGGAGAGGCAAACTAAAAAAAAGGATTTAGGGATTTTGTGAGAAATTATAGCAGAGAAAAGGGTGTCGAATGATAGCGTGAAGGTTGACCGAGGGAAACGTGTTGTGTGGTTATCAAGTAACAAGGCAAATGACAGTGTAAATAAGTGCGCACATCCAGTACCATTAAGTCGTTACCATATGGTTTATTCATTTTGTGAAAGGGTCACCATAGCCCGCGAAATTAAATTTTTCTCATGTTTTTCTGCAATTTGCAGGTCAACATAAAGTTTTATTTTGATTACTATGTGATTTTCCAGAATTATAATCATGAAATCATCAATTAAATTAGTTCATTGAATCGCACTGAATATTTTTTTCATAAAATAATCATCATTGTTATCCAAAGCTCAGTGGGGCAGGCTCAATATCAAGAGAACACAAAAAAAATAAACAATTAATTAAAATGGCAACAAAATAACTATAGCTAACTACTACTTTAACCAAATTCAATTAAATTTTGTATTGAATGATTAAACCAAATTGTTTTGTTTCGAATTTGATGAAAAATTTGTTTGAAAAACATTAAGTACCACATTTTGTGGTAAGTAATTTTTTCATTATTTGTTTATTATATTTTTTGTGTTCCATCATTGATACTGAACCCTCCTGTGCTATGGCTGGCAACTTAATTAGCATCCAGTATATACCTAAGGTTTAAGATAAGAAAGAGAAGACCATTGCCCAGCAGTGGGACATAAAACGGACAATATTTCGTGGACTTTGGAAGCCCCTTGCGGGGACGATCTGTCGTGTAAATAAAAGACTAGAATCAAAATAATTCGCATTCACATTTTTAATGCTATGTTTTCTTCTTTTCAGTGACAATGCTGAGTTTCGCGTATTTTATAAAGCTAAACAAGCTGTTTCCTAGGATAAAGACGTAGAAATAGGGCAGTCAACGCGAAGTCAAGATAGCAATATAATTATGTTTGTAAGACAGATAAGCCTACAAAGACTCTGCACGATGCCTAACATTCTAAAATAAAGTTTGGAAAAATACGCTATTTAAAGCATAACATTTTGAAAATAAATGAAAAATAAATGAAATAGGTATTTCCACCCTACATTTTCTTACAGTTTCAAACAAATGTTTGTACAGACGCCAGCACGTCAAGCTACTACAACACAGAGCCGGTTCTGCATTCCCCATTACAGAAACGGCTCTGTTTTAAAGAACCGGGATTTTCGGGACCTTCAGGCTAAAAAATACCGGGATATCCGGTACTTACGATACTTTAAGTCTGACTTTATATGATAGTAGTGTTGAAAGTGCTGAAACGGAGAAAGTAAAAGAAATACTAAATGACAGGACAAAATTAAAACATTTGCATCAAATCAAATAAAACGTTTTGTTTCTGGCCATATATTATCACGCTACTTACTTATTATTGCTTGCATCCTCGTAGGGTGAGCAATATTACATTTCTAGAGTCACTCCAAACTGTGTTAACTTTATTTCTTCGACGCTTATTTTCGCTGATCATAAATGCACTCTTATTAGTCCTAGATTTTTCGGGCAAATGCTGTGAGTACAGATTCAGGCTAATATAATATCTCCTTACGAAAATATACAAAATATATGGTCTGCTTGTTTTATTACAATATTTTGTATGGAATTTGCAGCCATCGGCAATTGCTGTACAGATTTTCCAAACAGTATTCGCAGATCTTCAGACTCCACAAATGTACGTTAAGGATATGCGTCCATAGCTGACATTAGGGAAAAAAAAATTCTAAAAGCGAAGTATCTTATCCCAAAAGTACCAAAAGAACCGGGATTATTTGGTTTTGGAATTTCCGGTTCCGAAAACGACGCTTTCCAGGATTTCCCGGTACTTTCGGTTTCGGGATTTCCCGGGACTATTCACTACAACACACAGTACAATTTTATTGTATTGTATAACGGGCTGGTGTCCGCAACTCCACGTCAAAGCGCGTATTTTGCGTACAGTACAATTTTATTCAATAGGTTTTCAACTTTATCGCTAAAGCATTAGGTTCATTGATTGGGAAAATTTGTCAATTTCGGGTAGCTTTATGTGCTGGCGTCTATACCAATACTTTCACAGTTGTGTCAAAGGCACGGTGATATTAAATTTTGTTCTTGTTACAACACTGGCACGTCTGTCAAAATTACAGATATTTACTGTCGTTACAATAAAGTTGCTTTTGGCTTGCTGATGTCAGACGCCAAATAATTGTGGACGGACTGTAGGTTTATTTGTTCTGTGATTTCATTGTCAGAATCGTGCAGGTGGCGCAGTGGTGCCGCTAGTTCCGTTGTTATCCGCTCTGTAAAGGTTCGGCCAAACCGGTACGGACATATCTCGCGGGCATTGGGTACTGACAGACACTAGGCTCATTTACGTAGACGCGGCATATATTCAAACATATTAAATATGGAATTGACATAAATTCAAACATATGGTCGATGTATGAGTGCGTTTACGGGGAAGCGATTGCATGAAATGCTGTGTTACTTGCGGCAGATCCCGCAGATAACATCGACGCGTTGCATGCGGCTCTTATTGTGGCCAGCTTCCAATACTCCGTTAACAGAGAAGCAGCGTGATGTCTGCCGTGAGCAACGCCAAACTCGCCAAACCCAACCAAAGCGGAGACGAGACGTGTGTAGCGGAGACGAGACTTGTGGAGCGGAGAGGAAAAGTGGAATCAATCAAATGAATCACATTCGTTCCTCAATCTCTCAGTCCACAATCTAACATGGTCTCTCGTCGTCGTCTTCGTCTCTTCTGTGATTAGTTGATATCTTGCACAGTTGCACGTGTCCGCCCCGCTCCTCCTGTCTAAGACGACTACTCTGTAAATGCGCCCAGGGGGGTCCACGTTTGTCACTGCCAGTTTGACCGAACCTAGTGTAGTACTCGCCAGATGCTGGTAGATTTGTTAGTCTTTTGTTTTTGTTAAGTTGGTATTTTGCTGGTATATTTAATTAATAAAATAATGTTTTCATTTTTGAAATGATTTTGTTTTATTCTTTAACCCCCATGAATTACACTACACCTACACCATACGTACATGGAAAGAGAGATAGGAAGAGGAGGCCCCTGTGTCTCAACATAGATGAATAGGTACTTACATGAACGTCTGCAGAGTGGGTATATCTCAGCCACACAAGATGGACGATAGCGGCTTTCATTTGGAAGCTACTGGACTTCTGATTGGAAAACTGGGTGATAGCTGTCTTCTTGTCAACTGTCTGTTTGTAGTTGGGGTACGTATGCCCTCCGTTTGAGGAAAACGCAGAGTTATGTATGTCTGTCCATCTGTCCTGCAAGTCCCTGAATAAAGTCGGGGGCCAAAGATGCTGTAGCCACAAGTATCTGCTCATTTAACAAATAAAAAAGTACGCAAATTAGCTGGCAATGCCAGTAACAAAATTTGGCACATTATTTTGTGTGCTGTACGTCGACCGTAGACATATCTCTACGGTCGACGTACTCGTACATAAAATGGTTATACATATCCCCAGTAATTTACCACCAACCCACTGTGTTCACGCTGTAGATCTGCATTCTCACAGAGAAGACACCTTGACCTGTGTCCCAGCACTCCCAGCTGTGGAAATAGGAACGAAACAGGCTAATAAAGCTTATATATTATACTTACTTTTCAGATAGAAACTAAGTACAAAACAGAGGATTTAAGCATAATAATGGCTCCATGATGCAATTTGAACGACTTCTTACTCAGCCACTACAAACAAGGTCAGGGAGTTCTTTGCCAGTTTTTGTAATATTTTTTTTAGGGTAGCTACCCTACATTTTGAAGTGGAAATGAATTTTTTTTTTCGTCGTCTACCCCGTGTGGTGTATCATTGAATAGATCTTTTGAAATGACTTATTTATGTTATTGGTAATCAAGAAGCAATGAAGAGCTCGTGGCTAAATAATATCAGCCGCACTGCTCGATCGAGATCCGCATAAACTGGTTTTATAAAGCTTGGATCAGTCGCCTTGCTAAATTGCCTAATTTCAATAAATTATTTTGATTCATAAAGATTTCAAAGCTTAATTACGCAGTCGAGACGTTAGCGATTAATGTAATCGAATAGTGCAATTCTATGATAATTTATTAGTTCCTACGATTACATACCGATGCCGACGGCAACACCGAACGGCTTAAGTAAGTCGTAAGACAGTGTAATGTGCGCCTCATTACTATTCTAATTGATTCGTTTTTATTGTTTTGATGGCGACAGAATATATATGAGCAATTCAATTACCGAAATGCATGTGTGCCTTAAGCCGCTGTTTATCTCTAGAAGGGTGTACAGGCGTAATGTTACGCAGATATAAAATCAAAATAACGTCTAATATAGTACGATAATAATCAATAACCTCCATCTGCAATGTGTCAATCATTGTTTTTTTAGTATTATGGCAACTAATAAAATGTATAACACGTAGCTTGTAGCATCGCGTAGCATGTACCCGTAGCACGTACCACGCGTAGCACGTACCACGCGTAGCGTCGTAGGGCCAGACGGGCTGTTGTGGCGGTACCTTGCATCGTCGCGTATTTGAAATCTATACCTTCACACAACGCTCATCATGACGTCAGAGACCGTGTTGCCGTCAGGTATGTGCGGAGGCCCGACAATTTGGGGACAGAAGTCAGAGTGTTATTTAGTATGCGAGCGAAACGAGCGCGAGTTTACCAACCCTATATTTTTGTCACCTCAAACTTTAATTTACAGTCACTCATTTAAATACTAGCCAATTAAAAGTAGAGAGACAGTGAAACGGGTATACATTACAGTATAGCAAAATGGAGTATCCTACATTAAAGTATACCCAGAAAAATGTTGCGGTCGGGTATATTTTGAAATCCCTAGCACGGGCGAATATATTTTTATTGTAGTAATAGTAGTAGTAGTAACTCAACACTGTAGAGAACTCGTTGGCTGAAGGGATAGATTCCAAATACGCTGAGTCGTCGTTGCAAAAGGAGCATGGGTAAAAAGTTGTGAAACTTGTTCCACACGTTTTCTAATTATGTTTTTTTTAGATGCCGAGAAATCATCTAAAAAAACGGTCCGAGGAGAAAACTTTACTTTATTTTTACATCCTCGCAAAATCAGTGGTGATGGGATGATTTTTAGAAGATGTCGAACTGTTCAGTTTTGAATAAGTTTGTGTGTTGATTTTCTTAAACAAGTAGATATTAAGAAAGAATACTAAGTTGTGTTAGGACAAAATGTATTTTTGACTGATAAAATGTATCTTTCCTAAACTTAAACTAAGTAAAATAATTACATACCTTAATGTACGTACCTTTTAATGAGAAATAAAATTGTTATTTTGCAACAAATATGTTTTGCTTCTTCACACACATAGTCACCCCCCTTGAACTAACCTTAGGTAGGCACCGTTTAGATGAGGATTTCAATTCATATGTACTTTCTTTCTTTTAGTTCGACAAAGCTTCTGCCTAAAATAAGGGCACATATTTAGCAAAATTATTAGTGTTTTCGTATAGCCTGATGGTCCAGTTATGATTAAAACCGTTTATCAAGTAGATTAGGATATAAAATTAAGGTCGAAAGAACTATTTCTAAATAATGTTTCAACTGACCCCAGCCAACACAAACCCGGGATCTTACAAATAGAAACACAAAATGATTTTTTTAAAAGATTTTAATGGCCTTCGGCTAAACAAATTACAATTTAAATAAAAAATGGCGAACACAATGAAAAATTTAAAATAACGACAATCGCTAGTAGTTCGTGGTGTAATGGTAGCAAGACTTTTTTGAGAAAAAACTTACTGACTTCCAAAAGAAATTCAATATGGGACCGCTGCGCGGGCTTCCGCTACCAATGAACTAGTTGGTCTCGTGGTCACAAAGCGCTACTGCCGAGCACAGGATCTGAAGTTCTATTTCCAGGTCAAGCAAAATGTTATTTGGTTTTTCCATCAGGAACACAGGCCTCCAGTTTAGATTGTTGCCCGTTTCATAGCTAATACTTAGCACTGACTCCCTAATACATGGTATTCAGAATATAATTACTGCGAAATGTGGGAGTACCATAGTACGCCTCTGCTGAATCCTTTGGGGATTACTGGCGTAATAATATGAATCCGACACACCTTACCCAGCGGGGCTATTCATAAATGATGTTTCCGGGATAATCGAGTGATGTCTCAAGCTTCAAAAACTGTTTGTACTCTTATACAAGTAAAAAACAGGAGCGCTGTCGAAAGGGCAGCTCATAACTAATGTATAATGCATACATACGTGATGCAAAGCTTCCCGTCGCAGGATGTGCGTATGGCTGGCGATGCGTGACCGCACTAGACACGGTATATAAGGACAATGCTAATCCAATGTATTTCAGTTTACAGTTCAGTGAAAACCTGAAAACATGAAGTGTGCGGTAAGTTACAGTTTTGTTTGTAAAATAGAATGCTGATCCAGAAATATGATTTTTGGTAGGATTTTTTTATTCCATGCCCCGAATTTATTGAAAGTTCGTAAGCTTTTAAAAACTCAAGGAGGATCGTATCCTGCCATAATTTTATTGCCCCTTTAAACGTTGTCATTACGGTATTGCGACCGTACTAGTTTTGACTGCCCTTTAAGTTTCTTGATAGAATAATTTCCGAATTTCCCAGCAGTTTCCATAAAGTGGTTTTTAAATGTATTTTTTAATGGTGCTGTTTTCTGTCCACAGGTGGCATTAGTTCTCGCCCTGATCGGCTTGGCGGTGGCCAACCCTGTCCCATCGCTGGGACTGGGCCTCGGTAACTCCTCATTTAATTATAGACACTATTTGAACACTAAATCCAAGTCCATGCATAGAAAATTCCGTTAAGGTAAGCAGAAGTTCATTTTGCTTGCCCTTACACTTTCAAATTACTTAGTTATTTTGTAGCGTAATGTAGTCGTAGTCGTAGGTTCAAAGAACACAGGCAGGCGGTTTTCTTAGTGTAAATTTAATCATCACTGCTCTCAAAACTGTGAAGAAAAACATTGTGGCCAAATTCATCTGCCAAGCCAACATACTCATTTTCTGATAATTTCATAAATTTTAATACATTATGTAAATGTCTATACAATACGATTAATACGAATGTGTTATAAGTAATTATCTTTGCTTTGCTAATTTATTGAAAAGTTGCAAAATTATTTGCTCGCAAATATTCTTGCCTAACAGTTCTGCCTTTGGTTAACATTTGATGATGCATACAAAAGTAATACAACACCACCACGCAACGCTTTACACACTACCCTACCAACTCTGCCAACTGAGCTAAAAATATTGTGGACTTTGCCCATCCGCTTTTTGTCCGTCTTTATTGAGCGAAGAGCGAAAACACAGCACGTGTAGAGATAGTGGTGGCTAAGTTAAGAATGAGACCAGCTTGTTACTGTCCCACTGCTGGGCAAAGGCCTCTTCTCATAAAGAGAAGGCACGAACTTTGATCATCACGCTTGCTCAAAACCGATTCAGACGCGATTTCAGACTTATAATAATTATAAGTCCAGGTTTCTTCACGAGGTTTTCGTTCACCGATGTTCGTGGTGTCCAAAATAAACTTAGAAAGTACCTCCTTAGGAATTAAAAAAATCAATCGGAATTTGCCCGGATTTGAACCTACAACCTCATGCATGAGAGGCAAGGCCTTAAACTCTGAACCATAACGACAATTTGTATTTGTTTCATCATCTCTGCTCTTAAAACAGTGAAGGAAAACATTGCAATGAAACCGGTATGACCAGAAACGAAAAACAAAATAAGTGACATCTACTCTACGAATCCGTATTGGGCCCAAGAGGCGGATTACGGACAGCTCCCTACTACAGAGACAAGGCCTGTTGGCCCTGTGGCCCAGCACTGAGTACTAGGCTGATTGTGCCAATTATCATAACAAAAGTACCGTCGCAGTTACTTGCGTTACCGCATCGCATTCGCCTCTGAGTATTGTGTTTTCGTCCCAAATCGCCACAAAGACAGACCAGTCCACAGACCGTAAGATTCCGAATTTAACCATCATTATTTTATCACCAGCCTCCCCCCTCGTGTTCCCATCGTACTCCGTTAGCTCAAGCCTTATCAACCACGGAGTGTCGATTCCGCGCGTGGTGTACTCTGCCCCAGTCGTCCGCCACGTCGTCTCCGCCCCCATCGTCACCGCACCCATCATCCGCACCCACGTCATCGCAGCCCCGGTCAGCGTCGGCTGGGGAGGCCTCGGATGGGGCTCATCCCTCGGCGGCTGGGGCGGCTACGGCGGCTGGGGCGGCTACGG